>CM059432.1:103563989-104163989 GCA_030390025.1 Squalus acanthias
TGCTTGCTTTGTATCTGAATCACTTCTAGGCACAAAGAAAACCTGATTTTTTTTTTCTGAACAACTATTTTTAAATGCTATTCAGCACGATAGCTGCTATGGAAACTGACAAAACAGAACCTCCATATCAGTCGGCATCATTTCCTTTTTAAAGGAGACAGCAAGAGACTGATTTTCTCAAGTCACATGGCTCACTGCATGACTCACAACCCAAAGATCACGAGTTGGAGTCCCAGCTGGGCTGTCTTGTCACTTACCTCACTTTCCCCAACAAAGCCCCTGGATGGGGCATTTCATGGGGAGATGAGTTCCATCTCACGTGTCACAGAACATCTGCCATCTCAATGCCAAGTGCACACATGGGGGTTGAATTTCCGTGGGGGGCGCTCCAGCTATCCCACTGTAACTTTGGTGGAAATCCCTGGACAAACGACACAAATAGCCATTTACGCTGTTTCTCCAGGGTTTCTGTCGATCTTCCACCGAAGTCACGTGGGAGATCGGGGAAGCCCTGCGAAAATTCAAACCTGCGGCTCTTACCACTCGGCCTTCTAGGAGGCACCAACTGTCCTGTCTTCCCAGCTGCAGATATCCGGTGTCACTAACTGTCAACAACAACTTGCATTTATATAGTGCCTTGAACGTCCCAAAGTGCTTCACGGGGTCGTTATTGGACAAACTTTCACACGAGCCATGTAAAGAGATTTTAGCACAGAAAGAGGTACGTTTTAAGGAGTGACTTAAAGGAGGAGAGACGTACAGAGGCGGAGAGGTTTAGGGACGGAATTCCAGAGATTAGGGCCTAGGAAGCTGAAGACACAGCCGCCAATGGTGAAGCGATGAAAATTGGAGGGTGCACAAGATGCCAGAATTTGAGGATCGCAGAGATCTTTAAGGGTTGTAGGGCTGGAGGAGGTTACAGAGTTAGGGAGTGGCCAGGCCATGTAGGGATTTGAAAACAAGGATAAGAATGTTAAAATCGAGGTGTTGTCATACCTGGAGCCAATGTAGGTCAGTGAACACAGGGGTGATGGGCGAACAGGACTTAAGTGTGAGTTAGGATATGGGCAACAGAGTTTCAGATGAGCTCAAATTTATGGAGGGTGGTAGTTGGGAGGCCGACCAGGAGAGCATTGGAAGAGTCAAGTCTGGAGGTAACAAAGGCATGGAGGAGGGATTCAGCAGATGAGCTGAGGCAGGGCGGCGATGGCTGATATTATGGAGGTGGAATTAGGCGGTCTTGGAGATGGAGAGGATATGGGGTCGGAAGATCAGCTCAGGGTCAAATAGGATGCTGATGTTGCAAACAGTCAGCTTCAGCCAGTAGCCAAAGAGGGGGATGAAGTCAGTGGCTAGGAACAGAGCTTGTTGAGGGTGGGGAGGGGACCACAGATAATATTGGGGGGAATTTTAACCCCAAAAAATGGGTGGGTTGGGGTCAGGTGGGAAGTTAAAAAGGTTAAAAGTCTGAATCCTGACCCCACTCCGCCCACTTGGGGGTGGGGTGGTGTTGGTAGGCAGCCAACCCACTCCCAGGAGGCGGGTTGCCATTTAAATATTATAATGAGGCAGGCATGCCTCTGATTTAACCACCATTAAATCACCATTGTAAATTTAACTGTAGCTGGTCGGGTTTCGCATGTCTTGTGAAATCATTTACCTCCTGGATCCAGCGTCCCTGCCTAACCCACCCCCCACGATCAGAGATCCCCTCCACGAGGCATCCGATCCACCCCCCCCCCCGGCCTCTGATCTCCATCCCCCCAGGCCTCCGATTCTGTCCCCCATGCTCCTCCGGCCCCCTGATGATCACCCGGCCCCCACCACCACCCCATTTCCAACCCGCCTCCCGAATAAAACTCAGGCCAATGGCTTCACTCTTCCTGATATTTGATTGGAGAAAATTGCTGCTCATCCAGTACTGGATGTCAGTCAAGCAGCGGAACAAATCAGAGACAGTGGAGGGGGTCGAGAGAGGTGGTGGTGAGGTAGAGCTGGTTGTCATCAGCGAATATCATAGCCTCTTGTGCACTACATGTACTCCCACAACTAACTGTGCATCCTCTGCCAGGTTGAATGGCAACACGTGGTTTGCAAGGGGGGGGTGGTGGAATTGGAAGGGAAGGGGAAAAAAACACATATCTTTTAAAAGGGAGTGTTCAGAGTTTTGGCCAGTTTTCTTATGTTTTGCTATGGGTTTTTTTTAAACGAGAGAGAGGTGCCAGTTGCTGGTCCAAAATCTTTAAGGCTATTTGAAGATATTAGACCTTTCTTTCATTGATTTACAGCATTTTACATCGAACTTTTCAGCACAGCAAAGTCAAGAAGGCAGTGCTGCTGGCTCCAGAGGTCATATAGACCAGGTGGATACACACACACACACACACACACACACACACACACACACACACACACACACATTATATCTGTCCACTGCTGGCCTGAGAACCTCACTATAATGTACACATCATCAGGAAAGGTCTTGCATCATCCAGGACATTGCAGCAGGGCAGTGCAGCCATGAAATTTGCCTGCAACATCAGGGGTTGGAATCAGCACAGGTGATCAAAACTTCTTGAAAGCTTATAAAAAGTGTACACACCCCACCTAGCAGTGTGATTTTTGGCTCTCCCAACTGTACGGTCCATCCCCAGCCAATGGGGAAGGTGTGGCTGCCAGCTACATAGTTGCAAACCATAACTTCAAAACAAGCACTTGTTGTTACTGTTAACAACTGCTGTGGAATCCACCCAGCAACATAAACAGGTTGGTTACTACAGCACTTGGGATTTCAGGCAGTTTTGCAGATCTGCTTCCTAAAGCAGCTCTGCAATATAATAGAAATGTGGGAAAGTACAGGACCAGAAAAGACTCTGAAGTTCATCCAGCCAGTCCCAAAGACCAACACCTTTCAAATCACGCCTTTCTCTTTAAATATCTATCAAATTATCCTTTCATTTTTCTGCTGTATCTGCTTCAATTGCCACGCTGGGCAGTCGGTTCTACCCTCTGCATAAGAACATAAGAAATAGGAGCGGGAGTAGGCCATACGGCCCCTCGAACCTGCTCCGCCATTCAATAAGATCATGGCTGATCATCGACCTCAATTCCACCTTCTCGCCCGATCTCCATATCCCTCGATTCCCCTAGAGTCCAAAAATCTATCTATCTCAGCCTTCAATATACTCAAAGACTCAGCATGCACAGCCCTCTGGGGCAGAGAATTCCAAAGATTCACAATCCTCTGAGTGAAGAAATTCCTCCTCATCTCGGTCTTAAATGGCCTACCCCTTATCCTGAGACTATGCCCCCTAGTTCTAGACACTCCAGCCAGGGGAAACAACCTCTCAGCATCTATCCTGTCAATCCCTTTCAGAATCTTGTATGTTTCAACGAGATCACCTCTCATTCTTCTAAACTCCAGAGAGTATAGGCCCAATCTACACAATCTCTCATCCCAGGAATCAATCTAGTGAACCTTCGATGCACCGCCTCCAAGGCAAGTATATCCTTCCTTAGATAAGGAGACCAAAACTGTGCACAGTTCTCCAAGTGTGGTCTCACCAAGGCCCTGTACAATTGCAGTAAGACTTCCTTACTCTTGTACTCCAACCCCCTTGCAATAAAGGCCAACATGCCATTTGCCTTCCTTATTGCTTGCTGAACCTGCATGCTAGCTTTCTGTGTTTCTTGCAAGAGGACACCCAAATCTCTCTGAACACCAACATTTGAAAGTTTCTCACCATTTAAAAAATATTCTGTTTTTCTATTCTTCCTACCAAAGTGAATAACATCACATTTCCCTACATTATACTCTATCTGCCACCTTACTGCCCACTCACTTAGTCTATCTATATCCCTTTGCAGACTCTTTGTGTTCTCCTCACAGATTACTGTCCCCACCTAGCTTGGTATCAGCAGCAAACTTGGATGTATTACACTCGGTCCCTTCATCTAGGTCATTAATATAGATTGTAAATAGCGGAGGCCCCAACGCGGATCCTTGCGGCACCCCACTAGTTATAGCCTGCCAACCTGAAAAAGATCCGTTTATCCCTACAAAGTCACACTGAACCTCATCCTGCTGTGCCTCTCATCACATCCCCATCACTCTGCCTTCCCTACCCTACTCCTGTACATCCTTATTCACACCAACTTACCTTGCACCTCCACACATCCCTCTCTCTCTCTATCTACATTATCACATCCCCATCTCACTAGCCACCCCTCACACTCACCCTCATCCGAGTGCAATTATACCAACTAACAACACACAAGGGTAGGCACTTGGGTGTTTTATGCAATGTTCATGTAAAGTTTCTGTTAATGTGGTGTCAAACATTGAAACCTTTATTTTCAACACTTTGCATTCTTGGACAGATTTGTGTGCACCTTTGGAAGTGGCTTAGTGAGTTACAGTGAATGGTGAGACATAACGGTACAC
The DNA here is from genome assembly GCA_030390025.1 of Squalus acanthias. NCBI lineage: Eukaryota > Metazoa > Chordata > Chondrichthyes > Squaliformes > Squalidae > Squalus > Squalus acanthias. The sequence goes on from CM059432.1 coordinate 103,568,434, forward strand.
CCGCAATGGTGATGAGTGTGAAAGGAATAGCTTGGGCATTGTAGGGTTGCTTTATGGTGTTGGTGTGGGGTAGTGCCAACCTGGCGCATCATATGGCAGCCAGGGTTTACAGTGTCAAGTGAACTAAATTTGGCCATGGTGAGGCCATCCTTGGCAGCAATGTGGTCGGGTGCTGATGCCCTGTGCAGCATCAGTTGATTGCGGAGAAGGTTGGTGTTGTTGTTGGTGCTGCTGGTGTGCCTGGTGATGCTGGTGTTGGGGCTGATCGTGGTGGGATTCTGAGGACCAAGGTGAGAGAGTATAAAGTGCACCTATGCTGATGGAATAGATGGCAGGTGAAGTCGAGATGACAGAAGCGATCTGTCAATGGTGGGAGAGGTAATGAGGTCAGACTGGATGGAGACTTTTGTAAAGACTTGCAGCATCCTGAATCTGTAGTGGAAATGTAGTTTAGAGAAGCTAGTTGTTAAGGGAACATTTCTCAATCAGCTGGGAGCTTTGACTTGACATTTGAAGCGGTCATCTCATCAGCTGATTCAATGGCTACTGACTTCCCGCCTCAGTTTCACAGATCAGGTCTAGGCACAGTAGGAAACCAGTGGGCGACCTGTCAAATCCAAAAAGCTGGGAAAAAAACATTGATAAGTGGTTGTAAACAAGCCACTAATGATTTTAATTGCCTCCCCAACAGCTGCCTGTCGGGTCTGCTCAGCGCTGGCAGACCAGACATCGGGAAACTCCAGTGTGCGTGACCCGCTGTCAATCATTTAAAATTTAACAGTTGACCTGCCACCCATCCCGTCCGCTGAGCACAGGCAAAATTCCAGCCATTGTATCTTGTAGCCTGGAGCGACTTAGCTTATATTCCCTTCCTAGTCTCATTACCTTGCATTTGTCCACATTAACTGCCATTTGCCACTCATCAACCCATCTACCATCGTTTGTACTTGGTTTGACTCTTCCCTATTGTTTGAAACAAAACCCATCCCCCAATTTGGTGGTATCTGAAACCTAGACAGCTTTATTTTGGTCCCTGGCATCATCACCTCATTTGTATGCACTGTAAGCAGCAGTGTTGTACCATTGGATGCTCCTAATCAGAAGCACTGAGTGGATTCAGAGAGTTTGTAAAGCAGGGTGGCTATGAACAACAGAAACAAAATGTTGCTTGAACTTAAAAATCTATTTCTTTCTGATGACGATATTGTGGGGCAAATAGGCCTCAAAACAAATGCATGCTGCAGACCATCATAAGAAGGTCACTAGGACACAAAATTGCACCACTGTTTGAAACAGCTGGGTTGCAAATCAATTATGCACAACTCAATTTTCATAAGTGTGAAAATAAACTGGACCGGTTTACCAATTACAATTGAATTTAAACTTGAAATGTATTCATTTTCTCACTTCTAGCAAAAGCTCAGCAAATACACTCCATCATCTGACAGCATTAAATATACATTTAGAGCCCTATTCCCTGCTCCCTTTCCTAACCCAGTTATGTTCAATGTGTGCAAGTATGACCTGGCTTATTTACATTGGGATCTGGAATGGAATTAGATGACTTAAGCTTACATAAAGGGCATTAACCGGCATGTAAACATTCCTGTTACTTGCCCAAGAAGGCCCAAATCCAACTTGAAGGCAGCATATCATTGTGTTCAGTTTGCTAAACAGCACCTCTTCCTGGCTGGATTAAAGGCGTGTTGACAACACCAACTATATATTTCTTTTTTTTCCCCCCACAGAATAATTTTACAACACGTATTAAGTCAAAACAAAAACATATTGATGCAAATATTAAACATAAATTAAAGACAAGAACCAACTGTGTAAAGCAATATGTCAACGTGTGAAACAGTAATTTTCAATTAGTGAATTAAATTTAAATTTATTCATAAAATTCACATTTCCAACAAAAAGATGCAAAAACTCTGTGGGGGAAAATCTTACGAAGTCAATTAAGTAAATATCCAAAGCACAATTTCTAAGCACAGATAGAAGTCCCACTAACTTTGAGTTGGATTAAATGTCAATGGGCAGTGATATTTGTTGTGAATTTCCCAACCTGATTTGCATCTGAATCCAAATGCAATTTATCCTCAGCTTGGGACCCATAGCACAAGTAATAGATATTTTAGTGATATAATGGTCCTGAATTTCCAGGGGTGTGGGCTGTCCCAATCTCCTGCCATAACATCAGCAGGAAATCATCAGAACCCCTGGAGAAACAGCATAAGCGGACAGCTGCTTATACCGTTTCTACGGAGGCGCCACCAATCGCCCTCTGAAGTTACGGCGGGAGATTGGACAGCCCCTGTGGAATTCAAGGCCATTATGCCCCACAGTAGTGCAGTGTACGTAAGTTCTAATGTCTTGCATCATAGAGTAATGGGACACTGGTTTGCATCTGAAAGCGAGTTCCCACTCTGATCATACTGTTGGGAGATGTAGTGCGCAGAAGCTAGCTGCTTTACAATGGTGAGGGAAATTACAGCCAAATCATTCCCAAGCTAATTTTGTGTACTTCCTAGCAACCAGTAACTGGAATTGATAATGGCAGGGGATCAGATGTCTGCTTGCTCTTTAGAGTGGGATATGTTTAACCACTTCTGCCTAATTCTTCCCTTCTCCCAAATCCACCATGGGCATTAGTTGCCAGTGATCCCAGCTTGAAAGACCCATCTAAAGTGGAGAAAAGCTCAGAGAGTACTTGGAAAAGAGTGTAAATCAACATTTTTCTGATCTTTAACATTTAAATTACCAACACTAAATTTGCCACTGTCCACATGCAGTGCAGATTTTAGGAACACGAGAGCAGAGGAATAGCAGTAGGCCATTCAGCCTCTCAAGCCTGCTCCGCCATTCAATTAGAAAGACTTGCATTTATATAGCACCTTTCACAACCACTGGACGCCTCAAAGCGCTTTGAATGTAGTCACTGTTGTAATGTGGGAAACGTGGCAGCCAATTTGCGCACAGCAAGCTCCCACAAACAACAATGTGGCAACACGGTGGCATAGTGGTTAGCACTGGTGCCTCACAGCACCAGGGACCCGGGTTCGAATCCGACCTCGGGTGACTGTCTGTGTGGAGTTTGCACATTCTCCCCGTGTCTGCGTGGGTTTCCTCCGGGTGCTCCGGTTTCCTCCCACAGTCCAAAAATGTGTGGGTTAGGTTGATTTGGCTATGATAAATTGACCCTTAGTGTTAGGGGGGATTAAATATGTGGGGTTATGGGGATAGGATGGGATATGTTAGGGGGAATTAAATACGTGGGGTTACGGGGGTAGGGTGGGATATGTGTACTGTGGGGATTAAAGCAGGGACAGGGTACTGGATTTGGATGATCAGCCATGATCGTATTGAATGGCGGAGCAGGCTCGACGGGCCGAATGGCCTACTCCTGCTCCTAGATTCTATGTTTCTAATGTGATAATGACCAGATAATCTGTTTTATTATTAGGGATAAATATTGGCCAGGACACTGGGGATAACTCCCCTGCTCTTCTTCTAAACAGTACCATAGGATCTTTTACGTCCACCTGAGAGCGCAGTCGGGGCTTCGGCTTAATATCTCATCCGAAAGACAGCACCGCCGGCAGTGCAGCACTCCACTGGAGTGTCAGCCTAGATTGTTGTGCTCAAGTCTCTGGAGTGGGACTTGAACCCACAACCTTCTGACTCAGAGGCGAGTGTGCTGCCCACTGAACCACAGCTGACGCTATCAACTGTATCTCAATTCCATTTACTTGTCTTTGCTCCATACCCTTAACGAACAAAAATCTATCACTCTCAGTCTTGAAATAGTCAATTTTCCAAGGAGGGACCCTGAAAAATCATATTATATATACCCATTTAATTAATCCAAAGAGTTCATATACTGTGCTTAAATATTTGGTTATAATTAATTTCCTCCCATTTTTGCAACTTCATATTCTTGTGGTTCCACAACTACTTCACACCATCCCATCCCTCAATTTAGACACTGTGCAGTCGACCTCTAACACAGTCTCTGTTCAGAAGTGGTTGCTAGGTGCCACCCAAAAGTGGCACAGTTTGACTTTGCACCCCCTCCGGAGCCATGCTCACACACCACCCGCCGTCTTCCAAGCTGGCCTTGTGCTGAAATTTGGAGCTCAGAAGATGCAGAATCAGAGTCAAAATGACTTGCTCTAGCACTGGTGACAATTTCTGGTTGGATTTTTAAATTATTTTATAAACATACATATTCACTATACTCAGCTCTACAGGCATTTTTCCAAACTTGTTAAGTGACTTCAGAGTTGGAATACGATTTTCTAAATTAAATATTCAATCATTAAATAATTTCAATTTGTAAACAATTTGCTTCCATACCTATTTTAGGGTGTTAATGTTAGATGTAGCAATCTGATTAAGGGTACAGCGACAGACACAAAACGGATAAAACCATTAAAATATATAAATTTCCTGTTAACTTTTTGTAATTACAAAGTTAGTTATTTCTCAGTGGCTTCCTAAAACTGGCATCAGTACGTCTTGCAAGTAAAGAAAAAGATCAGTATAAAAGGGAGGGGAATAGAGTCTTTAAAAAATATATATAATTTTAATCTTCTATTCAGTTATGATGACTTGACAGCAGAATATTAAAAGGAAATCTAACATGCGATACCTCATATTTTGTTCAGTGACAAATCCATAATCCTATCGATGTCTTATAACATCTCAAAGTACTGGTTGATGAAAGTAAATTTAGATCTTCTTTTAAAAATAATAATTTAAATACAATGACTGACAAATTATTTTTGCAATAAACACAAATATTCTATAAAAGGAGGTAATGCTGAACAAACAGATATATGTTATTTATATTTTATTTGTAAAGTTAACAGTTTTTAAAATGGCTGCATATTAGTTTGTCAAAAGTTTGAAATTGCCTTCTTCATTGCCCAGATCAATTGGATTGTACCTGTATGTAACTGATATTTGTCAAGCACTTCCTTCCCAAGTGGCTTAACAAGAGAAAAGGGAGGGGGATAATACCCAAGAAGAGGGAGTATCAGCCAGCATAGGGTGGTGGGGGCAGGAAGGGAAGTTGGGTGCCCAGCAGTTTAGTGGGAATGGAGCCAAGCGAGCAGGAGATGGGTCTCATGGACAGAATGAGCTCAGAGAGGGCACGACAGGAGATCGAAGGGAAACTAGAGAAAGATTCAGGTCCAGGGCTAGGGCAGAGGTAGCCTGGGGTAGGATTGGCTTGGTGGATAAGGGGAAGGGGGCAAAGCACCAGAGGCAGCTGAATGGATGGTCTCAATCTTAGTGACAAAGAAACATTACATTTACGGTAGCAAAATACTGCGGATGCTGGAAATCTGAAACAACAACAGAAAATGCTGGAAACACTCAGCAGGTCAGGCAGCATCGAGGAGAGAAACAGAGTCAACGTTTCAGGTCGAGGACCCTGGAACAAAAGGTCCTCGACCCAAAATGTTGACCATTTCTCTCTCCTCGATGCTGTCTGACCTGCTGAGTGTTTCCAGCATTTTCTGTTATTATTACATTTACGGTAGTGGTTAAGCTTTGCTCGCTACTGATAATAGCAGAAAATAATTTGCAACTCTAGAGCTAAAACAATGACTATAATTAATATCTCAACTAGCGAGTCTTTTTCCCTGTTTTTCCCCCCAATCAACTATGGGAATTATCTAACTCGACTAACTTTTTTCATAAGTTGCAGACAGACTGTCTTCAAAAGCTCCAGATAAAACAAACTGATTTGCAAAGCGCAGGCTAACAACAACTTGCATTTTTATAATGCCTTTAATGTAGAAAAACCTCCCGGGGCAGTTCACAAAAATGTATGGAAAATGGGCGCTGAGTCAAAGCAGGAGATATTTGGAGGGGTGATCAAAAGCTTGATCAAAGAGGTGGGTTTTAAGTAGAGTCTTAAAAGGAGGAGAGCGAGGTGGCAAGGCAGAAGGGTTTAGGGAGGGAATTCCAGAAACTGGGACCCAGGCAGCTCAAGGCACAGGCACCAATGGTGGGGGGATGCACAAGTGTTACAGGAATGGAGGGCATGGGGAGGTTGTAAGACTAGAGGTGTTCACAGAGATAGGGAGGGGTGAGGCCCTGAAGGGAAACACAATAATTAGATTTTAGGTTTCAGGCATTGGGGCACAGGGATGATAGTCAAGCGGGACTTGGTACAAAATAGCCAGTAGAGATGAGCTGATCCCTACTCCCAGCATTTTCACAAAATCATAGATTGATGCAGCGTAAAAGCAGACCATTCAGTCCATCAAGCCTGCACCAGTGTTTCTCTCCACCAGCCACCTGGTCTAAACCCGCGCTCCCACTAGCTCTTTGTACCCTTTAATGTTCTTTTCTTTCAAGCAATTATCAAACCTCTTTTAGAAGAATTTATAGACTTGGCTTTAAAACTGGTTAACATTTTTTCTAACTTCCCCTTTGATTCGTTCTGTGATTATCTTAAATTTGTGCTCTCTTGTCCTGCGAGCCAAAAGAAACAATCACTAGTTACCTTATCACAACCTTTCATAATCTTCAAGGCTTCTCTCTGATCACCTTGTAACTCAACTCCAGGTGAAAGAAAGCACCAAATTCGCAAGTCTCCCTTTTCATGACTAACACCTCAGCCGTGTAATATCCTAAATAAACTCTGCTACACCTAATCCATTGCTTTTACATTTATCCTGTAAAAGGGTCGCTTAAAACATTACCTCCTTGCTTTTGTATTCTATGCCTCTAAATAGAACAGGGATTCAGTTTGCCTTTTTATTGCCTTATCTACTTGCACTTCCACCTTTAATAACCCGTGTATCTGCACACCAAGATCCCTCAGCTCCATTTAAGTTGTATTTCTGTCCTATTTTTTTACGTCCAAAATGCAATGCTTCACATTTTTCTACACTGAACTGCACCTGCCACCTACCCATGTCCTCCTTCAGTCCCAATTATTATCACAATTTGCCATACTCACAGTTTGGTGTTGTCAGCAAATTTCAATATTATTCCCTAAAAATTCCTAAAGCCCAGACGATTTAGGTGGAACATCACTCATATCTTTCCTGTTAAAGAAACGTTTTATTCCTAATGTTCTCTGCCCTCCAACCATTTCTTATTCATGTGGCTACATTCTCTGCCATAAGGCTCTTACGTGGTACTTTATGAAGTGCTTTTCTGAGTATCAATATAAACACATCCACTGCATTTCCTTTAGCTATCCTGTCTTATTTTTTTTTTAAAGAATTCTACAAGGTTGGTCAACTACAACATATCTTTTAGAATCATTGGCACAGAATAGCTCTTGGTTCCCGATGTGCTTAGTAATTTCTTCCCAATATTACGGACTCTAGGAGGTGACCAACAAATCATAGAATGGTTACAGCACAGAAGGAGGCCATTCGGCCCATCTAGCCCATGTCAGCTTTCTGTAAGAGCACTTCAAGCTAGTCCCACTCCCCCCGTAGCCCTGCAATTTCTTTTCCTTCAGGTACTTATCCAATTCCCTTTTGAAAGCCACGATTGAGTCGGCCTCCACCACCCTTTCAGGCAGTGCATTCCAGATCCTAACCACTCACTGTGTAAAAAAGTATTTCCTCATGTCGCCTTTGGTTCTTCTGCCAATCACCTTGAATCTGTGTCCTCTGGTTCTCAATCCTTCTGCCAATGGGAACAGTTTCTCTCTATATACTCTGTCCAGACCCCTCATGAAGCAAGAAGCAAATGAAGCAAGATTAACTTGCTCAGAATTTTCTGGCTCATCTCCATCTCCTGTTTTCAACAGGTGAGTCACATCTGCCACCGTCCAGTCCTCCGGTACAATTTTTATTTCTGCAGAATTTTGAAAAATTAAGTCAGAGCACTACTATTTCTTCTCTAGCTTCCTTCAGGAGCCTCAGATGTAAAAGTCTAGGTGATTTGTCGACTTTAAATTATATTTCTCTTCGATTAATAAGCACCACTTACTGTTCTATAATCTCAAAATTCAGCTCCTCTGAAAAATTGAAACAAAATATTTATTTTGTATCGGTCATTCCCTCGCTTTCTACTATAAGCTTGCCTCCTTCATCTCTTAGCAGCCCTACACTTAGCTTGACTTCCCTCTTGCTACTAATGTGCCTTCAGAAAGCCTTATTACCCATATTATTTTCTCACACTCTCCGTTAACCGTTCTGATTTCCTATATTCTTCACATTTGTCCTGACTTTCATTTTTATTATCCATCCTGTAAGTGCTAAATACTGATTCTAGGTTGTAAATGTGATCAAATATTCCTATTTAACCATGGAACATCAGCCTTTGGTATTTACATTTTTTCCCTTGCTGGAATACTTCATTTGTATCCTTTTCATCTCGTGTTTAAGTATTTTGTACTGCTGACCTATCATTCTATTTGCCGTTATGGTGGCTTGAGTTGTTGCTCTGAAGACCGGGAGATCGTTGATCGATGTTCAGTCACCGGGTTGATGGCATTAGTCGTGATTTCTCACTTAACAGAGTCACAAACAAACACCTTGTGAAAGACCTGATGTGGAAGATCTCTGGCTTCGATCTTCCACGAAGCTTATGGGCAATCCTAAAACGCATCCACACAAAGCATGACAGATGCGGATACTTGATGCACAAATGCAGAATTAAAAACTCTCCAGTGTGCGACTGTGATCACCCGGAATAGATCATGGAACATATAACAACTCAATGCCTGATTCACAAATACGAAGCGATACACTCCACCACTCCTGACGCAATTATCTTGCTTAACCACCTAAATGTAAAATTATAGTTGTTGCTCTACATCAGCCATACGAAGTAGTAGTATTCTTTTTTTTTCCCCCTTCTATTTAATCTGAGCAAGGTTCCTTTATTTAATCTTACTATAATTTGCCCCTCTCCCCCACCCCCCAAATCAAGTACTCTTGCCCTTGCCTATTTTCCCCTTTTCTATCCTTACACTGATGTTATGGTCACTACTTCCCAAATGTTCCCCAACTTGCTCTCCTTCATTTGAAGAACATTTTCACAATGTTTATCAAATTGCTTACCACCACTCATCACCAAAACACAAACACTAACAGAAATTACTGAAGAAACTGAACAACATTTTAAATAGTCATTGCAGTTTCCTTTCATGCACTGGCTGCATTTTTTTTGTTATATAAAAAAATGGCAATTACTCAATTTGGATACCAGATTATGAAAGTTAAGTGCCTTGTATTGATGATAATTTGATGGCATCATGATATTATAACTATCCGCCTAAAATAGATTCTAACCATGTTTTCATGTTACCTCTCGCCCTCAAACACTTTGCAAAGCTTAATGTCTTTGCAAATACAATGTATGAAATCTGAGCTTCCTTAACAAGTGCAGTTCAAGTTATCCTACAAGTTTTGCCCACTTCTCTTCAAGCACACTGAACCTGATTTTCAGAACTAGGTTTTGCCTAAGCATAATCGTGCTGATGCAGTGCTCGTCTTTGCAAGATTTCGATTGAATTGAATTTTCAATCCTTACGCTGATTTGTAACAGTGCATAAATGAGAACATTTAAAAGCTAATTCGAGAACAATGAACTGCCTGGTACACAATTGCACCATTTATGCCTTTCCTAAAAAAAGAATATTTTTCCTAATAAGACCAGATATGTACAGAGTGATGGGAACACTATGAGGTCCTGTACTTTGCCAGTTTTGGGGGTGGGGTCAAAACATGCGCAAGCAAAACTGGTATCTAGCCACTGGACCACTAGGGAGACAGCTGGGCTCTTAAGAACTTTTCCCAAAGTTATAAAGGCACTTTTCTATCATGCCTTTCTGTGTGCCGAGTTAACTCGGATGTAAGCGAGTATATAATCGTGAGCTTCAAGTCTGCCACCTTTCAGAATGTACCATGACATCATGATCTTGTGTGGGAACACCTCCTCTGCTAAAGCCCCATGCAAGGGCTATGGAGATTAATGGCACAATAGTCATATACAGGATCCAAGGTTAGACTCCCACAACATTACTAAACTAAAATAAAAAGTTCTCCATTGGTGAAACTTCAGAGATGACATTAACAAGTGCTTTTTGAGATGAGCTCCTGCCATTCCCTCTGTATTACATCGATCTCCTGGTTCTCGTCTTCACTGCTTTCATTTAAAAACACCATTTGTGGTCTGACAAAGACATGGGTTATGCAATTCACCCAAGTCTCAGCCTGTGCCAGTTCCTGTGAAACAGAACATTGAAAAACACATACGTTTCTCAATGCAATTATCTACAGCAGAACATTTGGAACACTATTAAATGATCTTACTGCTAAGTCCAAACCACTGATAAGAGCTTCCTACAAAAATAGGTTTCCACTCAGATGCTTAAGAAATTTAAATCATTGATCAAAGGAAATACAAAGTACATAGGGGTATATGTCTGACTTCAGCACTCCTGGCACGCAGGTCAGAAAATAAGGCATGCTCATTATTTTCCGTCCATTTGTTGGAATGGATGGAAAATTGTGGGCCAGGATCACTACAGACCAAAATGTACCCCAAAGTCATAAGAAAATCAGTCTCATCATAAAGTACAGGTTACATATATTTTACAAGCAAAAAAACTGATTTAAAAAAAAACTATAAATATCTCCCTGCAGAAGAGTGCCGATAACATTTTTGGAAACTATCCAAAACACAGACTAAATAGGAGAATAGCATCTACACACAATTAGAAAGGTAAATAGAAAGTCTTCACTTTTTAATTAACAGGTGTTGCGCAATGTGGAGCAGTGCCGCATGGAAAATTTCTGCCACTTAGCCGCACAACTCACTAATGGTACAAGAACAAGTGAGGTACAAGCTCTGTGGTCACAAGGCGACATTGTAAATGAAGCAAGGTTTTTTTGAGTCAACTATAGTAGAGGTCACCATGCGTGAGCTGAAAGGGCAACGACTCAGTCTCAAGAGTTGACATCCACAAGTTAGGGGTCATATTTTAGTAGGAGCCCGAGGTGCCTATGTGTGCATCTGGGAAGCCATGATACTACTTAAATGTAGCAAATGCTCGCCCTTGTACAAAAGCAGCCAAGTTGGTCTAAGTATCAGGCTGACATATGTGAAGTTGAGATGGATATGCACAAGTCAGAGGCTAGAATATTGGTAGCTGGTGTATCAGTTGTCGAAAAATGCAGGTTATACTGGGAATTTGAAGCATTGGGTGCTGCAAATCTTGGACGGTGGACTGTGGAGAGCAGCAGCCCTTTGAGTATGGAATCAAGAGAAGTGCTCCTCTCCTCCTGGCTCCACGTTCAGTTAAGTATGTTTTAAAACTTACCTTGCAGGCACCGGCTGCCTCAGGGGAAATCATTCTTGCAGTAGGGGCCTCAAATGGACGTTAGGACGCAAAGGGAGTAACACCCGCCTGTTTGAACCATGGGCACGGCATGCTGATTTTTTGGCCTTTACCAATATGGCGGTTGCCGCACTTCCGGCTCATAATGAGCGTGCGCTTTCTGCCCGCCATGTTGAAGGTTTAGGAGACCATTTACAGCCCGAAAAATGTACACTGCACCGCCGAATTTCTAGGCCCGAGTCTGGAAGAGGTTCTGAAAAATTATTCAAATGAAAGGTACTAAATATTTATTTTGGTTAAAACACAAGGATAGCAGTTACCAGAAAGTGAAATCTGGTGACTTCAAAGCACCTCTTATTCTTCTTTCAAAATTAGAGAAAATGCTTCTGAAAAACTGGGCAATAGTTAGAGAATAAGCCATAATGCATAAACAACAATGTGTGTCTTGCTACAAAAAACTTTTTAAAAATTCACACCATCACAATTTGAGTCATATTAGAAAGTGAAAAACGTGAAAAGTCACTGTGGTTAGAATACAAAGTCAGGTTCCCAGGGAAGCCAGACTTGATTTGTGGTAAAATTTCAAACTGACTGTAATTTTCTTCCCCTTGTCAGGTACCTAATAGGGGCTGATTCCTGACCATGGGTGTTCCCACTCAGAGGCTTCTGCTTTTATTTCCATATATGCTTAGTTTTTACTGCGTGTTATGCTAAACAGCACAAACAAGCCTGTGGAGTATTCATTCAAACATCTTTGCAATGTGCAGGAGAGATTGTTTCTTCATGTTAAACTATAGTTCCAGAGTGTATCTATGTGATAATGATACTGCATGTTTAAGAGTTTTAGGTACAGTTTTTTTTGAATGTTGCAACTTTTAATTCTGTTTTAAATTCATCTGTGCACTGAAGTCCACGTTAGAATTGTTTCTCATGGGCTGGTGTGGTGGCTCAGATTTTTGGACCCTCAAGCCTCAGGAGCACCAAGCAACAACACATGGTTGTGTACCTGCGAACAAACCCCTCCCCAGCCCCCCACCATTGCCACTGAGGAAAGAGTGAGGAAAATCACAACAGGCTTTGCTTTTTCCACTTCCTAGCTCAAAGTGTATTTGGAAGAGGACTGGGAGCAGACCACCAGTCTGATCACCCAAAAAAAAATTCTATTTTTTTTGGACTAAAACATTTAAACACAAAATGTAATTTTTGTTAACGTAGTACCCAATTACTTGGGCACCTTTTCGGTGCAATCACACTCCAATTTAGCGCCAGTCATGGCAGTTGTGGTTTTGTATTGACGCTAAGTACAAGTGAGATGTGACTCAAAAACAGACAAGGAGAATTCCTCTTCCAGAGAGTCTCATTCTTCTCCCGGCCCTGACTGCAGATTCCGTTTGCACTTACATTCTAATTGCAGCGTTGGTGTGAAGCAGCACTGATTCACACTGATGCCATAGTTAATGGTATGTACGCATCATTAGAAACCAGACTAATTTCAGTGTAGAACCCTCGCTTTCTTTACCCTTCCCTCCTAAAGGTAGCTATTTATGTTGGAGTGCAGTTCTACAGACTATCGCCACACTGTTGTGCCAGTTCTTCTCTTTTGGCATTCGCATATTGCCACATTCCATTTAAAGGTCACTGAAGAGTGGACAGGAGCAGAATCTTTCACGATTTTCCCCACTTTAGCCCAGGGTCACTCAGACTAATTGTGATAGCCCTACCACTGTCCTGCCACTTTCCTGGTCTGCACCATACCACCACGGTGCATTCCCCTATTGAGCCATTAAGACAGTCATATAATTTTACACTTTTGCCATAGCTGAAAATCCTACATAACATAACTGGAAAACTGAAAATACAAAAAAAATTTAGGAAGAATTAATTCAAGGCATTTCACAGTTATCGCCCATTAATTCAAGAATTCATTCAAGGCAATTCACTGCTGGTTTGGAAAGATTACTTTGTAGCTGATTTGATGTATAAAATATCTATAAAATGTTCAAATTATATTTTTAAAAATTTAAATGTGAAAAAATGCATAAATTTGACCATTTGCTGTGAAGCATTGCAATGCTGTGGCAACTTAGCAGCATTGGGTGGGTCACCCAGCATAGTTGGAAAAAAGTAGGGAACAAATTTCACCCACTAGTTTGAGACCCTGGTGGAACTTGGAGAATGATATATAAAACCCACAAACCGATTTTCAAAGTTGAGACTTTGAATCTCCTAAAATCTCCTAAAATTTGACACAACAGTACTGTGCTGCACAAGAAATTGTGCTACAGTAACAGATTTCCATGGCTCGTTAAAGTTGATGCACTGTGCGCTGCCAATGATCCTCTCCGACCCTCCCCACCCACACCATCAGCAGTAAAATAGTGACTGCATGAACTGTAGCCATGCAAATTTGAGAGTGGTTAGTCTTTTAGATTAAGAAATGTGGAGTGTCATTTAATTTTGCTACAAGCAAAACTTGGCAGCTGGTTGCAAGAAATTAAACTTCTTTCCTTCAAATTTTTCCCACCCCTTGCACTCCCCCCAATGGCTATTTGTTCATTCAGAATTGGATCCCAGGTGCGTTGAAAAGGTGACTAGCCATTTATCTTTAAGCCACTCATGCGAGTTAAGACGGACGAGCTTCATTTTTACTGGCATCTAAAATGGGAAGAAGGGAAATTCAAAGATTTGTCAGTATTGCGATTCCCCTCCCCGGTACAGACACAAATGCTTCTGCCATTTATAATCAGTGCTAATGTCCATGGCAAAATAGTTTTACCCAGCAGAAGCAATTAACCATATTACATACAAAAGCAAAATACTGCAGATGCTGGAAATCTGAAATAAAAACAGAAAATGCTGGAAATACTCAGCAGGTCAGGCAGCATCTGTAGAGAGAGACACAGAGTTAACGTTTCAGGTCGATGACCCTTTGTCAGAATTGGAAAAAGTTGGAGATGTAACAGGTTTTAAAGCAAGTGCAGGGGCAGGGAGAGGGGGGAAAGGACGGTCTGTGATAGGATAGAAGGCAGGAGAGATTAAGAGACAAAAGGGATGATCCCTTTTGTCTCTTAATCTCTCCTGCCTTCCATCCTATCACAGACCTTCCCTTTTGTTCTTTCTTCCCCCTTCCCCTCCCCAAAAACCTGTTACATCTCCAACTTTTTCCAATTCTGACAAAAGGTCATCGATCTGAAACGTTAACTCGATTTCTCTCTCTACAGATGCTGCCTGACCTGCTGAGTATTTCCAGCATTTTCTGTTTTTATTTTAACCATATTACATAGTTCAGGATAAACAAAAATACCAATAGCAATTTCCAGCTCATAACAGTTTTTTTTTAAACATATAATTGAGAGACTCAAGAAGCCCCGAGTAAATTCAGCATGGGTGTGATACTGAACTATGCACACCAGATGGGTCCCAGGTTTGATCCCTGGTCAGTGTTGAGCTCATTGATCGCCATGTGGTCAGCAGTAGAGTCACTACAATTGGCATCAAACTCTCCAGGCTTGGGCGTGGAAGATTGGAAAGAAAAAAACATTAGCCAGGTTCCCCACTTGCATAATCCTTGCTGATTAGTGTGCATGTGTCACATATGAAGACAGGACAAGGCTGAGCTGGGATGTCCCCACCAGCCATTAAATGGCCTGCTGACCTTCACTATCTAGACTCACAAAGAATGGCAACTTAGGTGAGGTAGCCGAATGTTGATGCACCCCTATGTGAGCCAATGCCTACAGGATGGCAAGAGAAAAGGAGAAAAAAAAGGTACATGAAACTCTTTCGTATCCGGCACCGACGGGACTGGGATGGTGCCGGTTGATTAAAAATTCCGGATAACGGAGAGGTATATCTACTGAGGCTATTTTTAACAAACAAAAATTTAAAAAAATCAAGAAATGTGCAGTATAATTGGGTACTCCCCTACAGAATGTTGTGTTAAATGGATGGTGGAAGATGCTTGATTAAGTACAGTAATGCCAGTTGAAGGTAATCCATAACTCTTTAATTACTTAACAGTAAAACAAAACTTATAAATGACTGTATACTGTAGTTTTCGGAGTATGAATTCTGCCGGTTATTAGAGAATTCCAGATATTTAGGTGCCATTTAAACGAGAGTTTCCTGTAATTGGCAATGCAGGGTTTCAGTGCAGCTTCTAAAAGGAAATGGACTGCCCGTTTAGTTAATCAGGGGTGTTGAATCATCAATTAATTAGTACATATAATTCCTACAAACCAACCTTATCTTCATATCAAACTTAATTCCATTACTAATCTCAACTAATACAATTTTGAGAACTGTTAGTCCTTTAGGTTTATAGATGCTTAACGTCATTTAATTTTCCTACAAGTGAAACTGTTTTTTGGTAGAATTCTAACAAGAGCTCTGTAGCAATTACAATACAGATTCATGCACAAAGCTTTGACCCATACTGTGGCACCTCAGTCAAGAGTGCCTCGGTTTACAATACTTCTTCCAACAGGAGTAACCATAGCAACTTGGGCTAACTCTTCTTTCAAACTATTGCAGTACTTCTCTCCCACGGTTTGAGCTGGTTGCAAAGCAACATACTCCGAAAACCTTTTGTGAGCCAATGGTCACACTGATAATCTGGTAATAGGAAATAATCTAAGGCTAATGCACACATTCCAGGGCAACAGTGTGTTTTCTTATGTGACCTTTCAATACTACATTCCAAGGGCAGTCTTCCAAAGAAAGCAGCATACAGAACAAAAAGAAGAATTCTTAAAAACACTTTTCTGAGCATACTTACAGCTACCTGTTCATTGTTAGTAGGAACAAAACTAGACGGACCTTATAAGATTGTTAAATAATTTGTAGCAAAGACTCCAATTATCATTTCCAATAACAAATCACCGTCCCCGTCCCACAATGATTTTCAACTAGAACTTTTTGGAAGTTTTGTAAGTGTCATTTTAAACAAATGCTTTCTGTCCTGTATTTGGTTTGTACTCTGTGCAGTGCGAGTGTACAGCAGACAATTTATGTAACTGTTTGAGCTATGCTTTCTCTTACAGTGCATCATAACTCCCTTGTCCTTAAAGTGCATCATCTTAAAATTGAGTTTGAGATGAATTGGAAAATCAGGTGCTAAAACTTTGAAAGTCAGAACATTAACACCATAGGAATAAAACTTTCTACTTTTCTTAATCAAGGGCTAAATTCTGAAAATGTTTTACTTCTGAACTCCTTGTAATTTAAAGCCTATTAAAAAATAAAGATTTTACCTAAAATACAGAAGATAAAAAGGAGATGTCTAGGTCATAAGAAACAAGAATCAAACTTTCTATGACTTGGAATATAATCTTACACAAATCATCAGAAAGTTGGATATTGTTAAAGTAATTCAGTTTAAAATAATATACTGAAATGTTTAGGGACTCCTAGAGTGTGAAAACTTTATTAAAAAGGTGACGGAGAATGAGAATGCCACCGTCAATAGCAAAGACTAAGTTTGACAAAAATAATGTTGACCTTCAAGAGGCTGGGGTGGCATATAAAAAAAACTTCCACATAAGTTTGATATTTAGAAGCCCTGTAATCTTCCTCACGTGGCAAGTTTCAGAGTGAGAGAGGGAGGGAGGAAGAGAAAGACTAATTCCAAGTGAGTCATTCTAGAGCAGTCTACGTATCTCCCATCCAGTGCTCTACCACCTCCCATCCAGTGCTCTACCACCTCCCATCCAGTGCTCTACCACCTCCCATCCAGTGCTCTACCACCTCCCATCCAGTGCTCTACCACCTCCCTGCACTTAGATTTTCTACCTGCACCTCGGCCAGGAAATTAAGAATGATGAGTAATTGTCTGGGCGTGAGTGGTAGAATAAATAGACAGAAAACTCTGTAATTAATACTGGTTAAAATAAACAGCAATACTATATTTCTAAATTCTTCCTGAACTTCGGAATACCAAATCAATCCACACTTGATACGGACAAGCTCAAGGCTAATATATTTTCTTCCCTTCTCCCATTTTCTTTCCCACTAAGCAGAGAGACTAGAGCGTCAATGATATCCTCAAGGTAGGGTACGCAACTCAACAGCTTGGTTACAAATGTAACCCATTCATCAGACTCATACTGTAACTGGGAAAGTTACACAATCCTTTACTGGCTTTTGATACTTAGTTGTAAGCAGGTATGCATTGAAGACATTATGCAAAAGATTACAGAAGAGAGTCTCGTTAACACTAAAAAATTACGTAAATAACACACTAGACAAGAAGTGGGGTGTGAATTGACACCATGCCTTCAGGCCACAAAAAAACTAATTTTCCCCGAAAAGGTCATATTTCTCAAGTCAAGAAGTATTCTTTCTAACTTAAATAGATGAATCCACACACAAACAGATGTAGCATCCAACGTGGTGATTTTACACTTCCCACAAGTCATCATCCAAACCCTTTCTAATGACGTCATGTGGAAGTGTGCGCATCTACAAAAACATGAAAAATAGCTCGAACAGTGCAAGGTCCCAGGTTTGATACTTAGTCTGTGCTGAGTTAGCTGATCTCAGTCAGGGCTGTGGTGGAGTTGGCATGATTAACCTCAGTGTCCCTGGGCTAAGAAGAGGGAAAGAAAAAGATCACTATCGCGTGACCCCTCCCAGAAACTTTGGAACCCAACAGGATCAGGTCTGGCATGGTGCCTCCTCCACATCAAATACAATCCCAGGCCCATTGTCCAGATTCAAAGAATGCCCATTTGATCATGGTCCAGAAGAGTTGCCAGTACCCTTAGAACTGCACCCCAACATGGGTCACCACCTTCATGAGAGGAAGCGATGAAATCAAAAGGGTAAAAAACCACAACACTAACATTAATCAAGTCATAAACATGATGGTGCAAAACAAAACTTAATCACATAGGCACTCAATACCTGAACAGCTAGTTCACCCAAAAAAGCGATAAAAGATAAAATCATTTTAAAACTTGCATAAAAAATTTTTATTGCACATTTCTATAGTATAAATAGAATAGATGCAACAACAAAACAACTTGCATTCATATAGCGCCTTTAACGTAATAAAATATCCCAAGGTGCTTCACAGGAGTGTTATCAAACAAAATTTGAGATCGAGCCACATAAGAAGAAACAAGAATAGGTAAAGAGGTAGGTTTTAAGGGGTGTCTTAAAGGAGGAGGGAGAGGCAGAGAGGTTTAGGAAGGGAATTCCAAAGCCTTGGGCCCAGGCAGCTGAAGGCATGGCCACCAACGGTGGAGTGATTAAAATCGGGGATGCGCAAGAGACCAGGTGATCAATGTTTTACTAAAAGCAAATACTTGTGCTGCCCTTGATGTCACTCATGACATTAGTAGTGCCGTGGGTGTCGCTGAGCAATTTATGTTGTGTAACCACTGGCTGCGATGTGAATCCTTCATGGTTGCAGTTCTATTTGATGCCAATGTACACATTTATGGGACTGAATAGTGACACTGGATCATGAATTCTGTATTGCAAATCGGAAATATAGTGCAAATGTAAAAAAAGGTGTAGCGTTTTGATGTCCAAATTAACATTGGGGAATTAATACTCTTGCAGTTAGAAATAAGTAATTTCTTTGGCAAAAAGTATGCATTAAAGGGAACAGTGTGGAACCCACACATCTCGTCAAGATAGGTTACAAGCACTTCCACTGAAACTGATCACAAAGCAGTCAGTCAGTCAAATTCCAGCAACATATCAGCTTATGCTTCAGAATATGTAATTACTCATCTGAACTACTGTTTACAACCACAGGAATCTTCACAATTAATTCTGTTTCTCTTTTGTTAGTCAGTATCTGTACAATTGCCCAGCCAGAAACAGGTCTCTTCAATAAAATTGCTCCAAGGCTAAGCTCAGGAAAAACTGCATGGAACAAAGAAGTCATGCCTTCCTGTATAAACGTAAGTAGGCCACAAGCTCAGTTGTTTGTCTAATACAATTATAGTCTGCAAGAAAAGGCAATTTGATAAATGCATTGCAGGCATATTAAAGAAAATGTGTGTGGGGAGGGGGGTTAGAATTAATGAACAGTCAAGCGACAAACAGGGACTAAATTTAGTCAAATGCTGTCAAAAATCACAGAAGGTGCTGCCAATTTGGGTTGTCTAACAAATCAGAACCATTTCACTTTACTCAAGCTTTGCAGCCTGATTGATTCTACTCATTATTTGGTCTGATCTCATTTTCACACATGGAAGTAATATGAAATCCAGATGTTCATTTGTAGCTGGGCACAGAACAACTGCTCATCCACACGCAATCCTGTAATATAGGATAACAGACTCCTCCTTTTCAAATTATACATTGCCTCATTTTATACATGTAGAGGATTCTGTACTCAATTTGAGAATTTAAAAAGACAATCAGCTACTACAAGCCATGTTTAAATTATATCACATTCTCTCCAGAATCAGTATTAAAAGAATAAAGCCATGTTCTATGTATTGTACTACTGTGAGGGTAGTGTGGAGTTTACGCTGCGTTTAACTGCCCAAAAGCAGCCCTATTCTGATTTCAAATGACCTCAATAGTTACTCATCACAGTTCTTTTTCGCTGCAAATTTTGTGTTAATGCAAAGTAGTTTGGGCTTTGCATCAGATCAAAATGTGTAATAAAACAAGAATTAAGTTTGCAAACTTAACACAGCTTAACATTTTAGTGCATGGCAAGTGATCAACTTTACGAGTATAACTGTAACTAATTCAAAGCAACATTAAACTGTTTTAATGTTAGCAGAGAGAGACACAGACATTGTCCCATCGGCTGTTTACTATTAAAATCTATCCAGTATTTTGATATTGGCGAGTGAAGCTTTGCAGGAACACGTGCATGCTGCTCCACTTTGACTCTGGACCAAACAGTACTATAGCTGCACCCCTAATGACCTCACACTGATAGGCCCTTCGGAAAGGTTGACAGAGAAATGGCAATCACAGCAACTTAATACAAAGGTGTCACTTACTCATGATGCATAAGTACCAGACTGAGCTCTGCTGGGTCAGTGTTTTTTTTAATAGTTCCTTGTCGCACAGTTTTAAATGCAACTTGTGCTGCTTTTCCATTCCTTACTCAAGTCCAGTGGAGTTTGAAGCTTGAAATTATTGGAAGAGAAAGGAGCGAGAAAAGAAGCACTCATATTTCACCGAATGTGCAATGCCAAAAATATAAGTACCGTATTTACAGATCAAAGTGGCTTGTGCGTCAGAGATTACAATTTCTTTTTATTCCACATTTTGTTAACTGGGAGTTAACTTTATTAACGCCCATTATTTCAAGATTCAACCTTTATACATCCGACTGAGAGTTCTGTATATTGTTGCACATAAAATCTCATCAATTTTAAACTGCACTCAGCTTTTGTGACGAGGGTATACAAAGCTTTGTCCAAGCCTTTTACCTTCTAACATTCTTTCCATGGCAGTGGCATTGAGTGTAAATTTTACGCTTCAGTGCGTTATGAAAATCTCAATAGAGGCCAGTGTCTGCTTGCTGAGGCTCAGATCCCATTCTTGGGATCATCCAGATAACCTTTCCAGTGACGGAGAGAGCTTTCACAACACATTTAAGAAATGATAAGCACACAAAGCAAGAATGTTTTAAATAGTTAAAAAAATCCACTTTCCCAGTCTTAAGCGTATAATGACCAGATTAGTATTTTCTTGGAGGGAGATCTTTTAAAAGATATTTTAATGATTGCAGCAGATTCTTGGAGAAAGATTGTGTGTGGAGGGGCAAATACACTGATTTCTAGGGTTCTGTACATGATTAAGCACATGCATAGTATCACCATGTACGGTGATTAAAATATTACAGGCCGTTTTGTTCGTGGGCGAATCCAGAACAAGGGGACATAACTTTTAAATTAGAACTAGGCCATTCAGGGATGATGTCAGAAAGCACTTCCTCACACAAAGGGTAGTGGAAATCTGTAAGTCTCTTTCTCCAAAAAGCTATTGAGTCTGGGTCAGTTGAAAATTTCAGAACTGGGATCAATAGATTTTTTGTTAGGGAAGGGTATTAAGGGATATGGAACCAAGGCAGGTAAAAGGAGTTAAGATACAGATCAGCCATGATGTAACTGAATGGCGGAACAGGCTCGAGGGGCTGAATGGCCGACTCTTGTTCCTATGTTAAATGCTCGGCAAACATTCTGAGTTGCAGATACAACTTCTGATGTTGCTCGTGTCTGATTTTCTATGAGTGACCAACACGGGATGGAATCTTAGCACAGGCTGTTCCAGAAACTCTCAAAATCTCCAAAAACTCCCCAACAGACAGCAATGGGTCAACCAATGTTTACAGCAACCGTTGAGGGTGGTTTTGACAGCCTCATTGTTATTCATTACCAATGATCAAACCACTAAACCACAAGAGAAACTGTCAAACTAGAGCCAAAACACTTCAAGAACATTTTCTCAGCACAAGGTTGCGCCCAAGTTACTTGTTAGCAACAGGAATGAGTAATAATAATGATTTTTTTAAAAAGACTGAAGATGCCATCTCACAATGTTGTCTCTGGTCACCAATACATATCAAGGAATGTCTAGAAGTAGTTGCATAATAAACCCTTCATTCTATTCTGATTTGCAAATTCAAGCCTCTCTCAATGCAATATAAAAATGAATAAAAATACATACTTACATCCCTCATTTTTAACTTCTTTGGTCAGATTTACAGCACTTTGAAAATTAGGTCAAAGAGGAAAAAAATTGCAGATGGTGGAAACCTGAAGGAAAAAGAAAATGCTGGAAACGCTCAGCAGGTCGGTCAGGGTCCGTGGAGAGAGAACAGACAAGTTAACTCTTCAGGTATAGACTCTTCCTCAGAACTACTTTGATGAAGGGTTATACCTGAAACATTAACCCATGTGTTGTCTCCACAGGTCCTAACTGACCCGCTGAGTTTTCCAGCATTTTCTGTATTTTGATAATAAGGAATCTGGCTAGAAATATAAAAAGGCTTTTAACACAGCCCTAACATTGCTACGCTACAAGAATTGGATACTGAAACTGCCTTTACAGTGGGAATTGGGTTTTGTGCTCTAACAACATTTGTTCCAGCTAGCACAGCAGCAGTACCAGTAAAAACAGGTTAGAGTGTTATTACAAGTGGTCATTTTGACAGGATTCTCAATCAATACCCCTCTGCCAAGACCTCATATATATGCATAAAACCCACACAAGTTGTTTAACTTTAAATTCAGCAGAGAAAGGTCACCATGAAATAATATTTGAAAAGGAAAATTCATTGTTGCTCAGAGATGTAAATGCAACATGCATTCACAATGTGCATTCATCCAATCTCCCAAAAGTATTACAGTCCATCACCACCATATTGTCTGTATCAGAACTGTGCGCAAAATATAGCGCAGCATCTACATGATTTACACACTTTACAAACCCAGAGTTCAACATCATATAACAAATACTTGAACTAACTCACTATAAAACAGCAGCTTTAGCCAAAAAAGAAAACCTTCTGCATTAACACAGTTTATAACTTGTATTATTATTCTTCCAAAATATTTATACAGGATATAAAATCTTCTTCAACCAATGGATTGTTTACAAAGAGGCCTGGTCAATGGCTGATTGTGACAAGGTTGTAAATAGAACATGAGATACAAAACACATAAAATCCAGAACGAAAAATGTTAAACGGTTTCACATCTTTCAAAAAAAAAGAGCAGTTTAATTTAAAAATGTTAGTGATATAAAAATCAAGCTGCTTGACTGCTGGCTTAAGACACGTCAAGGAGATCATGAATGCATCATATTGGCAGCGAGTTCCAAATTTGAAATCCTGTAAAGTTAGCAGGACATTACCTACAGGTTTTATTGTAGAATGGATGTTGTGCGTACATCTTGCTCCAGTATCCATTAGATTGGAGCTTAAAGCTATCCTGCAGATCCAGATCGGTTAGTGTACTTAAACACCAGTACCACATACCTTCAGGCTCTGCTCTGTGCAGTTGGAACAAATGACTCCCTTAGTCTCTGTTCAATGTGGAATAGGTAACCTGGAGTTTACATATAAACGGTACTCTTACTGTGACAACTATATTTGCAACAAGGGATTTTTTTTAAAACGATCAGAGTTCCTCGCTCAGAGACAGTTGGTAATGCATGTCACTGCGCGGATGCAGGCTGAAATCCCAGCCTCAGCAGGCATTCATATCATGGTTTCTTCCACCATCCAGATGGTGAGTTACTGATATTGGTGTAGTTACCAGACATAGCACCAACTGGAGGCCAGGTATCTTGTTGTCTTTTTCAGAGTGTAAAAGTTATTTTAAAACAGGTTGTAAACAGAGCATAAAAGATACAAAACAAAAACTCCACACAAATTGTGTGTGGAAAGTGTTTTTCATTCCACACAAGTAAGGCCAGCACCTTCCTGCCATTTTGAATTCAACTGTTGCCCCACCAAGGTACAGTTCTGGGCACCGCACCTTAGAAAGGATATATTGGCCTTGGAAGGAGTACAGCGCAGATTCACCAGAATGTTACCAGGGTTCCAAGGGTTAGAATCTGAGGAGATGTTACATAAACTAGGCTTGTATTCCCTGGAATACAGAAGGTTAAGGGGTGATTTGATTGAGGTTTTAAGGATTTTGGAAAGGAATTAATAGAGTAGAGTAAATAGAGAAACTTTCTCCGCTGGTGCTGGGAGTCTAGAACAAGGGGACATAACCTTACAATCAGCACGGTCATTCAGGAGAGAAGTTAGGAAACACGTTTCACCCACATTACAACAGTGAATACACTCCAAAAGTACTTCATTGGCTGTAAAGAGACATCCGGTGGTCGTGAAAGGCGCTATACAAATGCAAGTCTTTTTTCTTTCAAAAGGGTGGAACTTTCTCCCACAAAAAACAGTTGATGCCAGCTCAATTAATAATTTTAAACCTGAGATAGACAGATTTTTACTAGCCAAGGGTATTGAGCCAAGGTGGGTAAATGGAGTTAGGATACAGATCAGCCATTGAGCTCATTGAATGGTGGAACAGGCTCTAGGGGCTGAATGGCCTACTCCTGTTCCTACTATTGGTATGGCAGTTGCACGTTTCACTAACAGCTTAGGATTGGGTTTCATAACATCCAGTTAGAGGCTGGAAAAGACTCAACTTTTTTTTTTAAACTAAGCTAGCTGTCAACAGATGCACTGATGCAATATTATTGGTTTTTTTGTCATTTTTAATGAGATCCATTGTTGTTTATTGCCCTTCCTTTTCCTCATGTATTTCCTCCCCGTCTCACAAATGCATTCATACTTTGCTGAGGCACAAGTCAACTGGCAAATAGCAGCCTCCAGTACGTTAGCCAAATGACCATAATTTTTGTGTGAGCCTCGACAGTGAGTATCGGCAAGCTATTTGATGTGAATGCATCACAGTCAGCCCCAATCCTTGCCTCTCTCAATGACAACACATGCAATTCCAGCCAGGGTTGCTGGATAGCCATCAGAAATAAGAATGCTTAACTGATTTCACCTCCCCCCCCCACCACCACCGTGACCTAAGAAGTATGGAAAAGAGTGGAGAAAGGAGGTGGAGGGAAAGAGGAGGAGGAAAAAGCAAAGAAGGAGGAGGAGCAGGTAAAACGAAGGGGAAGGGTAGAGGGGAAATGGGAGGACCCTTGTCGCTACAATAGGAAAACTAAATACAAAGGGCTCCTCCTGGCAGTACCGCTCCACAAAAGCTGGAAGAAAAAAAACAAAACCTTCAGACATCACCACCCACCCCAGCCCCGCTCTACAGCAGCCATGATTTTAAAAATTAACAAGGCTTCCCCCACTCTGCAGCAGCTAGAATTTAAAAAAATTAACAAAGCCTTTTGACCCTACCCTCCCATGACCCCCACCCCACAGACGAATGGGCTGAAAAAGCAGCTGTCGAGTAGGAAGGGAACACTGCTGAGAAAGAATGGCCTACAAAGCCAAGGAAGTGGCTGATAGTCATACATAATGGGGGGCGGGGGGGGGGGGGGGGAAGCACTGCTCAGGAGAATGGCTAAGTGACCGATGGGGTGAGCAATAGGAGCCAAGAGTGGCCTGCAGCCAACAAGGGTGTAGCAGCAGCTGAGAATGGGCTAACCAGTTGAGGCCTACAATGGAGGAGTGGCCAGCAGCCAAGGGCAGGCTGAACAGTGGACAAGGATAATACTGACAACAAAGTGAATGGGGTAAACAGTGGCAAGTCAGACAATGGACGAGTGAAAGATGTGGCACTCGTGTTTTGGAGCGTGCAGGAAGAGGCAGCTTGGCACCCCCATTGCGGGAACGACACTACTCGACAGATACACTACTGGGGTGAAAGAGCACAGAATCAGTGGAAGAAAATCTGCAGGCAAGAAGTATCTATTAATTTATATTGAATTACAACACAAAAGGTAAATTTTTTGTTTTATAATTGATTTAACATGAAGTAAGACTTTCTCCCCCCTTCTGACCTCAGTCTCTCCCTGATTAATATACTTTTTAAATTTTATGGAACACAAAAAAAGCTACGGCAGATATTTAATTAATACTGTCATTTACCCCAACATCTCACACACGCACTCACACAGTCATCTTGTTTATATTAAAAAAAAATTTTTTTTATCCCAATTAAAAATTAATCATCTTGTTTTTCAAAATTATATTACCAAAACTACTGGGAAGAAAAGTGCTAGAAGCTTAAGAAAAATATTCAATTGATACAGCTGACTGAATGATACCGATACTTTCTGGGAAATTACGTACACTGTATATGCTCAGAGCACAAATTTAGCTCAAAGCATCACAGTTCTGGGGAAAAATATCAAGAATAAGTCCAAGCTTTTGGGAAAAGCTGCATCTTTCAATTAAAAAGTTTAATGAAAATATTAAAAGATATAAGTGACAATTCAATGGATAAATTTAATTTCCTTACTGTGAAATATGTAATTTTAAACCCTTAGTTTGGTCATTAGAAATTTCAGTTACTAAGAAAAAAAATGGCAGATGAAAAAATTCAAAAAATATTTGAGTGATTACTGGAAATTAGTGCCCAGTTTCGGCAAGAACAGTGACGAGTTTACATAAGCAAAGCCCATGATAAAAATGGAATCAGGAATTTATGATGGAAAAAACTTGACATAAAAAAAGTGTGACAAAGACATTGACAGAAGAAAGTTAAGATATGCAGATAGGAAGTGCGTGCAGATTTTTAAGATACGTTATAGATATTACTACATTGACATACATTTTAGACACACACACTTCTGTCAAATGTCAATTGAATAATAGTCATGTATACACTGTTAATAGTAATTTTTTTCCACAATAAATGTTTCACACTTTGATGACCACAGTTCTCCCTTGACTATTCAGTTATGCTATTTGGCATCATCAAAGTATACATTTCACATGATATTAATTTTGTTCTATTCTTTTTATGTTGCTTGTGAATTTAGTCTGAACAACCACTACTCCGTAGCACATCTTTTGTTATCTGTATTGGGTGATTGAGAAGACAAACAGTGGGTGCAACCCGTTCCACCCAGAATGATGAGATTGAGCTTACAGAATCCAGTAATGAGGTTATGAAAAAATATACGCACAACCCCATTATGCAGCAATAAAGGCAGCTTCAAATGCATATTTGTGGTCAGTAATTGTTAAGGAACATTTTGCAAATGTCTGGTAAATCAGTTCTTTTTTTTTAAGCTGCCATTCCATGTTGTACTCGTAAGGTTTAGGACACACCTAACATAACATCATAGGGTTTCATCTGCTGATATTAGTGGCAATTGTACAGGATTCCAATAAGTACATCCTTCTTCAGCTGAAGCACTTTCCTTTATGAAAAACAGGAGAGGTGCTGAGAGTGGTAGCCAAGCAATGAGAAACTGTGTTGTTTTCATTGGCCCACTCTATCGGACACAGCAGTTGGACAAAACAGTTCTTTTTCATGAATGATGCTTATAGAGATGATGGTGCTTTCAACATTTAAAGATTTTATTTCACCCCTGCGTGAGGAACTGAAGAGTTGTGCAAGTAACACACAACACTTTTTGTTCCTTTGGCAGATCAGGTTATGGTTTCAATTTTTTAATTCTAACAATCCTATAAATCTGATTCCATTAGTGACAGCGAAGAGAAACCAAACCTAAAGAAACAGCGCACAAGAAATAGGTTGAGCAACTACCTACAGCACTGCAAAGTTACTGAATCCTTATTTGCATATGAACTTGACTATTAGCAAGTCATTTGATTACATATTTAAACGGAATTCACAATGCAGTGTATTTCTTCGCACACACGCAGCTTTTTTCAAAAACCTTACATCATAAATCATCATAACTGTGGTTCAGAACACTTATCAGGTATTTGAACCAGACTGCATGATATCCAAACATGAGTATCAAGAAGCTTTTTGAAAAAATAAAATTTAAAAATCCTTTAATCATAACCTATCAACAACAACAACAACATTATAATAAATGTTTCTTTATAATCTAGGTGCAAGACAAATTACTTTGAAAGAACTGAATTGTTTCATTTAGGTGGTTAATAAGAATCAACTGTAAACTTGATAAAAGTAAGCTTAGTTTTACAAGTTTAGCTGTCAGCCTTTCTGTGCTTCAGAGCCTCTGAAGGTCCAAGCACTGCAGGACTTACCAAACCAGTAGCAACTGCATTGAATTATTACCAACAGGAGGAGTTGCTGGGTCAGAGTAAACCTCACAGCACCAAACTGTAATTGACAATGAAACATAATACACCTTCTATGTTCATAACCATCAGCTGTAGTTCTGCTGGGAAAAATGGTAAAAGTGTGTGTGTGTGTGTGTGTGTGGGGGGGGGGGGGGGGGGGGGGAAGGAGAAAGAACAGAAATGAACTATATGGAACCTGAGCCAATAATCCATCCGTAATTTGTCATAGAACAGAGTAACACTAAAGCATAAAAAAAAGATTTGGCAGGAATACAATTCTTGCATACTCTGCCAAATCTTACTTCAAATACTTTTTATACACATTTAGGGCAATGCTCTGCAGATACATCAGTCAGCTTGACAAAGAATATACTGTCACAACATTTGAAAAAGTGTACATTTTCTTCACAATGACAGATTTAACAATTTGCATAATGTACAGGATTCAGGAACTGATGAAGATAATCAATAAAAATGTGACAGTACATTTAAACAACAGTACAGCTCACTAGCTAAGAAAAAGGAACCTTCTTACAATGAGAACAGATTTCACAGATACAAGATGAAGGAGAGCACTTTGATAGTTTGATCAGATAGTGCCGTCAAGTACGACCAGAATAAAGCACCAAGCAACTTCCATATTTTTTCTTCATGGTGAAATAAAGTAAGTAATTCATGTACTGCTGCACGCTGCATAGTGCAATCAATACCAGATACTGTGCATGGAATAGGTACCAAAGTAGCAAAATGATTTAAACCATCTACTTGACACGTCTGGCCCAGCTGTTTGCTTCCTCTCGTTGGATAAGGTAAAGCCTATTTCTTATTTTCAAACCCTTTATACTTTCAATTATTGATTTTCTAACAATGTTTGCACACAGTTTGAATTTCATCTTCCATTCATCTGTATGCATTTTAAATGCAGCTTGCATTGTTACATTTCATCCAAAGAGAACATGTTGCCTCTGCAGTATGTATATTTCATTTATGCTAATATGATGGCTCATACAATCCTTGGAAGCCATATAAAAACACACAAAATAGCAAGGGACTTGTTACAGTATAAAGATGAACTTTATATGGTGTCTTCATTCATGAGCGAGTCATAGACAAATCACATTAGGTTACTGTGAGGGACTACTACACAGTACTGGAGATTTTGAATGGTCAGTTTCCAAATGTTTCTCTAGAAATTAACCCAAGTGCTTTGTTAACCTGCATTGCTACTTTTAATGATTTACGTACTTGTATACCTAGATCTCTTTGCGCCTCTACCCCATTTAGACTCTATTTTCCAAGGAGTAGGTGGCCTCCTTATTCTTCCTACCAAAATGCACCACCTCACACTTGCGTATCCAAGTACATTAATGTCGTTTTGTATTTTGTCGCAATTTCCTCAGCATTAACTATACCCCCAATTTGGTGTCGTCCGCAAATATTGGTATTGTACTTCCGACTCCAGAGTCCAAATTTTTTATGTAAATGGTGAACAACAGTGGTCCCAGCACCGATCCCTGTGGAACACCATTTCCCACCTTCTGCCATTCTGAGTAACAACCTTTAACCCCTACTCTATGTTTTCTGTTTTGTAGCCAGTTTGCTATCCATTCTGCTGCTCGTCTCCTGACTCCACATGTTCTGACCATAGTCATGACATTTCTCAATTAAACCTTCAGCAATGTCATCGCAATAGGAGCTTGCATTTATAAAGCCCCTTGTTACATCCTTAGGACATCTTGAAAGAGCTTCACATACAATGGAATTACTTTTAAAGTAGTCGCTGTTGTTATGCAGGCAAACGTGGAAATCAATTAGCACACAGTAAGATCTCACAAACAGCAAATGAGGTGAGTGACCAGATATTCTGGGTTTTTTGGTGGTAGTGGCGGCCAGGACACCAAGAGAGCGCCCTGCTCTTTTTCGAAGAGTGCCATGGAATGTATTCACCTGAACAGGTAGACTGGTCTCTTCAAAACAACAACTTGCATTTATATAGCGCCTTTAATGTAGGAAAATGTCCCAAGGCACTTCTCAGAAGACAATCAGACAAAAATTTACACCGAGCCAAAGGAGGGGATATTAGGACAGATGACTAAAAGCTTGGTCAAAGCTTTAAGGATGGTCTTAAAGGAGGAGAGAGGTGGAGAGACGGAGAGGTTTAGGGAGGGAATTCCAGAGCTTAGGGCCTAGATGGATGAAGGCATAGGCACCAATGGTGAGGCGAAGGGACTGGTTGCACCTCTAACAATACACCATGAGGTACTCTGGTGTTGTGGTTATGTTGCTGGACTATTTATCTGGAGACTTGGACTAATAATCCAGAGAAAGGAGTCCAAATCCCACCGTGGTAGTTTGACATTTGAATTCACTTTTAATTTTTTTTACATTTGGTAATAAAATTCTGGCATCAGTAAAAATGACCATGAAGCTGTTTCAGTGTCGTAAAAACCCAATTGGTTTACTAATGTCCTGTCGTCCTTACCCAGTCTGGGCTACATGTGACTCTAGTCCCACACCAACGTGGTTGACTTTTAACTGCCTTCTGAGTTGGCCTATCAAACCGCTACCAGCGAATCAAGAAGGTCAACTACCACCTCATCAGGGTAACTAGGGATGGGTGATGAATGCCGGCTTTGCCAGCAACACCTACATCCCAAGATTGAATACATTTTTTAAAACTCCATGAGCTTGGATTGTGCATTCAAGCGCTAGAGCAGGACTTAAACCCAGAATCTGCAGAAGGAATGATACCAACTGAGTCAAACTAACACGTTGCACGAGCATCACGATATTTCACAAATACACAGACAGTCGCTGCTGACCAAAAACTGCATGCCACCCGCTCCCCTGACATACAAATAAAAACCATATACAGTACATTATAAAGATACCAGGAAAAGAATTCAAGACTGATCTAATCTCACTCTTTTACTATAGGACGCCATTTAAACTGCACAATTAGATTACTGCCTTGTAATCACTCCCAGCTATCCATAATTCTACAATTGATGGATGGTTTGATAAGACTCTCCACAAGTGAAAAAAACAAAGTAAAAATTGGGCATCTTCGTGATTTACAACTGGGCGACAAGCCAGGTTGCTGTAAAATTCTGAAGTATACTCCCAAGTAACACAAAAAAAATTACAAAGAGTACTTTTTGGGGCTTTTGCGGCATTCTTACTTCAGGTTGGATTAATGAAAGTGGCACCAGATGGACAGCCATCGGCCCAAACTACTGCTTTTCAAGTAGAAATTATTTTTTTCACTGTTGTGCAGGTCTGCCCTACGGCCTCAAAACTGGCAAACAAGCCTGCCAGACCCACAAGAAAATACGTTTAAAGAAAAATCTAGTGCACAAGGCGGAAAGGTCTTTTGCACAGAGAGAAAAATAAATAAGGCATTTGCCCCACACAATTTTTGAAAAATGATACCAACTCACACTGCCGAATCTTTATTGTTTTTGCTTTGTGACTAACTTCACTCAATTCCAAAGTTGACACCACAGGGAAAAATATTTTTTAAAAGACCACAAGAGTGACACAAATGGATTAATTGTCAGACCGCACTCACCGTCACACAAAGTGTTGTGCGACCATTTTAAATTCCACCCAAACAATGGCCACAGAAACTGTGTTCTCATTGTTCACAAGTTAGACAGAGGATATCATGTGTCTTTCCATGTCATACAGCTTTTATTGCCACAGGCAAGGCTGAGTGTACAAACTCAAGAGCAACTAAGTTCTGGTTGAGTTATATCCAGCTTCACCGGTGCAAACAAAAGCTTGTATTATACAGGGACCATTCAGTACTATATTTGTGACACTTGTAAACCGTGAGGGGACACCACTGAATTACTGCGAAATCACTAATACAGAAATAAGGATTTTTCAGTTCCAGACTCCAGGTGTCTTGCAAGGTCTAGAAATCTGCCTTCCACGCACATTAAAGTACGAGAAATGGACTGTCGCCAGAGCAGCATCCTATATATTATATAGGAATGAAAAGTACTGAAGCATGAAATATTAGTAAAATCTGAGCAGAGGCTTCTCACTAGAACAATCTCCGATGAGCCATGACCTCTGATACAATAGCTCCCTCACAAATAGAAAAATCTTAAAATAGTCTCCGTAACAAACTCTTAATTATATATTTTATTGAAAACGAGTCCCCGAGAACACACTGTAGAAAGAATCCACCGTACTTTCCTTTGCAACCATGTTACAAATCACTAATGCCGTCACGCCAGGTACATAAACTAAACATATTTTCTAGACAGTGACTTTTAAATGAAAAAAAAAATCTATATTAAAATCACAATCCTTTGATCCTCTTAGCAAATCCTGTAGTGCAGTGGTGTTTATTCAGCATTAGCAGAGAAATTAAATTATTGCTACATGTAGTCTATGCTGGACCATGACCTGAGAAAGCATGGTAAATTTTGTACATGCTAATAAAAGCAAAAAAAATTAAAAAAATTAAACTCTACACTGGTTAAATGAAAGAATGGTGTCAAAGTACTGCTGTCAAAGTGATGAGAAGACACAATCATGTCAAAAAGAAAGCCGAGTTCATACTGCTGCTAAACAAAGGGGAAATACAGTATCGATGCTGCTGAAAATTAATACCCTACACAGTGCTGTAAGAGGTGAGATAATGAAAACACTTTCTCAAGGGGTTTTTGTACTTAACAGGTTACAATACCTGCTGGGAACCATGACACAGCAAACAAACATATGTGGCTGGCTCAGGTTGCCTACCTCTTCAAAAATAATTTCATCTCAAAATCCAAGTTGTATGACCAGATCTTATTAATATCAAAGCAACGTTCACCCCAGGGGCAATGTGTATAATGTGCACCTTATATGTAATTCTCCATGTTACATTGCAACATATTACTTGGCTAGATCCCAAATAGTACATTATATCAAGAGTCTGCTGTATTTCGGCAGAAGTTCAAATGTTTCGTTGTAATGGTACAGTATTATAGAATCACAACACAGAAGGAGGCCATTCGGCCCATTGTGCCTGTACCTGCTCTCTGAAAGAGCTATCAATTAGTCCCACTCCCCTGCTCTTTCCCCATAGCCCTGCAATTTTTTGCTTTAGAAGTACATCTCCAATTCCTTTTTGAAAGTTACTATTGAATCTGCTTCCACCACCACCCTTTCAGGCAGTGCATTCTAGATCATAACTTGCTGATTAAAAAAAAATATTCTCATCTTCCTCCCCCCCCCCCCCCCGGTCTGGCTTTTTTGTCAATTATCTTAAATCAGTGTCCTCTGGTTAATGACCCTCCTGCCAGTGGGAACAGTTTCTCCCTATTTACTTTATTGAAAATGATTATATTTTTAAAATGTAAGTGATGGCATCATTTTAGTTCAATTGAAGTTAGAAATTCTAAATGGTAGCATCATGTTAGATCGATCAGTCAGCAGAGATTGTTCAACAATCTCTGCCATCTCCAATGCGACATTTCAACATCTGCACATTTGTTATCCATCACATAAGCGTCCAAATAAACTTCCAAGTAAGAGAAATAGATCGATAAACCTGAAAATTCTCACTAATATATTAATTCATATTAAACAAAAATTGCCTCTTCATACTTGCCTCTCAAGCAAACTAATGTATTTCAGAGCAGAAATGTTTTATTAGCTTTTACCATTCCACATGCATTATTCTGCACCAGTGCTCCAGCTCATTCATTACAATTCTTCCCCATGGTCCTGCATTGCTAAGTCGCTTTGAATAGAAATGCACAACTTTTTAGGGCTTGATTGTTAACTTTATTTCCACCTAGTAATTATGTTCATTTGGCAAGTGTTTTTTTTCTTGCTGTGGGTGGGGGGTTCTTTAAAATCAGCTTTACCTTCTACTAAATTCAGCTTTACCTTCTACTAAATTAATATAATCCTAAAATAAGCATCAGACCAGCAAATCTAGCAAGTTAAAACGGGATGATCTTTTGCTGCAATCTGTATTAACATATCTCATGAAAGGCATGTAAATGGTGCAATTTAATTTAAACAACATGAATTGAAATTAAATTAACTGCCTTCATGTCAGCAAGCCTACTGAGACCACTAGTTGACTTTCCAGTGTAAAAGCACAAATCAATAACCCTTAGAGGCCTGTGAAAGTATTATGACTGAGCTGAAGCTCTGTCAGTATAATGATGCACAGAGAAGCTATTTTACTACTCTGCCAATACTCTAGTTAACACTGATTATCTTTTATACTAACAAGGGGCTTTAGCTGTAATACAGATTGCAATGTAAAATACACAACATTCTGGTGAAAGCTATCTCCCAAGCAAACTAATGTATTTCAAAGGAGAAATGTTTTTATTATTAGCTTTTACCATTCCAGATGCATTATTCTGTACCAGTGCCCCAGCTCATTCGTTACAATTTTTCCCCATGGTCCTGCATTGCTAAGTCACCTTGAATAGAAATGCACAACCTTTTAGGTCTCGATTGCTAACTTTATTTCCAGCTAGTAATTGTGTCCATTTGGCTCAGTGGAATAGCCTACAGCACTTCTCTTTATTATTCAGATCTGGGATCTGTTCCACGCACAAGTTGTGTACTTGGGTAACTCTGTGCATCTCTTAAAGTGAACTAGACCAGGGCTTGGAAAACACATATAGTGTTACAATTGCATTCTGGGAAGATTTGCAAGGATTGCGCACTGAACGGATTGCTGTACTTGGCAAAGCCCCGACAACTGATGGATTGCACCCTCAATCCCACTTTTTGGAAACAGACCAGTATGAATGGGAATGAAAATCAGAAAATCTTATCTCTCTCTCACTCACTTTTGCATACAGGGCTATTGTTTGAAAAACAAGCAAAATGTATCATTTCATTATTGCTTCATTTCTATGCCAGACTCATGTTCAATGGAAAATTGGATTTTTTTTAAAAAGGAAACAAGTAAATCTAGATCAGTTTCATAAAATGTGGAATCTATTTAAAAAAGACCACTTAATATTGCTTCAAGTCACTGCTAACCTAACAAATATTGTAAATGTAGATTATTTATAGCTATCCTACTTAATAGCTTTTAACTTAGTTATGGTGCAGCTGTATTGTATTTACACTTTAAGAACAAAGTTTAATTTATAACTGAAAAATTACATTCAGAAAAATGTCAGAGAAATTTTAGAAGTTGAGGAAGGAATTACAAGTGCATATGGTAATCTTCAAGGACTGATTCAAGTATAAAATCCATTAACCCTTTCAAAGACACTATGGCCTGAAACTTACTAGGACCAATGTTATTGTATGAATGCTTAACACATCTGTATCAAATTCTGTTTTAATAAAGCCATCAGTCTGCTTATTTGAAATGAGTTGATGCCTCTTAAGAAAGCGGAGAAAGCATTTTGAAACTAGCATACTAAGCATTTGTACCGTAACATCACTCAAGTAATTAACAGACTTATGCCAGAAATAGGCTAGGTCAAGTGAAAATTTCAAAACAGAGATTGACAGGTTTTAGTTAGGCAATGGTATTAAGGGTTACGGAACCAAGACAGGTAGATGGAGTTAAGTTACAGATCAGCCATGATCTATTTGAATGGCAGAACAGGCTCAAGGGGCTGAATGATGTACCTATGTTCCTAAATACAGATTTTTAAGCACAGCAACAAATGTGGATTATCAAAAATTAACAAAATTGATCATCTAGAGCAGCTTTTACAAGCAAGATGTTATTAGCAGGCTTAAAATACATGTTATAATATATCAAGGAGTGTTGTCATTCCTGAAAAAAAGGTGTTACTTTTTCAGTAAAACTCTCTACCTGCCAGATGATGGTGTTATCTCAAAAACTCAGTGTCATGCAATGAAAATTTGACAGCAGCTTGAAATGGACAATTGCTGCATACAAAATCAATTTTTCTCAAGACTGTCAGTACATTAGAACAGACAGGCACCCTCCCCATCCCCTCCACCATATCCTCTCTAAATCCCACTGTGGCAAGTTGTGAAATTGATTCAATAAATCTGGAAATCCGTGGGCTAGCTACTGAAAAAAAATGACCACGAAAGCTGCCAGATTGTCAAGACGACCCAACTGGTTCACTAATGTCCTTCAGGAAAGGGAACCTGCCACTTCTGCCTGGTCTGGCTTACACATGACTAGTCCACACTACATGGTTGACTCTTTGACGTTGCCTCGCAAGCTACTCACAACAGGGAAAAAAATTCCCTTATTAAGACCATCACGGGAGCACTCTCATCACAAGGACTGCAACGGTTTTAGAAAACCACTGCCACATTCTCACAGGAACTAGGGATGGGCATAAATGTGGTTTTGCCAACATCCCAATAACAAATTTTAAAAAACACAAAACTAAACAAAACAGAATCTAAAGTACCAAAGAAAAACACCCCATCAAAATATTTAAAATGTGTACATATATAATAAATATAATTGTTTTAATTGTTGGAGTGTGCTCAAACTGGCACAATACAGTCATACAACATACACAGGAGCATTACATCTCTGCAAATAAGGATATGTATTTGTTCACTCAAATGCAGTCTGTCACTCCATTGTAACGTTGGCCTAATGTCATAGAACCATCCCCTTCCTGCCAGATAGCACAGGGCCAGAGAAAAACATTCAATGGCCATAATGACACTGTAGAAAAACTTCTGAAATGTAAAGAAATTACCATAGCCCTATCTCCTGAGGCTCCACCATTGGCGTAGATCCTCACCGTCAGTGTGTGACGCTTGTAAAATCACAGCAGGCTGGATTTTGCCACCAGCACTTTTGGTGAGAGGACACTGCACTACTGGTAAACACAAGCCTAGTTTTCATTGAATAATTATAGAGAAATATAAACAGAAAATACTGGAAATACACAGCAGGTATGAGGTATTCAACATTTATGAATAGAAAAGATAGTTTAGAACATTTGGGTGTGTAGCCTTCACCAGGTATGTAATTATTTGGATAAAGGACCTACACCAAATTTCATATTTGCCCCAGGTCTACCCCGGGTTCACCTCATCTTTATAAAGTGGTTGCATCATTTATCCGCAGGCCTTAACAGCTTTAGCTGTCTTCACAGAGATAGGTAATTATTTGCATAATAGAGCTTGAAAAATGTATTTTTCTGACTTAACATTGTTGCATTTTGTACTTCACAGTTACTAGTACCTTTTGGCATTTTTGCAACAACTTTGCTTTGCATCTAAGACTTTCCTGCAATTGTTTTCATTGTTAGCAATTTGCAAACACTAGCAAAGTACTAGGAATGGTACTGTTTCTTAGTATTCCCATTACATTCAATGGCCCAGATTTTAACTCCAGGTGGATTCCCCGCTCAGGACGGAGTTAAAATTACAGTTGGATGTCAATGATGTCATCGGGCCGCAACATGCAAATGTTGGCTCTGGCCGCGTGTCCTTGCTGCCTCCTCAGGAGAGCAGGTTAAAATGGCAGATGTTGCGATCATGGCGGCTTTTGGACAGGCAAGAGCCAGGGCAATTTTAACAGCCCACCCGTCAGGTTTCTGCTGAATGAGTAGGGTTAAAATCGCCCCCAATGATTTAGAGTGGGTGGACAATTTCATGAGAATGCATCACATGCAGATCTCAAGACATAGGTGTTCACTCGTCAATACCCACAAACCTATATTTAGTAAATCCCCAACAATTGTATCTGGACATGTTGAATAAGACCTATCTTCACTGCCCCCATCTCTTTAAAGAGGTTCTGACAAAGCTGCACCATTTGCTTCAGACTGACCCACAGACACCTTCAAGACTGGGATTACTCTTCCCATAGAAGGTTTCAACTGCATTAAATTTTTATGCTCCAAGATGTTTCCAGACAACTGCAGGGGGCATTTACCAACTCAGCCATTGACAGATGCCATGTTTGCTGAGACAGTATCTTCAGAACTTTCTCTAAGGAAAGAAAGAAGCAACTGGGGAGAGCTTGGTATTTCATTAATATGGCAAGCTTGCCAAGAATCCATTAGAGATTGCATGCACATGACCACTCCACATCCATCCTTGTGAAAGGACACTGCAATACGCATAAATGCTTTTGGTGGCAATACTGGCTGAGGCCACAATTTTGAATACTTTGGTGTTTCAGTGTAAGCTATCCGTATACCGCACAATAAATGTGCCCTATACTTTAGTGCAATAAAAGTGTTGGAGAAAGAAGAAAAGGTTATCTCCATGCTTTTCATGTTATCTTCCTCTGAAGTGCAGCAGCTCACTATATACATTTATGCGATACCAAATAGTAATAATGTCACAAAATTGGGGTCATTTAACTTGCACCCCCCGCCGCCCCGATACTAGCAAACTTCTTCCTCATTTGCACCCAGGGCCTATAGGTTCTTCAGTTCACAAACTCAAATGGTTTGTAGTCATCCAACCCTCAAGAGAAGTATACATGGTAGTTGTCACTCTCACTCAATTAATTCTGTTTTTAGAATTCCAATTCATCCAAAACTCAGTTGCTTGTATCTTGGCCCACTTGTCAATCACCTGTCCTCACTGATCTGCACTGGCTCCGCGCCCCCCAGCGCACTGAATTTAAAATTCTTGTCCTCAACTTCAATAGCCTTCATGTCCTCACACCATTACTTCTGCAACCTTCTCCAGCCTTATATTCCCTTCTGCACCATTCAGCCATCCAACTCCCACCTTTTCTTAATCCTCCCATTTACTACAATGTTAGAATGGCTTACAGTAATATTCATTTATTTCAAATTGCACGTATACAGTTGTGCTTCCTAGAAATATCTATGTTGGCTTGTTTAATTGGATTGAAAAGTTATCCTCAGTCTGGTAGAATTTTCGCTGATGTAAGAGGGAGAAGTCAAAAGTCTAAACAAAAGTGTCCATAGAATAACATTAAAGATAGTATCAGTAGTTTGATTATATTACAGGTTAGAAAAGTCTAAACTTAAAATACATTTTTGTATTTAATTTATATCCAGGGAAAATGGTTCAAACTGAGACACATGAACTCCACGAGCTGCCATCGCCTCTTTTTAATCAAATGGTGCTGCCTTGCTCAAGAAAATCAACGGTTCTCAAAAGACGGCTTTGCTCATTTGGTAGCCTCTCCAAGTCAGAGCTGTGGGGTCAGGTCAACACTCCAGTGAAGAATTGAGGGAGTGCTGCATTGTAGGAGACGCCAACCTTCAAATGAGATGTTAAACTGAAGTCCTGTCGGCCTGTTTCAGAGCTTTAGTTGGATGTTAAAGATCCCACTGCACAATTCGAGAAAGAGCAGGAAGTTCTCCTAGTGTCCCGGCCAATATTGCTATCTTAAAGAACACAACCAAAAACCTATCAACTGGTCATTTGTCTCATTGGTATTTGTGGCATTTTTACTGTGCACAAAATGGCCTACATAACCATAACTTCAAAATAATTGTATTTGAAGCACTTCAAGATGTTTCTGGGTGACATATTAATGTGCTAAATAAATGTAAGTCTTTTCCCCCCCCACTTTCTCAATGTAAAAGTGTCTAAAGTTTTTTTTTAATTAGGCGGACTCACATTAAAAGCAACTAAGCTTCTTTACTATATCAAACAAAGGCTATTGCGACAGGCATCCTGA
This sequence comes from Squalus acanthias, assembly GCA_030390025.1. Lineage (NCBI taxonomy): Eukaryota > Metazoa > Chordata > Chondrichthyes > Squaliformes > Squalidae > Squalus > Squalus acanthias. Next base: position 103,608,055 of record CM059432.1, read on the forward strand.
GGTGACAGGTTATTTAAACAAATTGGAATTTAAAAAAATTATCTACTGGATGCGACCACACCAATATAAATATTTTGAAACTATAATATTCCCTGCATCAGCAAGTAAAATAAATACTGACATTACATTGTACAATACCATATCTGGCCTAATAATATGGTATAATATGGCAGAAGACTTCTAGCGATTATTGCATGCCATAAAGAAAATGAAGAACAGTCAAAGAATACCGAAAATGAGAAGAAATAGCTATATTCCAACATAAGAGTAGCACATTCTAGCGTGCATTCCCAAGGCAATAACATATTTCAGGATTGAGATGACATTGATAAGCAACTCAAGCTTTGTTCTCAATTGATGCCATCACTTCAGCTCCTCGATGCATTGCTAGAGTACGTCACAAAGTCAAATGTTGGATTATCCCACATAAGCAGTTGCTTGGAGAAATTATAGTGATATGTCCACTGATATTACATCACAGAGACAAATATCACAAAACAGTTTCAAACTGATTTGCTTTGACTACAAAAACTATTTTTTTTAAACTCATTAGAATGGACTGCTTTTAGCTGAAAGCCCTCTACAAGCTTGTTAATTGAGCATGAGTACTTTATTCACAGGTTGATCAGACAACCTTATGCAAAATTTATCACACTACTAGCCTCTGGTATTTAAGAGATTTAAGAGGGAGCCACCCATTTTGTAGTTTTGGAGCTTTCAAGGTGAACTATTGTCCCTCAACCATAACACATTCACAGTCACATCTGTATCTTTCTGATTAATTTCTCAATTATTACCCTTAAATGTAGTCAATGCTTATAATGATACACTAGATAATCTCCCGATCATCTCTCGTGACATTGCTCGTAAGTTATATGGCGCCTAAAGCATGGAGATTAGTCAATGACTCAGGGAGAGCTTAAAGGTAGCAACGCAACAGCAAAGAATTATTGCCGGTTTCTCATCTTTGCCATGGCACTAGTGGAAGGTCAGGACATTCGCACACCACTGCTGTATCACCACTCCATTTCCTGGTCAGGCTCTCGTCAAGTGCCATTGTTAGTCTGAGTTTCAATGGCAGTGTCTCATGGGTACATGTGGAGGTAACTGCCATAGCCATTTTTGGTTTTGCAATCCAACTGGACCAGCAGCACTGAAATAGGAACTATACATTTATAAATACACTATATTTATTATAGAGATAGATTCTGAAAACAATGTGGATACCATAGAAGAAAAATTAATTAGAAAACAATTTGGTTTTGGTGGGGGAAATTAATCTGTGCAAGTTATTTTAATGTAACATTCAATGCCCAAGAAAAATAATTATACTTGTATTCATGATCATGAAGGATACTTGCAATTATATACCACTTTTAATGTGGTAAGCATCCCAAGGTGCTTTGCAGAGATGAAACAAATGGGGAGAAGTCAAAGAGGAGTTGGGAGCTGTCTAAAGTCATTGTCAAACAAAGACGTTATGAAGAGGCTTTTAAAGATGGGGAGGGAGGTAGAAAGGCAGACAGATTTGGGAGAGAGTTCCAGGCAGTAAAGCTGAGGCAGTTGAAGTTCTGCCACTGATGGTGAAGCGGAGAGAGGGGATAGGGGAGATACATGGATCAGTGTCAGAAATTCAGAGAGGTCAGAATGAGACATAGGGCCAGAGGAGGTTGCAGAGGTAGGGACAAGACAATGGAGGGATTTTAAAGAAAGACCAGGTGCTTGAATTCAACGCATTGGGGATTAGGAAACAGTGGCGGTCAGCAAGGATGGACGATAGGCGAATGGGATGCAGACAGCAAAATTTGGGATGAGTTGGAGCCGATAAAGGATGGAATTTGGAAAGTTGACAAGAGCGCTGGAGAAATCGAGTCTGGCAGTCACAAGAGCATGGATAGCAGTTTAAGCAGCAATGGAAGCGGAGTTAAGGACAGAGACAGAAGTGAAATTAACTAACCTTTGCATTTTAAAACTTAGAACAGTGTCTTGCAATAAGATGCACAACTCCAATTGTAAACCACAGTTTAAAAAAAGTTAGCAACGTAGTATGCCGCATCATCAGTTTGAAGAAACTCCTCCCCCCAACTAGACATTTCTAGTTTGTATTGTATTTACATAGCAACACCCAGCCAAAGAAAATATGCCACATCAGCAAATTTATGCTGCTAAACTACACAAAACCCAACTGGAGATTACACAGCTGCGATAGAGGTTTCAGTAACTAAGTTATAGTTATAAGTTTACACTAAAATATACACCAAATGTACGTCTGACTTCTTGAACATTGTGTGTTAGCTGATGAGCCATCAACATAACCTTCAGTTTTAAAGGGTGTATGCTCAGCTTACTTTCAAGTGTTGGCCTCAGTTTTTCTTAGACATCCCCACTCAGTACATTGTGGGAGTGACCCAGCAACATTAAAGTGGTACCAGGTACTGAATAAATTAGTTTATTCTGGGAGCTCTTTTTTTTTCAGTGCCTGGTGACCCGATCACTCACTACAGTAAAATTAAAACAATAACTCACGACAACAAATGATCATAACAATGGTCTGCACTGTGATAATAATCCAGAATGATTTTCAAACTCTATCAACAACCAGAGAATTCACACCAGTGAATCATCAGATAGACTTCAACTCACCTCCCACCTGGAAGGCGTGTGAGGTAATAGATCTTTCACTAGAAAACAGATAGCAAGCCACATAGATTTTGAATACAGAGCAATTTTTGGTTAGAACACAGCTGCAATATACACCCAAACATTTCATCTTAAAAGTTAGAAAGGTGTGTAAAATATTCAGGCTGTACAGAATAGTCCTTAAAATGTCATCTAATGCAATTAAAACATGACTGCAATTGTTTGAAAAACAGTAACTATTTGTATACCCACATATGATCTATATATTAATTATACATATATAGAGAGAGAAACCATATCCCAGCAAGAGACAAGGCCTTCAGGAGTAGGAAAAAGGGAGAGATGAGATGAGAAGAAAAAAAGACACAAGGGGAAGGGAAGAGAAACGACAAAAAAGAAAGAGAGAGGGAAGAAACTGCGGAAAGAGGGAACTGAGCAATTGTAGGAGAGTGCAGAACAGCTTACTTGGTTACAATTCTGTCACTTCCTTTTCAATAATAGTATTTTCAAAGTTTAAACAGTACTCTCTTCAATTAGAACTTTTTTTTTTTTACACAGAGCATTGTGACGCTGTCAAATCCATTACCAGAGTTAGAGACTGAAGTGGAAGTGCGGCAGAAACCCGTACAAAAGGGCTTTCTGCCAAACCTCCGGCGAAGTTATGGCAGCAGAACATGAGCAACTCGGAGGAAATTCCTGGCCCATGTCAACATGTAGATAGGTGGTTGAGGGAAATGGGAAGAAAGAGAATAAGTAAACAGAGTGGGCACATGGGATTAAGACTACTGGTCATGTAAAGAATAAAAACCAACACAGACTGTTTGAGCCTAGCACCCTGTTTCCATATTGTAATTTTTATGTCATTCATTTTACAAGGGATGTAAGCTAAAGATCCTGACACTGTTCCTTTAACAAATTCTGAAACTAAAGTCCAGTTACATTGCAAATTTGGCATTTGTACTGTGAGATACTTGCACTATACAATACAAACACGCAGTATCACTGATGATTTATGAGCAGTCTGGCATCAGATGAAAAAAGCACCTAGAAGAGGTAGTCTTGCACTTGTAGTATTGTGCATCAGCTGTGGTGTGATTTTCTAAAAACTTGGGAGTCTGCTGAAGCACCTTTAAATTTCTAATAGTAGAAAAGGCCCAATTATCCTACCAGCTCTTTTCCAACTTTGGAAATTTGATGAGCTCGTGTCAGCGTGTTCAAATACTCTGGCTTCCTCCAATTCAAGGGCAATGCATGCAGCATAACAACAGCTGGCCTCTTGCACCACCCTCAATAAATGTTCCAAATTTTACGGTAAAACTGGGGCATTAGTGAATTTGGTGGGGTGGAGGAATGGGTGGCAGAGGAGTAACACAGCGGTTGTTTTTTTCCATTTCATCTAGATATCAATGGTGTCATTAACAGCTGTACAGTTCAAAAACAAACAGCTGTGTTCATAACACACCTGGCCCAGCTTAATTACATGAATTAATCCAGAGAATCCTCAAAGGGCACCTCAGAGTTGCTCGTCAATGTTCAATCATCTCCACTTGTTTGGTTGCCACTTCCCAACAGTTAATTTTTAATTTATTAGCGATGTTGCGTCATAATCCTAACGTGGTGCAGGACCCTTCTTTGTCACATTATTTCCCTTATTCAGTGTTGGCACAGGCACTATCCAGATTCCTCAAAATTAAATGCAGGTGTTCTATCATGTGCAGAAAACAGGGGTAATCTTCAAGTACAGTCTGATAATGGCATTCAAATACACATACTGTGAAAAATATTGGCTTTCAATATTAAGTCAGTAGAATTTTTAAATGGCATTTGAAAACAAAGGGAATTAAAACATTCTTTCCATGAAGCCTACTCTTATACTAACACACAGCAAACAAGGTCTATATTCTTTCTTCTAACTGGTTGCAGTCCGAGCCAGGTGTGCCTCATTTTCTCACACCCCAAGTCATTTTCAAAGTCACTAATGAGTTATTCACTAATGGCCCAGCATAACAGCTTTAAGATCAACCAAATAAAATCTCTTGGGATATATCCAATTACCTGTATAGTATTCCATACAATTACACCATATATGAAATGTGTGCACACGCATTGGTTTCATAGCCAACTTAGCATCTAATAGATATTTAAAATTGTCATAGCTATGTGCAAGACAGATATCTGAGCTTAAATTTATTTTTGGATCTTAAATCCTCATTCTGTATGTCAAGTTACTCAATGGGAATTCTATCAAAACATGCTAACATTACAGGCTGTGAAGTAAATCATTGCAGAACTCTACAAGTTACTATCATGAGCAGGAACCATTCAGCTCTGTAAATGATTTCCTTCTTATCCAGCTCATTTAGTGCAGCCAAGTACTTGTGAATTCAGATAAATTTAGAGATGCCGTGACCATTGAAACACTGCAGGACAATTGTCACACGTTTTAATTACTTGTTGCATTTTATTTATTCCAGTTACACAATTTTCACTTTTAATTGCCTCTTTCAAGGATGGTCAAATGGAAGGATTTTTTAAAAAAAATAATAAATGAGACTCACGATCCTTTGATTTTCATTGGGATCCAAGAAATCACATGCACAAAATGCCCATGACATAATCAACTAATCACCAACTAGCTACAATTATGTGCTTATTGCTTTCACATGCCCTTAAAAACCCTTAAATCAATGGTGGTAACAGCATGTTAACTCCCAAAGCTTAGCTTGCCAACTGAACTAGTAAGTGACCAGCTACTCGAGAGTTGAGTCAGGATTTCACCCTATTTCAGGCTAGTGCATCACAAGCTTTCCTTAGATAGGCAGCTCAGCTAACTTATTTTCATCCTTCCCGACTCCAGAGTAGCGATGCCAATGAACTATGCTTCAGAGAGGCCTATAGCCCGAGAATGTTATGTCATGCCATGGAAACTGCTTTGTTCCAGCTTCCAGCAAGATCTGCCCTGATACATCAAGCACATTGTGTGTAATTACACAACCAAATATATAAATGGGTCCCAGCATATGTTTTTATTTAGTTAGCAGCTACGCTAAAGCATTAACTTAGTATAAATATACCCTCATAACTCATGAAAATATTTGTTTAAAAAAAAAAATCCACCAGTCCTGAAAACTCCAGGTGAGATGGATGGTATGACAGGTTTTTCCAAAATTACTTCCATTAAAATCATTGTTACCATTTTTAGGCTAATCTGGTTACAAAATGCACCAATCTGTGCACAAAGAGATCTGTCCTCAAGTCACATCATCAGAAAATAATATATGTCTATGCACTTCCATTTACACGGCATTTCAGATAGGAGAAATGGGATTATGAAAATTGAATGTTTAGGCACCGATTGGGTAGTCATTCACGGGATGTGGGCGTGAAGGTGGTGTTGAGTTTTTCTTGACACCAGAGTGGCTTGCTAGGCCTTTTCAGAGAGCAGTTAAGAGTCAACCACATTGCTGTGGGTCTGGAGTCACATATAGGCCAGACCGGGTAAGGACAGCAGATTTCCTTCCCTGAAGGACATTAGTGAACCAGATGAGTTTTTACGACAATTCAGTAGTTTCATGGTCACCATTACTGATACTAGCTTTTTATTCCAGATTTATTTAATGATTTGAATTCCCCAGCTGCTGTGGTGGGTTTTGAACTCCTGATCATTAGTCCAGTAATATAACCACTATGCTACCGTACCCCTTAAACAGCTGCACCATGACAATTTCCAGGAAAATGAACAGATTACAGACTTCAATCCTTTCATTTCCATGTAAATAAGGCTTGCAATTTTACAATGAAACCTAAAATTTGATAAACCTTTTCAACCTTTAGCTATCATATATCGCCCAACCTCTTTTTAAATCTTCACTGGAATAATGCCCATCCATGTGCTCCATCTTGAATTTTTTAAGCAAAATGTTTGTACCTTCTATTATTAAAGCTGTAAAACAAGCAGTTTTCAGAAGCACAACTGTGTTAAATGTAAATACGCTAACATTAAAAGCAGCATACATTATTCCCAACCTGATAGAAATAAAAATGCCTAAAATAGAATCCATTTAATTTGCCACTCAAGGTACCAAGAAACAGGTAAATTAATTGAAATGATCCTTGCCAAAATCTACATTTAAAAGAAAGAGGAATGGACAATTAAAGTATTCATATAGTAATGCTTGCTTGAAAATAACTAATATACTGGGATTTAACAGCTTGGAGTATAATTCTTAAGGAAATCCTCTGATCACAGGACTCCTTTATCCATATGAGAGGTTCTTTGGTATTACTATTTTTAATAAGATTTGTTAATGCTAAACTCATTTATAAACGCACCAGACTCTGACTGGAATAGTTTCTAACTTGGTCAAATTTGCTTTAAATCAACAGTGAGTCTTAATTAGGCATTGTTAGGACCACTATCAAACAATTTGCCATTCTTTTAGTGCAGCTACTCAGGGTTGGGGATTTTGTAGGTGAGTGGCCTGCAGCTGCACATTTCCCTCCCAACCCCAGCAGCCTCACCTCTCTTTTAATTGATGAATAAGGAGACATTGGGTTGCCCCAGTGCCATCAACCCAAATAAAAATAACTTAACAAAAGTGTCCCCCTTTTTTTTTTAAAGAGGGGCACAAACAATAAACACCCTAATTATACAACAAGGAAAACTTAACAAATTAAATCATACTATCCATATGTACTCCAGTCCCTTCGTTCCCCCACGGTCATGGAAGCCCTCAAGCGTACCGGCAGACACCATGTGCTCCTTCTCCAGGGCCACACAGCCTCAGCTCTCAAGCAGCATGTGCTCCAGTAACACAAGAACAAATGAACAGGGTAAGACTGTAAAAAAGCAGTGGCAAACATTTAAGGAGATATTTCATAACTCTCAGTAAAGATATATTCCAGTGAGAAAGAAAGACTAAGAGAAGGATGAACCATCCATGGCTAACTAAGGAAGTAAAGGATGGTATCAAATTGAAAACAAAAGCATACAATGTTGTGAAGAATAGTGAAAGGCCAGAGGATTGGAAAAAATTTTAAAAACCAGCAAAGGAAAATTAAAAAAATGATAAAGAGAGAGAAGATAGCTTATGAAAGTAAGCTAGCAAGAAATATAAAAACAGACAGTAAGAGCTTCTACAGGTATATAAAAAGGAAGAGAGTAGCTAAAGTAAGCGTTGGTCCCCTAGAGGATGAGTCTGGGGAATTAATAATGGGAAACAGGGAAATGGCGGAGACTTTGAATAAATATTTTGTATCGGTCTTCACAGTAGAAGACACTAAAAGCATCCCAATAATGGATAATCATGGGACTATTGGGGTGGGGGGTGGGAACTTAAAACAATCACCATCACTAGAGAGAAAGTACCAGGCAAACTAATTGAACTAAAGGTGGACAAGTCCCCTGGACCTGATGGCCTGCATCCTAGAGTCTTAAAAGAGGTGGCTGCAGAGATAGTGGATGCATTGGTTGTAATCTACCAAAATTCCCTGGATTCTGGAGAGGTCTCAGCGGACTGGAAAACCGCAAATGTAACACCCCTATTTAAGAAAGGAGGGAGACAGAAAGCAGGCAACTATCGACCAGTTAGCATAACATCTATCATTGGGAAAGTGCTGGAGTCCATCATTAAGGAAGTGATAGCAGGACATTTAGAAAATCATAATATAGTCAAGCAGAGTCAGCATGGTTTTATGAAAGGGAAATCATGTTTGACAAATTTGCTGGAGTTCTTTGAGGATGTAACGAGCAGGGTGGATAAAGGGGAACCAGAAGATGTGTATTTGGATTTCCAGAAGGCATTCGATAAGGTGCCACATAAAAGGTTACTACACAAGATAAGAGCTCACGGGGTTGGGGGTAATATATTAGCATTGATGGAGGATTGGCTAACTAACAGAAAACAGAGAGTCGGGATAAATGGGTCATTTTCAGGTTGGCAAACTGTAACTAGTGGGGTGCTGCAGGGATCAGTGCTGGGGCCTCAAATATTTACAATCTATATTAATGACTTGGATGAAGGGACCGAGTGTAATGTAGCCAAATTTGCTGATGATACAAAGATAGGTGGGACAGCAAATTGTGTGGAGGACACAAAGAATCTCCAAAGGGATATAGATAGGCTAAGTGAGTGGGCAAAAATCTGGCAGATAGAGGATAATGTGGGAAAAATAAAAAGCAAATTATTATTTAAATGGGGAGAGATTACAAAATGCTGAGGTACAGAGGGATCTGGGGGTCCTTGTACATGAATCACAAAAAGTTAGCATGCAGGTACAGCAAGTAATTAGGAAGGCAAATGAAATGTTGGCCTTTATTGCAAAGGGAATAGAATATAAAAGCAGGGAAGTCCTGTTACAACTGTACAGGGCATTGGTGAGACCACACCTGGAGTACTGCATACAGTTTTGGTCTCCTTATTTAAGGAAGGATATACTTGCATTAGAGGCAGTTCAGAGAAGGTTCACGAGGTTGATTCTGGAGATTAAGGGGTTGTCTTATGAAGAAAGGTTGGGCCTATACTCATTGGAGTTTAGAAGAATGAGAGGTGATCTTATTGAAACATAAAAGATTCTGAAAGGGCTTGACAGGGTTGATGCAGAGAGGATGTTTCCCCTCATGGGGGAATCTAGAACTGGGGGGCATAATTTCCAGAATAAGAGGAAACCCTTTTACATCGGAAATTAGGAGGAATTTCTTCTCTCAGAGGATCGTGAATCTTTGGAATTCTCTTCCCCAGAGAGCTGTGGAGGCTGGGTCATTGAATATATTTAAGGCGGAGATAGACAGATTTTTGAACGATAAGGGAGTCAAGGGTTATGGGGAGTGGGCAGGGAAGTGGAGTTGAGGCCAAGATCAGATCAGCCATGATCTTATTGAATGGCGGAGCAGACTCGAGGGGTAAAATGACCTACTCCTGCTCCAAATGGGAGCAGGAGTAGGCCATACAGCCCCTTGAGGCTGCTCTGCCATTCAATAAGATCATGGCAGAACTTCTACATCAACTCCACTTTCCTGCCCTATCCCCATTACCCTCGATTCCCTTAGTGTTCAAATATCTATCGATCTCTGTCTTAAATATACTCAACAACGGAGGATCCACAGCCCTCTGGGGTAGAGAATTCCAAAGATTCACAACCCTTTGAGTGAAGAAATTTCTCCACATCTCAGTCCTAAATGGTTGACCCCTTATTCTGAGACTGTGACCCCTAATTCTAGACTCCCCAGCTAGGGGAAGCAGTCTCTCAATATCACAAGACATGGTTGGCTCACTATCATGCCCATCATTTCAGAAGGCCGAAAGACAAGGTGGAGGGAGGAAGACAGGGAAATTATTCCCTCTTTATAAATATATAAAATCTAATTACATTTTACAAAAATAATTACTCTCACATGGTACAAAGTTCAATTTTATTCAAACTCCTTACATAGGATTAGATAGGATATAAAGCACAGAAACAGGCCATTCAGTCCATGCTGGTGTTTATGCTCCACTCAAGCCTACTCCCATCCTTCCTCATCTAACTCTATCAGCATAACCCTCTGTTCCCTTCTCCCTCATATGCCTCCCCTTAAATGCATCTATACTATTTGCTTCAACCACTCCCTGTGGTAGCGAGTTCCACATTCTCACCACTCTCTGGGTAAAGAAGTTTCTTCTGAATTCCCGATTTGATTTCTTGATTTGAACTCCTCGTGACTCAGTAGATAAATGCACCACATTTAGTGCACCGCATATGGACGAGGAAGGTCCCAGCTACAGCTCCCTAATCTGCGCAGTTAGCTCAGCTCAGCCAGTGCAGTTGTGACATGACACAATTAGCCTCACCTTCCCCCTGATTAGGAAGGGGAAAAGCACATCATTTTCACCACTGACTGATATCCAGGGACCACTGCTGGAAAGTAAGTGTGTAGGCTGGAAAGTAAGTGTGTAGGCTGCAAAGGATTAACTGTGATGGTTTTCTCCTCACCTCCTCCCAGCTTGAAAAAGGCACCGATACTCACTGGCAACAACAATTTGAATTTAAATAGTACCATTAACATTTTAAAAAATGGACAGCAAGCCGGGAAAGGTGAGACCAAAAGTTTGGTTGAAGGGGTGAAGTTTTTCAAAAGGTAAAGAGAGAGATGGACAAGCAGAGGGGTTTAAGGAAGGAATTCAAAAGAGTAGGAGTAAATTACTCCTTTCTTGGAAATTATAGATCCAAAATTCCAGTGAGAAGGTGACATTTTTGGTCTTTTCAGAACCTATCCACAAGATTGTGGTCTTTTTCTTTAAATTCCAGAACCAGTTCATCTTCCATTTCCTGACAGTTATGTTTGCTACAAACATGTCCCCAACTACTTAAATTACTGCTAAAAATCACTCCCTTTTTTGTCACCTTCTCTTGCATTTTGGGGAAACTTCTGATAAGACAGAGTCCAGAAACAGGTCCTGCAGGTTTCTCTGGAGGTACTGAAATAGCTCCTGGATGATGTGACTGCCATTTTCCCCATTAGTCAGTTAGTCAAACTCCAATTGGACTTGATTCAGATCCAGCACCTCCACTCCTCTCCATGTGAAAACAAGTATGAACCTCTATGCTGATAGTTTTCAATAGCATTCAATCTCAATAGACATTCTACATTTTAGGTAGGGCATAAGGCTATCTTGTGACTTAAAAATACAATTTCAAACTACAAATAATTTAAGTTAAATTGCTTTCATGACTAAAATTAAGTGCAAGTTTAGACTGTCAGTCAGAGCATATTTAAGTCACATTTTGAAGAACATCAAGACACACAGCAACTTTAAGACAGCTAGATTGTCTCCCACCCCCATCAAAATGCTTTGTCAAAATTATTTTGATTCACATCCACTTTCCATTATTGTTAATCACTTTGTGTTCCTAGTTTTTTGCTTTGAAGCAAAGTAATCTGTAAAATAGAGTACATTATTATAAAAAAGAAACAAACAACAAAGGAAACCGTTCAAAACCACATAAGGAAAATCCTATAGCTATAACCATATGTGTTATTGAAGTAAGATGTCACAACAGCTTATTAAAACATTATGAGGCTTTTTGTTAAATGCCTATGGAACATTAATGGGTAATAACAGGGCTAGCTACAGGACAGAAGTGGTCCAAGGCCACCTTAGATCACGGAATAACAGTGGTCGCCAACTCAAAAAAATGAAACCATTTGTTCCGATCAGAAGTTGAGAAAGAAGGAAATGAGAAAAATCTGTACATGGATGGAACTTGCTCTTATGAAACTTGTTCGTAAGTGGTGCAGCCTGTATACATGACCTCTGATATAACACATATGGCAAACAGCTCCCTCACTAATAGAGAAGCCATATAAAACAACAAGCCTGCACTATAACATATTCTCAAAAACACCATTGCAGTGGTTCCACTGTGATATGCAGATCTCGCATGATACTTGCTTCATGAAAAAGTTATCCAAAAGCTTTTGAGGCCAAGGGGGGTTGTAACTTTAAATCCAGCCTAATGTAATAAGCTTCAAAAATAATCTAGAAAAACCAGTAACCCCAGAAAGTTAGCCTGAGGTTGAGCCAATTCAGAAAAACTGGAGAATAAACTACAGAATGTACCACAAACTGCTGCTTTCATAGAAAACTGGACAGAGAAAAAAATCAAAACATACTAATGTTAATTATGTACTTCACATACCATTAGATTCATTTAAAACAAAAATAGAGAAACTGCTCCAATAAAAAAATTCCAAACTTCAACACATTTTAAATTGTTTTGGTAACTCTAGCTGCAAAGCACTGGACTCGAATTTAAATCCCAATCTCCAATTATTTTTTTGTATATTAGGTGACATAACAACAAGGTCCAGCTGGAAAGAACAAATTCAAAAAGACATCTCATGAATTCACCTGTACTGGTAATTCCAACAATCCAAATCAGCAGTACTTTGGACTTGATTGACTCTTTCTATCGCTCAGCTGGCCTGCTCGATGGAGCGCTTCATTGCAGCAGTTAGCTCCATCGTGAGGGAGAAGAAAAAGGGAAAATAGTAGAACCAACCTACTGAGGCACAACACCTCCCCAACTGAAAAAGCCAGCAGTTGTCATCATCTGGTCTAACAGTGGCATGAAGTTTAAAAGTAAAACACCATCTATTGAGATTGAATATATTATAGATAGAGATATAGGGGATATAAGGATATTGTACCGACATATACACAACCTGTCATCTGACACATCATGTTCTCTGGTTACATCACAACCCTTCCAAGATTTCATTTGTTTATTTTTTCACAAACCCAGTTTCATCATTCCATGTAATTTTAAAAACGATTAAAAAGAAAAACAGGAATTGTTTTTATTTTGTAAAATAAAACTGGAGTGAAGCTGAAGGCTAGAAGGATTCTGACTATATTTAGAAGCACTCAAAGTTTTGGTGTACATTATATGATCCTTTTTACTTTTTTGCCTCACATTGGTTACTCCAGTCTCGATTTCTGGATTTCAGTTTGACTTCTTTTGCAGAACTTCCATTATAATAATAAATACACCGGGCAGAAATTTATGTTTTACTTTTAAAGGGTATTTCATATAGTTTTAAACTCTACCATAGAATATGTAAGTTCACATTTACACGAACTTCATCTGATGTGCTGCTCTGGTCATTGTCAGGAATCAGGGACAGGCAGGGAATGGCTACACAAGACAACAGTATCACAAAATGATATTTTGGCTGAGCTCCCCCCTCCTCCAATCCCAATATTAAAAAGATTTTAACATCTTAAAATTTTAAGACGCAAAAACTTTACAGACTCACGTCCCATAAACTCCACTAAAACAAATTCTTATACAGGTCATGGGGCCAAAGCCCTCATCATTATTTGATTAAACAATAAGTCATTACAACAGTTGTTTGCTACAATGTTTATGATTTTAATGTACAGCCTCCCCTCCCCAAGCAGCCAACTGCCACTTACTAAACCTGCATGCAGTTACAGAAACAGTAAATATAACATGCCACGTCCAACATGATAACAATGAACTACTTCTGAAGCACAAAACTCTAAGTTACGCCTGTGCGCTATATACAGTACATGCTGTCCAATTCACCCAGCGCTTTATCACAATACACAGCCGCTCCAAATTCTCACATCAGCCTGCTCTTAATCTAAAACTAATTTCGGGACTGCAATAGGACACCTTTCATAGCAAATGCGGAATTAGAGTCGAATGCTTTGCAGCTAGAGTTACTGAAACAATTTAAAATGTGTCGAAGTTTGGAGTTTTTTTATTGGAGCAGTTTCTCTTTTTTTTTAAATGGATTTAATGGTATGTGAATAATTAACATTAGTTTTGACTTTCTTCTCTCCAGTTTTCGCTGAAAGCAGCAGTTTGTGGTACATTCTGTAGTTTTTTTCCCCAGTTTTTCCTGAATTGCCTCGATCTCAGGCTAACTTTCTGGGATTACTGGTCTTTCTAGATTATTTTTGAAGCTAATTACATTAAGCTGGATTTGAATTTACAATGTTTACCCCTCCCTACTCCTAATCTAAAAAACTAAATCCAGGACTGCAATAGGACATCTTTCAACTAACAAACGCTGGCCAGTCAGTCTAAGCTGCCAGCCAAAAATAATTCAGATGGTTACAAGTCTGTTTAACCACACTACAGGAAGGGTTGGGCTCGACGAAGGCGAGTGAAAAAATGACAGAATTTAAAAACATAAGGTTTTCTGCTCATAATGCAGCAACAACTCTCAATATTATATGATTTGATGGAGTATCCAGCTTTCTGCATAGTTTATACTGCATTTCAACCCAAAATTCAGAACAGTGCCTTGTCCATCACTAGGCCCACTCCATTGGTGTCTGTCATGGCTCAGTGGTAGCACTCTCGCCTCCGAGTCAGAAGGTTGTGGGTTCAAGTTCCACTCCAGAAACTTGAGCACAAAACTTAGGCCAACACTGCAGTGTAGTCAGAAGTGCTGTCTTTCGGATGAGACGTTAAACCGAGGCACTGTCTGCTCTCTCAGGTGGATGTAAAAGATCGCATGGCACTATTTCAAAGAAGCAGAGGGGAGTTATCCCCGGTGTCCTGGACAACATTTATCCGTCAACCATCATCTCTAAGAAACAAATTATATGGTCATTATCACATTGCTGTTTGTGGGACTTTGGTGTGCTGCTGCGTTTCTTACATTACTACAGTGACTACACTTCAAAAAGTACTTAATTGACAGTAAAGCGCTTTGGGATATCCTGAGGTCGTGAAAGGCGCAAGGCTTTCTTTCTCTTTTCCATGTCCATTTATGAAACTACCAAAACAAATGCTAAATTCAAGATGGTTCAATGTTACAAATGCGTTGTCTGCATTCCTCCTTGGAAGCTAACTGATGAATTTGGCCTGTGCTAGTCTGATGATTTAAGGTTAAAATTCAATTGGCAGCAATACCGCAAAGATGTTTTTGAAAAACATTTCAAAACATACAGTTTATATGATAGAGGGGCTGGACGAGACAATGAGTTAGAACACTCTTCTTTCTGCTCTGACGCTTGGGTCTGAATCCAGCTTGGCCAGACAGGATGAAAATCTACTCTATCTTACAGCTGTTATGGTACTAAGGAAAATGATTTCAAGCACAGATCTCAAAAGCAGTTCCCAGTAGATCTGACTCCACATATCAAAGTTTCCTCTACAATACAGAACTAGTACAAAATATATAAATGAATAAAACAAATGTTACAGGATTCACTTTTGTGTATATCTGTGTCACTGCAGTTTAAATGGATATACATTAAAGCGATACAATATGAGGGCTTTTGCAAGCTGGCTCCACTCTTTGAACAACATACACCAAAATTTCTCCATGTTAACCACTAGCGTACAACTACAAAAGATGCTCAGTTCCAACTTCTCCTGGGCAATTGCTTTTTAATGAACTTTAATTTTGCTTTAAGTGTTGAAAATATACTGTGAGATACACAATTGTGCTTTAACTGTCTCATAGCTTATATCTTGATTGGAAAATGTATGGCAACACACTCTACCTAAAGGACACTGTGTAAAGTATAAAATGAAAAGGGAGACTATGTTCTGCATGTATTTACAGAAAACATATGTAATAAAAAATTTAAAATTCAAATAATTCATTACTTTTAGAAAGCAGTGACTGCAGTTATGTAGGCAAATGCAACAGTCATTCTGCCCCAGCAACATCCCATAAACATTAGTATGATGACTGATGATTTAATCTGTTTATTGGGGATGCTGTTTGTGGGAAGAATCTTGGTCAGGACACCAAGAGAATTCCATGCTCATCTTTGAATACTACCTGAACGGCCAGAAGGAAGGCACCTGCAACAATGCAGCACTCCTTCAGTACAGCACTGAGGTGTCAGCCTAGATTATACATTCAAGTTTTGGTGTAGCACTAAAACCCAAAACCATCCAATCCAGCGTCAAGAGTACTAATAACTGAGTCAAGCTAAAACACAAAATTGCACTTTAAAAAAGGCATCATCCAAGCTCCCCTGATGCCTCAGTGGCAAATACAAAGTGTGTGGTGTGATAGTGAGCCATGCAGAGTAGGAAGGGTCCTGGGTTGAAACCCGAATATATCCTGAGATAGTTAATTGGTTTTATTTATAAGGAGAAACTTAGGAGGAGCGATTATAAAAACTGGGGCTCTTTTCGTTAGAGCAGAATAGATTAAGAACTGCTCAAAATTATGAAGCATTTTGATAAGATAAATAGGGAAAAACTATTTCCACTGTGTATAAATTTAAAGTCATCACCAAAAGAATGAATGAAGGGAGAGGTTAGGATTTTTTTAAACCAACATTGTTAAGACATATCCTAACTGAAACAACGATGAAATCTCAAACCATAATTAAGTTTTTGAAATGGAAAAAAGGAAGTTGGTAAATATTTGAAAAAGAAAAAAATTAAATTGGCATGAGGAAACGGCAGGGGGATAGCTCTTTCTGAGAACTGGTGCAGGGATGATGGGCTAAATGGCTGTAAATGTTGATGATTGTACATCAGTCAAGACAGCAGTGAGAACTTGAAAAGAAAATTAGCCAGGGTCCTCTCCCCTAATCACGTGGAGGACTGTATGTGGATGTCAGGCGAGTGCGATAGATATACACCTGATGCAAGACTAATGTATTTAAACAGGGAAAGAAAAAATATTCTGTGGATCAGGTTTTAAAATATCCAATCAAACAACTAAATGTTTGGGTTTACCACACTTTCAATTGCAGTCGCTCTTAATTCAAAGTCGCTTCATTTGAATTATCTGATAATTCAATTCTTTTTAGTACTAAATTCCTACTTTCCTGTGTTATTTACATTGCTTAATTCAAATTACTAGATCATTTATATTTTTAATGCAAAAAAGAATTTTGAATCGTCAGCAGTAGATTGCAGTATGCTTCAATGTATGTGTCTTCTGATCACTAGAAACACAGCTTCCTCTAACTAAAATATTGGAAACAACATATCCACAATTGTCCTCCTAGTATGTAGGAAGGTTGTAAATCCATAAAATGTGGTATTACCGTGCACAGCTGCACTCCCATTATTTTAGTAAATCCTGAAAACCTCTGCTGTGTTAAACGTAGATGGCAAATTAGTACTCAAAAAATTATTCTTCTGCTCCATTTTGTAATTATTCTCACATTAGTCCCCAAGAAAGAAGGAGCCAGGTGACAAAAGCTACTGGTGCTGGTCTGCACTTAAGCCACCAACCCTTCAAACATCCCTCCCCTGAGCATCTTGCCTCATTCTTTGCAGAGATCAGGAACTCACCACACAAGGGATTGTGGAAGAACACATTCGTACATCAACCAGCTGTGTCACTATAATGTATTTCTTTATTCATTCTCGGGATGTGGGCGTCACTGGCAAGGCAGGCATTTATTCCCCATCCCTCGTTGCCCATGAAAAGATGGTGGTGAACAGCCTTCTTGAACTGCTGCAGTCCATTTGGTGAAGGTGCTCCCACAGTGCTGATAAGTAGGGAGTTCCGGGATTTCGACCCAGCAACGATGAAGGATCAGCGATATATGTCCAAGTCAGGATGGTAGGCGACTTGGAAAGGAACTAGGAGGGGGTGGTGTTCCCATGCACCTGTTGTCCTTGTATTTCTTGGTGGTGGAGGTTGCGGGTTTGGCAGGTGCTGCAGTACATCCTATAGATAGTACACACTGCAGCCACGGTACACCGGTGGTGGAGGGAGTGGATGTTTAAGCTGGTGGATGGGATGCTGATCAAGCGGACTGCTTTGTCATGGATGGCTGCACCCATCTAGGCAAGTGGAGAGTATTCCTTCACACACCTGACTTGTGCTTTGTAGGTGGTGGAGATTCTTTGGGGAGTCAGAAGGTGAGCCACTCGCTGCAGAATACCCAGCCGCTGAAGTGCTCCAATAGCCGCAGCATTTATATACAACCAATATTGCTTTCTTACATATTACTTGATTTATAGTTCCTCTACAAACAATCTTTTCATATGAAAACTCTACAATAATTGTAAAAGTACATTTGTTATTGATAACAAAATTAGCGTACTGATGCTTTGGGACTTGAATAGATTTCACAAGGATTAAACATTAAATCCACAATCCAAACTCTGCCCTACAATACTACAGCCTGTAATAATTCACAAGTGCTATACCATACTAAGCACAGCTCAGAAGCATCATATAGCAATGTTTAATAATGCAGTAATAATGAATATTCTGCTGCATCTTATGCTACAATGGGTACAGAATTGATAAAATGATTGATGCAGCCAAGTCTTCTAATCACTGCTCAGCCCTCTATTGTTTTAGAAATGCAGGAAAGTTACTCCATATTAATGCCCGCTGACTTGATCAATAGAATGGCTTGTCTTCTTTAATATAAAATTTATTTTGATAATCATATAGAAGGGCTGCGTTATCTGCATTAAATCTCTCTCATTTCACATGTAAAGTCCATCAATAGAGACTAACATAATGGATGTGGTGGTAAGTAATCTTCAAGGAACCATGATGCATTTCATAGAAATGCAACTCAGCACAGTTTATTGATAAGACATGAATTCAGCGTTTGCTACAGCTATTTAGTTTGTTTAGATGAAGATAACTATGGCATAGCCACAGTTATGTCCTTCATTTCTGCACTCTCGCCTCAGAGTCAAAAAGTTGTGGGTTCAAGTCCCACTCCAGGGGCTTAAAGCACAAAATGTAACCGGACATGCCAGTGCCTTACTGAGGGACTGCTGCAGTGCCAGAGGCTCCGTCTTTCAGATAAGACATTAAACCAAGGCCTGTCTGCCCTCTCAGGCCAGTGTAAAAGATCTCCTGACACTATTCGAAAAAGAGCAGGGGAGTTCTCCCCGGTGTCCTGGCCAATATTTATCCCTCAACCAACATCACTAAAACAGTTTATCTGGTCATTATCGCGTTGCTGTTTGTAGGACCCTGCTGTGTGCATATTGGCTGCTGTGTGTCCTACATTACAACAGTCACTATACTTCAAAAAGTACTCAATTGGCTGTAAAGCACTTTGGGATGTCCTGAGGTCATGAAAGGCACTATATGAATGCCAGTCTTTCTTTCCATCAGTACACAAAACAAAAACAGGCAAATGGTGGTGATATCTACACGTAATCAAATCTCTACCCTTGAGGACTGGAAAATAAAATTGGGCACAAGGGACAAAAATAAAATCCCAGCTGCTGATTCAGATTTTCCCTTTAGGTTTCGTCGGCATCACCACTCACACTAATCTTTCAATTCTCAGAAGCTGAAACACAGCAGATTGCTCTGCCTGCCAAACTGGCAGCAATTTTCCACGGCAAAGACAGTCACATTTCAGGTAAACACATACAACACAGAGCAGTTATGTTTTATGATATATATATATATATATATATTTATTATATTGGGTACGGTAGCGTAGCCGTTATGTTGTTGGACTAGTAATCCAGAAGCCTGAAATGATCATCCAGGGAACACAAATTCAAATCCCACCATGGCAGTTTGAGAATTTGAATTCAGTTAAAAAAAATCTGGAAATATAAAGCTGGTATCAGTAAAAGTGACCATGAAGCAGTCGGAATGTCGTAAAAATCCAAGTGGTTGACTAATGTCCTGTAGGAACAGAAACCATACTTGGTCTGGTCTATATGTGACTCAAGTTCCACGGCAACGTGGCTGACTCTTAACTGCCCACGGGAAGTGGCCTAGCAAGGCATTCAGTTGTTTCAAACTGTTGGAAAGGAAAAGGACTTCAGTGGTTCAAGAAGGCGGCTCACTGCCACCTTCTCAAGGGCAATAAATGGCAGCCTTGCCAGCAATACCCACATACCAAAGAATGATTAAAAAAAATATACATTTTACACTGTTGCAAACCGTCAGCTTTGCGTCATGCTATGTAGTATCAGGAGAACATAAAGTCACCCAAACCAAGGAATGTAAGACCACCTGCAAGACTTTGCTGTGCAGAACTTACAGCAATACTGCCGCAATGCAAAGTTTCAGGTTGGCACTGGCAGCAGTATAACGACAAGTGTTGCAACGCAAAGTTTAAAAAGTTCCCAGACTGTCCACTGGAAAAGTTTCAAACTTAATTTTCATTTTTTTTTAAACCTTAGCAAACAGCCCAAGTGTTTGATCAGTTTTTAATTTACATTAAAATTTAACCCGTATTGAGATATTTTCTGAGACCTACTCAGTTTCTATTGGCCTAAGAAGGTCATGAAGCCATGGGGGTTAATTCAAAGCTGCCACCCCTGCATTGCTGTGATCAGGTACTAACCTCAAACTACTACGTATATAACACCTTAAGAATGGTAATTAGAATGAAAGAGTTTGCATTTATATAGTGCCTTTCATGACCTCAGGACATCCCAAATTGCTTCACAACCAACAAATGACTTTTGCAGTATGGTCACTATTGCAATGTAGGGAAACACGGCAGTCAATTTGCAATGTCCCACAAACAGCAATGTGATAAGCGACCAGATGATCTGGGGTTTTTTGGTGGTATTGATTGAAAGGTTTTCTCCTCTTCTCCTCTTCTGATAGTGCCAGGGGATCTTTTATGTCCACCCATAGTTTAACGTCTCATCTGAAAGACAGCACCTCCGACAGTGTAGCACATCCGCAGTACTGCAGTGGAGCATCAAGCTAGAATATGTGCTCAAGTCCTGGAGTGGGGCTTGAACCCATGACCTTCTGACTCAGAGATGAGAGTGCTACTACTGAACGGAGGCAGACACCTTGTCTGAAACAGAAAGGACTTCATCCCTATACACACTTTAAAAAATATATATTGGCACTTCAGGTGTCACACATGGGTGGGTCTGCACTAAAAATTCAGTCACGAAGTATATATGGAGGTCTGGTTAAATTAATTACATGTCTGTTGGAATCTGAACCTAAAATCTGCAATTTTACCTATTCCTTTGAACACTACACAGTAAAGTTCTCTACATCCTTTTGAAAGCTAACCAAAAGACATTTTGTGACTTTTAACTGAGGGCTTCATGGTCCTGAACACAACAGAAAGGTATTTAGCTAACATGGAAAATGTTAATTAATTGGATTAAAATGTTGCGTGTGTGTGTATATATAAAAAAAACTTAAAATCAGTAAATCATAATGCCATGCCTATCTGGGTTGAGATCTTCTACTCAAAAATGAACCTATTATAACTTTGCATTTGATATTCTGTAAACAAGGTATAATCAAGCTTAATGCAAAGACATTAAAACCTTCAGACAGAAGTTCCAGTGGAACCACAAAGCCCAAAAAAAAACAATTTGTTACATATTGATGTTTCATGAATCAATTCCAATTGGGTCAACCATTCTGAGTGTATTAAAACACTTATCAGACCACTCTTAAAACACTGACTTTGGGCTCCAGGAATTCTTGCTCCCTTGCATTTCATCTGAAAATACTATCAGGAGTCAGCGAAATGATATGTAAACTTTCCTCGCCTTGAATAGGAAACCATAAGAGGCACCATGGAGACAAACAGCAGGGCTGGATGATGCAATTTTTACTGGTCAAGACATCATTACAGTTATTTACCATCCTCTGCAGATTAATCCCCAAAAAGGGAAGCAAGCCAAACAGTTAACACTTCTCTTATTCTTACAATCGCACAAAACAGAAGAATGAAGTCATCACATACTGACTTTTTGGGAGAAACACTATAAAATAAGAGATGTCTGTGGCACTGTAGCATAGTGTGCTTGTTTTTTTTTCCCTTAAAAAGGATGCACCAAGTGATTCCCCCATTAGCAATGTACAGTATGGAACTTAAGCCAAAGAGAGCAGGAAGCTCCCAGGTTTGATCCTCTGCATTAGGGGTTGCTAAAGTGGACCTCCACCCCTCAGAGGGGAGAATTGGCAGATTTTCCACTCCAAATGCCTACCTACAAACCCTTGCTATAAAGTGCAGTGTGTGGATTTTGGGTGGAGCCGGAATCAGGCTTAACTGTCATAATTCACTGTCGAAGCTCACACATGAAGAATGGCCAATGGTACAGGCTGGCATCTGATGCCAATGGAACCATATTCTGACATGAATCAGCACCTTCAGAAATAGAAGGGAGAAGGATACACCTGACATGGAAGGCAATAGCTCAAATCCATGGTGTATGAGATTAGTCAGGTATTCCCCCTCAAGGTCACCGTTCCCTCATGCAATGTTCACAATAGTAAAACCAGTCTAAAAATCATACCTTTTAGTTCTAACTGAAAGTGATCATTAACGACGAGCAGTGTGTTAACACAGGATAGATTGTTTTTTTAAAAACAAGCTCTTGTCTATGCACTGTCTTGTAGCAACATTTAACTGCAGGTAAAAATTAGAGAACACTCTTTACATATCACATTCCTGTTCATTCGCAAATAATTCTTCACGACATTTGCATTTTCCACTAAGGTTATGAGTTCAAGCACCAATCAGGGCTAAGCTGATACTCCAGCACCAAACTGAGAAATTGCTGTATTGTTGGAGGTGCCATCTTTCAGATAAGAAGTGAAACTAAGGCCCTGTTGCCTGTTCAGGTGGTTGTAAAAGATCCCATGAAATTATCAAAAGAGCAAGATATTCACGTGGTGTCCTGCCAAAATTCTTCCCTCAACTAACACCACCAAAAACAGATTAACTGGTCACTCATCTCATTCGCTGTTTGTAGGACCTTGCTATGTACAAAATGTTTTTTTTTTTTTAATTTGTACTCAAGATGTGGACAATGCTGGTAAGGCCGCATTTATTGCCCATCCCTAGTTGCTGTGATAAGGTAGTAATGGGCCTTTTCCTTGAACCAATGCAGGTGTGCTGATGATGTTCCCAAGTTGGTGTTAGGTAGGGACTGCCAAGATATTGATCACAACAATGAAGGAACAGCAGTATGTGTCTAAGTCAGGATGGTGCATGACTTGGAGGGGACCTTGGAGGTGGTGATGTTCCCACAACGTCGCTGCTCTTGTCATTCTTGGTGGCAGAGTTCATGGGGCTGGGAGTTGCTGTTGAAGTGACTGTGGTGAGTTGCTGCAGTGCATCCTGTAAATCGTACATGCTGCAGCCACAGTGCAACAGTGGTGGATACCGAGTTCAGAGGCAAGGGAACCGATCAAGCAGACTGCTCTGCCTTGGAGGGTGTCGAGCTTCTTGAGTGTTGCTGCAGCTGCACCCATCCAGGCAAGTGATGAGTATTCCATCACACCCCTGACTTGTGCCTTATGGATGGTGGAGAGGCATGGAGGTATCAGGAGACGAGCCACTCTTCAGTGTATCGAGCCTCTGCCCTTGTAACCAGTATATTGATAGGCCGGGTTCTCAGTGATGGCGGTTCCATTGAAGGTCAAGGGAAGATGACTGTGTATTTTCGTGTTGGGGGACAATAATTACCTGCTATTTATGTGGCATGAATGTTATCCGTCACTTGTCAGACTAAGCATTGATGTTGCCCAGGTCCTGATGTATGCTGGTATGGGCAGCTCGATTATTGGAGGAGTTGTGAAGGGAGCTGAACACTTTAGAATCGTCAGAAAATGGTTCCACTTCTGACCTTATGATACAGAGAAGATATTTGATGAAGACAGTTGAGCCAAGGATGCTGTCCTGAGGAACTGGGGCTATGATGATTAGCCTCTGACAACCACACCTATCTTGCTGTGCATCAAGCATGACTCTGCCCACTGGAGCACTTTCCCATTGACCTCAATTTTGCTAAGGCTCTTTGGTGCCATACTCGGTTGAATGCTCCCTTTATGCTGAAGGCAGCTACTCTCATTTCTCCCTCTGGCATTCAAGGCTGTGAGGAGGTCAGGAACCTCAAAGTGTTTGCCAATAAGACATTGAATACACTTCAAAAAGTAATTTAGATGTGAGGTGCTTTGGGACATCCTGAGGAACTGATAAGGCGCTATATAAATGCAAGTTCTGTCTTTATTGCAACACTCAAATAGGATGCAGGATGGACACTGTCTCTGTTCCCTCAATTGGTATTGAGCTAAACGTTAAACCAAAATCTTAAACTAAACTGCTATTACAATAAACTGACTGATTGCCATGGGTAGTGTGAGGTTCCATTGTGATGCCTAGACTGGTCTGGTTCTAATATGGGAACAGAAGACAGCATAGCCAGGGAAAAGGAGAGAGGGGGAAAGGGACAATATTTTATACTTTTTCATCTCTTCTCTGAATTAAAAAAACATGAATGGAGGAATATTTTAAAATTCAATTTTATTCAACAAGCTAGTCACTGACAAAACAAAACAAACCCACTCTCAAATAATCCAAACAGTCTCACCACCAAGCCCTGCTTTTCAAGAGAAAATAATGATCCTTTTTGTCTTTTCTCCCGAATTTTAAAACATTTCTTAAAACAGCAAATGGCAAAGAAATGTGCCTGTAGGAGATACTGAGCACAAGAGTGGGAGAAAACAGAATTAGCATCTGGTTGGTACAGCCATTTTTCCAGAATGCTTCAGCAACCTGGCCATTTTAACTATGTATGTTAATTGTGTCCCATCATACTGCTGGGCTCAGTATCCTTCCAAATAGCCCCCTTAGTTCACATGCCAATTTAACAAAAATACTCAAGAAAATCAAAAGTAAAGGAAAAACTTGCTATATTCAAGAATAGAAATCTTTGTATCCCTTTGATCTTTATATGTAATACTGTTAGTTGAGGATCCCTCTTTCAAGTATTTACACTTCTAACATTATTTCCCAAATGTTCCACAACATTATAGGCACACAACAATTTCACAAGGTGACCCATGTCTGGACCAAGACAAAAAGAGACACGTTAGGAGGCAAATTACAACTATCAACAATTTTCTTGCTGAAATCCACTAAAAGCCAGTGCAATATTTCTGAAATCATAAAGGAACAGTTACCAGTCCAGACACAAGCAACATTAAATAAACAGAAGTTACCATTGAAAGTGTCTACTGCAATGTATCACATCTCATTTTCCACATATTTGTCATTTGTTATATCAGAGAATTTTGAATGTGCTCGAACCTGAGCAACAGCAACCAACTTTTGGACTTTTTGCTGTTGGGTTAAAAATGGCTTCACATTGTCTGGTGCTGTACTCTTGATCAACAAGTGTTCCTGAATTTAAAGACCGTACACCTCTTTCTGTGGTACCCACCTTCACCACTTTTATTGTGGATAATACCAAATGGAAATCCGTAAGTCAGATGACTCAACAGTCAGCCCAACGAGGGAAGATGAAAGCACATCATAAAGTCTAGCATCATACTAACGAGCATGCTTTAAATTACTTGTATTATGTTTAATATTTTTATTTAATGGTAGCATTCATGAATGATTTAACGTAATAAACCATCTAGTAACACAATTACTTCATCTCCACTTTCCCGCCCGATCTCCTTTCCCTTGATTCCCCTAGAGTCCAAAAATCTATCTATCTCAGCCTTGAATATACTTAATGATTCAGCATTCACAGCCCTCTGGGGCAGAGAATTCCAAAGAATCACAACCCTCCGAGTGAAGGAATTCCTCCTCATCTCAGCCTTAAATGGCCGACCTCTTATCCTGAGATTATGCCCCCTAGTTCTAGACTCTCCAGCCAGCAGAAACAACCTCTCAGCATCTACCCTGTCAATCCCCCTCAGAATCTTGTATGTTTCAATGAGATCACCTCTCATTCTTCAAAACTCCAGAGAGTATATGCCTAGTCTACTCAATCTCTCCTCATAAGACAACCCGCTCATCCCAGGAATCAATCGAGTGAACCTTCATTGCACTGCCTCTAAGGCAAGTATATCCTTCGTTACGTAAGGAGACCAAAACTGGCACAGTACTCCAGGTGTGGTCTCGCCAAAGCCCCGTACAATTGTAGCAAGACTTCCTTACTCTTGCACTCTAACCCCCTTGCAATAAAGGCTAACATGCCATTTGCCTTCCTAATTGCTTGCTGTACCTGCATGCTAACTTTCTGTGTTTCCTGTACTAGGACACCTAAATCTCTCTGAACACCAACATTTAATAGAAGAAAATGATTATATAAATAGTTTTGAGACCTCATAACTATTACCAGTGGAGCATATTGAATACCTCGTTATATAATAGTTATTTCCACAAGGCAATCCAGCTGCATACCATGAGCAATAAAGTTGCAAGTGAGTTACATACATAGATACATAGATACATAGAAGATAGGAGCAGGAGTAGGCCATCCGGCCCTTCGAGCCTGCTCTGCCATTTAATGAGATCATGGCTGATCCTCCAATTCAGTATCCCGTCCCCGCCTTCTCTCCGTAACCCTTAACCCTTTTGCCTGTAGAAATATATCTAATTCCCTCTTAAATATATTTAATGAGCTGGCGTACACTGCCCTCTGTGGCAATGAGTTCCACAGGTTCACCACCCTCTGAGTGAAGAAATTCCCCCTCATTTCTGTCCTAAATGGTTTAGCCCTTATCTTTAAATTATGTCCTCTAGTTCTGTTCTCACCCGCCAAGGGAAACATTCCTTCTGCATCTAGTCTGTCTAGACCTGTCAGAATTTTATACACTTCTATGAGGTCCCCTCTCAATCTTCTAAACTCCAGTGTGTACATCCCTAAACTACATAGTCTCTCCTCATAGGTCAATCCCGCCATTCCTGGTATCAGCCTGGTGAATCGCCGCTGCACCCCCTCCATGGCAAGAACATCTTTCCTCAGATGAGGCGACCAAAACTGTACACAGTACTCGAGGTGTGGTCTCACCAGTGCCCTGTACAGCTGCAGCAAGGTATCCTTGTTCCTGTATTCCAACCCTTTTGCTATGAAGGCCAGCATACCGTTTGCCTTCTTGACCGCCTGTTGCACCTGCATGCTCGCCTTCAGTGACTGGTGTACAAGAACACCCAGGTCTCTCTGTACTTCCCCCTCTCCCAATTTATTGCCATTTAAATAATAATTTGCCCTCCCGTTCCTGCACCCAAGGTGGATAACTTCGCACTTGTCCACATTATAGTGCATCTGCCATTTATCCGCCCAATCACCCAGTCTGTCCAAATCGCTCTGGAGCTTCCTGGTCTCCTCCTCTGAGCCCACCCCCCCTCCTAGTTTAGTGTCGTCTGCAAATTTGGAAATGCTGCATCCGACTCCCTGATCCAGGTCATTAATGTAAATTGTGAACAGCTGGGGACCCAGGACAGATCCCTGCGGTACCCCACTTGTTACTGCCTGCCATTCAGAAAATGAGCCGTTTATTCCAACTCTCTGTTTTCTATCTGACAGCCAGTTCTCTATCCACGTCAATACTTTCCCCTTTATCCCATGAGCTTCAATTTTCCCTGCTAATCTTTTATGTGGGACCTTATCGAAGGCCTTTTGGAAGTCCAGGTACACCACATCTACTGGCTCTCCCCCATCTATTTTACCAGTTACTCCCTCAAAAAATTCCAATAGATTAGTCAAGCACGATTTACCCTTTGTAAATCCATGTTGACTCTGTCCTATCCTGTCCCCATTTGCTAAGTGCTCCGCTATTTCATCCTTAATGATGGACTCCAGCATTTTGCCCACAACTGATGTAAGGCTTACAGGTCTGTAATTACCTGCTTTTTCCCTACCCCCCTTTTTGAATAGTGGGGTAACGTTAGCTACCCTCCAATCCATGGGCACTGTTCCCGAGTCTAATGAATTCTGAAAAATCATACTTAGTGCATCCGCTATCTCTAGGGCCACCTCCTTCAGCACCCTAGGATGCATGTTATCAGGCCCTGGGGATTTGTCCGCCTTCAATCCCTTTAGCTTCCTTAACACCATATCCTTAGAGATATTGATTTGCGTCAGTTCCTCCTTTGCAAATGTCCCTATTTTTCCCGATATCCCAGGGAGGTTTTTTGTGTCTTCCTTCGTAAAGACTGACCCAAAGTATGCATTTAGTTGGTCTGCCATTTCCTTATTTCCCGTTATATATTCCCCCGTATCTGACTGCAATGGGCCAACTTTGGTTTTCACCAGTCTTTTCCTCTTGATATACTTATAAAAGCTTTTGGAGTTAGTTTTTATATTTTCCGCCAGCTTGCTTTCGTAAGCTATTTTGCCCCTCTTGATTAAGCCCTTTGTCCTCCTTTGCTCTATCTTAAACTGTTCCCAATCTTCCACTCTGGCACTTTTTTTGGCTATTTTATACGCCCTATCTTTGGATTTTATGCTGTCTCTAATTTCCCCTGTTATCCACGGTTGAGTCACCTTTTTAGATTTCCTTTTATGCCAGATTGGTATAAACAATTTTTGCAATTTTGTCATTCTATCTTTAAATGCTTGCCATTGTTTATCTACCTCCAGTCCTCCCAGGAACGTTGTCCAATCAGACCTACTCAGTTCCCGTCTAATGGCATCATAATTCCCCTTGTTTAAATTCAGGACCTTAGTATCTGAGTCAATTTCTTCGCTCTCCATTTCGAGTGAGAAATCGATCATGTTATGATCGCTCTGACCCAAGTAATGAAGAGTAGAAATAAAGAAATCCAAGCAGAGGTGATCATATTCTATTTCATCATATGAAAATTACTATATCCAAAATAACTGCAGTGAAAATGAAAATCTACTTATAGTTTATCACTTAATTGCCTACATCACATCATGCATTTCATAATGAGTTGAACAATACACCAATTTAATAAAAAGGGTTTTTTTCCCCACTTATGTTAAATATCCTCAATAATTCCTTGTACGCTTAAGTCACAACCTCCAGGAGGGCATAAGGAACAATATCTTCCCTGTTGAGGTTAATGATTTCTCCCCCATTAGTAATGAGGTATATTTAATTATATTGATACATTGGTACAGTAGGGGGGCATCAAAGGAAGTCTCTGCTCCTCTCCTCTCCCTTCCACTGCTTTCAAAATCTTAGCTTCACCTGATCTTTCACATACATATCAGAAGTCCCCTAGGTTGCTGTAACATGTTATTTATAACAGCTTGTGTTTTAAGGTTACAAAATTTAGAGAATAATCACTATAGCAATTATTGGCTTACATTTTCTAACTGCAATCAAAACAGGTCATGCCATCATTATAAGTAGTTAAGAATTAGGAGCAGGATTGGCCATACGGCCCCTCGAGCCTGTTCCGCCATTCAATAAGATCATGGCTGATCTTCGACCTCAACTCCACTTTCCCGCCCAATCCCCATATCCTTTGATTCCCATAGAGTCCAAAAATCTATCTATCTCAGCCTTGAATATGCTCAATGATTCAGCATCCACAGCCCTTTGGGGTAGAGAATTCCAAAGATTCACAACCCTCTGAGTGAAGAAATTCCTCCTCATCTCAGTCTTAAATGGCTGTCCCCTTATCCTGAGACTATGCCCCCTAGTTCTAGACTCTCCAGCCAGCGGAAACAACCTCTCAGCATCCAACCTATCAATCCCCCTCAGAACCTTATATGTTTCAATGAGGTCACCTCTCATTCTTATAAACTCCGGAGAGTATAGGCCCAATCTACTCAATCTCTCATCCCAGGAATCAATCGAGTGAACCTTCATTGCACCACCTCTAAGGCAAGTATATCCTTCCTTATGTAAGGAGACCAAAACTGTGCACAGTACTCCAGGTGTGGTCTCACCAAAGCCCCGTACAATTGTAGCAAGACTTCCTTACTCTTGCTCTCCAACCCCCTTGCAATAAAGGCCAACATGCCATTTGCCTTCCTAATTGCTTGCTGTACCTGTATGTAATCTCTCTGTGTTTCTTGTACTAGGACACCTAAATCTCGCTGAACACCAACACTTAATAGTTTCTCAGCATTTAAAAAGTATCCTGTTTTTTCTATTCTTCCTACCAAAGTGAATAACCTCACATTTCCCCACATTATACTCCATCTGCCACCTTAATGCCCACTCACTTAACAAGTCTATATCCCTTTGTAGGCTCTTGTGTCCTCCTCACAGCTTACTCTCCCACCTAGCTTTGTATCATCAGCAAACTTGGATACATTACACACGGTCCCTTCATCTAAGTCGTTAATATAGATTTTAAATAGCTGAGGCCCAAGCACTGATCCTTGCGGCACAACACTAGTTACAGCCTGCCAACCTGAAAATGACCCATTTATCCCTGTCTGTTTTCTGTCCGTTAACCAATCCACTATCCATGCTAATACATTACCCCAACCCCATGAGCCCTTTTCTTGCAATAACAACTTTTTATGTGGTACCTTATCGCATGCCTTTTGACAATCCAAATATACTACATCCACTGATTCCCCTTTATCTAACCTGCTAATTAGATCCTCAAAAAACTCTAATAAATTTGTCAAACACCATTTCCCTTTCATAAAACCATGTTGACTCTGCCTAATCATATTATGATTCTCTAAGTTCCCAGTTACCACTTCCTTAATAATGGATTCCAGCATTTTCCTGACAACTAATTTCAGGTTACCTGGCCTGTAGTTCCCTGTTTTCTCTTTCCTTCCTGCCTTGAATTTGATTAGCATTAAAATTGTGACAAGTATTGCAACATCATGCCTTTGGGTTATTCCATCCCTTTTTTTAAAAAACAGCAATGACGTGTCCCTTAATTTTACAAGGTACATTTTATTCCTTCCCTATGCCAGTTAATTAAAGTGTGATACAGGGCCACTCTCCCTTTCGGTGGAAAGAATAATTCAGGAGGAGGAGCACAGCAACAGCAAATGAGATCTTATGATGGGCGTCTTGAATTATTGAATGATCCAACCTGCTCAGATCATCGCTTAATTCTTCGCCAGTTATGCTACTGAACCATAAAGGCCAGGAAGCTCCCAGGTTCAGTCCTTGGTCCCTGTTGAAGGGGTCCACAATGACCTTCTCTGCTCCTGGATTCAGAGGGATTGAGCTATGCTTCCCACTCCAGACTGCTATCCAACCTGGCGCTCTGTTTCCTGACAATGTGGCAAGGGGGTCTGATAAATTAGAGCGAATAACTGATTTCCCTTTGTGGAAATGTAATTTTTTAAAGCACTTCCACATTTCAAAGGATGCACTATCTTCGTGTGTGTGCATGTAGGTAACGAGCAACAGGTTGAGAGTAACTGAAGCCAGCCTTACCCGCAGCAGGGTCTGCGACTCCTCCCTCGCCTTGCTGAGTTCGGTGCTTGTTGGGTACTGCGGGGTGAGAGCTCGGGGCTTGTCCCGGTCTCCGCCTCCTCCCGAGAGCTGCTGCACCCCAGTTGGGAAGCCCTTGGCGTCGGCGGTCTGCAGCCCATAGACGGGCCGCCCCACGTCCGCTTCCTCCGCGGCCCTTCGGCTGCTCTTGTGGCTCTCCTGGCCACTGCCGCCGGGGGAGGCGTTGAGTAGCCCGAGGGCGGCCTGGCCCGGGTAGGGGCTCCCCTTGTGCAGCTCCCCCGGCGCCGCGCTCTCCTTGACGCTCCAGCCTGCCTTCCTCGTGTCATCCTTGGAGGTGTCGGCCCAGCCTCGCCCTTCCTTCTCCTCGGCGGCTGCTGCTGCGAGCGGCGGAGGGTGGCAGTTGCTGGCGCTCTCAGACGGGGTGGGAGTGCTGCGCCGCATCTCCTGCTCGCCGCTCAGGGAGTTGTGGCTGCTGGTCCCGGGTGTGGGTGGTGACTCCCCGCCACTGGTGCTGCTGCTGCTCGCCGGCTCCGGGACCACGCAATGAGCTGTGTTGAAATGCTCCAGTAATGCCTGAGTGTCCGGAGCGGTCCACTTGCACTGACGGCACTTGTAGCAGTTATGAGCCCTCCTGAGACACACAAAAAATAACTCGGAGGTTAAGTTAAAAGCAACATTTCTTGCATCGTTTTAACAGAAATCGTGCAATGCATTTTTTAAAGTGCTATGCAGTTGGGAAACTTTTAAAGTTAGATAAGGTGCGCATTTTCTATATATATTGTACTTCAGGCAGTTTCCATCAAACGAACAGGTAGCGTCCAATATTGACAAGGTCAGTATTATTCTACCCACTAGTGTAACACGGATTTACGCCAGTCGGTTATAACCAAGGAACAGCCAACTTGCACACTTTGTATACCAAAACAGTAACATACTAAGAGTTGCTTTGGTGACATGTTTTCAAACCTTACGAAGCTATCTTAATGAACTGTAGCTAGTTACAACAATCTGATGACAGAGAAACTATAGACCATCACATAAACAATCTAGTTTACTTCCTGTGCTTTGATGTCGAATAAAAAGGGATATTTAAACTCTCCGTGTTTTGTTGTCTGTTCTTGCAAGTACTACTTTCTAAGTCTCTCTCTTCCCCCCACCCCACATTTTAGGTTCAATGCACAAGGCAAATCATCAGATGGGGGTGGATTTAAAGTTTCTGGTCTGTTACCTGTAATGTCGGAAAATATCTTCCTCTACTTGAGTAACAAAGTCGCATTTGGTACAACAGTGCTCTTCAGCCTCTTCGCTGGTCACTTGCCCATCACTTCCCTGTTGGCCATCCTCAGTCTTGCTCGGGGTGTGTGAGCTGTGCATGGTCTCGTAATGCTGCAGGAGCACATCTACATCCTGAACTGTGAAAGAGCACTGGTCGCACTGGTGCTTCACCCTGGCACTCCCTCCCACCCCGTGGGACGAGTGTAAGAGCAACAGGGTGCAGTGGGAGCAATTACTTTTCCTGCAAGCGAATGGGTAGGTGATGTCCCCCAGGTGCTTTTCAGGGCCGCACAGTCCCCCGGGGCAGTACTGGCAGTGCTTAATGGTACATTTGTGAACATTGTGGATGTAATGATAATGGCGGAGCAGGGGTCCCACTGCGATCACGTCAGGTCCATGACTGGTGGAGTACCTGAATTTACACAACTGGCAGTTGTAGCTGGTGACCATGCTCTCCTCTGTTGACTTAGTGGCGTCTTTCTTTTTGGCCGAACTTGTGCCTTTCTCTGCTTTAATCGAGAATTCCCCGTCGGATTTATTAGCCACAAGAAGCTGACGCTCTTTCGAAGAGTCGTTCTGGTTAAGTGCGGGTCCCTGTTTGGCAATTTTGTCCGGAAAATCTCTATTAAAGTAGCTAGTGCGCTGATTCTCTCCGTGCTGTTTATTGTAATGATCCGTGAGCTTTAAGGTGTCCGAGGACTCGCAACTGAAGCTGCAAAACCTACACCAGAAGTAACAGGAAGCGTCCATGCCATTCTGTTTGGAGGTGTCCATGGATTTGATGGGCACAGAGTAGCCGATGGGGGTGTCATCTGCTGCCTTGATGGTAGATTTGTCCTGCCATTTCCCCGCATCTTCTGGGTCTGATGGGCGAGGTAAGTGGCGCTCTGTCGCGGGGGTGCCTTTGCTGGCGTTTTTCTCCGATTTATTGGCATCCTTCCCAGACTCCAGAGCAGAAGGCACACTTTTCATTTTATTGGGATGCGCTGACACGAAGTGCTGTTCCAGTTCAGTCGAAGAACTGCCCATGTAGGTAAAATTGCAGAATTTGCACCGGAAATACTTGGTGTTGCCTTGGCAGTCGGGTGTTTTGCGTCCTATGCCAATGAACATTCCTCCCAAAGTAACCTGCAAAAACGTAAACAAAAGACAAATGTGTTTTCCATTTCAGCTTGTGAGGTTAACAATAATATGAGTTTCCCAGAAAGTACCATTTCCATTGTTTTTTTAAAGGATATTGCATGACGCCAAGACAGTTTTAATATCTATGGCAAGTTGTAATTTGGTAATATTTTCAGCACACTGTCGCGATCAAGGTCCATTGGTTTATGGTGTTTACTTACCCAAGTTATCAATTATGTCTATTATTTAGTTATTTCAGTACATCAAAATGCCCAGTGATTTTTCCTGTTACTCAGGATCGGTTTACCATTGTTGATACGGAATCAAAAATAGAAGTGTGGTAATAGTTTTACAGCTTGAGTAGGAAGTGGGGAGCGAAATGGCAGTAAACAGATTCTTTTTTAGTCCAAGTGTCTTCATTTTTACATTAACCCTTTCAATGCCACTAGAGACACCAGTTTGCAACTGTACTTTGGCTAGTTCAGAAAAACCTAATGCAAGGATCTCGTGGGGATACAACAGAAGTGGCCAGAATGAATGTAACTACTTAGTCATAGCAGGGAGGAAAATCATTGTGAAATGTGCCTCCAACTCAATTTCTGCAGCGAAACTTACATTTTATCTTGTTACCCATTTCACGGTTTCTAAATATTCCAATTCTCTAAGGTTGATTTTTTTGGTTGTGTACGTTTGATGTAAATGTTGAGATGTCATAAATGAGGCCTTTTTCCCTGCCACTTCCTCATTTTAAACTGAAACTGGCTTCTCTCGCCATCTGAAATTTTCCGCAGGCAAGATACATCTTCCTGAGATCACTGCTTCTATTCGAAGTTATTCCTGATTTCCAACATAGGTTAAAATAGATGGTCAACAATCCAAGGAAGCCTCTGAGCCTCTCTTTGGGCTTAGGGAAATAGCTGTAAGACTGGCTAAAAGGTGTCAATAAAACGGCACGAAAAAAAAATAGCTCCAGAACAAAAAGATAATTGCCTCAAAAAAGTGTTTAGTAACAAAGGAACTCCTCGTTAATCTTTCGGAATTTTAAGTATTTTTCAGTTATTACAACGTCCTGCCAGTTTCCACATGTGGCCGTACAATGGAGTAAAAGTGTCCAAGAGCTGGTAAATTGCTCCGAAGAACTGTAATAGCCAAAATACACCAAAGATTCAGAGAGAAAAATCCTCAGCAAAAACAATGTGTTTCTCTTAACTGACAATTGTGCCCGTTGGACACAACTATAAATTATCATGCTGAAAGATTAAATTCGGTTTCTTTTTAAAAGTGTCATCAGCAGCCTGTTTACAACAGTGAATCCTGATGTGAACATTCAAAGGCAACTCCAGACAAATTGATATTAAAATGAATTAATTAAGCGGAGACAGCTTTTCATTAAGAGTAATGGATTCAAATTGTGTTTATGTTGTCTGATCCGTTTAGCAGCGACCTTCCGACCGATTTGCAAACAGTATAGTCAGTAAATAAATTACTGCA
This sequence comes from Squalus acanthias, assembly GCA_030390025.1. Lineage (NCBI taxonomy): Eukaryota > Metazoa > Chordata > Chondrichthyes > Squaliformes > Squalidae > Squalus > Squalus acanthias. Next base: position 103,643,156 of record CM059432.1, read on the forward strand.
ATAAAAAGTAAATGGCTTTTAAATGAAAATGATCAGGATATATACCAATTAGCAAAATTCAAATCGGTGGAGATATGCTCGCAGTTAATTGCAGATTTCAATATACACTAACCGCTCGGCTAAAAGGAAGGTATTCTTACAGGGGGATTGTTCAGCTACAGTGAACCAATGGCGTGAAATGAATGGAAAATCCAAACCATTCATATTATTGTTGGATTGTGTTATCGTGTGCAATATATCTGTGGAAAAAAGACTAAATACAGTGGTGCCATATATGATCATCTCTAATAGGATCATCACCACAATGGTTTTTTTCAATGTGCCTCAAATAATTATTTAAAATGCAATTTAATTTACTGATGATTTTCCTCCCTGTGGAGGATTATTTTTCTATTATGTTCCTTATAATGATGTAGGCCCTGTCAGGGTTTTATCTGTACCACTTCTGACTGCAATACCAAGTACTGGATCCGATGGGAGCAGCTGGGCAGATACCTACATGTACATCGTAGGTTCCATTTAACATGGTGGGTCGCTGAGGACTCAGATCCTGTAACATCCCAGTAAGCAAGCCTGCGTTTCGGCTCAGTTTCTGAAAGTCTTTGGACTGGGAGAACTGCACCATGTTATGTAATGCCAGGATTTTGGTGTCCAGATCAGCATCTTGGCGGGTACGGTTGTGCAGACCGAGGTGGTATTTGCGAAAATGCTTGATCAAATCGGTTGGGTCGTTCCCATAATAGCCATAACCACAAATGTTGCATTTGAAGTCTTGTAGTTCTGGAGTCAGGGGCGCCGCGTCTGGGTTGTCAGTCAGCTGTTCTGTTTTTGATTTATCAAGTGCAACACTTCCATCTGAAAGCACCTGAGAGTTGTCTGAAGGCACCGAGCCTGGGGTTGAAGTGTGATGATCAGGTGGGTCACCCTGTAGCAGCTGGGCCTTCTCACGCCCACTTTTAGGTGACGTTTGAGCTGTGTGGTTTAATTCCGAGAGGTTCCCAGATACATTGCAGCTCCTGCCATCGCCATCATCTGGTTCTGATCTGCAAGGAGACTTCCAGGCCTCGCAGACTCCAGCAGCAGCCTGAGATGAGAGAGCAGACATATTTCTGTCTGTCACCTCATCTTGCGGGAAGGATGGAACATTTCCTCCCTTCTTGTGGCTTTCATAATTGAAGCCATTCCCTTCGCCCAGTGCGGGGCTTTTCAAGTCGCTTTTGATGCCGGCTAGGTCTGCGACACGCAGACAGTGTTCCTCCTTGTTGACTGACTCTAGTGCATCTTGTTGGTTGTTTTGTTCCTGCATGGGATCCGGGGGTCCTGAGCTTTTAGCAGCCTCCTGGTTCACGGCACTTTCTGGCTGAGGGACCTGGCAATTCTCACCTTCCCCTTGGCTCACAAGATTTCTCAATGGTGGATTCTTTTTCCGGACCATATCTGTGCAAAAGAAATATGTCTCTTTAGGATCATTTTCACATTTTCTAGTTTGGAAAGACTATCCCTTCTATGGTTAAACTTTTAACAGTGTAGGGTCGGCTTTCCTATACCTAGATTAATATTTCTGTCATACTTAAAGTATATTTCCATCCCTCCTTTAGCTCTGCTCCAGTTCCATCCGAATAGTTTTCTTTTAAAAGTTATTAACGCTTTTGTTGTGGTTATTTACATACTTTTGCAGTGATGTATTTATGGACAGTCCCGCCCAAGTTTACACAGATGAATCCATTGTCGCATTTCAACATAAGAGAAGATGACAGGGGAAGCGAGTTCTTAGGGAAACATCACTGCATCTTTCAAGGACCAACAATCAAGCTTACACCACATCTGTTTTACTTTCTTTAAGTCTCCTTGTGAAAATTGTAATTGCAGTATCATATATATTATATATCGTATGTGTGTGTGTATATACACTACACTTCAATGGATATATACGTATATATAGCATATTTTAAAAAATTGTCACGGCAATGAAGTAATCAGTTACATTTTTAAGCAAGTTCCTATCGGTAGAAGTACTGGGAGAATGGCGTTCTAACATTTTCGTTTCAACTAATTAAAGCAGAATGACAGCTACAATAAGAAAGTCTGCGACCATGTTTATCCCAGTAGAATACTTTACAGCAGTTCAAACTATATTTCTAAAGAACTTAAAAAGATTGCCCTTTCGACAAAAAGTAAACCAAAATTCTGTGGGTGACTGATGGGCAGGGATTGTTTGTTACGAATGGACCCGTTAATCATTGTGCTCCGAATAGTATTTGTTTTCTTTTAAGAAGATGAACAGCTTTACCTCATTGCTTTATTAACTTCACATGACGGCATTTTTGTTTGTTTCAAATTAATTAATAAAACCGACAGGGTAATTTATACAATACGATTGACTGTAAGTTGGATTTAAATCCCTTTCCCCGGCCACTACTGCCTATTCAGTGGCAATAACTATGGTAACTAGTAGTTAACATGTACCAGGTACCGTACGTATTTTATTAAATCAGTGGAACTTGTGCATAACACCATTCTCCATTCCGAAAAGGCAGGGACAGTGTAGATTCTAGATGGCTGCTTAAAAGTAATCAACAGGTTTAAATAAAGAGTCAGTGTTGGCTGGGCCTACCTTTTTAAAAGTGATCTGACGTGGATTTCAACGTGCTGCCCTCCCTGGCGTGCACTATTTTTGATGCAGATTCCTAGCACTGATGATATATTTTGTTAACGCTGAGAAAGGTTTACCAACCCAGGAAAAAAATCGTCAGCAACAAAAAGCCAGCCAGTGATTATTCTATATTACGTGTCCTGACAATAAGCCAGAAACTGCAAATAAAATGGGTAACTCGGTAAAGCACAGCCTTGGAAGAACGTCACAGATCATCCGCTTGAATAAGTTTTATTAGATGAACTGTGACTACCGCAGCACAAAAAGTTTCCCAAGATTTCAAAAGGCGAGTCCCCGTGAGCTTGGACGGTTGCTTAACGAACACTTCAAATAATTAAGTAATCTTTCTTTCCAATATTCCACCACACGTTCTGCTCCTCTGCTGATCCCAAAATTTGTATATTCCACAACTTTCAAGCGTCTCTTATTTATGTTGGTGCCAATAAAGCTCCCCAGATGGCCTAACTTGAGCGAATATTCACTTTAATAGTGTGTACAGCCAGGAACTGATGTTGTAGACTGAAAGTCAACAGGTTTAGAATGACAGCCAGACTATTTAAATGGAAATTTACACCGTTTCGAGTCAAAACAACCGACTTTTTCCGCTTTAATACCAATAATTCAATCACCAAGAACGGCCCTTAACTTTTGACACTCCATGCTCACTTTATATTTTGTCGTACTATATGAATTTACTGTCATTACAACCCTGTCGGTGTTTAAATATATAGTCAGATCCACATATATCCATTCAGACGTATATGCACATTGCTGGTTTGGCCCTATAAGCAAACCTTTACCAAGTCCCAAATTGCTTCTGGCCTGATCACCGCTGGTATAACCAGTCATATGGTCACAGTATAAACAACCATAATGTGCACTGCAATTAAGTGCGCACAACACGATTCCTCTCCATGATGCACAAATATTACTAATATTAATATATATGCACACACGTGCGCTATTAAAAAGAGCTTGTGGCAATTTACTGTATCTTTTAGTAGGGGAATTCACTCGTAATTATGAATTATATAAAATATGTAAAAATATAATATGTGATAATAACCCTTGATGCTAGATGTAAACATTTCTCAGCTGTCCCTGCGACAAACAATAAAAGGAAGAGTTAGACTGGGGTCAGTGGATCAAGTAAATTGTATTCCCCCCACCCTTGAAAAAAATATTTTTTCAACTACTGTATTTCGATATTTCAGCCCCTTCATTGTGGCTTCATTTATATTATTGCAACGCTGAGGGGCTGCTTAAGTAGAATACAGATCTCAGCAATAAATCAATACAAGTTTTTGTTCATTCCACACACGCCAGATTGGCCCAGCGATGCCTGCATTCATTATCTGATCAAGCACTGTATAAACTTGTCATTAATCATAACATCAAATTACACAATATTCCTTATAGCAGAATTATTATTGCAAGCTAACCCACCTATCTATTCCTGCTGCCAACAATACCACACACCACTGCTGTAATGTGCTCAAGCGTAATTGGGAATTTGCTATTGAGACCTTTGTTTTGCTCCTCAAATGAAAGCTCAGCCAGGAGAAGTGATCACGTCTGGGAGACAAGAATCGTTAATCAACACGTGCTAGGAACTCGACTGAACAACTGCTTTCCGCAACATTTCCTGTGATAAGGACACAAAGACTTGCAAAGAGATCAGACTTCAATAGGCTTATAGTTCATGTGAATGCAAACGTGACATTCACTTTACACAGTATTCCGAACAGTCCGGGCCCATTCAAGGGAGTGGACACTTTTCTCAAGCCAGTTTCACAAAGTTCCCAATACAACCGAAAGCTTTAAATCGACACCAGCATCGGCCTCCATTAAATCGTACCATGGCATATTGTGTAAAACTTCTACCAGATATCAACGTTTTCACGTCAGTGCTAAACACTCTGATGAGTTATTTTACCGGATTAGCCCTGCTGTTCATATGTGCCATGTATACTTTGTAACTCTGAGTGACAAAACTCATTTGGAGTGGCTTCGTTAAGTGATTACATCTGCAGTCCTTGTTAGACACAATAGTTACTCTCATCAAATGCCTTCAGAAAGTGCACGAGTGGAAATATTAACTCCCAGCAAAGTTCAGTCCAACTCCCCGATTAACCGAAAACTGTGCAAATCCTGTATTAAACAGGATTCCAAGGCTCAAAAACATCGTAACTAGTACTTGGGGAAAAGTAAACAGTAAAAGTTTCACGCACTTCCAACTTTATCGCAATTTAGAGAGCAGCAGCTGATAAACCATTGCCTGAAAATCTGGCGGGGGGGGGGGGTGGGGTGGGGGAGGGAGGAAATACTACAATTTTATTTACCCGCACCTAGGACGAATAAGTACAAGTCAAAACAAGAGTGAGATGTGTCAAAGTTGTAGTGAGATGAAACGCACCAGCAATCACAAGAAGCTTTTAACAGATCTCGCCGACTACATCCAGCCCCGATCAGCAGGAAACATTTTAATAGCACTTTTAAGCGACACGTCCTAAACTAACTGCCATAATAAGTCATGTTTTACTGGTGCCACATTTTACTGAGTGTGGATAAGAAAACGCAAACGGCCCATTCTGCCCGTGTCAGCCAACCCAGCCCTTTAAGTCAAAAGCTACAATTACTTATGTCTGTACTTTCAAAGCTTTACTTGGCATTGCATCAGGAGATAAAAACTGAAAGTCCCTGTCTGGAGAAGTTAAACCACCGGAGGATGATGTCTAGCCACATAAACAGACGCAACTCAACTCAGCGCACACACACACACACACACACTTTTAACACAACTTTTAAAAAAGTTTACTCCAACCATGTTACTCCCGGGTCCCGCCAGATGGGCCGCAAAGGACTCGCCACTGTCGGAAAAACTGGAGGAGTGTGGGGCGAGGGGGGGTGGGGAGTGAGATTTCTATTCTCGTAGATCTTAAATATATATATATATATATGTATCTATATATACCGCTTAATCTGGAGAAATGGAAATGAAATAGTCCACTCAGATGCATTTCATCGTGTTGCCTCGGCCACGTCACTCACAAACTTTCTTGGCGCTGCAGATACATTCAGAACGAGATTTCTCACTCTGACATCTCTAACTGAAAGACACTTTTAACGCCATCCATTTCTTTTACTCCCACTTTCCCGCTAAGTAGCCAGCACAACAACAAAAAAGGCGAAACCCGGAGAATATCCCAAACGTACTTGAAATCATCGTTTCCTCTGGTAAACTTGACCCTAAAGGCTACTGGAGGCTACTGTCACGTACGAGGAACCATTTCTCATGCCTGCTCGAGTGACCTCCCGACCCAACAAATACGGGAAATGGGGATGTATGTGAAATCTGAGAAGTCTGCCTCTTTCTTTCGAAAAAAAACGCGAAGAGATCTCCTGTTGACTGAACAAAACTGAAAGCATTACCTTAATAAATACAAATATCTAAAGCCAGCGAGCTATTGCTGCCCTCCTACACACACACACACACACACACAGTCTGTGCGAAGAGAATTTTAAAAATCGGTAAGAGATCTTTGTTCCTTTAATCTCGGGGCTGGTTTTCGCCCACACACACTCTCTCCCTCTCTTACCTGTTGATTTGATGGTAATAATCTTTGCAGCTCGAAAGATGGTGGAGCTTTGGTGAGAGCCATGAACCGTCTGAGTTTTTTTGCAGAGTGAGATTTTGGAGAGAGAGAGAGAGGCAGACAGACAGAGAGAGAGAGAAAGGAGAGGGGAAGGCGCGGGTTGAGCCGGTTGTTCAAACGCGCTGCCTGTGTCTGTCTGACGGGAGGTTCTGTATGTAGTGCGTGTGTGTGTCTGTGTGTGTGTTTAATATGTCTGAGAGAAAGGGGCTCTGGCTCAATCCGGCCTTTATCACAAATGTTATCGCTTGTCAGGACCCCGACTTCAGGCATTACGTCATTTGCAAGACACCATTCAGCGCTAATACAAACAGCGGACATGCCTTTGCCTTCGCGCCGCCCCACAACACACATACACACCAGCAATCGTCTGCGATCATCGCCATCGGGCCTCCTCTCTCTCTCTCTCTTTACACAGAAAGCAGCCTTCCCGGGAAATGCTTGTTTGCTTTTCTGTTTGGTTTGCTCTTTCTTTCCCCCCCTCTCTCTCCGAAAAGGGGAAGGGGGCGCCGCACTTTCTTTTTAAGCTGGGGGAAAAAAAGACTCAGGCTCACAGTAGAAAGGAATAGAGCTGGGCGCTCTTGCAGCGAGAGAGCTGTTGGCGGGTTATCTGTGTGGAAATCACGTCTGAACAGTTGCTCATGGGGAAGATCTTGGCCACAAGAAAAGGAGCATTGTTCTCAACTTAAGCTTTTACCTTTTTTCTCTCCCTCCTTTCGCTGAGCTGATTAACTTTTTTTAATTCAGTGTAAACGCAGCTTTAAAAAAAATCTCCTTTACATGAATTTTAATTGGGAAGGCCAAGTACTCAATATTTGCATCTTAATTATTTAGGTGTAAATTTGAGCCCGTTTAAAGCAACTTCTGTTTAGATAACTTATACACCGTCCCCTTTTACTATTTTGCCTCTAAGAGCTTCATCTCCCGGAGGTACAAGTTAGTTTGTTTGTTTTCTCTCTATCAGAAGTCGAAATGATCTTATCAGGGTCTGTGTGTGCTGCGATATCCCAGTAACTCCTCGTTGCCCGGAGTAACGTGATTACAGAGTTACAGACTCGCCGCTTTCCAGTTGCTGCCCTGCAGTGACAGCAGCCTCACTGAGTGTTGTGCTGGCGAGACAGTCGGTGTCTGTACCTCAGTTTGTGTCCGTGTGCAGCATCGGGTCTGTATTACAGGCTTTTTCCTTCTGATGTCATGCAGGGCACACCAGGCTTTCTTTCACACTTCTAATCTTTAACAAAAATACCCATTACAAAAGGTGACTCCACTAAATTTAGTTTTAAATATTTTAAAAAAAATTCTTGCAGAACCCAGCTTTCTGTGATATTTTAATCATTTCACTTCATCTGTAGAAAGTCTCAAACCGGTATTTGCAGTCAAGTAAAAATAACTTTTTTTTCCGAGAAGGAGAAGTAGCTCCTATTGGACTATGGCGTGGCGTGTTCCTCTTTTCCTTTCAGGATGTTAATCCTTCTCAGGAAGACGCTGTCACCTGGAAGTCCTGGAGGTGTTTGAAGCCGATCTGCATACACTGCTGCCAGCGACGCCCTGAATCTGCCCACGCCCTATATTGCTTTCTTTTCAACGATTCCCAACATTTTCTCTTCGATTTTAAAGGTGATTTATCTTCCTTTATGAATAAACTTTCTGTTTCTCTTCACTCACTCTTGAATAATATTTAATTCGATTTGTAGCTCATCCTCCAAGTTTTCCTTTCTTGCTCATTGTCTTTCTGCTAATTATCAGTGGGCAAATTCAGGCTTGCTTAGAACGGGAAGCAAATCTGAGCTGACTGCGGTTAAAGAACTCTATGCAAATACATGTGACATGAAATTTGCTGAGTCAGTTGTTTAAAACATATACGCCCTTTATAAAGAGAATGTTTTAGTCGAAATCAAACTAAAGGATTAAACTAAAATGTGAAGGTTACGTCATTGTCACATCTGAAGTTGATTAGTAGATCAAAGGTTTGAGTATATTAGAGAGCATCAACAAAATTCTTCAGTTTTAACGATCGTATTTAACTCCGGGAGGAATCTATGAGATTTTCTTGCAATATTAAATATGACCTGTGTGAGAAGTATTGACCTTATGGGTAGGGTAGTAAAGCGTTAAGCTTGTGGACTATTTGCCTTCTAAAGTTTTTCACAGAAATTCAGAATGGATAATCCCAGTTTAGAAACATAGAAACATAGAAGATAGGAGTAGGAGTAGGCCATTCGGCCCCTCGAGCCTGCTCCGCCATTCAATGCGATCATGGCTGATCATCCAAATTCAGTACCCTGTCCCTGCTTTCTCCCCATATCCCTTGATCCCCTTAGCCTTAAGAAATATATCTAACTCCTTCTTGAATATATTTAATGAATTGGCCTCAACTGCCTTCTGTGGTAGAGAATTCCACAGGTTCACCACTCTCTGGGTGAAGAAATTCCTCCTCATCTCAGTCCTAAATGGCTTACCCCTTATCCTTAGACTGTGACCCCTGGTTCTGGACTCCCCCGCCATCGGGAACAGCCTTCCTGCATCTAGTCTGTCTAGTCCTGTTAGAATTTTATAAGTTTCAATGAGAGCCCCTCTCATTCTTCTAAACTCTAGCGAATATAAACCTAATCGACCCAATCTCTCTTCATATGTCATTCCTGCCATCCCAGGTATCAGTCTGGTGAATCTTCGCTGCACTCCCTCCATGGCAAGAACATCCTTCCTCAGATAAGGCGACCAAAACTGCACACAATACTCAAGGTGTGGTCTCACCAAGGCCCTGTACAACTGCAGCAAGACATCCTTGCTCCTGTACTCGAATCCTCTCGCTATGAAGGCCAACATACCATTTGCCTTCTTAACCGCCTGCTGCACCTGCATGCTTACCTTCAGCGACTGGTGCACAAGGACACCCAGGTCTCGTTGCACTTCCCCTTTTCCCAATCTATTGCCATTCAGATAATAATCTGCCTTCCTGTTTTTGCCACCAAAGTGGATAACCTCGCATTTATCCACATTATACTGCATCTGCCATGCATCTGCCCAATCACCCAACCTGTCCAAATCATACTGGAGTTTCTCTGCATCCTCCTCACAGCACACACGCCCACCCAGTTGATTGTAGTGTTGGTAGTGATGGGTTTTTTGGATTAAAAGTGAATTATTTAAACTCCTTTATTGCAGCTGACAAATGGTGGAAAAAAGGCTATGCGTAGATACAAGTAAACGTGATCACAGATGAAAGACCAGGACAATGACTTGCATTTATATAGCACCTAAATGTCCCATGGCACATCACAGGAGCTTAATCAGACAAAAATTGACACCAAGTCAAGGAAGGAGATATTAGGACAGGTGACCAGAAATAGCTTTTAAAGAGCATCTTAAAGGAGGAAAGAGAGAGCTGAAGAGGCGGGGAGGTTTAGGGAGGGAATTCCAGAGCTTAGGGCCTAGACGGCTGAAGGTACAGAGGCCAATGTGGGGCAATGGAAGTGGGGGGCCACAAGAGGCCAGAGTTGGAGGGATGCAGAGTTCCCGGAGCATTGATGGGCTGGAGGAAGTTGTTGAAATAGGGAGAGGTGAGGCCATGTAAGAATTTGAACAAGATGATGAGAATTTTAAAATGGTGGACCGGGAGCCAATGTAGGTCAGCAAGCATAGGGGGTGATAGGTGAATGGGACTTGGTGCAAGTTAGGATACGGCCAGCAGAGTTTTAGATGAACTCAAGTTTATGTTGGGTGGAAGATGAGAGGCTGGCCAGGAGAGCGTTGGAGTAGTCGAGTCTGGGGGTAACAAAGGCATGGATAAGGATTTCAACAGTAACTGGGCTGAAGCACAGGCAGATACAGGCGGTGTTACCTAGGTGGAAGTAGGTGCCCTTTGTGATGGAGTGCTGGGTGTCATCAGCCTACAGGAATCTGACGTTGTGTCTTCGGATGATATTGCTGAGGAGCAGCAAGTAGATGAGAAATAGGATAGGGCCACGGATAGATGCTTGAGTCTCCAGAGGTAACAGTACAGGGGCGGAAGAGAAGTTATTGCAGGAGATTCTTTGGCTATGACTAGATAAGCAAGAGTGGAACCAGACGAGGGCAGTCCCACTCAGTTCGACAATGGAGGAGATGCATTGGAGGAGGGTAGTGTGGTCAACCACGTCAAAAGCTGCAGACAGGTCAAGAAGGATGAGAAGGGATAGTTTATTACAATATCAATCACAGAGGATGCAATTCATGAATTTGATTGCGGCTGCTTCAGTGCTGTGACGGGTGTAAACCTGGTTGGAGAGGTTCTGTGGGAAAGATGGGCAAGGATTTTGAAGGCAACAACATGTTCAAGGACTTTGGAGAGGGAAGGGAGATCCTTGGGGATTGGGTGTTAGTTTGCAAGGACAGAGATGTCAAGAGTGGGTTTTTGGAGGAGGTGGGGGATGACAGCAGATTTGAAAGGGAGCAGAACAATACCCAGGAAGAGAAGTTGGGTGGTCAGCAGGTTAGTGGGAATAGGGTCGAGAGAACAGGAGGTCGGTCTCATGGAACTCGGAGAGGGCATTAGGGGAAATAGGAGATAAACTAGAGAGAGATGCGAGTTCAGGGCTAGGGTAATGAGGAGCCTTGTGGGAAGCTTGGCTTGGTGGGCAAAGGGAAGTGGGAAAGTAGCAGAGGCAGCTGAAGAGATGGTCTCAATATACTGACAAAGAAGTCCATGAGCTCCACGCACTTGTTGGAAAGGAGGGTCGAAGGGGCGGGGGAGAGGGGCTGAAGGAGATGGTTGGTAGTGGAGAAAAGAAGCTAGTGGTTACCTATGCATTCCAGGATGATCCTGGAGTAGTGAACCGGCAACCTTATTAAAGCTTGTTACGTACTCTGCACAGTACCAAGCTGGTACTATAATGGTGTTTTTTTCCCTGAACAGGTGGTAGTTTTTTAAAGAACAGAAGCGTGCTGCATTATGCTGAGATGGGTGGCTGCAGTTTTGAGATCTGGGCTGGCAGTCCCTGCTTTCTATTGCTTGGCTGCAACTGCAATTCCCCTGTCAAGGAGAGAGCTCTAGACATGCAAGGCTACCCGCAAACGCAGGGATCTCTGCAACTGTAAATGTTTTGAGAATGTGGGAAAGATTTAACTTAACTCCAGGTAGATTTGAAAAGTGCCCAGGAGCTCCAACGAACCCTCTGAGCAGCTGTAAACCAGATTTGACATTTCTCTGGAGTTATACACCATGCAGCGTCAAGACCCAAACAGTGTTAACTCTAGGAGTCGGGTCAGGCCATAATTCCAGATTTATAGTGCAATTTTAGGATTGCTGCAAAGTGGAAATTAGCAAGGAAAAACAGATTTTACAGAAAATATGACCAAATGTATTTCACATTTCTACAGTGTTACGGGGTGTTTTTCTCAACTTGCTTATAGTTTGGTATTTAAAAAAATGCAAGTCAGACCAGGATAAATTTATAGGGTAGAATAAGTATAGAGTAGAATTATGCAACACATGACTGACTGATTTAAGTAGTTACCTCGCAGATATGCAGAATTTGTTTTAGCTGTGAGTATTGGCTCATCCTTTTTTTAAAAAGCTTTCATTAAAAAAATCATGTATATTTTATTGCATAATCCTCTAGTGTGCCTGTGCCATATTTCCAAAATTGCACATGATACAACATATTCAGTATTCACTGTATTGTCTGAAGCAAATGACCTTGTCATTTTCACCTGATGTTACACTATGTACTAGAATTAACCTGTAATTTCTGTCCTCCTCCAACATTCATCCGTTGTTTTTAATTACAAGTTTCCCTTGGCTTGTGTAGTCAATTCACTGTGATACAACACCAGCCATTCAACGCACTATAAATATATAAAATGATAGATCGGTGGGGATATATTATCAAGGTGTGGTTTTGCGTGTCACAAATAGCGATTTATTTAATCAATAGTTTCATCCAACTAGCTGATCTCAGCCAGAATGACAGTGGAGGTGCTACAACTGGCCTTAGTGTCCCCAAGCTAGGGAGGGGAAAATCCATCAAGCTTCCTGCCCTAATGATTAATCACAATACAGTAACTCCTTCTGAAAGTGAATGTATGTGGGTGTCAGGTGATGACAGGGTGAGGATCAGCAGTGATGCTTCTATGGTCAATAGTCACACTCTACCTTGGTTCCCACAGGAAAGCCCATAGAATTGTACCCAAGTGTATGTCACCATCTTTAACAAACAGGGAGTAAGGAAAGAAAACTGTGAAACAACAAATGGTGATTTATTTGGAGGTGAATGTTCAATCACCCTATGAGTCATGCAGTTAATTATTCATGTCACTAAAACAATGATGTCTGAGTGGTGTGTAGAGTGAGAGGTAACTCCAGGATGGCAAGCAAAAAGGAATTCATGCCATTGTCAGCAACAAAAGGCAAAATGCCTGAGTCTGTTCCATAGTATCCTGTCAGTGAGCAATTGAGGATTTCCAGAGTCCATCAGGTGTGGTGCATTCTTTGTGACGCTGTCAATGACACGAATAACAAATGGCCATGTTGTAACTTTTTTTTTCTACCAGTATCTGGAACTAATGCTACAGAAAGTCACCCTTCTGGTGATATGTGCATTATTTGAGCCATTGAAAATCAGTAAAGATATTGTGATAGGCTGACCAAAAGTCCCAGTTTTCCAGAGACAGTCCCCAGATTAGGTACTGTGTCCCCGGGCAAACAACGACCCCGGAAGAGTCCCCGGTTCAGGAAACTCATCCCCGAATAGAGCCATATTCATTGGTCGGCTGGAGTTGGAATTTAACTTTATTTTTGGATAAATTGGAAAAATTCAATCTTTGTTTTTTTAAACACAAATGTACAGAAACCCCGGGGGGAGATTCTTGTCCCGTTCGCACCGGTTTGAGCTCAGGAACGGATTCCAGGAGTCAGTTGAACAAAGGCGATGATGGCGACCCCACCTTCCCACAATGCAGCGTGGCAGAGAAAAGGCCCCATCGATAGATCGGGCCACACTGCACTCTGGGGGATTGAGTCATCTGACCCCATGTTTTGGCCAATAGTGACTGGCCGGAGGGCGGAACCTTTAAAATATGCGGGAGAAGCCGAGGGCGCGGTGAGAGCTGGTGGGTGAGTGTATTTACTTTACCTCAGAGATCAGTGTGGTGCATCGCGTTTTTTTAAATGAATAAGGCAAGCTCTAAATTCTACCACTGGCAAGAGATTTCTGAAACCTTCTGAGACGAAGGGTGTTTCACACCATATATGTAAAATGTCAGTCTGTTTGGAACAGATTAAAATTGAAAAATTAAAAATTAGGGTACTCAGGGAGGAGTATAGATGGAAGACTCTATTGCTAGAACACACGCAAGATTCAAAAATCGGTGTAAAGTGAAAATGTCTCTACACATATTCCACTAGCAGAAACAACAAAGTCGTCATGCCAGTTTTCTTGAAATGCGTCCTGGATTCTTTGCTGTGCTCCCACCCTGTGTGTCCCCGGATTTGATTTAGAAAATATGGTCACCCTATATTGTGACCACTTTTTTTCATCGGCCCTTCTATACTAAGAGCTCTTTCAATATAAACCTTTTTGCAGAACATAACCCACAAGGACAGTGGTGTTAACAAGATTTCAGACAAGGGAGTGGAAGACCCCTATTAAGATGATCCGAGGGCTGTTTCTCTGGAAATGTGAAACATCAGATGTCATATGATGTACTTTGGGCCAGTATTTTCTAAAAGATCACAAAGGAGGGGTTGGATCACGTACCTCTGCTGTATGAGAGTCTGAAGACTAGTCTGGCAGCATTAGAGGTTCATGATACCTAGCAACTAAATTATTGTGAATACTAATTCTTTCCACAAACCTCTCACATATCCTCAAATAACATGTGATACTCTGAACATGATTGGTATATTACTGTACCTCAGGTGTTCAGAAAGGGGGAGTCTGATAGCCTGAGAATTGTGCAAAAATCCACAATAAGAACATAAGAACATAAGAAATAGGAGCAGGAGTAGGCCAATTGGCCCCTCGAGCCTGCTCCGCCATTCAATAAGATCATGGCTGATCTGATCCTAACCGCCAATCTACTATCTACTATCTACAATCTACAATGCACCATCATGGAATCAATACCAGTAGTGTGATTATTTATCACTGTGTTGTAAAATCACTCAATCAGTACATTGATTTTTAGAATTTTAATCATGGCCTTCATATACTTCTGCCTGCTGCTGGTATATTTAATTTTGCTTCGTCCCTCGGTGCTCAAGTGTTGTATAGCTCAAGTCATATAGACCAAAAGGAACCAGGTTCAGTTCAATAAGAAGACATATTCTCAGGCCTGTTTCAGCAGGCTCCATTTTGGTAACTGTGATATAAAATATTACAGACAGATTCATTCTTGTCTATTACATTTCAACAATTTCCGAATCATGAATACAAGCCATTATTTTAATATTTTAGCCAAATCCATTTACCCTGGCAGTTCCTCAAGAGATTAGTGTGTCGATGCACTGTGTAATATAGTACTAAAACAGACAAGTAGATTTTACAAATTAGCACTGCTGGCATCGTGCTTCACACAACAGGAATGCACAAGTGCTATTTGGGCTATTTGGAAAAGTTTGCACAGGCTCACTCGTTTCTAAAGTCTACCCCATAGAGTCCAGGAAGGCCTTAGATTCAATTCCTGGTCAATGTTGTGTTAATTGATCTCAACCAAGATGGCAGTGGGGGCACTACAGTTGGCCTCAAAATCTCTGGTTAGAGAGAAGAAAATCAACCAGGGTACCCATTCCTGATTGCTTTCCAGCAATTCCTGTTCGAGGTTTCTGTGTGAATGTCAGGCTAGTACAGCTATGATTGTGACTTTAGGGTTAACGATTCAAGATTGTAAGTCAGTTATGTGTAATGTAAGAAAAGGTAAGGAGCAGGCGTGCTGAGTAAATATAAATCGAGGGCGGTGGGAGGGCCAGTGCAGACCACTGGGAGCTGGCTATGGGGCGAGTGCCTCAGGTTGGGGAGACCGATGGAAACTGTAAGAATTACAGAATGTTACAGCATAGACGAACAGCCTATTTTGCTCATCATCTAGCATCTCAGAATTACTACTGTTGTTAGTCTATTATGTCTGAGTCTATTTTAATAGAAAACCCATACAACAGTGATAGCTTCTCCCCCTGACCTACTAACTCACTCTGTCCGTGGTTGCAAATCAGAAGGACCAACTGGGCATGATAATAAAAAGCTACTGGGACCTGTTGAACAATCACTTGCTCCCCTCAGCAGAGAAAGGTAGAAAAACCGGAGGCAACAAAAAAACTTGTTTAGTTAAAAAACAAATTCAGATTTTCACATTACTCGAAAGTACATTTTCACAGCCACCGTTCACAGCCTTTCAATCTTAATGTGTGAGCCGAGAGAGATTACTCAACCATTGAGGGTATCAGAGCCAAACACTAGCCTGTGCTACATAGCAATCTATGGGCATTTTACAGCAGGATAGCAACCAAGATTTGGAACCCTGGCTACTTATTTCTCCTCCTCCTAGTTCAGCGGTGCTGAGGCCAAATGTAGCTGCTCTGGCTGAGATCTTCTAACTCAGCACAGACTGGATGGAGGCTGTCTGTGTGGCTTAGTACAATAACTGCACAATACGTTTAGTGAATAAGCCATCAGGGGGAAAGGTATTTTAAACAACAATTGCTTTTTATTTACTAATGAAGCATGGAAGCTACCTCCCCATTCTTTGTTTAAGAATGCAGTTCTTCCCTTGTACCCAAACAATTACTGGCATGTTAACCACCTCAATAAATGCATACCTTGGAGCTCATTATTTACCAAGTGAACATATGGTTTGTTTCAGTTCAGAAATTTCAAATTCTGTAGCAAATTCATGCTGAATAAGAAACAAGCTCGCAAAGTGCTGCATACAGAATTATACCCTGCACAAGTCAAAGGTCGACACCAGAAATCTTTCATTGTATTATAAAGCTGTTCATTTTATCAAAAGAGATGTAATTTTTGTCAGTAATTAATGAAATGGAAAAACAGTGAATGCTGGCTTAGTTCTCCAGTCTCAGCCATTACTGTTATTCAGAAGTATCACAGTCCAATGCACTGATTTCTCTGACATTCAGCTGGACACTTTGTAGCTATGGAACACTATATCTTAAAGAAGGGAAAAAGCCAAAGGATTCCAGGTTTGATTTCCACTCTGCGCTGATATAACTGATCTCAACAAGGCCAACAGTTGGGCACTACAATTCACCTTAGTACCCCCTCGGTTAGCAAAAGATAAATCAGCTCGGACATTAACCAGTGACTCCTGCTGCAACGTGCATAGACTTCAGGTGAGAACAGAGCTTCGCCGTTAACCGCTCCCCTCCCCCCCCCACCCCCCAGCCATCAATTAGCCTGAATTGCAATAGTTTGGCGGGTTGAGAGCGGGGTGGCTTGGAAATGATCGGGAAACCCAGGAGGACGGGTTTCCCACAGGCTCTGATGAATTTAACGGCAGGGCCTGATTTGCTTTGGAAACCTGTGTTTCCCCCCCGCAGCCACAGATTAAGAGGCCGGCTGGCTCCGGGCGGGTAGGCCTGCGGCACTAGGCCGCAGAGAGCAGGGAGGGAGGGAGCACGTGGGGGCCGGGGGGGTGGTTTGGGGGGGGGGGTGGTGCCGGAGGAGCACGGAGAGCACTTTTCCACTTCTGCCCTTGCCAGCCTGTGATTTTCCACCCATTTGTTTTAATGAAAGAAAGAAAGACTTGCATTTATATAATGGCTTTCACAACCTCAGGACATCCCAAAGCGCTTTTGAAGTTAGGCACTGTTGTAATGCAGGAAATGGGGCAGCCAATTTGCGCACAGCAAAACCAGATCATTTGTTTTTAGATGTTGCTGGAGGGATAAATATTGGCCAGACACCGGGGTAACTCCCCTGCTCCTCTTCAAAATAGTGCCATGGGATCTTTTACATCCAACTGAGAGGGCAGGCGGGGCCTCGGTTTAATGCCTCATCCGAAAGATGGCACCTCCAACAGTGCAGCACTCGCTCAGTACTTCACTGAAGTGTCAGCCTAGATATTGTGCTCAAGTCTCTGGAGTTGGGCTTGAACCCACAACTTTGCGACTGAGAGGTGAGAGTGCTACCAACTGAGCCACAGCTGACACTATCATGTAATTGTGGGTTGGCAAGTGCAGAAGCAGCTGTAGTGCCCGAACAGCTGTCCCAGCTGAGATAAACTAACTCTAGAACAAACCAGGAGTCAATCCTAGAACCTTCTCTTCTACGTCACTTAGTGTTACTCTAGACAGTGCCTTACCTCACAGGCTCGCAAAAAAACACAAAATGCATGACTTTTTGAGGGCTCAGAGTGGAGACAGAGTCCACCCTGTCATCTGAGGAATGGTGTAGCTGTAAAATGTTAACTAGTAAGTTTTTAACAGTAGATGAAAGATAGAAGGCCTTCTATAATTATTCAGACAAGGTAGTTGATGATTGCAGTGTTACATTCATTCTGTCACAACAAGATTCTTTCAATGCCTAGCTACATTTTTACTGTCTCCTGACTCATCAATGATCGATTGTCTAATTTTGAAATTTCCCCAATTAAAGCATATCTAACAACTTAAAACTAACTGAAAGGTCTGAACTAATTGTGGGCTTTAGGAACAAAGGGGTGAATTTCTGTGGGAGAACTCCTGCGGAACTTTACCCCCACAGTGTTCATCATAAAGCTTTTGCTCTATGCCAAAATGAAGAGTAGTGTGCTAAAACCCATACTGGACATTCACCCTTTAGCTGATTGTACTTTAAGTAATATTACAGTAGGAAAAGAACAGCAACTGACCATTTCAGCCATGACCAAATGGACAATTTCAGTTTCTTTGGGGAAGAAAGGGTTAAGTGCTTGAAGCTGTCATGGATAGTATTCTACCATGAAAGATTACAGCTTGTGAGGTTTCTAATTCCATGAAACTTTGTTTTAAAAGGTATAGAAAATAACAGATAATCCCCTTGCCAGGCTGAAGTGAATCTGTCATCACCTTACAGCTCACACAAGCTCTTCTTTACGTTCCACAGGCCTTGGATGTGTAGCACAGTTTCCTCTCTGTGGTTCTGTGCACACCTAGATCCATTTATAGCAGGCTGTGACTCTGATTACAGATTTATTAGGAGTTAGTTCATATAAATTGTTCATATGTGTTACTGATGTGAATAATTAAATTGTGAAATCAAAGTGCACACTTCCTGTTACAAGTTTGATACCAGTTTGAAACTTATTTCAATTTAGGCTCTTCACCTGTAACTAGTTTCAAACATAATTAGTTCACATGACAACTGGAAATATGATTTTGTTACTACTTGTAGATCTCCTATGGAATTGTACACAGGGAGTCAGGAATTTGTATCATTTCTGATGCAGTTCGCCCATCACTATTATACAGCAAATTTACTGAAGCAGTATATCACACAACTTGTACAAGGTAAAAATATTACACCCCTTTAAACTCTGAAAGATGTAGACCTCACCAATATAATACTTGCAATACTATTGTTCCCTCCTCCATCCCATAAAACTTTTTTCTCAGCTATTTACATGATTGTAAAAGGTATTGTTTCTACCTGATCTCTCCCATTGAAAGAAGTATTCATCTGGAATTTTCACAGGGATTCTCCTGATCTCCTGCCATAACTTTGGTGGAAGATTGGCAGAACCGCAAGAGAAATGGCTTAAACAGCTTCTAATGGCTGTTTACACCAGTTCTCCAGGGTTTCTACTGATCTTCTGATGAAGTTACAGCAGAAAATCAGGAGAACCTTGTGGAAATTCTCCCCCCACCCCAATCTTTTTATTATTTTTTTTCATTAATGGCACTTCACCATTGATATTTGTTAATTTTCTGTCTGAATGTCATGTAATATAGTTTCTCATGGTACACTCTGTATTGTGGGTCCACAAGAGCACTGTGAAAACTATAATTCCTGTGTTGCATCTCTCTCACACACACAAAATCTGTAGCAACCAAGGCTTCGCAATATTTCCAGCTTTGGGACTAAAGCAGAATTCAAGCCCAAGCCCAAGAGCAATGCAGGGATTTGTAACATTAAATTATTCTTTTTGTGAACTATGTATGTTTTAACTTATTTGTTATGTTCAAAAGTTTATTTTTGTTATTATATTCTTGGGTTACTAAAGAAGGAACATGAAAGTATATTTCAAAACAATTTGAACCCATTTCAGTGGTTCCCCTTTTTCCTCATTGCGAGCTATTTAACTGTTTGCTGATTCTTCATTAATAGTTCTCCTACCTGCATGCTGCTTGTTCATTGTGAACAGTAGATTTCCTATTTGCTTTTCTTCCTGTTCAGTAATATTCCAAGCAGTCAGCATTGTTTTGTTAACCTGTTATGAATATGACAGTTGAGCCAATCAAGGGAGTGCGAGGTACACTTATCATGATTGACACTTTGAAGTATGACATACACTTTGTATATTTTGAGGTGCAACAGATGTGTACTACATGCAAGACCTTTGGTTATGTAGATATACGGCATGCTTTATATCACGTATTTTTTTACAATTCTAATATATCCTTGAAAGCTTGATGTTTGTACGTCAGAATATATACATTATTTGCACCTCTGATATTAGATACCATTTGTCCTGTTATGATTCCGATGTCAGTGACCTCTTCTCTGTATCCCATTGTCACTCTCATTTCCCAGCAGTATACCTTTTATCTCCAACAATCCCCTACTCCTTGTCCTATTTCCCCAGAAGGTTCTTATTCAATTTGCATAGTCCATTCTCACTCCATTTTTTCTCTAATTTCCCTCGAATTGATCTCTTTTCACTAGCTTCTTTATCCCATTTTCTCTTTCTTTTTCCTGTTACCTTATCTCTTTTGCCCAGTTAGTCATGCTCCTGATTCTAATTTCTCTCATTTTCACCAGATTTTGGACTGATTTTAACCCTGCCTACCTGGTGGAAACCCAACAGGTGGAGAAGTAAAATGGCCCGTGGGTCTTAACTGCACCAATTCCACTCTTCTGAGCAGCCGAGAGGGACACAATCCAGAAGTCATCAGGACCATTCTTTAAATATTCTGATCAGGCTCCATTAACATCATCGGGGCCTGACTGCAATTTTGACCAGAGGCCTACATGGGCAACCCATTGAGGCTTCCCTCTGAGCCAAGCTAGCGGGAAGAGGAGCCGGGACCAAAAAGGTATTTTCTTTTCTTTTTTTTAATTTCCTTGTGGGGCCAGGAGGAGCAGGAGTGCTTCACCAGGCTCCACAAGAAAAATTTAGGCCTCCCTGCCCTGGGCTGCCCCCCTCCCCTGACTGTGAGACCCTCTTGAACCTCTCCAAAACACGTACATTCCACTCCTGCCCACCAGCTAACTGCCACTTCTCGCTGGTTTCTGCTGGAAGTTAAAATCTCCCGGGCCTCATGGTTCCAATGTCTGGATGGTTTGCTGTCCATCTCAGCCCCTGCCCGGAAGACCCAGCCTCGAGTTAAAAACGAGCTTTTGTCTTTTCTTCTTGCTGGGCGCTTCTTCATATCTCACTCAGTCCTTTATTTCATCAACAATTTATCTTTTCTCCCCAGTGGCATTAATATCTTTCTTCCTTCTGTTACTTCTCGCTAATGACCCTCTTCCACGTTAAAATATTGTTAACCTGCTTCTGCATTTTGATTCTGTCATTTGTGTCTGTACGAATTCATTGAACTGTGAAGAAGTACATTGAAGCATTGATTTTAACCCAGACCACCAGGTACAAACTGGGCGGGCGAGTAGTTCAAATGGCAGGGAGGGTTCACGCCACATTCCCACTCCACGCATTGAACTGCTGGGATTCCAACAACGTGGAAGCCGCCCACCCCAGGCAAGCAGGGGCCTAATTAAAATGGGAAACCCATGAGCCGATGACATCTCGCCATTGTGCCGCGATTTTAACTCCTGCGATCAGGGAGGCCCGCATGCAATGTTCCCTGTAAGCTGTGCTAACGGGATCCCGCGCAGCCGGCTTGGCGGCTTTTCAATGCAAAAACCGCGTAGGGTACATTGCTCGCATGCGCCGAACCCGCCAGCAAAAGCTGTCAGCGATCAGCTTTCTCTCCCACCTTCTCCGGCCCGGACCCCCACCAGCCCCCCATCCTCATTTACCATACTGGGAGCTGGCCTACCACCCGATTACCTGCCCCCACCTGACACCTCTTACGTCATTCCTGCCAGCTTCGGGCGAGAGATAGTCCAGGGAAATGTAAATGAGGCCCGGGTGTTAAAATGGCCTGGGCTTCACATTCAGCTGTCCGTGAGGGCATCCTGTCTACCTCAAATGCAACCTGAGTTAAAATTGGGACATAAGTCTTTATTGCTTGCTATAAATTAACCTGACTTCACTGAGAATGTCACTGTAAAAATAATACTTTGTGACCTGAAAATTTAAGATACAGACTTAACTTGCAATAATAATAGTTATTGTTAAGATTTCAATTCCTATTGGCAGAGGAAGAACTTCAAAAGCAGTTTTAAATTTGAGAAAACAGAAAGATTTCATATTACTCTGAAACACAGAATGAGCATGTGTGCCACTTTAGTCGGTCATGACTCAAAGAGAAACACTAAAAAGTACAAGAGCGGAAAATTTACTGAAAATTTTGTGCATCAACAGAACACCTAAGATGATTAGACCATAAAAGCAAGCTCAAGTTATATCAGAAAATAGGTTCTTGCTTTAAAGAAGACATTGACCTAGAACAGGAACAACTGGCAAATATCTTCTTTGTGGGTGTTTTCTAGCACACTGACTGTAATATCCAGATAACATTTCATGCAAACATTACACTTACTTGCTCTACATAACTGTGTCTGTAGTAAACAGTGTCACACGAAAAACTGTTAAATGAATGCAGTATATTTGGCAAGTACAAAACAAAGTGTTCAGTTGCTCTTACATTATCAATAGTTGGAAATAGAAGCAGGAAATGCAAAACAATGCAGAGAGATTCTGTATAAAAAATATTGTTAGCATTCTACAAAAATGGTGCAGTGGTTATTTAATATACAGATATTTATTTTTATACCACTCCCTACTTTCTACCAAAGAGGACAGCATTCTATCAGAACGTGCCTACCATCCCTTTTTCACCTGCACTGCCTGACAAATAGTTCAAGTATCTGTAAAAATGAGGTTTTGGGACTGAGACATTATTGGGTCAGAGTAGAGGGAGCTTAATTCTGCTTCCAGCCTATGCCATACCTCACCTGGGAGTGATTAATCCTGACACTGAGTATTTGAGATGCCAGAATGCTTCACTTTCCAGCGTGAACATCTTTCACCTCGATGAGCACAAAATAAAAAAAAAGTTTTTTAAAAAGTCACAGAATGTCAAGGTAGCACTGACTGAGGATTATTACAGCAGTCAACTCCAATTTTTCAAAGTTGAATATTCACATATGTCCCTATCATTGTGTTGCAGATGAAGGTACGTGATAGAAATGTCTTGCTTTGCTTTATAGAGCAAAATAATCATGATTTTTCCCAAAAGGCTGAACATTTTTACAGTTTACCTGGATACTATATTGTATATTAAACAGAGGACTATTTATTCTATTAAACAGAAGAATATTTAAAATACAGTAATCAGTGAGTATCTCACATAACCTGTAATTGAAAATGTGACTGGGACATTAGGCTACATTTTACAGTCCCATCAGAGTAGCGACAGCTTGCTTATTTAAATATTATTCATGCATTCCCTGGACTAATTGGGCATTGTGCAAGGAACATGGCTGCCACAGGGGTGGGATATTAGATTTAAAGAGCGTTTGCTGTGACTCAGAAGGGCACTGACCAATGTGTAACTGGTGCAACAATTTGGAAGAAGAAAGACATGGTTAAAGGAAGTGTGAGTGGCCAGGCCAGAGGAAGGACTGCCCCTTGTACAAATTGGTCCTGCAAGTGAAGCTATAGGAGGTGTAGCAAAGGAGGGTTGCCATATTTGGATCCAAGGAGCATCCTCCTCAGAAGGCTGCACCAAGGCGTGTGTGGGACAAGGTCGCTGATCAGGTCACTGCAGTGTTCCCAGTGAGGAAGACAATCACTCAGATATACAAGTTATTTTACAGCCTCAGAAGTTTATTACAGGAAGTGTATTCAGCATTTAGCTGCTTCAGATTGAATGATGTGGAATGCCTATAACATGCACTTTTACCACAAACAGCTACACCTTGACTTCCTATGCATATGTTTCTCATTTGGGATATCTAGCCTTACAGTATCACCAGGCATCACGTATTGACATATGACACACCTTGCATCTTTCAAGGAAACCATGTATTATTGCAGCTCTCTTATCAGAAACATACTAATGTTTCCATCAACAACTTGAGCGACAGAGTGGACACATATGTGAAGGCATTTCAACCACCTCGTTGCAGCCTTGTTGTCAGCTTCAGTGCACATTACAAAACAACAAAACATGCTGAGAGTGTGTCCAGCAGCAGGGGCATGGCAGGAGTAGGCACCGAGAGGGAGTTATCTCACAGGGTGAAGCAACATCTGTGCCATCCGCTCAATACCACATGTTGAGCCAGAAAGAGGGCAGCCCAGGCAGCCACTTTATCTTTCAATGTGGAGCCATCCATTGCAGGGCGATCCCATGAACCTAAACAAGGAGGTGCAGGGCCACTGTCACCTCAACAGCTGTCCTTTGAGATTGAACAGCCAGCCTCCCACTGGAGTAACACTAGAAGGAGCATTAAATTAGGTAGTGCTAGGCACAAATCATATACAGCCACCAAGATAAAACACCAGAGGAAAAACTTTAATTTTGAACACAACAATTTTACTGTTAGGCAAATAAATTATTTGAAGTCCAGTTCCATTTTGTGCAGATTTCTGTAGCAGGAGATGAATGGATGACCATGCGTGGTAGCTGAGGTCCAGCAGAGGATAATAGTGAACGTGGTATTTAATGGGCCAGTTTATTGGGAACATGTATTCAGTATTGCTTGTGCATTTCAAAGCTTAACTGAAATTGTTGTTTATTAGATGTTTGTAGACTTACCTTCAGACCTGCAGCACTGTTGCAGCAGACCATCCATCAGCAAATTGTTACAATTCTCCTAGGGTTCTGTCTGACCCTACTCTTTCACTTGCTGCATTCGTGCTTTCTTTTCTGAGAGCAAAATTGTGCACCATGCAACACAGAAAGATTTGCATTTATATAGCGCATTTCACGACCTCAGGACGTCCCAAAGTGCTTTACAGCCATTGAAGTACCATTGAAGTGTAGTCACTGTTGTAATGTAAGAAAAGCAGCAGCTAATTTGCGCACTGCAAGGTCCTATGAACAGCAATGTGATAATGACCAGATAATCTGTTTTTTTAGTGATATTGGTTGAGGGATAAATATTAGCCAGGACACCGGGGCGAAGTCCCCTGCTCTTCTTCGAAATAGTGCCATGGAACCTTTTATATCCACCTGAGAGAGCAGACAGGGCCTCGGTTTAATGTCTCATCCGAAATCCGACAGTGCAGCACTCCCTCAGTACTACACTGGAGTGTCAGCCTGGATTATGTGTTCAAGTCTTTGGAGTGGGACTTGAACTCGTAACTTTGTGACTGAGAGGCGAGAGTGCTACCCACTGAGCAACAGCTGACACCACTATCATTTTGGATACGTTTGCAAAGTAGTCCAAAAGGACAACCCGGACCAGTCTAAGCTTCTGCATATATATGATATACTCTATTTGTATCTTCATAGAGGCCTGCACCCTATTTAATTTAATTTTAGCTTCAGTTCATGGTTATTGATTGAACTCCAACTCAAGAGAGTATCCCTGGCCTCCCATCTATCTTGTCTAGATATATTGCATTAAATAATAGCGGCACTGTCAGCTGCCATAAGATAAATGTGTCATAGCAACTTTCAGGATGGCTGACATCCAATTGCATGATGTGGTACTGATGGTCACATGCAACCTGTGCATTTATTGAATGGAACCTCTTCCAATTCGTAAAATATTTAGCATTGGTGAAAGGAGCCCGCTTTGGCCACATGGGCTCCAAAGATGATGCCCTACACATTGAAAAAGTGCAGAGCCATCTTCGGCTGCTGGCAACTTCCTGTTGGCAAAGTGATAAAAATCATTTGCCCAAGAAGCAAGTGATGTACGCAGCTCCTGAGAACAAGAGGAAACATAGAAACATAGAAGATAGGAGCAGGAGTAGGCCATTCGGCCCCTCGAGCCTGATCCGCCATTTAATGAGATCATGGTTGATCATCCAAATTCAGTACCCTGTCCCAACTTTCTCCGCATATCCCTTGATCCCTTTAGCCTTAAGAAATATATCTAACTCCTTCTTGAATATATTTAATGAATTGGCCTCAACTGCCTTTTGTGGTAGTGAATTCCACAGGTTCACCACTCTCTGTGTGAAGAAATTCCTCCTCATCTCTGTCCTAAATGGCTTACCCTTATCCTTAGACTGTGACCCCTGGTTCTGGACTCCCCCGCCATCAGGAACATCCTTCCTGCATCTAGTCTGTCTAGTCCTGTTAGAATTTTATAAGTTTCAATGAGATCCCCTCTCATTCTTCTAAACTCCAGCGAATATAAGCCCAATCGACCCAATCTCTCCTCATACGTCATTCCTGCCATCCCAGGTATCAGTCTGGTGAATCTTCGCTGCACTCCCTCCATGGCAAGAACATCCTTCCACAGATAAGGCAACCAAAACTGCACACAATACTCAAGGTGTGGTCTCACCAAGGCCCTGTACAATTGCAGCAAGACATCCTTGCTCCTGTACTCGAATCCTCTCGCTATGAAGGCCAACATACCATTTGCCTTCTTAACCGCCTGCTGCACCTGCATGCTTACCTTCAGCGACTGGTGCACAAGGACACCCAGGTCTCGTTGCACTTCCCCTTTTCCCAATCTATTGCCATTCAGATAATAATCTGCCTTCCTGTTTTTGCCACCAAAGTGGATAACCTCGCATTTATCCACATTATACTGCATCTGCCATGCATCTGCCCAATCACCCAACCTGTCCAAATCATACTGGAGTTTCTCGGCATCCTCCTCACAGCACACATGCCCACCCAGCTTTGTGTCGTCTGCAAACTTGGAGATATTACATCTAGTTCCCTCGTCTAGATCATTAATATATATTGTGAATAGCTGGGGTCCTAGCACCGATCCCTGCGGTACCCCACTAGTCACTGCCTACCACTCAGAAAAAGATTTGTTTATTCGAACTCTTTGCTTCCTGTCTGCCAACCAGTTCTCTATCCAAGTCAGTACCTTACCCCCAATCCCATGTGCTTTAACTTTACACGCTAATGCCGATGCTACCAATTTAGGGTGCTTAACAATAGAGTTAAACTTCCTATAATGGTAGAGATGAAAAAGAAAATATAACAGATTCAACTGGAAAACCAAAACAAAATCTAGGTCGATCCAAACCAAGTCAAAATTAAAAAAAAACCTCACTCTTAAAGTGAGTTTCAAAATGCGCCAGGTTTTCATTTGCCTGGAGCGATGATTCTGCTTCTCTGTAGCAAACCACGCAAAATGAAGGGTAGGGAAATGTCTAATGTGCTTTTGCTCTGCTGCCATTGAAAGCCTCCACGGACAGCAGTGCAGCTTGATCCAAAAAAGTCGGCCTGCACAGCTGCACTATCCTGGCACTGAGTGGGTGCTAGGCTCACTCCCAGGAATTTCCAACTTCTCTGCTCTCATCACACACATGTGAGGTTTACCCTTTTATGTTTAGAACTAAGCTTTGGAATGTGTGGTGACTTTTCCTTCATTTTAACTTTAAAAAAAATCTTTCTTCCAAATTTTAGGAATAGATAGTGGAGCAGAACCCAAGAAGAAATTGATTCAGTGTGGGTTGTGATGGAAGCAGTGCTCTGTAATGCCTCAAACAGGATAATTTCTGTTTTTTGTTTCATATATAACTTTAGATACAGCAATGCCTTTTAAAACTGACTTCAGTTAACTGTGGTCGAAGCATAAGCACCGATTTTTATCTGGGGCCTCTATTCAGGTGCATGTTGGGCAATGTAATATTAGCACTTGGTCATCAATTAGTACACTGCACCTGCTTCTGTTTCCAGGTTCAGCCTAACTTATATTGTGTGGGTGAGACACAGCATCAGTGATGCCTTTTATTGAGAGCTCAGCCATTAGTAGGCAGGATATTGTATGGTGCTGCACTTTATAGGGTCAATCCTATTTCTGGTAGCAAAGGTCACAAATTTGTCTACAAGCAGTTGTGCTGACAGCAGAGTGACAGTTTTTGGATGGGGAAATTGAGGTCTTGTCGAAGCAAGTGTGACAGAGGAAGGAGGGTCTTTTTCTCACTGATGGTCACCATGTGACCACATCATTGGCTCAGACTGTGTGGCAGGAGGTAGCCTCAAAGATCAATGTCAGTGTTACTTCTCAGTGGATATTGCTGCAATGCCGAAAGATGTTTAATGATGTCACCATGTCACTAAACTAGAAGATCCTGCTATTACTTTATAATAATGGCATGTATTAAGCATGTATGCAATGTTCAATTACCTCCCAGCTGGCCTTACAGTATTTGGAACATTTCCCACAAATGCCTATTATGCAATACAGTACTCTTTACAGCAGTTTCCTTCCCCTTTAAGTGATCCTTCTCTTGCTGTCTTAAATGCTAATACCCCTGACAAGTCCTTCAATCACTGTGTCTGCCTGATCCATTTTCCTGTCCGCACATTGACTATTAACTGTACACTAACGCACAGGTATTATTGTATGAGCTCCTGGCAATTTCATATTTTCACCTCTTCTACTATAGTTGCAGGAGAAGGCTGCTCATAAGAAGAGGGAGAGATGTCACATGGGTGGATTCTCCAACCTCTATTCTCTGACCAGCTGTGATTCATGGATACACATTTGTTGTGTGCAAGGGCATGTATGTGAGTGCAATCAATAATGCCCTGGACTTAAGGAATCCTGCAATTTGAAAAAAAAATGCAGTACCCTCTCACGCTGTTGCTGAGTTTTCCATGAATTCATCAAAAACCTGCTTAATACATTTGCACACTGCAGATTGACTATGTTGTTGATATCTCCTGTGAAAGCCTGAAATGAGCTTGAGGCATAAAACTTCACGGCTGAATTGATCTTGACAGCCACTGGCAGTATTGTGTTAGTGAATCTTATCCAATACATACTTTGTTCCTCTGACAAGTTCAGGTAAGTACAATATATGCAGTCCACCCATATATGCGATTAGAAGTGTAATCATGGTGGTCGCAATCTTTATCTGCTGTAATGTGATGTGTCTGAACTCCTTTTTCTCCATCTTCTTTGTCCAAATAGCATAGTAACCTCCATTTATAACAAAAATGAAGCGTTTTTGCCTAGTTTTAGCATGGTAGCAGTCTATTTAATTCAGGCACACAACTGTTAATTAACATTTTTAATTACAAGTCACTTCTTGGGACAGACAAAAAATAACACATGATTTTAAAAACTCTCGTTGACTTGTCTTTTTTCATTTTTTCTTGTTAATTATGGGTCCTGAATTCCCTTGAGGCCTGGAGCATTCTCCTGGTGTAAAGCAGCCAGTAGTTCAGCAGAAGGGGTTAAAATTTAGGCAGGACCTGGAAGAGCACCCACTGGTAATTCCTACTGCATCCTGGGGTGGATGAAAGTTATAAGAAGGAGGTGGGTCTTCCTCCACCAGAATTCCTGTAGCTTCCCACTTCCTCAGCACCAAATGATCTGGGCAGCCAAGTCCATGGCGGACACAGTTGGGACACGTAAGGCTCTCAAGGCTGGGGTCATGGCTTGGAAGACCCAAAATTGAGTCTCAAAAGTTTTTGATATTGGCTCTTTTCAAATTTCTCTATAAAGCACCTTGTAGATTTTGTACATTAAAGGCCCTATGTAATTGCAAGCAGTAGTAGTATTATGGGAACAAAAACTCATATTCAATCATTAAAAGAGCTACACAACGATTAACCATCAAAATTAAATTCTTGATAAAGTTAAAAAAAATGTAACACTTTTCAGTGACATGTAAATGTGATTCTGACACCACTGGCAATGACAAAAAATTGATATGTCCTCTGGGGTAGAAATTGGACTGGACTCATTTTCAGATCCAGACACAGTGCTGCATGACCAGCACGTGCCCGAAACAAGAGGCTTGAGGATCGATAGAAATGAATCCTCGGGCCTCATCAGTGTACTTGACACGGACTGTTGGCGTTAGTCGCACCTCCACAGGCGGCTCGCCTGATTGAAGACTTTAATTTCGGCCTCCTCCTTCGCCAGCAGCGGCCCTCAGGTAGGTCACAGGAGGGAGGTTTGGAGTGGGCTACCTACCTTTGGTTGGCGGCTGTTGGGGCCACCGAAGACCCCTCATCGGAGACAAATTTCTAAAAGATGTCCTCAAAGAAATGACCTCAATGGAAATGAAAATCGGGAGTGATGTATAATGGGCAGCTGATCCGATATCGCCCGTTATGCATCTCTCCCGATTTTCATTTCCATTGAGGTCATTTCTTTGAGGACATCTTTTAGAAATTGTAAAATGGGCAGCTGATCCGATATCGGCCATTTTACACTATTGCCCAAAGTCAAAATTACCCCAGAGAGTTGGGGCTTTTACTCTAGGAAAGCAGAGACTTCACGAAGTTATGATTGAGGTTCTTTAAAATAATGAAAGGATTAGACTTGGTCCATTTGGATTTGATCTGGATCGGTTAAGGAGAACTAGGGGACATGAATATAAGTTACGTAAGCATGGAATTAGGTTAGATATCAGGGGTTACTTTTTTTACAGAGAGTTATCAACCTATGAAATAAGTTGCTGGCACGTAGAATGAGTGTGGATTTACTGCAGGCATTCAAAAGGGAGCTGGATGAATTCCTGAGTGTGGCTGACATCACAACATATAGAAGATAGGTGGGTATTGGGGATGTGTCTCCCAGTTACCATGGTCTCCTGGAGCTTGTTTGATCATTTTTGGGTGTTGGAGAGGAATTTCGCAGAATATTTTCTCAATTGGCGTACGTTTTTTTCTGGGTTTCTTTTGCCTCCAGAAGATTGTATGGCTGGTAGGTGGGAGGGAAGGCAGATGGGGTTATGGTGTGCGGGAGTTACACCTGACCGTAAAGGACAGGCTCGATGGACCAGTTGGTCTTCTCCTGTCCTTCATTGGGGTGCAATTCAAAAGGATATTAGGAAAGCAAAGAGAGAGCATGAAAAATTCTTGGCAAGTAAAATCAAGGAAAACCCAAAGATGTTTTATAAATATATTAAGAGTAAGAGGATAACTAAAGAAAGGGTAGGACCTATTAGAGATCATGAGGGTAATCTGTGTGTGGAGGTGGGAGACGTCGGTAGGGTTCTTAATGAATACTTTGCATCTGTTTTCACAAAGGAGAGGGGCGAAGCAAACATTGCTATCAGGGAGGAAGAGTGTGAAATATCAGATGAAATAAACATAGTGAGAGAGGAAGTATTAAGGGGTTTAGCAGCTTTTAAAGTGGATAAATCCCCAGGCCCGGATGAAATGTATCCCAGGCTGTTAAGCGAAGCAAAAGAGGAAATAGCAGAGGCCCTGACCATCATTTTTCAATCCTATCTGGCTTCAAGTGTGGTGCCGGAGGACTGGAGGACTGCTAATGTGGTACCCTTGTTTAAAAAAGGAGAAAAGGATAGACCGAGTAATTACAGGCCAGTCAGCCTAACCTCAGTGGTGGGAAAATTATTGGAAAGAATTCTGAAGGACAGGATAAATCTTCATTTAGAAAGACACGGATTAATCAAGGATAGTCAGCACGGATTTGTTAAGGGAAGGTCGTGTCTGACAAACTTGATTGAATTTTTTGAGGAGGTAACAAGGAGGGTAGATGAGGGTAGTGCGTTTGATGTAGTGTATATGGACTTTAGCAAGGCTTTTGATAAGGTTCCACATGGCAGACTGGTCACGAAGTTAAAAGCCCATGGGATCCAGGGCAAAGTGTCAAGTTGGATTCAAAACTGGCTCGGAGGCATGAAGCAGAGGGTAATGGTATGGGTGTTTTTGTGACTGGAAGGCTGTTTCCAGTGGGGTTCCGCAGGGCTCAGTACTAGGTCCCTTGCTTTTTTGTGGTATATATCAATGATCTAGACTTGAATATAGGGGGTATGATTAAGAAGTTTGCAGATGATACTAAAATCGGTTGTGTGGTTGATACTGAAGAAGGAAGCTGTAGACTGCAGGAAGATATAAATAAATTGGTCAGGTGGGCAGAACAGTGGCAAATGGAATTCAATCCGGAGAAGTGTGAGGTAATGCATTTGGGGAGGGCCAACAAGGAAAGGGAATACACATTAAATGGTAGGACACTGAGTAGCGTAGAGGAACAAAGGGACTTTGGAGTACATGTCCACAGATCCCTGAAGGTAGCAGACCAGGTAGATAAGGTGGTTAAGAAGGCATACGGAATGCTTGCCTTTATTAGCCGTGGCATAGAATACAAGAACAGGGGGGTTATGCTTCAACTGTATAAAACACTAGTTAGGCCTCAGCTAGAGTACTGCGTGCAATTCTGGTCACCATATTACAGGAAAGATGTGATTGCACTAGAGAGGGTACAGAGGAGATTTACAAGGATGTTGTCGGGAGTAGAGAATCTTAGCTATGAGGAAAGACTGGATAGGCTGGGTTTGTTTTCCTTGGAACAGAGGAGGCTGTGGGGAGACCTTATTGAGGTGTATAAAATTATGAGGGGCATAGATAAAGTGGATAGAAAGGACCTATTTCCCTTAGCAGATGGGTCAAAAACCAGGGGGCACAGATTTAAAGTAATTGGTGGAAGGTTTAGAGGGGATTTGAGGGGAAATTTCTTCACCCAGAGGGTTGTGGGGGTCTGGAACTCACTGCCTGAAAGGGTGGTAGAGGCAGGAACCTAACCACATTTAAAAAGTACTTGGATGTGCACTTGGGATGCTGTAACCCGCAGTGCTACGGACCAAGAGCTGGGAAGTGGGATTAGGCTGGATAGCTCTTTGTTGGCCGGCGCGGACACAATGGGCCAAAATGGCCTCCTTCCGTGCTGTAACTTTCTATGATTCTATGAACATTTAGGAAGTGGTGTACATCATTTTTAGGGACTTTTTGATCATTTTTCCTTAGAAAAAAATGTGACATTTAAATGTTGGGTTTTTAAAGCAAGGTATATTCACACAAGTTAAAAAAGGCACTGATCAATTAATGGTTAAAAACCTAACTAGTTAAGCTTTGACATAAAAACAGAAATCGCTGGAAATACTCAGCAGGTCAGGCAGCATCTGTGGAGAGAGAAACAGAGTTTACGTTTGCTGTTGTTTTTCCACTGACTATAAATAATAAGCAATTTGTTAACCTTGTCGGCAATCGATTAACACCTCAAACTCATTGGGGGGAATTTTAAACAGAGACACAGACGGGCAGTAGGGTTTAGCAAAGGCTTTGAAATCGGTTAAGTCTTCAAACAAAAAGCAGCGAGGGAAGGATTTGGCCAGGCTCTAAAGTAGTATGCAGGAAGTAACGTGACTCACTAATGTGGGGAAGCATAGCGTGGTCATTATTTTATATTATTTCGCAAGAACAAGCTGTACTGATTCAACTAATGAGTCTGTTCATAACAGTTGCTCTATGTGTTCACTTGCTGTGAAATAAAACTGCTTAGCACTTCATACCTCGCCTCGTTTCACTAGTTTTCTCAGTCTGCTTTGCAATAGATTGAAAAATTACGAAAGACTTGACTATCCTATCACATCACATGGGGATACTATTGCTGCATTCCTCAGTTACGCTATTGTATAGTTAGATATTGAGCTGTACAGGCACATCCCTAAGATGTTCAGCCCACTTACGAGAGTGACTAGAACAGCTGTACCCAAGAGAATATCTAAAACCAGACTGAATTGTTAATAGTATCTCTCTTGTTAAACTATATGATGGTATTTTCTACTGGCACTCTGATAGCTACATAAATACAACCTTACAAATCTGAAACATTCCAATGCCCTCTGACACCTTCAGAGCTTTCCAGAGGGCCTCAGCAGCTCGACATCCAATGGGAGGGGGTGGACAACTCGCAGAGAACGGTGTGGGCGAAGGCTTAGTGGTGCATGACCCCAAGTCACTTTCTGCTCATACTTGTCACATTTGCACTGGTTTTCAGGCGGACAAGTAATGGAATACCCAAGACCATTGTTACAATGTAGATAACATTCACAACTTCCATAAGTCCCTCACCATAAACTCTATCCCTTGCCACAAACTCCATACCTATTGCTAGCCAAGTTTTCAGGATGAACCAGCCTGTGCAGAACCTTGCAGTCCTGTTCATCCCTCAGCTGAGCTGAAAAGTTACTGGGGCCAACTCTGCTGGTGCAAGTGTGACAGAATGCAACCCTTGCCTGCCCTAACCAGATGCCAGAGACTCAGTCCTAAATCCTGGCAACAGGGTCATTGGCATGACTGGGGCAGGCCCTTCAGTGGTACCCACTCTGATATTCTGTGAGAAGGTGGAGCAGCCCACAGCCTCTCCATCTGAGGTGCTCACAGGCTCGTCTGGGCTGAAGGAAAAATTATTGAGAACATTTTTCAGCTCCCAGCGGAGCCATTGTCCCAACATATTAAGGTAATCAATCCCGCCAGGATTGATTATCTTTGTCTAGTAAATGTTTGTGGCCTTTTCTCAATGTGGAAATCTGCTGAGGCCTACTGACAATAATAGTGGGAGGAGCTCCCCAGACACACCCCTTCATATGAAGAGAGATGGTAGAGCATGCACCCTTGGACCCTCTGACCAGAATTTAAAAGGTCAGTGACAATTAGGCAAAATCTTGGTGTAACCGCGTTCTACTCCAAATTCCTAGCTTCCCTGAATATCAGGAATTCTGGGGCTATTTTTATTATTCCTAAAAACATTTGTATGAGCCCATTGATCAATTGCTTATTCCTGCCAGTGTGATCAGAACCACAAGTTACGTGTCACTTGATCTGTTAACAGGTTTAAAAGTTTTCCCCACCATTGGCAGCCGTGCCTTCAGCCGTCTAGGCCCTAAGCTCTGGAATTCAATCCCTAAACCTCTCCACCTATCCACATATCTCTACTGCTTTAAGACCCTCGTTAAAACCTACCCCTTTGACCAAGCTTTTAGTCACGCTTCCTAATATTTCCTTCTTTGGCTTAGTAACAATATTTATCTGATTAGACTCTTGTGAAGTGTCTTCGCACGTTTTCCGATGCTTAAGGTGCTTTAGAAATGCAAGATTGTTGTTGTAGCATGCTTTTCTTACTGTGAAAATCAACGTAAAGAGTTTAGTTTTGATGGTTATTTGCTGTGGAGCACCTTTAATAAGTTTATGTTAACGCCGGTACAGTTTTATAGACTTTTTATTTTCCTCATCTGAAGAATCTTCGTTCTTTACCGTATCTGAGATGAGAAGACATGGATACTTGTGAATCATGGAGAATGCCTTCAAAGAGTAAATAAGTGCAATTATAGAAGTTCTTCTTTGTTCTCACATCAGTAACTGAAGTTGCAATCTCAAAATTAGATACCAGGCCATCTGCTGCTTATAATTAATATTTTTTCCTTTTCAGTCGAGAAGATCCACTTAAATATATTAAAAGGAATAAATCTCCTCTCTCTGACTGCCACCAAGAATTTTAAAAAGCTCACTTAATATACTAAGTAAAGCACTTTGGGACGTCCTGAGGTCATGAAAGATGCTACATAAATGTAATTTCTTTCAATAGCAGCTTCCTGCCACCTGAAGTTACAAAGAGAGGGTTTACTGTCTTTACCAGTCTCTTTAACCAGAACATTGCTGGTGTCACTCAGACAATATGCACTATTACCCTCCAATTTTCTCTTAAGGTGATTAACACTGTAGTTTGAGTTTTTCCTGCATTCAAAAGTAGAGTGATAATTGGAAGGACATAGGGCACAGAGGTGTGACAGCTGTAAGAAACAGCAACACAGACAGGAGTGGCAGTTGGAAGGATATTGATGAGGAGAGGAGAAATAAATAGGAGGGATATAGACACAGAGAGGAATAGTAGCTGTAAGGACAGAGACCCAGAGAGAAGTGACAGATGTAAGCAATACCGACACAGGAGCAACACCTGTAAGAGACATGAATCCAGAGAGAGGTGGCAGCTGTAAGGAACATGGATCCAGAGCGAAAAGACAGCTGTAAGGGACATGGACCCAGAAAGGAGAGACAGCTGTAAGGGACATGGACCCAGAAAGGAGAGACAGCTGTAAGGGACATGGATCCAGAGGAGAGACAGCTGTAAGGGACATGGATCCAGAGGAGAGACAGCTGTAAGGGACATGGACCCAGAAAGGAGAGACAGCTGTAAGTGACATGGATCCAGAGGAGAGACAGCTGTAAGGGACATGGACCCAGAGGAGAGACAGCTGTAAGGGACATGGATCCAGAGAGGAGAGACAGCTGTAAGGGACATGGATCCAGAGAGGAGTGACAGCTGTAAGGGACATGGACCCAGAGGAGAGACAGCTGTAAGGGACATGGACCCAGAGAGGAGTGACAGCTGTAAGGGACATGGATCCAGAGGAGAGACAGCTGTAAGGGACATGGATCCAGAGGAGAGACAGCTGTAAGCGACATGGATCCAGAGGAGAGACAGCTGTAAACGACATGGACCCAGAGAGGAGAGACAGCTGTAAGGGACATGGATCCAGAGGAGAGACAGCTGTAAGGGACATGGATCCAGAGGAGAGACAGCTGTAAGGGACATGGATCCAGAGGAGAGACAGCTGTAAGGGACATGGACCCAGAGGAGAGACAGCTGTAAAGAACAGGGACCCAGAGGAGAGACAGCTGTAAGGGACATGGATCCAGAGGAGAGACAGCTGTAAGGGACATGGATCCAGAGGAGAGACAGCTGTAAGGGACATGGACCCAGAGGAGAGACAGCTGTAAGGGACAGGGACCCAGAGGAGAGACAGCTGTAAGGGACAGGGACCCAAAGGAGAGACACCTGTAAGCAACATGGATCCAGAGGAGAGACAGCTGTAAGCGACATGGATCCAGAGGAGAGACAGCTGTAAGCAACATGGACCCAGAGGAGAGACAGCTGTAAGGGACA
The DNA here is from genome assembly GCA_030390025.1 of Squalus acanthias. Lineage (NCBI taxonomy): Eukaryota > Metazoa > Chordata > Chondrichthyes > Squaliformes > Squalidae > Squalus > Squalus acanthias. The sequence goes on from CM059432.1 coordinate 103,679,611, forward strand.
TGGATCCAGAGGAGAGACAGCTGTAAGGGACATGGACCCAGAGGAGAGACAGCTGTAAGGGACATGGATCCAGAGAGGAGTGACAGCTGTAAGGGACATGGACCCAGAGGAGAGACAGCTGTAAGGGACAGGGACCCAGAGGAGAGACAGCTGTAAGGGACAGGGACCCAGAGGAGAGACACCTGTAAGCGACATGGATCCAGAGGAGAGACAGCTGTAAGCGACATGGATCCAGAGGAGAGACAGCTGTAAGCAACATGGACCCAGAGGAGAGACAGCTGTAAGGGACATGGATCCAGAGGAGAGACAGCTGTAAGGGACATGGATCCAGAGGAGAGACAGCTGTAAGTGACATGGACCCAGAGGAGAGACAGCTGTAAGCGACATGGATCCAGAGGAGAGACAGCTGTAAGGGACATGGACCCAGAGGAGAGACAGCTGTCAGGGACATGGACCCAGAGGAGAGACAGCTGTAAGGGACATGGATCCAGAGGAGAGACAGCTGTAAGGGACATGGACCCAGAGGAGAGACAGCTGTAAGCGACATGGATCCAGAGGAGAGACAGCTGTAAGGGACATGGATCCAGAGAGGAGTGACAGCTGTAAGGGTCATGGAGCTGTTGAGGAATGACAGTCCCAGAAAGGACTAATCCTTGTGGTAGATAGAGTATTATTTTTCTCCAGAATTATATTATTATACTATGTTTATTAACTCTTCATTTTTTGCAGTTCTAATTTAATGTGTTATCTCAGTTATAGCAACTTGTTTTTCCTTTTGATATTTTGTTCTTTTGCACCATTTCAATTGTTTTACATTTTGTGATTCTGCATTGTTAACACTGATATATAACACTTCCAAACACACATTGTGCATGTGTGCCCTTGAATGTGGATCCTGAGCTAGCTGATTACAGCTAGGATTGCTATGGGGGAGTTACAAGTGGCCTTGGTGCACTGGACTACAAAGTGGAAATATCAGGCAAGGTTCCTGCTCAATTGTTATCCAAAGACTGTGCTTACCAGTGAGTAGGCGAGGACAGGGTTGGCTTGGTTGTGTTGTCCACAAAATGTAAAACAGCCTGCCAATGTACACTGGAGTTGATAATGCAGTCCTAGTGCATTAGGGTGAGGATCACTGCACATCAGGTGCTGGATGTGCCATGCAGAATAATGCAAGTTCAGCTAATTTAAATAAATTTAGTGCATGATGTGCTGGGAGTACATTTTAGAACATGATCTAATGGAATGTAACAGGAGCCACATTATAGAATGGGATAAACTAAAGGGATAAAGCCACTTAAAAGTTAAATGGCCATATGGGAGATCCTCTAATTTAAAAAAATATATATAACAGGCCTGATTTTAACCCTGCTGGCCATACGGGAATGGGGCAAGTGGGTGGGTAAAATGGAGGTAGCGTGCTTCCCGACATAGTACCGCCCGCCGCCGGGGGCCTCATTAATATGCAGGAACAGTAGCATAGTGGTTATGTTACTGGACTAGTAATCCAGAGGCTGGGACTAATGATCCAGGGGCATGAATTCAAATCCCACGACGGCAGCTGGGGAATTAAAATTTAGTTAATTAAATAAATCTGGAATAAAAAGCTAGTATCAGTAATGGTGACCGTGAAACTATCGGATTGTTGTAAAAACCCATCTGGTTCACTAATGTCCTTTAGGGAAGGAAATCTGCTGTCCTTACCTGGTCTGAACTATATGTGACTCCAGACCCACAGCAATGTGGTTGACTCTTAACTGCTCTCTGAACTGGCCTAGCAAGCCACTCAGTTGTACAAAACCACTACAAAGAAGTATCACCACATGGACTGCAGCGGTTCAAGAAGGCGGCTTACCATCTCCTTCTCAAGGGCAAGTAGGGATGGGCAATAAATGCTGGCCTTGCCAATGACGCCCACATCCTGTGATTGATTTTTTAAAAAATGTTGACATACTTTGACACAATTAGGATCCCAACGCAATTTTTACTCTGGATCGCGCAAGTTGCAAACACAGTGAAACCACACGGCAAGCAGGAGCTGGGCCAGAAGAGGCCCAGGAAGTCAGTATTTAAATTTTTTTTAATGGTTTCCTTGCAGGCCAGGAGTAGCAGGAGTGCTCCACCATGCTCCACAAGGATAACCATGGGCCTCGACTTCCCCCTCCACCTCCCCTCACCCTGATCAATGTGGTAAGTGTGGATTCACTGCGTCAGTTCAAAAAGGACCTGGATGAGTTCCTTACTCATGTCACTGTGTACAAAGGGCAAATGGGACGTTGTGTACATGTCTCATGGTCACTCTGATCTCCTGAAACTTGTTTTGATTGTCCTTGGGGTTTGGAGAGGAATTTTTCCCCCTCAATTGGCCTAGGTTTTTCTATCTGTTTTTTTGCCTCTCCCAGGCGATTACATGACTATAAGTGGGTGGGTATACTGGGATTCATAATGCTTAGTTGCGTCGTGATTATTTGGGACAGGCTTGACAGACCAGACGGTCTTTTCCTGCTCGTCTTTTTGTATGTTCGTAAGGTTCATATGTCAATGAGATTCCTCACCAGAAACACAAACTCAGAAAATGGTCATTTAAAATTGTCTTTCAATTAAAGAATTTCCAGGATCCCAGTAGCACAATCTGGCAAAATTAACCCCCTTACTACCTTTTAATATTTTTAAGCTAATACCTTTGCCATTTTATTTATGCATGCTAGGCAATTGCCTGTGGTGTTACACACAGGGAGTCAAGTCGAAGTGCAATGTTCAAAGGGGGAGGGGGAAGATAAAGGGAGGGGAAGGGGCAGAGCGAGAGGGAGATAGCAGGGTAAGGGGGTGAGGAAGGAGAGGAGGGGAGATGCGGGAGAGAAGGGGAGGGGGAGCGGAAGGGAGGAGATGAGATATGCGGGAAAGTGAATGAGACAGTGGGCAGGGAAGATAAAGAGGAGGCAGACAGAGAGGTGAAGCTGGGTGGAGGAGGTGAATTGAAGGAGATGGGGATGAGGATGGAGATGAGTCTGGGGGGAACAAAGGCAGGGAAACTACCTCAGCATGAGGTAGGTGGGGGCTACCCTTTCCACTACCAGGCCTGGATATTTATCGCAGTGGGGGGTGATAGTGGGAGAAGGATTGTGGTGAGCTGGTCTTGATTCCTATAAAGCTGAAGAGGGGGAGGGCTTTTGCTGGGCCAGCTTTGCTACCACAGGGGTGGATTTGGTGTTCAATGGTGGGGAGAGCTGGGCTTCATTACCTCGTTGAGGGGGGAAGGGGTTGCAATGCAGAACCATATTTGTTGCTTAGTGAGGGGAGGGGTGGTTGAAAGCAGGGCTAACAGTCATGCTCTGTGGGGTGCAGGGCCAAACTTGCTGCTAGTTGTGGGGTGAGGGGAGTGAAAGGTCAACCATGCTACTCAGTGGGGTGGGGGGAGGAATACGGAGTTCAGGGTCCCTCGACTGCTGCTCACTTGAATGGGAGATTGGTGCAGAGGATCAACCTGCCGCTGAGTGGGGTCAGGGGTGTTGGAGTGCAGCACCAAGATTGCTGTTGAAAAGGCTATGGTGGGGGTGCCAATGTCTGCTCATGGTGTGGGGCAATGTTCCCTTCAATTTTTGGGGGTCACGTGACCCCTGTAACGAGTTACATGACCCATTCAAAATTCCGCGCATGTGCGGTTTTGTCAATTTAAAAGCAGGCTCACTGGCTGCATGGGACCCCTGGAGCGCTGCGTGGCCAAGTGGCCATACAGCTTAAAGGGAATATTGTTGTGGGGCCAGCTGATTTATCTATATCCATCATGAGCATCCCCTATTTTAATCGCTCCACCATTGGTGGCTGTTTCTTCAGCTGCCATGAAGGGATAATTACTAGTCCTAGCCCTTCTCGGGCTACCCCAGATCAGATGTATTCCCCAGACGTTCACCTTCAACTAAAGTTAACGGTAGCCAAATCCTAGAGACGCTTAATTGGGTCTAAAGGTCAGACTACCTCTCCCTAAAGGAAAGAAACGACCTGAAGATGTTACCATCCTCCGGATAGCACTTTTAACAAGTTTAACTAGACTGTAACCTTCTGGATATTATGAGGGTCCAGAAAACCCCCCAGAATTCTGCAACTCCTTGCAAAAGAGGGTACAGAAATTGAGTTTGCGAGATTGATACAGAAATACTCTGTGAGACAATTTAAAAAATATATAGATTTAGTAAAGAACCGACATTCAGCTAACAGCTGTTGATTTCAATCGTGACTTTAACAGTTCAAAATACAAATAGCTTACATTTCTTATCAGAGATCCTTTTTCTCAAATCTTAACTTCTTTACATTTCCACACTTCTACTTATTTCTTAATCCAGAATATCCACCAAAATCAAATACCTTGATTACCTGAGACTCAGAGTTGTAGGCCTACAGAGTGGTTCTGAAGGCAAGAATCGCTCTGCTCCTTCCAGCGACTTCTGACTCTCTATCTGAAAAGCTCTATTTTTATACCTTTTTTAAGTGGTATATTCTTTGAAGTTTTCTGCTGATGTAAGCTAATTATCTTTAGTCATTCTCTATTGAATTCTTTTCTATGCTTACTGTCATTTCAGCTGCCAACTTTTAGAATCCTGTCTGCTGTATAGCTGTTTCAAAAACTTATAAAATATGGTATAACAGATTTATCTATTTGATGCCATTCTTAGGAAGGTTTTCCATTGAATTGTTAAATCACTTTAGCTGCTTGTATTACAGACGTCGTGTCTCCGTGTGTTCCAAGTTCAACACATAAACAATGTGATTGCTTGGTGTCATCTATTGATGTAATATTTTCAAAGTGTCCTGTTTGTACCTTTTACAATATGTAAATCAAAACCACTTCAACCAGGGTGTTTGTTTTCCAAGCCATCTTAGTTGATTATATATATAATCGTGTTTCCTGTTTCATTTGATGTTACTTTTACAAAGGCACATGGTTTTTTAATGTTCTGTGTTTCTGTTCGACGTGTTTGTTTTTAACACTTTACTTGGGCATTGCTATTGTTTTGGTTCCAAACTACAGACTACTTGGAACCAATCTTTGCTTCTTCAATAGGCCATTGTCTCAGTGTCAATAACCATTTCCCATTTCAAAAGTTTGTGTGGTGTTTACAACTTTTGTGTTAACACTTCATCTTGTCTCAGAAGCCTGTATTTCTGTTTACGGCTTGTGTCGTTGAGGCTTTTAGATTTTTAAACCCAGTTTGTCTTGTTTTAATAAAATCAAAATTCTGTTTATAGGGTGGTGTATGTTACTGAATAGGTTTGGCTCATTCCTTTACAGCCAAGGCCCTAAGCTCTGGAATTCCCTCCCCAAAACCTCTCTGCCTCTCCAGCTCTTCTTCCTCCTTTAAGATGCACCTTAAAACCGATCTGCCCTCTTCTTCTTTTGTATGGTAGTAGCAAAGCAAATCAAATGTCAATATCTAAGTTGGATATCCAGACCGAAGCTTCTGGTGTAACAGCGTCGATATCTTGTAGGCTGCCTGCGAATTTCCTCTGAGGGCAGTGCTCAGTGATGTGCTCCAGGGTCTGATTAGGAGCTCCACAGTCGCATGATGGGGATGCTTTAATCTTCCATCTATGGAGAAGGTGGCAGCATCTGAGGCAGTTGATGGTTGTCCACTGTTTGTGAGGAAGGTTTGATCCTTCAGGTTGTACTGTGGGATCCTCTATAAGGAATCCATTCCCTATGTCACAGTTCTTCCAAGCATTTTACCATCGGTCATCAAGGCTGAGGGGAGATCGCTGAAGAGCTTCGGCGATGGTCCAAAATGGCCTTCTAGATTTGAGATGGGTTGGTGGTAGGTTGTTCAAGTCGGCCTGGATCGGCATGTCTTTGCTGTTGTAACGGTTGTGTTCTCTGGAGACTGCATATCTGCCCTAATACCTCCTTATGTGGTTCACTGTCAAATTTTGTTTTATAACGCTCCTGTGAAGCGCCTTGTGATGTTTTGCTACATTAAAGGCGCTATATAAATACACGTTGTACTTCAAATACAAACTTACCTTAAGCAGTAAAAAAATAGAAGTGCCCCAATTCTTTCTGAAATATACATGAAAAATTTAAATATCAAAAATATGGGGACCCAGCACTGAACTCAACACTGGGTCCTAAGCTCGCCATGAAAACTCAGCATTCAGCAGACTCACAGAGGCACCGTCAGCACCTCTTAAAGGAATACACACATCTTTCAAGTAAGTTTGCATTTAAGCTTTTGGAATGGATTTTTTTGATTTTATTGAAGTAGTGGCTTGCTGAAATACATGTTAAAAGTTTTTTAAGTGTGTATGGAGTTCTGCTGGACACTTGCAAGGCTTTCGGATGGTAAAGGACAGAAAATGCTGGAAATACTCAGCAGGTCAGGCAGCATCGTGGAGAGAGAAACAGAGTTCATGTCTCAGGTCAAGATGCTGCCTGACCAGCTGAGTATTTCCAGCGTTTTATGCTGTCATTTCAGATTTACAGCATCTGCTCACAGAGGGAAGATGCAGACACAAAAGAGGAAGAAGCCAAAGAGGAAGAAGCAGAAGGAAGGATGCAACCCAGACAGCCCCTTTCTGGCCGGGATATCCAGGATGGAATCAGCCGCCTGTGGTACCAGTGACCACAACCCCAATTCCCCTTTCAACATTTCTTCCACACCTTACCGTCCCTCTGTTACTGACCATCACAGCATCCTCTTGACCACAATGCTGAAATAAAAGCCACCACAAAGCAAACTTTCCAGTCCAACTTTATACATCTGTCCATTTAATGTGACGTCAAGATATCAATTCATCACCCTTATGCATTCCCTTAGTGACTGTCTTGTGTGTGCCTTTGCCAATCCTACTGATGTCATGCAGTGCTACCCCAGTGGCTGCAGCATGGCTGGTGGAAGGCTGCTGACTTTCAGTGGGGGACACTGCAAATGGCCTTGTTGGTCAACCTTGAAGAGCTGGTGGCTGGGAGTGTGAAATCTAGTGACAGTGTTTCTTCTTCTTCTTCACTTTCCTCTCCCTCTTGATCAACCACTGGCTGGGCAGACTGCATTTCTTGGGTGTGTGAAATGAGGAAGGCAACAAGGGTGGAGTTGTGGTGAGGGGCGGGCGGGAAAGCAAGAGGTGCATGCGAGAAGGAGTATAACGTATGAGGATCCCAGCATCTTGTATCCTTTCTGCCCCGCTGCTGGCCAGCGGCTCAGCCAAGAATGGCCAGCACCGTCTCCTCCAATAAGGTGAGGTGAGGCTAGGAATGGGAGGTGTGCCTCGTGATTGGTCCAGATTGTTGGTAAGAGAGTGATTGATGGGGGGAGTCGTGCATTAGAGCAGTGTGTGAGGCTAGTGATCCAGTTGGCAGGAGACGGCTTTTGAAGATGCATTCACTGACCTTGACCAGTGGTCTGAGGTCATGAAGCTTCTTTGGGCACTGGAGCCAGGTGGTGGGGGCGACACTGCTGGCAGTGACAGCCACAGTGATGTGGTCCCACATTGTTCATTCTGGAGGGCCTCCTGTGGGTAGAGGACCTCTCTTGCAGTGTTGACCCCCTGCACAAGGCTAGAGTGCTGCGTGTGAGTCCCTGGGTGCCCCTTCCCTGGCTTGCTGAGCTGTTTGTGTTTGTGCTGAAGCACTTTTCCCATGTTTTGAGGTGCGGAAGGGAATTCAGCTTTAAGAGCTGAAGACTTCCATTTGGGACTTCTTTTTAATGTTCATTTTTTTTAATGCAGTAAGGGCTGAAAACTGCATTTTTTTGCTTCATTTTTATTTCCATCAGTTCAGTTTTAATGCATTGCCCTTTTAATGTCCCACAGTGCCTAGCAATCACATTGCCTCAATTCCAGAGGCTGTTGGAAGATGGAATGCTGCTTCTGGATGCCACCTGGCTACCAATGCCTGCACTAATGCCACCAGGAGGACGTTACATGGCGAGTTAGCGCTGGGCTAAAAATCTTTAGACCCCAGCATGAATTTTTCTCTCCTACCGCCGCGACCATTTTCAGCGGCCGTTAACCCGAGGCCGCGGTGACACCAACAAATTTTGTGGCGGCCACGAATTTCTAGTCCGAAACTTTTACCACTCATGCACCCATGGAGCCTTATTTGCTCCTACTACTAATGGGTGCTGGAGGAAGAAATAGCAAGACAACACAAATAGTGCATTACAGTGCTCTGTTTGCTTTTAAATACTTTTGCACAAAATCTGAAGCTTATGAGATTTGTTCATGACTCATGTGCAAGCCCTTAGCACAACTGGTGCTTCCCCACTGTATTATACCACTCAGGTCTCAGGCTTCTGCTCCGGATAATGTGACAAGCTAGCTGCTATAGGGCAGCAGTGCTACTGTTGCACATCAGTACGCTATTGACCCCACTCGCCTAGAACTTGCAAAGGAGCTCTCCTGATCATCCACTGTAACTTTGGCAGAAAATCATCGGAAACCTCAGTAAAGCATCGGAAACCAATGCTTACGTCATTTCTGAAAGGTTTCCACCAAAGTTACGATGGGAGAACCCCTTGAGAAATTCTACCCCACTGTGTCCAGGCTCACACATGAAGAATGGTTACTTGGGGCACGGCATTGGAGGGCTGCAACAGCAGCAGAACCACAACAACCCCTCAATCGGAGTCAGCTCCTTCAGAAGAGGGGAGAAAAGTGATGGGGAAAGTATGAAAAATAGTTTTTTTTTTAAAAGGTGATTGAAAGGAGCAAGAAATAAGGAAAGAAAAATTAGAAAACAATGCTAAGCTGATTAATCTGAAGAAGCAAAATATCAATCAGCTACTGTACATTCATTCTTGATAACTTAATAGTGTTTGCTGTAATTTCTTGTTCAGTGAAATTAATTATTTTCAGTGTCCAGGTTACATCAAACAACAATCCACATTAAACATAGTAATATTTTGCATCATGTCATGCATAGGCAATATCACAGCATTGGTTTTGATGCAGTATGGTAATAGAAAAAGTTATGATTGTGATTCATAGCCCATAAATCTTTCCATTGCAAATGACAGTACACCTGAGAATATATTAATATCTGTGTATTTCTACTAAATGAAGAATATAATTTTGTGTCAAAAGTGTTATTCCTTTAACTAAAGGAACAACACTTTCCCAAAAAGACGAACATTTGCCTGTGTCTTTCTGTTTTGCTGGCTGTAGACAAATTGGATAAGACACCAAAACGGGCGTGGGGATTGCGACGTGCGATTAACCCGTGTCTGTAGTCTGCAATGTAGGCAGCACGCCAAATTCGTGCTGCCTGCTGCTTTAAATGATTGCCGTGTTCAGCCAGTGCTACCTGTGCTGTTCATTGGCTGCACGCATCAGCAGGAGCCCCGATATCGCGAGTGCCTAGCGCTACTTAAAGCTAACCTGCACTGCTTAAAGCTAGCCTGCACCTCTTAAAGGGGAGGTGCATTGTGGCTACAGGAGGTGGTGAGAGTATTTTCAAAAGTGTGTTGTGGAAGATTCAACAATGGCTGAACATGGCAGAAAGCATGCACCAAGGTTTTCAGACACTGCACTGAAGGTCTTGGTGGAAGAGGTAGAACGGAGAATAGATATCCTGGGGGGCAGGAGGCCCTCCAGAAACATGCTCAGGAGGCAGTGGGAAGAGATAGTGGCAGAGGTCAATGACAGGAGTATAGCTGCAAGAACCTGGATGCAGTGCAGGAAGAAGTTTAATGATCTCACACAAGTTGTCAAGGTCAGTGAGTTTATCTTCAAGTGCAATACCCTACCAACTGTACCACTAACCTCACAAAGCTGGGTGGGCGTGTGTGCTGTGAGGAGGATGCAGAGAAACCCCAGTATGATTTGGACAGGTTGGGTGATTGGGCAGATGCGTGGATAAATGCGAGGTTATCCACTTCGGTGGCAAAAACAGGAAGACAGATTATTATCTGAACGGCAATAGATTGGGAAAAGGGGAAGTGCAACGAGACCTGGGTGTCCATGTGCACCAGTCGCTGAAGGTAAGCATGCAAGTGCAGCAGGCGGTTAAGAAGGCAAATGGTATGTTGGCCTTCATAGCGAGAGGATTCGAGTACAGGAGCAAGGATGTCTTGCTGCAGTTGTACAGGGCCTTGAGTATTGTGTGCAGTTTTGGTTGCCTTATCTGAGGAAGGATGTTCTTGCCATGGAGAGAGTGCAGCGAAGATTCACCAGACTGATACCTGGGATGGCAGGAATGACGTATATGGAGAGATTGGGTCGATTAGGCTTATATTCGCTAGAGTTTAGAAGAATGAGAGGGGATCTCATTGAAACTTATAAAATTCTAACAGGACTAGACAGACTAGATGCAGGAAGGATGTTCCCGATGGCGGGGGAGTCCAGAACCAGGGGTCACAGTCTAAGGATAAGGGGTAAGCCATTTAGTACTGAGATTCTCTACCACAGAAGGCAGTTGAGGCCAATTCATTAAATATATTCAAGAAGGAGTTAGATATATTTCTTAAGGCTAAAGGGATCAAGGGATATGGAGAGAAAGCAGGGACAGGGTACTGAATTTGGATGATCAGCCATGATCTCATTAAATGGCGGAACAGGCTCGAGGGGCCGAATGGCCTACTCCTGCTCCTATCTTCTATTTTTCTATCCACTGCTGAATTCACTACACACCCATCACCCATCTACCAACATTCTCTATCAATCAGGACTCAACCTTAACATTCATATGCTTTACCTCACCATCACACACTTAGCACTGTTGCAAGCCTCACACCCACAACTCACAGCTCGCGCACACTGGCAGCTATTCAACCATGACAGCCACGTCACCCAAACATATTGAACGACGCTTACTGACATACTTCCCTCTTTCTTGCAGGAGAAGGTAGTCCACAACAGGAGGCAGCAGGAATTAACTGGAGGAGGAGAAGTGTGCCTGCATGTTTTAACCCCCATGGAGGAGATAGTACTGGCCATCATGTGGAAGGAGCATCACTGAGGCCATGGCCACCAGCAGGGCTGAGCGACTGATAATTAGGATATCTGCATACCTAATCCTCCTTCTTTCATCCCACTTTTCCCTCATCCCACAATCTCTTCATAGAATCATAGAAATTTACAGCACAGAAGGAGGCCATTCAGCCCATCTTGTCCATGCCGGCCAACAAAGAGCTATCCACCCTAATCCCACTTTCCAGCACTTGGTCCATAGCCTTGTAGGTTATGGCACTTCAAGTGCATATCCAAGTACTTTTTAAATGTGATGAGGGTTCCTGCCTCTACCACCCTGTCAGGCAGTGAGTTCCAGACCCCCACCACCCTCTGGGTGATAAAAATTTCTCCTCAAATCCCCTCTAAACCTCCGACCAATTACTTTAAATCTATGCCCTCTGGTTATTGACCCTTCTGCTAAGGGAAATAGGTCCTTCCTATCCACTCTATCTAGGCCCCATATAATTTTATACACCTCAATTAGGTCTCCCCTCAGCCTCCTCTGTTCCAAAGAAAACAACTCCAGCCTATCCATGGCTCTGGATACCAGTGTTAAAAAGGGCTCCCAGGACGTCACAGCACTCCAGGATTATTTGGCCAAAGGGTGAAAACAGGCGCTAAATGGGTGCAGTGCTAATAAGACACGCTGGTCTGAAAGTCTGGATTTAGCACACAATTTTGGTCCTAATTGCCGATTACCATAATTTGAACTTGCCTGGAGGTGATAAACAGACACCTGCAGGTTTAGCACTCAAGTGCTGATTAGATGCAATTTTCCTGGAGCAGTATATGTGGACTCCTCGCACCACTTCCACTGAAGGTGTGGAGTGCTCTGGCCGGTACACAGCGGCACGTTTCAGGATGGCTCAGGGACCGAGGGAGAGGGCGCACAGGTTCTGGGACGCAGCACTGGAGGTCCTGGTGAAGGAGGTCCAGAGGAGGAGGGATGTCCTGTACCCGCAGGAGAGGAAGGATGCCACCTTGCCTTCCTCGCCCTCCTGTCCCTCTCTCCTGCAGCAGCTGGTGCTGCTCTGCCTGACCTCATGTCCTCCTCTCACTCCTCCTGCAGATCAAGGGGGACCCCTAGCAAGGTGCCCATGACCAAGCACTCCCTTTCTCCTGGTGACTCCTATAAGATGGAGTAGCACAGCCACTTACTCTGTTTAGGTGAAGTCCTGAGAGAATTTCTGGAATACATGAGACAGGCATTTGGAATATGTATATTAGGGGCCTAATACCTGTTAAAGGACCCTTTTGAAAAAGTAGACACTGATGTGCGGAACAAGCGTCGGACCTGCACCACTCCGGATTCTTCAGCGGGCCCCAAAGTTGAGTATTTAACATTGACCCAGATATTGCGGTCGGTGACGTAACGAAGGATTACACCGCCAGAATCCGAACCGAATGCACACTTACCTGATGGGAACGCTCCACCGAGAAGTTGCTGTCAGACGCTGTGGAGTAGAGGTGCGTAAGCGTACCTGGGATCACCTGGGCCGGTGCTCCAATCAGCAAACAGAAGGTCTCTCATTAATACTATTAGAGATCGTAGGGCTATTCTCCATTTAAATCTCAGTACTTCGAAAATATACTTAAATTTGTGATTTTGGGGACTGGGTGTGTGCAGAATGCATTGTTATTTTCTAAGTCATCTACATTTTCATTTGTTTCCTCCCAGCAAACCATATTAGAAACCTGAGAATAATGCTTTCTTCAAAAATCTGTTGGAAGACAGTTCTTTACTTTTCATGGACATTAAATACTTTTCATGGACAATAAATGTAACTGTAATAATCCTGTGGGTCACATGTAAATGCTTCTATTTCCGGCCTCAGAATCTCAAAGATAGCAGCCTCACTCAGAACACCACCCACCTGACGGTAAGTTTGAAAGACTGGCTTGTAGTTTAAGCTTTTAAAATTAAATATATACTTGGATTTGTCAGCAGGTATCCCTTACACTGTGCAACAGGCCCTGCGCCGTACAATTTTCATACATACTTGCTGGGCAGTTGGTGGGTAATTAGCCCAACTCTGCGCCAGCAATTAGGATTTCAATGTCGGAACGGATAATCTGTCACGTCGGAACTTGACAGATCGCAAGTTCATGATTTGGCGCATGGAAATCCGAACTTACTGTCCATTTCAAAGGCAGTATGACGACCTACTCTGAGAGTATGCCGTCATACCCACCACAAATTCTGCCCCATTATTTTTAAGAAACACCTTCCTTTGGAGCCAGGAGGAGCACGAATGTTCCTCCAACTCCACAGGAGTTGTGATTGCCCTACCCCCATGGCCCGCAACAACAACCCCTCCTGGGACTTACCTGAGGGTTGCTGCCATCAGGAGAGCTACCTGTGGAAGCATGACCAGCACTGGCATCTCACTCCAATTATTCAGATGAGGTCCGAGGACCAATTTCTGTTGATCCTCAGGCCTCTTGCTTTGGGCGCACATCTGCAGCGCTGCCTGGGCCCATTCATGGGCTTAGACTAATTTCTACTCCTTTGTGTTTTGCTCTGGCTCTAATTTGCTCCTGGTTGCACTGTCGTGTCCAATGTGTAGTTTAATCTCCATACACCTGAGTCATTGTGTATGGAATGCAGTAAGATAACCTTCCCAGAGAGTTTTGCTGGCTGAATGACTCTCTGGAATTGCTTGTGTACTTATCAATCCTCTTGTTTTCTTTAGGACGATACTTTATCTTTTTAAGATACTCGATGATCTCACGTGGCATTGCTCTTATTGAGTCAGAGATAGTGTTGTTGCAAGGGGGGCTACCTTAAGAAACCATTTAGCATGATTGTTAAAGTGATTCACACAGGCAGTTTAGAAAATAATCATTTGTTCAGCCCTTTTATTGCACTTGTCAACTGCAGTTATAGGAGATCAGCTAGTATATGGTCTACATATTTTGATTTTCAAAGTCGTCTCTTAAATTTTGAAGAGGTGGAAGTGGGAGAGGGATGCATATCCCCACTGAAAGAATTTGGAAAGAAGTTTGTAAGAGATTTCCCAAGAGACACTGAAGTGTTTTTTGATTGGTACCTGGAAAAAAAATAGATATTAGTTTCCTCGACCACTGCAGGAAAATAAATAATTACATTTGTTCTCACATACTATACTCACGTAATATGAGGGAGTAGCTTATTGCTTTTACTATCAATTTGTTTAAGTATAGATTTTTATAGCAAATACCAAGAGATATATAGAACTTAAAAAATTAAATTAATTTGCATATTTCTGCAACAGCACTTTGTATTACAAAAAGTAAATAAATGAAATAAACATGAATTCATGCTTTTATCCAAACTTGAATAATGGTACAGTCATTCAAAAAGTTGCTACTGTTTATATGAACAATGGTTGTTTCAGAGTTCCGAGTATAAACACACAAGTAAAATAAACTATTTAGAATACACAAAATTTAAAGACTTTTTTTTGCCTCTCCTAGGAGGTTACATGGCTGTGGGGGGCAGGGGGATAGGAAGTGTCTCGTCCTGATGCTCCAGCCATCATGCGTGATGGGGTAGGCTTGATGGGCCAGCTAGCCTTTTCCAGCATGTCATTTTCGTATGTTCATAGATTAACATTGAGTCATTCCAGCCGGAGTCTTTCCCCACTTGGTTAGTTTTCTCCTCAATATATCTGTGTTCAGCGCTTTTATTGCACTTATCAACTGCAGTTATAGGAGATCAGCTAGTACAGGAAACTCTTTATTAACCGGCACCGACGGGACCGGCGTGGTGCCGGTTAATCAAAAAGTCCGGATAACGGAGAGTTATATCTCCCAACGTACGAGAGCCCCGTACACACTGACATGCGCCTGCATTCGGAGCTCCGTCTCCCCGGGGACCGCCAGCTGACCATCTGTCGTGTCCGCTGCCTACCCGGGCTGCACATTCCCCTCCCAATCTACACGCTCCGATATAAGGCAAACGCCTCGGGGGGTTTTTTCAAAGTTATTTTTAAAGGAGAGATGAAGGAAAACCCCGGTTACCTACTCAAGAATTTTGCTGGTTAAGAGAGATTTCCGGTTATTTGGGTGCCGGTTAAAAGAGAGTTTCCTGTATATGGTCTACATATTTTGATTTTCAAAGTTATCTCTTAAATTTTGAAGAGATCATGCTTTACCTCGTTCTGATGTTTATGTAACAACAACAACTTTGCTTACTTTCAATGGTTTCCCTGGGATTTTCATTCTTAGCAATTTTCCATTGGAGGAATGGAGTTTACAACAGCAAGTCATTGCGTGCTATGTGAATAGCCAATCTTGCGGTAAATCATAAAACAATCTAAAAGTTGTGAACACTAGTGCATCCTGTTGACCTGTTGAATCTCTTCAGCTGACATTACTGTGGTCTAGGCACTTGCATGAACTTATACATCAGGCTTCTCACGTAGACATAGGTCTCCAACGGAAAATATTTATGTTACAGAAATTTCAAACAGAGAAGATGCTATTATATACGTAAGTTTAATCATTTTCTTGTAACGTTTGTAATTTTTAAATCTTTATTATGCTGCAAAGCTTATTTCCAACAGTAAGTGCTCAGTTTGGTGGAGAAAGGAAGATGGTGACCAAAAGAATTAAAAAATATATATATATGCATCAATTTGATTCATTCCCCTTTCCTTTATTGGTGGATTTTGCTGAAGGCTCATGCTTGATTCAGCCCTGGCTCAGTGTGAATGCTCTTGCCTCTGAGTTAGAAGTTTGTGGGCTCAAGCCCCACTGCAGAGACTTGAGCACCCAATCTAGGCTGACACTTCAGTGCCATTCTGAGGGAGTGCTACACTTTTGGGTGAAACATTGGCCTGGATTTTGCAGTAAAAGTAACGGTGAGCCCTCACCGTTATTAAAGAGTAAATCTGACAGCAACATCCGGTGACCGCACATGCGCAGTTAAGTACAGAAATCCAGAAGCTGTTGTCCAATTTGTCCTGCTCCTCCATAAGCTTTGCTATAACAGTATCTCACTGAGACACTCGCCATTGAAACACACGGAAGGGTGTGAAATTGCTGTACTTACGTGATAGATACCTACTCAACACTCCAGAAAAAGTTGGGGCTTGTCCATTCCAGTGTCAGTAAATTATTAATGGTATGATAAGTCTTAATTACTGCCAAACAACATCTCTGAAAATTTACTTTCAAAAGTGTGGAGTCTCATTCCTTCAGATTTTAATTATTGTTGGTGATTAAAAAAAATTAAAAATTAAATAATTCTATTTTTAACTTTTTCTCTGTCTGTTTTATCTCCCTCTCTCTTAATCTCCCCTTTCTTTCCCTCTTTCTATTTCACTTTCTGTACATGTGATGACATTGAATTAACTATTCTAACTTACACTTCCTGGTTCAGACACTGCGGGGGGAATTTTAACCCTCAAAAACCTGCGGGTTTGGGTCGGGTGGGAGGTTAAAGTGGTAGAAATCTGAATCCCGACCCCAACTTGCCTCCAACCCACTACTTCAGTTTTAACGGTTTTACCTCCTTTGTGCTCTGCTCCCTGGCTGCAGCCTGGTGCTGCAGGTTTACCTGCCCGACAGCCAGCCAGCCTCTCAATCTGGCTGACTGGGGGGCTGGGGGGGGGGCAGTGGAGGTGGGGGGGGTGGAAACAGAGAAAAAAATGCTAATCAGGCCCTGCCATTAAATTCGGCAGCGCCTGAGGTAAACCTGTTCTCCCGGGTTTCTCAACCACGATCCAGCTCCCCGGCTCCCTACCTGTCTCCAAGTTAAAACCCTACTCTACATGTCTCGGTAAGGATTCTTCAATCTGATTGGTTGAAGAGATACACAGTTGCTTTCTCTGTTCACACAGGTCCCAGATCCCCTGTAAAGGGCGCTGTGCCAAAATGGTTTTCTAATCACAGCAAGTTCCAGCGCAAAACCCCACAGAAATTCTGCAGGCAAGTGTAAGTGTAATGAATGGCTGGTGCTGTTTGTTCGTCGCTGACTGCAAAATCCGGGCCAAAAATTGAGGCCCTGATGGCCTGCTCAGGTGAATGAAAAAGATCCCACGACAATATTCAAAGAAGGGCAGGAGACTTTTGGTGTCCTAGCCAACATTTATCTCTACTGCTGTGGGAGGTGTGCAAAGAAAGAGTGCTGAATTGAAAGAAACTAGCAGAAAGCTTCAGAAAAAAAACCACCAGCAATAATACAAAGTTCAATTAATCAAGGTAAAAACAGCAACCAAATCAGAAATAGTATACAGAAGGCAAAGCTCAATAATATGGCAACCTAGCTTTAAATGGTGGAGTTCTTCAAAGAACAGCTTGCAGGCCTCCCAGCCCCCATTTTGTAAAAGCAGTCAGTGAATCAATGGGCCAGAAATTTGGGTCGGAGGCTTCCCGCGGGTGCAAGCCCCCGACCTTCACTTACCTAGCGCGCCTGCCGTTGTGCTGTGGGCCCGCGTGGGATTCCGGTCCTGGGCCTCCTGCAGTGCTTGCGTATCCCAGGGGCGCAGTTAGTTCGAAGCGTCCCCTGGGATCACGTGGGCCATGGAGAGCCAATTGGAGCAGGGAATCTCCATTCATAGATTTGACAGGAAGACCTGTCAAATCTATGAATAGAGATCACCCCCAAAACCTAACTAAAACTTCAAATAATTTTTTTTTTAAATCACATTTTTAAAATAACTATAAATTACATAAATTAACTATTTTAAACAAAAATTAAAATTTTTGAAAAAATTAATTACAGTTTTTAACGGGGCTAAAAATAAACGTACCTTTCTTTAAAGTATTTAAAAAAGATAAACCTGTGGAAAAATGTTTAAATTTCACTTAATTCACCACTTACCTTGTTAAAAGCAGGCCTTGCGCCTGCTTTTTCCCCGCGCAGCTGCCAGGGACTTACCCACACTTCAAAACCTGTAAAAAAAAAAGCAGAAGTTCGCTGCGTGCACACTGCCTCTCCGGCGCACGCGTTTGACCTCCGAACCCCTTCCTTCAAGGGAACAGAAGTTCCAGTTCCCAGCGTATGCGCAGTGCATGTGCGAAACCGGCACTTTTGTTTGGTCTACGGGTGAGTACACAGCGCGTACTCACCCGTGGAGACCCGAATTTCTGCCCCAATATTAACTGTGCTGCAAAAATTACTTGAGGAATCCAAGTGAGACCCATTTATATTTATTTACAGTAATGTATAATGAGGCTAGTGCACATGCAGAGTGCTGCCTCCCAAACAATATTGAAAACTTTTGTTCCTATGGAATCGGGAGTTCAGCATCAAGTACACTGTTGCCAACTACTTTGTGTTCTTCATGGGCTTGGCCTTCAGTATCAGGAGTGTCATCATCAGCCACGCTGGCACCCTCTGGGACATCTGCCATCAGTCCTTTCTGGATAGCAAAGTTATGGAGCACACAGTATGCTACCACAATTTGCTTTACAGTGCTTGGCACATACTGCAGGGAATCCTGGACATATACAGGCACTGGAACCTTCCTTTAAGGATATCAATTCTAAATCTTGTCCTTTGTTGTAGTGCTCCTCTGCAGCACGACTGGACCTATGAAACGACATCATGAGCCATGGGAGCAGTGGGTATATTTTGTCATCCAGCAGCCATCCTGCCCCTTGCCCCTGTTGTTGAAATAGAGCGGGAATACTGGACTGGCAAATAATATAAAAGCATCATGAAAGCTTCCAGCCTATTGTGAATTCATGTGCAGAAAGCTGTGCCTATCATCGCTAATGACCTTAGGGAATGAAAGTCTTTGTGGTTGATTTAAATAAGAGCTCTCTGTGCTGTTTACCGTACAAACACTGTCCTGAAATGACCTCTGACTCTGCCTTTGATCTTCATTTCTTGTCTCTGGGCAACAGGGAATGCAGGTGCAGTGATGTGATATCCATCATGTAAGGTTGTGCAAGTGAATTCTAACAGGAAGTGTCCTTAATGCATGGGCCTGAATTTGCTGCAAACTTGCACCATAGTAATAACGTATTAAAGGCATGCACCATTGTTAATATATAAAAGTTCCACGAAATATTGGAGTAAGTTACGTCATGAGTTGCATTGCGCCATAGTTTGCTGCCATGTTTGCGCCGCTCTGCCATCAGCCTTGCCAAAGCCAATAAAAGTCCGTTCTCACCGCTCAGCCCTCCATTGCAGTCAATGGTGATGACCAATTTGCTGGATTTATGCCATTATTTGTGCCGCATTCAGTTAGACTGAAAAATAATGGCATGGGTGACCTGGTAAAGATGTGGGGGGGCTAAATTGGATAGCCTCTGAAATCGGGCGCAGGGATCGCGATGCACAATTACTCGCGCCTGTTCAGTGTAATGCAGGCAGCATGCCAGCTTTGTGCTGCCTGCTCATTATAATGATTTCTGCGTGCATCAGCAGGTGGCCTAATTGCGTTACATGCTAGCACTACTTAATGCTAGCCTGCACCTCTTAAAGGGAAGGTGCATTGTGGCTGCTGGAGGTGCTGAGATCATTGGGAATGGTGTGCTGTGCAACAAACAACAAAGGCTGACCATGAAAGAGAGCGTGCACCAAGGTTTTCAGATGCTGCATTGGATGTCTTGGTGGAAGAGGTGGAAAGAAGGAGAGTCCTATATCCGCAGGGGGGAAGGTGGCCCTCCAGACAAATGGTCAAAAAGCAGTGGGAACAAATAGCCTCAGAGGTCAATGTCAGAGTTTAGGCCCAAAGACCTGGATCCAGTGCCACAAGAAGTTTAATAACCTCACACGAGCGATCAAGGTCAGTGAATGCATCTTCAAATGCCATATCCTACCAACTGCACCACTAGCCTCAGCCACTGCTCAATTTACTACATCCCCATCACTCACCTATCTACCAACAATCTCTATCAATCAGGACTCATATCTAATATTCAGATGCTTCACCTCACCATCACACACTTAGCACTGTCGCAAGCCTCACATTCACATCTCACAGCTTGCACAAACTACCAGCTATTCAATCATGACAGCCACATCACCCAAACATATTGCACAATGCTCACTGACACACTTACCTCTTTCTTGCAGGAGAAGGTGATACACAACTGAATGCGGCAGGAACTAACCGGGGAGGGACAGGCGCGCCTGCATGTTCTAACACCCATGGAGGAGACGGTGCTGACCATTATGGGAAGGGCCACTGCTTAGACCATGGCCACCAGTGGGGCTGAATCCATTGAAGATGACAATATCCTCATACCTAATCCTCCTTCTCACATCCCACTTCCCCCTCATCCCAGAATCTCTTCTGACTTATAAGCTGCAGATGGCGTAAACATGCACTTCTTATGTTCTCCTCTCCCCTCACCACAACTCAACCCTTGTCCCTTTTACATTTCAGATACCCAAGAACTGCAACCTGCCCAGGCAGTGGTGGAAGAGCCAGAAGACAGCGATGATGAAGACACACCGGCACTTGATTTCACACTCGCAGCCACCAGCTCAGATACTGACACTGCGCATATCTTAGAGGATAGCATAGAAGCGGGATCTGCACATGGTGAGACACCGGGCACAAGTGCACTGCAGCCAGGGCAGGGTGCAAGGATAGCACAGGTGCCAGCTCACTGGAGGGCGAGGTCGCACACGAGATCTGCTGCAGAGGACTCAGATGAGGACTTCAAAGGACCAGGCTACTGAAAAATGCTAATGGGTGTACACAACAAAATGCTTGGTGCATTGGGAAGCCTGCCAGAAAGCCTGCATTCAGTGTCAAGGAACATGGAGGAGTCCAACAACAACTTGACAAGGGTTTTGCACAGAGCTTGGAGCCCATCCTTCCCAGCATGGAACTGGTGGTCACCTCCATTAGCACTCTTGTTCAACCAACCATGATGCTGCATCTGAGGGCCAATGTCTCAGCTTCCATTGCAGCACTAGCAGCAGCCACCCAAGGTCTGAGTGTTGCAGTGGAAGCTCAGACTGCTGCCGTCATGGATACCAGAGTTCAAAGGGGCTTCCAAGGCGTCACAGCAGTCCAGCAATCTGTCCTCCAACAGATTACTAGGGTTGCTAAGGCACGACCCCGGGGGAGTGGCAGTGTCTCTGTGGAGGATGAACCTGCTGTCCTCTTTCAGGATCATGATGCGGAGATGCCGGTGTTGGACTGGGGTGGACAAAAATGAGAAGTCGCACAACACCAGGTTATAGTCCAACAGTTTTATTTGAAATCACGAGCTTTCGGAGCGCTGCTCCTTCGTCAGGTAAAGTGACGAAGGAGCAGCGCTCCGAAAGCTCGTGATTTCAAATAAAACTGTTGGACTATAACCTGGTGTTGTGCGACTTCTCATTTTTCTCTTTCAGGATAACAGCATTCGTCCTCCCACCACTCCCACTCCGCCAATGACCTTGCTGTTGCCTGTCAGCCAGCCTGCTGCCGCCCATGCCGAGATGGTGCAGTCTGAAGTCGGGCCTTCTAGGCGCAGAGCTGATCGAGGTCATCCTCCAAGGCATCTGCAGTCTCCTCCACTGAAAGTCAGCAGCTTCCACCAGCCATGCTGCAGCTACTGGATAACACTTCATAGGAGCACTAGGACAGTCAAAGGCACACGGAAAACAGGCACTAAGGGAATTCACAAGGGTGATTAGTTTAGTTTTGTATGCAATATGGCATGATTGAATTTATAAATTTGGTTTGGAATTTGTATTTTGAGTTGGCTTTTATTTTTGCCTTGTAGCCAAGAGGACGATGTGGTGGTCAGTGACACGGGGAAAGTAAGGAGTGTGGGACTGTTGGTGAATGGAGAATTGAGGTTGAGGTTACTGATATCGCACTTGAATTAGTTCTTCACGTGCAGCCCGAGCAGAAAGGGGCTGTCTAGGTTGCAGCCTCACTTCCTCTTCCTCCTCTTCCTCATCCTCCTCTACCTCTTCCTCCTCCTCCTCATGCTCCTGCTCCTCAACTTCCCACCTGATAGGTGGTAGCAAGGGCTGTTCCCTCACGATGGCAAGGTTGTGCAGCATGCAGCATACCACCACAAATCTTCAGACCCGCTCAGCCGAGTACTGCAAGGTTCCTCAAGAGAGGTCCAGTCAGTGGAATCATTGCTTCAGGGCGCCAATAGTCTGCTCTATCACATTTCTTGTGGCAGCATGGCTCTCATTGTATGCATGCTGCGCACGTGTGCGTGGGTTGCGAACCAGAGTCATGAGTCATGTCATCAGTGGATAGCCCTTGTTGCCCAGTAGCCACCCTTTGGTTTGTCGTGGTGGTTCAAATACAGCTGGCACAGTGGACTGCCGCAGAATGAAAGCATCATGACTGCTGCCAGGATACCGGGCACTGACCTGCATGATGCGCTGCCTATGGTTATACACCAGCTGCACATTGAGTGAGTGGAATCCCTTTCGGTAAATGTACATGGCAGAGTTGCCCTGAGATGCACGCAAAGCAATGTGCGCTGCAGTCAATGGCACCCTGCACCATGGGGATACCTGCAATCCGAGCAAACTGTCGTGATCGCTCCGCCTGCTTCTCTCTGGAAAGAGGGAATGAAATGAAGTTATCTCTCTTTGAATAGAGTGCCGCAGTGACCTTCTTTATTCAACAGCGCACTGCAAACTGCGAGATGTCGCAAATATCTCCAGCAGCAGCCTGGAAGGAGCCAGATGCATAAAAGTTCATCGCCATGGTCACCTTCACAGCCACTGTTAATGTGGTCCTTGCTCTGCTCAGATGTTGGCGTGTGGCTGCAGCAGTTGGCAGATTTCAGTGATGACCTCCTTAGTGAAGCGAGACATCTCAAGCATTGGTCGTCGCTGAGGTTCAGGTAGGAGAATTGCTCCCTGAACACCCTCAGTGGATATGGCCTCCTGCTGAGAGCCCTTCTCCCACTCCTCCTGCTCCCTCTTCTAGCAGCTTGTCCTGCTCTGCATGGCCTCTACTCATTCTCCCAGTCATGCTCAATGCCAAGAGGAAGGCTTACCAGGCCACCCATGTCTGGGAGCAACCGGTTTGTGCAGAAGCCTTGAAGTCAGCAAAAATACTTCAACACCTGCCACACCACTCCCTGTAGACTTTTGAAACTTGAAACAGCTATGGAAAGCATCAACAATGTGTAGAATTGTAGCAACAGCCAGAAGAAATCAACCAGCAACTAACCTGGAAGTAGTTGATGATCCCTTTAAATATCGCTGGTGGGTGTCCTTCATGTTGCTTAACGCGTGTCCAGCCCTGCGAGGTTAAGAGAGGGCGTCAGCTGGAGCGTGGAGCTCCAAAATGTCAGCGCTGGTGTCATATCAACTTTGCATGCTGATTGACGTCATGACCTGCCTGCTCTGCACACTTCCGGCAGAAGTTAGATGTGCGTGCGCTCACCCCTTTACCAAGATGGCGTCTGGCATGCTTTGTGTCAGAAGTGTGCGAGCGCACCGCGGATGCCATTTTGGAACCCTAAGGGGACTAAAAGCACCCAAAAAACAGGTGCTACCTAGTCCAATTTCGCTCCCATGATTTTTATATGTGTTTGAAGGCAAATTATTGACCTGGTTAGGAAATCGGCTGAGCGGCAGGAGACAGACAGTAGGGATAATAACTAGTGGTGTCCTACAGGGATCTGTGTTAGGGCCTCAACTATTCACTGTATTTATTAATGACTTAGATGATGGGATAGAGAGCCAAATATCCAAGATTGCCAATGACACAAAGATAGGCAGTATTTTAAGTAGCGTAGATGGAAGCATAAAATTACAAAGAGATATTAATGAATTAAGTGAATGCGCAAAACATTGGCAAATGGATTTCAATATAGGCAAGTGTGAGGTCATCCACTTTGGACCTAAAAAAGGATAGAGCAGAATCCAAAGAACATGAGAGCGGGAGCAGCACCAAAGGACTGGACCTGGCGGGAGCACAGCGAGAGCGAGCAGTTAAAAAGAGCAGTCTCGAGCGGCAGCAACTCAACAGAGGCAGTTTTTGAAAAAGTGACGTCAGCGTAAAAAAAATGACGTCGGCACAAGAGAAGGAGCCGATTGGTGAGTAGCTGGTGAGTGTATTTTGTTAAGTTTTAAGTTTATTTCTGCTGGGTTAGTTCTTAGTCTATTAACTAGAGGCATGGCAGCGCAGCTCAGTCCCATGGAGTGCACACCCTGTGCCATGTGGGAAGTCCTGGACGCTTCACGTAGCCTGGACGACCACATGTGCGGGAAGTGTCGCCAGCTACAGCAACTTGAGCACGTTTCTAGAGGTGGTCACACCGCAGCTTAAGAGTGTGCAGGCAGAGAGGGAATGGGTGACCGCCAGACAGAAGAGGAGGACCAGGCAGGTAGTGCAGGAGTCCCCGGAGTGCATCGCGCTCTCCAACCTGTATTCTGTTCTGAGTACTGGTGAAGGCGATGGTTCCTCTGGGGAGTGCAGCCAGAGTCAAGTCCATGGCACCACAGGTGGCTCAATTGAACAGGTGGGGGGGGGGGGGAGGAAAAAGAGTGGAAGAGCAATAGTGGTAGGGGATTCAATAGTTAGAGGATCAGACAGGCGTTTCTGCGGCTGTAGACGTGACTCCAGGATGGTATGTTGTCTCCCTGGTGCCAGGGTCAAGGATGTCACTGAGAGGCTGCAGGACACTCTGAGGGGGGAGGGTGAACAGCCAGAGGTCATTGTCCATAACGGTACCAACGACATATGCAGAAAGAGGGATGAGGTCCTGCAGGCAGCGTTTAGGAGCTAAGAGAGAGATTAAAAAGCAGGACCTCAAAGGTAGCAATCTCCAGATTACTCCCAGTGCCATGTGCTAGTGAGTACAGGAATAGGAGGATAGAACAGATGAATGCGTGGCTGGAGAGATGGTGCAGGAGGGACGGCTTTAGATTCCTGAGGCATTGGGACCATTTCTGGGGAAGGTAGGACCTGTACAAGCCGGACGGGTTACACCTCAACAGAGCCGGGACCAATATTCTCGTGGGGAGGTTTGTTAGTGCTGTTGGGGAGGGTTTAAGCTAGATTGGCAAGAGGATGGGCAACAGCATATAGGAGTAGAAAAGAGGAATAAGGTGCATAAAAGAGTGATTGTGTGGGATAGTACTAGAGAAGATAGTACTAGAGGCGGTAGTAGTACCATATTAGATAGGAGCAGACTAAGAAAGATTACGAAAAATTCAAAAATGGGTTTAGAATGCATGTACGTACACGCACAAAGTGTGGTGAATAAGGTTGGTGAGCTACAAGCACAATTAGCCGTGTGGCAATATGATGTTGTGGCAATAACGGAAACGTGGCTTAAAAACGGTGAGGACTGGGCACTGTAAGTGGTTTTCTCGGGCGCACCGAAAACACACCTCTTACTACAAGTTCTGGACGATAGGGATTATATGAACAGATCAGACTCGGACACCCGTTTGAGCTCAACCGTATTGTGTTTAATAGGATTAACAATAACACTCGTAACAGTACAAAACAAAACAACCCTGGCTTGTCCAACAAGCCATACGGTGCTAAATTACCACGGTCTAATAAAATAACCCTCCCCCCCCCCACCCCATGAAATAAACTAACACAGGACCCCAGCACTAAACCCCTCTAAGGTTTGGTTGGGACTTACACTCACCCCCTCACACAGCTAAGTGGTCTTGTGGATGTGCAGGCGCAGGCAATATGCTCACCCCGATTGCCCGTTGTCTTGCTTGCAGCTTCTTCCTGTACGTCGCGCTCCTGGTTCCGTACCGCCGACACGGTATCCAAGTTCCAGTTTGAGTCGAGGTCCGTTGATGAGGGATGAAGAGCAGCGCTCAGCTTCTGGCGGTGTTCCATCGAGCCGAGCCCCACTCGGGAGACTTGCTGTAGATTGATGCCAAGGAGAAGAGAGAGCGAGAGCAGCCTCCGAACGGTTCCTTATATACCCAAAACCCATCACCTTTTTCTCCCACCAATACTGATCGATGTATTGACTCAGGTGACCTGTCTGGACCCCCCTGTGGCCTGGAGTGACTCATGACCTTTGAAATCTTTGTGAAAAATGACATTCCGTTTCCCCGCTCCCAGGCCTGGCACCTGGAGAGACAATGAGTGCTGATTACTGGATGTCTGTCGTTTCCTGAGTTGTTGGCCCCTATTAGCAGGTAATGGGTTTCAATCTCAAACCGAACTTGCTTAACTGGCTTATCTCCTGGAAGACAATGGCCTGGCCATCTCGTGCCTTCCACCAGTTTCGGTTGGGACTGTGCTTTATTGATGTGAGGGCATAGTGTCTCTGAGTTACTTCTCAGGGTATTGTTCCCAGTAGTCATGTTAGATGGTAATGACGTCAATCGGCCTGGGTTCCCTTCCACCCAGCCTGTCAGTGTGAGATGGCCATTTGCATATGAATGCACCTTAGTCAGGTTGGCCTGGCTTGCAATCCTATTCCCTAAGCCACTCCCACAAGCTTGCCCAACAGTACAGTTCTTTCTTGGGGTTTTGGATATAAAATATGATTCCTAAAAATGGCCAGAAAGCTGGTGCTACAGCACTTAATATTCAAGGGTACAAGGTGTTCAGAAAAGATAGGGAAGGAAAAAAGGGAGGTGGGGTGGCAGTGCTGATTAAGGAAAACTTTGTAGTGTTGGAAAGGGAGGATGTTCTTGAGGGGACAAGGACAGAATCCATTTGGTTAGAGTTGAGGAGCAAAAAGGGTATGATCACGCTATTGGGGGTATTCTTTAGGCCTCCAAATAGTGAGAGGGAGGTAGAGGAGCAAGTCTGCAGGGAAATTGCAGAAATATTCAATAGCTATAGAGTGGTGATATTGGGGGACTTTAATTACCCAAATATCGATTGGGATAATGCTAGGGTAAAGGGAAAGGAGGGAGAGGAATTTCTGAAATATGTTCAGGAGAATTTCCTTCACCAATATGTTCTTGGCCCAACTAGGAAGGAGACATTGCTGGATCTGGTGCTGGGGAATGAGGTGGGCCAGGTCGACCAAGTGTCTGTGGGAGAACACTTGGGTACGAGTGATCATCGTATCATAAGATTTAGATTAGCAATGGAGGGCAGCAAGGAACAATCTAGAATGGAACTTCTAAACTGGAATAGGGCTAACTTCAGTGGGATGCGAAAGGATCTAGCCAGGGTAAAATGGAACCAAAGACTGACAGGAAAAACTGTAACGGAACAATGTGTGATCTCTAAGGAGGAGATGTTGCAAGTACAGGCTAGGTACATTCCAACAAGAGGGAAGGGTAAGGGAACCAAAGCAAGGGCTCCTTGGACGATGAGGGAGATAGAGAAGATGATGAAACAAAAAAAGAGGGTGTATGATGAATGTCAGGTGAATTCTTCAAGGGAGAACCAGACCAAATTGAGAGGGGATGTGAAGACGAAAATAAGATTGGCAAAGAGAGAATATGAGAGTAGAATGGTGGTTAACATAAAAGGGAACCCAAAATTCTTCTACCGGCATGTAAACAGTAAGCGGGTAGTAAGAGGCGGGGTGGGGTGTATTAGAGACAAAGAAGGTGATATATGCTTAGAGGCGCAGGGCAAGGCTAGAATACTCAGTGAGTACTTTGTATCGGTGTTTACTAAGGAGGTGGCTGCTGACAAAATATCGGTAGAAGTGGAAAAGGTAGAAACAATGGAAGGGGTAGAAATTGATAGACAGGATGTACTAGAAATGCTGGGTATACTTAGAGTGGTCAAGTCACCTGGTCCAGATGGCTTGCATCCCAGGTTGCTAAGGGAATTGGGGGAGGAGATAGCAGAAGGGCTTGCCATAATTTTCCAATCTTCCCTAGATGTGGGGGAGGTGCCTGAGGATTGGAAAGTGGCAAATGTGACACCATTGTTCAAGAAAGGGTATAAGGACAATCCTAGTAACTACAGGCCGGTCAGTTTAACATCAGTGGTGGGTAAAGTTTTAGAAACAATAATCAAGGAAAAAATTAACGGGCATTTGGAAGGTTTAAGCTAATTAAGGAGAGCCAACACGGATTTGTAAAAGGCAGATCGTGTTTGACTAATCCAATTGAATTTTTTGATGAAGTAACAGAGAGGATTGATGAAGGGAATGCAATGGATGTTGTCTACATGGATTTTCGGAAGGCATTTGACAAAGTACCACATAGAAGGCTGGTTAACAAAATTGAGGCTCATGGAATAGATGGGTCAGTGGCAGCTTGGATAAGGAATTGGCTTAAGGACAGAGAACAGCGAGTTGTGGTAAATGGCTGTTTTTCAGACTGGAGGACAGGAGACAGTAGTGTTCCCCAAAGGTCAGTGCTGGGACCACTGCCTTTTTTGATATATATAAATGACCTGGATATTGGAATGCAGAGTAGAATTTGTAAATTTGCCGATGACACCAAACTTGGGGGTGTGGCAAACAGTGTGGATGATACCAATCGACTACAACAGGACATAGAAAGGCTAGCAGAATGGGCAGACAAGTGGCAGATGGAATTTAATACAGAGAAGTGTGAGGTGATGCATTTTGGCAGAAGGAACAGGGAGAGGCAATATACACTTAATGGCACAGTTTTAAAGAGTGTGCAGGGACAGAGGTTCCTAGGAGTTAATGTGCATAGTTCCCTGAAGGTGGCAGGACATATTGAGAGAGTGGTTAGCAAAGCATATGGGATCTTGGGCTTCATAAATAGAGGTATTGAGTACAAAAGTAGAGAAGTTATGCTGAACCTTTATAAAGCGCTGGTTAGTCCACAACTGGAGTATTACGTCCAGTTCTAGTCAGCACACTTTAGGAAGGATATGAAGGCCCTTGAGAGGGTGCAGAGGAGATTTACCAGAATGGTTCCGGGATGGGGGATCTTAGCTACAAGGGCAGGTTAGAGAAGCTGGATTTGTTTTCATTAGAGCAAAGGAGGTTGAGGGGTGATTTGATAGAGGTGTACAAGATTATGACGGGTTTGGATAGGCTAGACGGGGGTAAGGCTGTTCCCACTAGTTGATGGTACAAGTACACAGATTTAAGCTTTTGGGCAAGAGATACAGGGGGGACGTGAGGAAAAACTTTTTTACGCAGCGAGTGGTGATGACCTGGAACTCACTGCCGACGGAAGTGGTGGAAGCGGAGACACTCAATGTTTTCAAGGGGAGACTGGATAGGCACTTGAGGGAAATAAACTTGCAGGGCTACGGGGATAGAGCGGGGGAGTGGGACTGACTGGATTGCTCTACAGAGAGCCGGCACCGACTTGATGGGCCAAATGGCCTCCTTCTGTGCCGTTATGACGCTATGACTTTCTAAATAGTGAAAAACTGGAAATAGTAGAGGTCCAAAGAGACTTGGGGGTCCATTTACATATATTGTTAAAATGTTAGGTACAGAAAATTATCAGAAAGGCTAATGGAATGCTGGCCTTTATATCTAGAGGACTACAATACAAGGGGTAGAAGTTATGCTACAGCTGTACAAAGCCCCTGTTAGATCACACCTGATAATGTCTTCAGCTCTGGGCACCACAGGCCTTGGAGGGAGTGCAGCATAGATTTACCAGAATGATACCTGGACACCAAGGCCGGAATATTTACCCGCCGACGTGCTGGGAGCAGGGGTGTCCAGTAGCTCACAGGAAACCTGGAGTAGCTGCAGCATATCCATCAGTGGTTTTTTAATCCAGCCACTGCATTTGGATCTGATTTCCAGGTTTTGCGATCAATTAGCGTGATGACAAAACACATGGGTCTATTTCAGCTGAGGTATTTAAAGGAACACTGCAAGGATGACAGTTGAAGGATTGTGGAGGTGGGCGAAACAGAGGAAGGAATAAAGAATCGAGTCTCAACATGCAAAGGCTGTGCCTCACTTCAATAATGTGTCCCTCGACCTGATGCAGCGAGGTGTAAGGGCCTGCAGGGAGATACTATTCCCTGTTGACAGGAGGAAGAAGCCAGTATCAATGGCCAAGAAGGGTTGGCTTGAGATTGCAGAGGAGGTCAGCAGCAGGAGTGTGGTGCCACATTCCTGGATACATTGTTGGAAGCACTTTAATGACTTAATGAATGCAGGAAAGGCGAGTACAGTGGCACATTCAACTACACCCTGATGTACGTGTCACCCCAACTCCCTCACCCTGCCTTCCCAAGCCTAGTCCTGCACATCACTCCTCACACCAATGTACCTTGCAGGTGCACCCATCCCTCTCTGTCTATGCACTTCCTCACATCCCCATCTGACCATGTACCACTGACACTCACCCTCATCTTAATGCAATGTCGCGTCTCTCCCTCATAGTCACCTTCAACAGATGTTGTCCATCCATCCGTTCCACTCATTCCGTGACTCTCACTCAAAGGTCTCTTGTGTCCCTCCTTGCACGAGAAGAGATCACAGAACAGCTGGGATGGGCAGAGAACCAGAGGTGACCCTCCAGTCATCACCACACTGACAGCTACAGAGGAGGATGCTCTGGAGATAAGCCGAGTGTCGGCATGCCTGGCGGTAGGAGATGGAGAGATGGGACCTCCCAGCTACCTGGTGACAGAATTAAATATCACACAGCCACATGGCATACACAGTCACTCATGTTGACTTGATGTCAGCAGCCAATGAAATATGATCATGTGCACAATGTTCACTTAAAACAATCTTACATTGACAGTTCTAATTCATGTCTTTAATCTCCCACAAGCCCATCAAGTGTCCTGCAGGAGGTGGTACTGGAGGAGGACGATGACTCCTCAAAGGAGGTCACTCACTCTGAGGGTGCACCATCGCAGGACTCATGCACAACATGCAGCAGCTCAGATACACACACGTCGGTGGGACCAGGAAGACAGATAGTTGTCTTGTCACTTGGTCGCTCACACATCACATGTGAGCAAGAGCAGATGGTGTGGGAGGAAGGGGTTTCAGTTCATAGGGCACTGGCACCAGTACTGGGGAAAGAGGGAGCTGTTCCGTTGGGACGGGCTCCACTTAAACCGGGCTGGGACCAGTGTCCTGGCGAACTGAATGACTAGGGCAGTAGACAGGGCTTTAAACTAATGAAGGGCGGTTGGGTGGATTCAGGAAAGAGTAAATTTAAAAGCAGCGAGAAAAATGTCAAGGCTCTAGAGCAGAGTAGAGTTTTGGGTAAAAATAAGCAGAGTGGGTCAGGAAGGAACAGAGAGAGTAACAAAGGTAATAAGGCATCAGTGACTAAGGTGACATCAGGGAAAAACAGAAATAAGTCAAAGCTAAAGGCACTGTAGCTGAATGCGTGAAGCATTCACAACAAAATAGATGAATTCATTGGGCAGATAGAAATTAACAGGTTGATCTAATAGCCATAACGGAGACATGGTTGCGAAGTGGCCAAGGTTGGGAACTAAATATTCCAGGATACTAAACTTTTAGAAGAGAAAGGCAAAATGGAAAAGGAGGAGGAGTAGCCCTGTTAATAAAGGATGGGATAAAGACAGTAGAGACAAAGGATCTTAGCTCCGAAAATCAAGAAGTAGAATCAGTTTGGGTGGAGCTAAGAAACAGCAAGGGGCAGAAAACATTGGTGGGAGTTGTTTATAGGCCCCCAAACAAAGATTCACCACCCTCTGAGTGAAGAAATTTCTCCTCATTTCAGTCCTAAATGGCTGACCCCTTATTCTGAACCCCTGGGGCTGTCGATAAAGAGAATGATTCTGGAGCAGCAGCAAAAAATGCGTGAGGCTCTGGCAGGATTTCCAGCCGCACTGTACACACTTGCAGGGAGAATGGAGGAGTCCATCTCAAGCATGAGTGGCATGATGTCGCAGGCCTTAGCTATGATGCGTTTGTCTATGGAAGGAGTGGCCACCTGCATGGAGCATCAAACGTGGCAGTCAAACGAGTGCATGCTGGCCCTCACCAATAGCTTACACACTCTAAATGCCACCTTAACTAGGATAGATCAAAACCTAGCCTTGGCTGCTCAGCGCCCCGTTGATGCTAGCTCATTGCTAGCAGAGAAGTGTGGGTGGGCCTTGAGAGGAAAAATGGAGAAAGGGGCCATAGAAGTGGGGACTTTTTTCAAAGTGCTTCCACTTCTCACCTGTTGCCCCACCCCCCTCAGTTAGTGCCACACGTTCTGCCTCGTATCCCGATGGCCGAGTCTGCCCCTGCACAGGTGCAGGTGAAGCAGTCTTTGGGGGGGCCCTCACGGGCTCCAAAACCCACTTTGGCCAAGAGCATCTCAGCAGTCCGAGCAGTGATGTGAGCAGCCTGCCTCTACCTCTGCTGAAGCCACTGGGGTTGCACGATGTAGGAGTAGTAGGAAAAGGAAGATGAAAGATTAGTAGTTGCACAAGGATATACACATGGTTGTGTTAGACATGTTAAAATTATTTCTTTGCACCACTTTCCCATCTTACTCATTTTTGCCTGCAGCCTTGCAAATGGCCTTCTCCGTTCTGATGAATGATCAGACAAAACTTAATCCGAGCAATGGGTGTCTGTGAAAGGGATGCTTTTTAGATTGCAGGACTGCTTTGTGCTAGGGGAGACGGTGGGGGGAGTGGGGGCAAACGGGTTCAGCATGTGGCTGCCAGATAGGTGCAGTGGTGCAACCTAACTAAATCCTGCCATGATGGATCCATCCCGGGCAGCAATGTGCGCCACTGCGGGTGCCATGGCCACATGATGTTCCCCCTCCTCCTCCTCATCTTCCTCCTCTGAAGAGGCACTGTGCTCTGCGCCTTACTCCTCCTGCAGTGCCAATCCTCGCTGCTGAGCTTTGTTGTGCAGAGTGCAGCACACCACGATCATCTGGAGACCCTGGCTGGTGTGTAGTGAAGGGCGCCTCCAGATCTGTCGAGGTACCTGAAGCACATCTTCAGCATTCCGATTGCTTGCTCAATGACACATCTCGTCATCATTTGGCTTTGATTGTAGTGCTCTAAGGCCTCATTGCTTGGGCTCCTCATGGGTGTCATCAGCCACATCTTAAGTGGATAGCCCTTGTCTCCAAGCAGCCAGCCAGTAAGTCTGTTCAGAGGTGCAAAGAGCTCAGGGAGGGTGGACTGGCACAGGATGAATACATCAAAGCAGCTCCCTGGGAATCTTGCACACACCTGCATAATGACCTTTTTGTGGTTACAGTTGAGCTGCACATTGATGGAGTGGAAGCCCTTACGGTTCACGAACATTCCTGGGTGATCTGGGGGTGCTTTGATTGCCACATGTGTGCAGTCAATGACACCCTGCATCTGTGGGAAGCCAGCCAGAGCCGAAAACCCGAGCACACGTTCATTCTGACTGGCTTTATCGATGACAAAGTCTATATATTTGCCTGCCCTGGCAAACATGGCATCGATCACCTGGGTGATACATTTGTGGGTGGTCGACTGCGAAATCATGCAAATATCTCCTGCAGATCCCTGGAAGAAGCCTGAAGTGAAGAAGTTGAGGGCGGTGGTCACTTTGACAGCCACCAAAAGCGTAAAGCATGGCCACCAGGTCCTCTAGGCAGCAGGTCTTGTTCCAGCGGCGGCAAATGTTTGCCACGACCTGACGTGATACTCTGAGCCTCCTGAGGCACTGCTGTTCGGACATGTCCAGGAAGCTGATCCTCTGCCTATATACCCTGTGTTGTGGGTATCGCCTCCTGCGGGCTGCACCTCTGTGCGCATTCCCCCTCTCCTGTGGAGCGGCAGGTCTGTGAGGAGAAGGTTGCTGCTGCTCCTGCTGGTGTCGCTGCTGTTGGTGTTGCTGCTGGTGCTCATCTTGGTCCTCATCTGAGATCCAAGATGAAACAGCATAAGCGGCACCCATGCTGATCTGATATATGTGAGAAGTCGCACAACACCAGGTTATAGTCCAACAGCTTTATTTGAAATCACAAGCTTTCGGAGTGCTGCTCCTTCGTCAGGTGAAGTGAAGAAATACATATGGGCACAGCATAAATATGTATTTCTTCACTTCACCTGACGAAGGAGCAGCGCTCCGAAAGCTTGTGATTTCAAATAAAGCTGTTGGACTATAACCTGGTGTTGTGCGACTTCTCACTTTTGTCCACCCCAGTCCAACACCGGCATCTCCGCATCATGAATCTGATATATGACAGATGGAAAGTGAAGAGCAGGCGCACAAACCTCCAATGTAGTGAAAGTCATCTCCAATGTAGTAGAAACCACCTCCAAAGTAGAAGAAATCACCTGCAAAGTACTGAAAGCAAACTCTCAGAACAAGTGCTGTGAGCAAAAGCCTTTCACTTAAGCAAGGAAGCAGGTGTGTGGTCTCAGTACTTGTGCGATTTTTTTTGCCTGTCACTTGTTCAGCCCCCTCAATTGCCACTGTGCTCTCGCCTTGCTTTCACTGGTGAGGTCCAGGAAGCCCAGGAAACCCCTGCACCCACAGTGAAATTTGAAAACCTCTGTTAAAAAAACTGTTAATTACCTCTAAGCAGCTTTAAATTGGCACCACGCCTCTCCCGAGGGGGTTTCTGCCGAACGCATCCAGTTAAATATGGAAGTCGCGGGTTGGAGCCGGCTTCCTGACACGCTGTCAATTTCAGCGCATTTAACCACCCATCCGCTCCCAAACCCACTCACTCTTTGCTGTTAAAATTCCCCCCCCACGACCACAGGTTAAATTATGAGGAAAGATTACACGAACTAGGGTTATATTCCCTGGAAATTAAATGGTTAATGTGTGATTTGATCGAAGTTTTCAAGATATAAAGTGGGAACTGATAGGGTAGATAGAGAAAAACTATTTCCGCTGGTTGGGGAGTCTAGGACTAGGGGATATAGCCTAAAAACTAGAGCCAGGCCTTTCAGGAGTGAAATTAGGAAACACTTCTACACACAAAGGGTGGTAGAAGTTTGGAACTCTCTTCCGCAAATGGCAGTTGATGCTAGGTCAATTGTTAATTTTAAGTCTGAGATTGATAGATTTTTGTTAACCAAAGGTATTAAGGGATAGGGGTCAAAGGCGGGTATATAGAGTTAGGTCGCAGATCAGCCGTCATCTCATTGAATGGTGGAACAGGCTCGAGGGGCTAAATGGCCTCCTCCTGTTCCTATGACTTATGGCCAACACATAACTCTCAGCCTGGGAGGTGAACAAAGATCTTATTAAAGCTGTGGAATTTCACTCAGCTGTCTGGAAATTGTTCTAAGAGTATTTATTTTCTTAAATTTCTCATTTGTGGCAGTTTATTCTTGCTAGCTTTGCTATCCAGAGTCCAGTTAGTGTCTGAAAACAATTACTTACAGGACCCTCACTTATTTCTACAAGCAAGGAAGATGAAAACATTACAATGTTCTATCCACTGGGCAATCCCCTGTTCCTGCTTATTATGGACAACCTGGCAGAGAAGCAGAGGGAGAAGGCAGGGAGAATGGCCAGAGACTGAACCGATCTCGATACTACCCTCCACAGAGAATGTACAGGGAACAGATGCCATTTGAGGCACTGTGGAAGGAGCTGTGCATGCGCAGACTGAGCGTCAGAAAGGAAGCAATTGGCCACCTATGTGAGATGCTCCATGAAGACCTAAAGCCATGGTCCACCTCCGCAGGGCCTTGTCAATGACAATGAAGTTGCGGACGGCCCTCAATTTCTACGGCACCAGATCCTTCTAATCAGGCTCTGTAACATCAGCCAAAGAGCTGTGAGGACCTGTATTCAATAGGTGACAGGTGCCCTCTTCTGCAGAGCATCGGACTTCATTAAATACGACATGTCCCCTGCGCAGCAAAGATACAGGGCCATCATCTTCCACAGGATAGCTGGCTTCCCCAGGGTGCAGGGGCTATAGATGGGGCCGAGGTGCCGCCAAAGGCTCCACTCGATGAGCCTGTCATCTTTTCTCCACAGGAAGGGGTACCACTCGGTAAATGCGCCAATTGTCTTTGATGCCCAACTGAGAATTCTGCACGTAAACTGAGAGCATTAGGGAAGCGCTCATGATGGGGATGTGCAGACACTGGAGATTACTTTTTAAAGCCTTTTTAAAAGTTTTTTTTAACTGTAATTAACTTTATAAAGTTGATTTTGGTTGATTTCAGAAGTTGCAGCTCACTTCCTTCCCAGAGCCACATCTCAATCTGACATGTGATATCTTAGGTATTGATCGTGCCATGTGGTTGCTGTGGGGAAAGCCATTGGCTGCACTGTCGTTGAGGTCCCTGATTGGCCATTGACCTCGCCGCACCTTAGAAGGATTGATGTTCCAGCAAATTACGAAGTAAATAAAGATCGATATGAACTGAGAGCTGAAAAGTCCAAACACGCCGTTCCAGCAAATTCAGGCCTATTAATGTCTCAATATAAGTCAATACTAAGGCACCCCAGGTTCAAGTGTAAACAGACTGTAAGTACCTGTAGTGAAACCAAGCAGAAACTGCAAGTGAAGTAGATTGCTTTAGATCTAGCGGATCCATTTGCTAGATGGATCACCTGTATGTACTAAGAAGATTGTGAAGGAATAATTTAGCTATAAAGTGGTCCAATTCTGCTTTCCTTTCTGTTTCAAATTGATGGGAGTTTGTTTGCTGTGCAGATTGGAAAAAATTCTTATTGCTTTCTGTAGCAACATAGTACATGATGAATTGACCTAAACTGACTTTTCCTTTTACACAAATACATAGAAACATTTCATTATGAACCAGCCTGATATAAACACACTGTAATAGATAAACTATGGATAGGTTTAAGGTACTTTGTGCCAAGATAAATATTAATGGCAAAGATAGGTTGTTAGCTAGAGATTTTATACTTTGCAGATTGCCAAATGCAATTAGCTGAGAAAATAACTGCTACAGGATTCAGAATGAATTTAGGGGACTGTATATTATGATTACAGGATTAGGCTCAGCTGTGTCCCCACAGTCAACTAAACAGCCAACTCTCACTACTTAGGCTCACGTCTGAGGAATGACCCTTAAGTGAGATACCGGGGGATAGATGGCACCCGTGAAGCCACAGCATGTATCACTACCTCCTGTTGAGGCAGGGTAAGGTGAAAAAAATCAAAGCAAACAAAAAGATCCTTGTTTCGCCAGTATGATGACAGCTTCTGCAGTTGCGTTAGATGCCAAAGTCACAAATATAAACAGTGCCACTGTAATAAAATTGGACCCAATAGTCTGGATTTACCGTTGCCAGCCACCCATTGTAGTGGCGTTAATTGGACAGCCTTTAGTGGGAAATGGGCAGTAGTTACGTCCCCCAGAACTCAGCCCACTTTGTGACAAGCTGCCGTTTCCAGAGGGTGTCATATCTTTGTATGATAATATCATATAAAGATATGGTTCTAGGGATGACATACCTGTTCCTAAGAGTGCCCTCAATGTGGGTGGAGGCAGGTAGTCAAAATCTCCGAGTGGCCTTACACTCCCACAGTCAGAAGCAAGCTTAAGACTGCCTATGCTCATTGCAAATGAAGCGTCGCTTCAAAAAGTAATTCCCAGCCGCAGTAATCACTATTCAAACTTTCAGTAGTTTTAAGTGTATTGATGCGAGGAGGGAGAATCATTCCCAGGCCACAGACATATGCATCCTACCAGCCAGTTCTGAGTGACATTGACAGAGGCCAGTTTGGAGTGACAGATATCTTCTTGACTGCATGCATGGGCCAGTAAGACAAAGAAAGCTAGGGGCAAAATAGAGAGATTCATACCCTCATTAAAAAAAAGTCGCTACCCACTGTTCATACAATTAGCATATCTCCTGTCATGTGATACTTCATTATAATACAGATTAATATGCATGTGTGCTACTTTCAATATCTTTTTGCTGCAGACAGCATTTTCCTAGCCTCAAGTAGTTCACTGGAGCTTCATATTCAAGTTGATACTGGCATGAAATTATATTGAAAGAACTCTTTTTAAAAGGCGCACACTGTTTGATTAGATGGAGTCATACTTTATTGCATAAAGCCATGTTAATCAGAATATTTGTAATCGTGCACTCTTGTCAGTAACAGTTAATGGTGTCACAGCATGCAGGGCTGCAACAATTCTAACACATTTTAAAATTAAAACTAAGCATCCGTTTTCCTTTTCTCCAGCGAGGAAACAAGATTTTGCCCATTTCATATATTCTCATCATCCTTACGGTTGGAGAGGGGAGATCAGCTGTAATTTTGTCAGAGGCACAATTACATTTTTATGATACAATGATGTTTTGACATAAGCGGCATCAAGTCCTTGGGGGAGAAATCGAGCTCTGTAGCGCCTGTTTTTTAGGCACTACGCGGCCTCCTAACACTCAAAAATGGCGTCCGAGATGCACGCGCACACTTCCGACGGGATGTGCGCCAGATGCCATCTTGTTAAAGCGGTTTGCGCGGATGCACCTAACAACCTATGGCAGCATGCAGAGCAGGCAGATTATGACGTCAATAGTATCCAAGGCTGATTTGACACCAGCGCTGCCATTTTAGAACACCACACTCCAGCCTACGCCCTGTCTTAACCTTGCACAGCTGAACACGATGTTAAATGGCAGGAAAGACCCAGCACTACTTAAAGGGATCATGAACTACTTACAGGTTAATTGCTGGATCATTTCTTCTGGCTGCTGGTGCAATTGTACGCATTTTTGGAGCTTTTCTATACTTGCCTAAAGTTTGAATAGTCTACAGGGAGTGGTCTAGCTGGTGCTGAAGTACTTTTTTCTTCGTTTAAAAGCTTGTGCTGAAACAAATTGCTTCCAGACACGGGTGGCCTGGTAGGCCTTCCTCTTGGAATTGAGCATGACTGGGAGAATGAAGAGAGGCCACACAGAGCAGGACAAGCTGCTAGAAGAGGGAGGAGGAGGAGAGGCGCTCAGCAGGAGGCCATATCTGCGGAGGGTCTTTCGGGAGCAATTGTCTTACCTCAACTTCAGTGAGGAACAATGCTTGAGATGTCTGTGCTTCACTAAAGAGGTCTTGACTGAAATCTGCCAACTGTTGCAGCTACAACTGTTCCTCAAAGCAGGACAAGGACAGCATTGCCTGTGGCTGTCAAGGTGACCGTGGCTCTTAAGCTTTAGGCATTTGGCTCCTTCCAGGCTGCTGCTGGAGATATAAGCAACATCTTGCAGTTTGCAGTACATTGCTGTATAAGGGAGGTCACTGAGGCTCTCTACAAATAGAAACAGCTTCATCTCATTCCCTCTTGCCAGAGACAAGCAGGCAGAGCGAACACGAGGGTTTGCTCGGATTGTAGGCTTCCCCATGGTGCAGGGTGCCATTGACTGCATACACATTGCCATGTGTGAGCCTCGTGAACTCGGCCATTTTTATGAACCAAAAGGGATTCCACTCCCTCAATGTGCGACCACAAGCAGCTCGTCATGCAGGTGAGTGCCCGTTATCCTGGCAGTAGTCACGATTCCTTCATTCTGCAGCAGTCCTCTGTGCCACCTGTATTTGACCCACCACGGCAAGTCAAAGGCTGGCTACAAGGGTTATCCACTCATGACATGGCTCATGACTCTGGTCTGGAACCCATGTGCACAGCAGGCCTACAATGAGAGTCATGCTGCCACAAGGAACATTATAGAGCACACCATCGGCATCCTCAAGCAACGTTTCCGCTGCCTGGCCCACTCTGAAGGAGCCCTTCAGTCCTCAGCTGAGCGAGTATCAAGATTTGTGGCAGCATGCTGCATGCTGTACAACCTGGTCATTAGGAGGGAAAAGCCCTGGCCACCACCTATCAGGTGAGAAGCTGAGCAGCAGGAGCATGAGGAGGAGGAGGAGGAGGAAGTACAACAGGAAGTGGAGGAACAGGAAGAGGAAGGGAGGCTACATCGTAGACAGCCCCTTTCTGCCTGGGATCTACGTGATGAAATAAATAATGAGTGATACCAGTAACCAATGTTCCCCGTAATTTGTTTTTGGGTCACGCGGCCCTTTTTATGGGCTGTGCGGCCCATTCAAAAGTCTGCGCATGTGCGTTTTTTTCAATTTAAAAGCCGGCTCACCGGCTGCACGGGACCACTGCGCATCCATGCAGCCACGCAGCTTAAAGGGATCATTTCCAGTAACCTCAACCACACCTCCCCATTCACCAACAGTGCCGCACTCATTACCTTTCCTCTATCACTGACCATCACATCGTCCTCTTTCCAACAACACAAAAATAAAAACCACCAGAAAATGCACATTCCAAACCAAATATATAAATTTAATCATGACATAATGCATACAAAAATAAACTAATCACCCTTGTACATTCCCTGTGCCTTTGTCTCTCCTAGTGCTCCTACAAGGTGCTTCCCCAGTGGCTGCGTAGTGGAAGGATGCTGACCTCTAATTGAGGAGGCTGCAGATGACCTTGGAGGGTGACCTCGAGCAGCTCTGGGCCTAGAAAGCCTGGCTTCAGACTGAACCATCTTGGCCTGGGCTGCAGCAGTCTGGGCTGGCTGGCTGACAGGCAACAGCAAGGGCACAGGCAGAGTGGCAGGGGTGGGAGGACGAATGCTGTCACCCTGAGAGAGGAGAGCGGGTTCATTCTCCATGGATCCACTGCCACTCCACAGGGGCGGCGCCTCAGCAATCCGACTAATCTGTTGGAGAGGAGATTGATAGACTGCTGTGAGGCCCTGTATGCCTCTTTGAACAGTGGTATCCAGAGCCATGACGGCAGCAGTCTGAGCTTGAAAGGCAGCAGTCTGAGCTTCCACTACAGCACTCAGACCTTTGATGGAAGCTATTTGTGCTTCAATGAAAGTTGAGACATCGGCCATCAGATGCTGCATCATGGTGGGTTCCACAGGTGTGCTGATGGAGCTGACCACCTGTTCCATGTTGGAATGGATCCGCTCCAAGCTCTGCGCAAACGCCTGTGCCAAGTTGTTGCTGGACTCCTCCATGCTCCTTGACATTGAACGCAGGCTTTCTGGCAGGCGTTCCAGTGCACCAAGCATTTGGTTATGTACACCCATCAGCCTTCTTCTGTAGCCTGGTCCATCGAAGTCCTCATCTGAGTCCTTTGCAGCAGAACAAGTGTGTGACCTCGTTCTCTGGCGAGCTGGCACCTGCACTATCCTTTCCCCCGCCCTGGCTCCTACGCACTTGTGCCCGGTGTCTCACCACGTGCAAATCTCTCCTCTATTCTAGCCTCTAAAGAAGGTGTAGTGTCAGTATCTGAGCTGGTGGTTGTGAGTGTAAGATCGAGTGATGGTGTCTCTTCATCTTCACTGCTTTCTTCCACTTCCTCCACTGGCTGGGAAGGCTCCAGTCCTTGGGTATCTGAAATAAAAAAGAGACAAGGGCTGAGTTGTGGTGAGGGGAAAGAACAAAGTAAGAAGTGCATGGTTACACACTCTGCAGCTTCTAAGTCAGAAGAAATTGAGTGATGAGGGAAAAGTGGGATGAGAGGAGGATTAGGGATGCAGATACCCTCATCATCGATTACTCCAGCCCTGCCAGTGGGTACGGCCTCAGCGATGCCCCTTCCCATGATGGCCAACACTGTCTCCTCCATGGGGGTAAAACATGCTGGCACACTTGCCCTCCTTCAGTTCTTGGCTGCTGCCTGCTGTTGTGCGCCACCTTCTTCTGCAAGAAAGAAGGAAGTGTGTCAGTGAGTTGAATAGCTGCCAGTGTGTGCAAGCTGTGGGTTGTGGGTGTGAGGCTTGCAACAGTGCTAAGTGTGTTAGTGTGAGGTAAATCATATGAATGTTAGGGTTGAGTACTGATTGATAGAGCTTGTTAGTAGGTGGGTGATGAGGGTGTTGTGAATTGAGCTGTGGATGAGGCAAGTGGTGCAGTTGTTAGGATGTGCCTTTTGAAGATGAACTCACTGACCTTGAAAACTCGTGTGAGATCATTAAACTTCTTCCTGCACTGCATCCACGTACTTCGAGCAACACCCCGGCATTGACCTCCTCTGGTACTTCTTCCCACTGCCTCCTGAGCATCTGTCTGGAGGCCTCCTGCCCCCATATGGATACAGGACATCTCTCCTTCTCTCCACCTCTTCCACCAAGATCTCCAGTTCAGTGTCTGAAGAACTTAGGGCGCGATCTTGCCAGCCCTGGGGAGGCAGGTATGGAGGCGGGACTGCCGGGAAAATGGCAGAATTTGGGGGCGGGTGCCCAACCCGCCTCCATGCCATCTTCCCAGTAGGCGGGTAGCCATCCCGCGCCAGGTCCCGTCTCCTTGGAGGCAGGAAGGGATTAAAGCCAATTAACTGCCTGTTAACAGGTAACTAACAGGCAGAAAATAGGATTATCCCCCTTTTGCCCTCACAAGTGCGGGCTTCCCGAAGGCTCTGAAACCCGGCAGCTCAGCGAGGTGAGTAGGGGGTCTGCGGGGGTCGGGGGCGGGGGTTCAAAAGTGTGCTGTGAAGGTAAGTGATGGGTGCAAGTGTGGAGAGGTGAGTATCTGAGGTAAGTGCAAAGTGTTAATAAAAGTGTACTTACCTTTGTTTCTTCCTGCAGGCTTCAGTTGGTGGGTATGCGGAGAGTCTCACACCTCCGCGTTGGAGATGACAGGTGGCCATTGCATTCTCCAATGCAACAACCATCTCATTTCTGCAAAAGAAAGAGGTTTGATGAGGTCTTGAATTCAAGACCTCATCAAACTACAGAGAATGTCAGTGTTTGACAGCTTCACAGAGCTGTCATATGATGACAATTCATCTGTCAAGAAACGTTATACATTGACGTTCTCTGCAACCGGCTTTCCCTTAATTGGCCTGCTAAACCCGCTGGGCGGGCTTAACAAGGTCAATCAAGGGAAAATAGCGTGGGTTGGCAAGAAGTTGATGGAAGTGGGACTGAAACCCGACAAGTGGGAGTCCCGCCTCCAATAGCTCCCCATTGGCAAAATCATCCCCACAGTGCCCGCGCTCTCGTATGTTCAGCCATTGCTCAAAGTATCAGTGCACAGATTCAGTTTTCAAATGACTCCCACCACTTGTTGCAGCCACAATGTACCTCCTCTTTAAGAGGTGCTGGCTGCCTTTAAGTAGTGCTAACCACTCATGATACCGAGCCCCCTGCTGATGCGTGTAGCCAATGAACAGTGCGTGTAGCTCTGGCTGCACGCAGCAATCACATAAATCAGCAGGCAGCACAAATTTAACGAACTGCCTGCAACACAATGAACGTGCGTGGGTTAATCACATACCGCAACCCCCATGCCCATTTTCAGGGGTTAGCCAATTTCTCCCCCCTGGTGTGTTGGTAAACAAATGAGAAAGAGCTTCACAATCACT
Organism: Squalus acanthias; assembly: GCA_030390025.1. NCBI lineage: Eukaryota > Metazoa > Chordata > Chondrichthyes > Squaliformes > Squalidae > Squalus > Squalus acanthias. The sequence continues at coordinate 103,722,576 of CM059432.1, forward strand.
TTTTTGTCAATTTAACATAAAGGTTAGAATCATAGAATGGTTACAGCACGGAAGGAGGCCATTCGGCCCATCAAGCCCGTGCCGGCTCTCTGCAAGAGCACTTCAGCTAGTCCCACTCCCCCGCCCTTTCCCCGTAGCCCAGCAGATTTCTTTCCTTCAGATACTTATCCCACTCCTTTTGAAAGCCGTGATTGAATCTGCCTCCACCACCCTTTCAGGCAGCGCATTCCAGATCTTAACCACTCGCTGCGTAAAAAAGTTTTTTCTTACGTCGCCTTTGGTTCTTTTGTCAATTACCTTAAATCTGTGTCCTCTGTTTCTTGACTCTTCTGCCAATGGGAACAGTTTCCCTCTATCTACTCTGTCCAGACCCCTCATGATTTTGAACACCTCTATCAAATCTCCTCTCAATCTTCTCTGCTCCAAGGAGAACAACCCAGCTTCTCCGGTCTATCAACGTAACTGAAGTCCCTCATTCCTGGAATAATTCTCATAAATCTTTTCTGCACCCTCTCTAAGGCCGTCACATCCTTCCTAAAGTGTGGTGCCCAGAATTGGACACAGTACTCCAGTTGGGGCCGAACCAGTGTTTTATACAGGTTATTCATAATTTCCACACTTTTGTACTCTATACCTCTATTGTAATGGGTTCTTGTCGTGCTTGTATCACAGACGGTGCTGGCACGGGGCTAGTACATGAGTGGGGGTTCGCATGATCCTACCAGTCATCACCTCGTACGGGGAATACCCCGTACTCTTCGAGTGGCTGGCCCGGATCCCATGAGGACTAGAGGCAGATTTGGGGCGAGTTCATAGTCTCTTTCCTCAGCTTCTCCTTGAGGGTCCGGTTCATGCGTTCAACAATCCCTGATGACTGGGGATTGTGCGCTACGTGCCACTTCCCTTCAATGCCCAAAAGGATGAGGGTGTTCTGCATCACCTGGCCGGTGAAATGACTCCCTTGGTCTGACTCCACGAAACGGGGGAGTCCCCACCGCGAGAACACTTCCTGGACCAAGATCTTGGCAGTACCCAGCGCCGTAGCTGTTCTACAGGGGAAGGCTTCTACCCATTTGGAAAACACATCCACCAAGACGAGGCAGTATTTGTAGCCTCCCTGGGTGGTGGGCAGGGGCCCTATGTAATCGATCTGTATCGACTGCCATGGTCCCTCCACCCTCCTGATGTGCCCCATGTGCACTTTCCTTTTCTGGGGGTCTGGGTTGTTTGCAGCGCACACAAGACAGTTTGCGCAGAACTCGCGGACCTGATCCCTGAGTCCCGGCCACCATCCCGCCTGCTCTACCCGTTGCCAGGTAACCTCCGTCCCGGGGTGCCCTGCCCCCGGTCCCTCATGAGCCAACTGGAGGAATTCCCTCCTGTGCTGCTGCGGCACAACCCACTGTTCCCCGCGGAACAGCATGCCTTCTTTAACGGAGAGGGTTGCCGTACTGTACGGGCCCTCTACCTGCTTGCCCTCAGTAATCGTTCTGAGAACTGCTTTTAGGGCGGGATCCTGGTTCTGGACGGGCTTAAAGTCTAGGGGCAGTGCTACCCTGGTGTTCCCGGGATTCCCTTCCCTGCCTTGGATTGCTGCCACAGGTCCGGGTCCATAGGGGTCCCAGAAAATGCCGTTACGGGCACCCTCCCTGGCTAGCGCATCTGCCTGCTGGTTGCCCTCCCCGCGGGGCTCTGTGGAGGAGTGAGCCTTCACCTTATGGATGAAAATCTCCCCTTCCTCCCCTACTGCTGCTAGGATCTTTTCCAGCAAGGGCTTCACCGTTAAAGGTCGCCCGTCCGCGGAGGTGTATCCACGGCGGGACCAAATGGCCAGGTATTCCGTACACGAATTGCACGTAAACATACTGTCCGAACAAATCGTGTATGGGGTTGAGAAGATCTCTGGGTGGGTCACTACATACACCACCGCAGACAGCTCAGCCTGCTGCGCGCTCATGGTGCTGGGGAGTTTAATTGCCAGGGCAAGGTTTGCCGCAGGGTCATAAACTCCACACCCTGTGAGTCGTTCGCCAGCGGACACTGTGCTGGAACCATCAACATGAATCTCGCGACCTGTGGGATGTATCCCGGCCCGCAAACCTATGTTGACCTCCCACACCCCTTCCACCGAACACTGGTGGGCTGTTCTGGTGTATACCAGGTTGGCCGCAAGCCTGGGCTCGCAAAAACCTTTAACCCTAAGATCCATCTGGGAAAGGAGAAGGGTCCAGCGCGCAATACGAGCGCTGCTTACGGTCCCATCCTTAATCCTCCCATCTAGAAGCATCTTAGTTGGCGTGTGATGGGTGAGGAGAGTGATGGGAGAGAGCCCTGTGAAGATCGCTGATCTTTTCACAGCCCAATGCGTGGCTAAAAGATACCTTTCGCAGTTGGAAAAACTCCTCTCCACATCCGTTAACACCCTGGACGAATAGACAACTGGCCGCAGCTTGCCGTGACGCTCTTGGAGCAGCACGGCGCTCAAGCTGTCTCCGCTGGCAGCTACCTCCAGGAAAAACTCCTTCCCCCCATCTATGGCCCCGAAAGCTGGCGCGGTCTGCAAATCCCTTTTTAACTTCTCGAAGGCTGCCTGACAACCCTCGTCCCAAGACCACTCCACTCCCTTATGGAGGAGTCGGAGCAGCGGAGCTGCTGTGGCCGCATAGTCCTCAATGAAGTCTCTACAGTAACCGGTCAGTCCCAGAAAGGACCTCACACCCGTTACGGTGTTGGGAATCGGTAACTCCTGCACCGACTCCCTCCTAGCCTTATCTATGGCTCTTTCCCCAGCGCGAATGGTCAGACCCAGGAATTTTACTTCCTGCTGACCGATACGTGCTTTCTTAGGGTTCACTTTAAAACCCTTTCTCGCTAGCAGCTCCAATAACTCGGCTAGCAGTGGTCCATGCTCCTCCCTTGAGTCCGTGAACAGGAGCAAATCATCCACGTACTGCACTATCTGATTGCGCTGACTAAACTCCTTTAAACTTCCTGCCATACACTGGTGGAAAATACTGGGGCTGTTGTGGAAACCCTGTGGCAAACAGTTCCATGTGTACTGTTGTCCTTTGAAAGTAAAGGCAAACTTGTACTGGTCCTCTCGCCGCAGCAGGACGGACCAAAAACCGTTCGAGATATCCAGCACCGTGAACGTGGTCGCGGACGCTGGGATACTTCCTATTAGGTCAGCAACTGCTGCTACTGTGGGCGCGCAGGCGGGGATGTTACTGTTAAGGACTCTGTAGTCCACCGTGGCTCTCCACGAATTATCCGGCTTCCTCACCGGCCATAATGGGGAGTTCACGTATGTGGCTATCGGCCTCAACACGCCCTGCTGCACCAATGAGGACATTGCTGTCTCCATATCGGGTTCTGCTTCTTTGGGGAAGTTATACTGCTTTTGGGGCCGGGTCATGGGGTCCCCGTCTACGCTGACCTCAAACCCGGTAACCCTTCCACAATCATGCTTGTGGGTTGCAAATGCGTGCATATTATCTGACACGTACGCTTGCATGTCCGTTGGGACATCCGCGACCATAAGCCCGAGGTCGTAACCTCCGGATGGCTTCATGGTACACAGGGCCCCTTTACCTTCCTTCCCCGGGATTACAACTACCTTGCCTTTCCCACCCTTGGCTCCCCAGAGACAGTGATTCCTAAGGTCCACGAGGATCCCGTGTTCCGCTAGGAGATCCGATCCGAGGATACCTCTGCCACCCCCCTCTTGCCATTTCATCAGTATGCCCTTCCACGTGGTGTGGAGTGCTCCTAAATGAATGGAGAGCGGAATGGAGAACGCGCCAGCCTGCTCTTTTCCCGTGAACCCCGCTAATGTGAATGGGACCTTGGTAGACAGTGGTGAGTCAAAGGGGCTATCCGTATGAATCACGGTGCATGAAGCTCCCGTGTCCCACAAATAACTATCCTTCTGCTTCTCTGCCTCCATCTCAACCAGGGGACTTTTCCACACATCATAGCTGAGCGGACACAGGTAGACGGGCTGCGTGGGCTCTAGTCATTGGGTACCGGTGGACGGGGTTGTGGCATCTGTGGGGCCGGTAGCGACTGCCACCCTTCCTTGCGAAATCATAAGGGACCGCATGGCTCCCAACATTGATTCTATCGCATCGGGATGGATAGGCACACCAGCTCCTCTCTCAGAGACAGGCGCTTGGGTTCGGCCTGCGGGATTTTTATCCCTGGGGTCCTTCCAGGGGTTCCTACAGTTCTTACGCCAGTGACCTGTCTTCCCGCACCCGTAACAAGCACCACTGGCTTGTGGGGCGCGGTTTCCCTCCTGATGCCACTCTTTTTGAGCCGGGGCTGCGGGCTTTGCCTCATGCACCTTTCCCTTAAGGGGACGCGCTCCCGTGCTCCTAGTGTTCCGATACCCTATGGTGAGTCGATTTAGGACCGACTCCTCTGTTGTGGCGGGGTTAGTGGGATCAAACCACGCTTTGGCCTGCTCCCTGACGGCTGGCAAGCTGTTGGCTACGAAACACCTGAGCCAATGAGCTTTCCTGGCGCCGTTCAGATAGGTGCGCGCTGGCGCACCTGGGCAGCTACGCTGGTATACTGGCCACAGCCTGTCGGCGAAAACCTTCGGGGGTTCTCCCTCTATCTGTATGGTTTGACTCAATCTGACGAACGGACCTTCGTCATCTGCCCCTAACACTTCTAGGACCTCGTCCCGTAACTCCTCATAGGTTTTATTTCCCTTCTTGCTCTCGTCTGAGAGACACTGAAGGATCGAGCTATCTAACGAGAACAGCAACATTTTGGTCTTTTCCTCATCGTCGCAGCCATTAATTGCTGCGGTCTGTTCTACCTCCCTAAAGTGTACGGAAGGGTCGTCTGATTCGGACAGCTTCCGTACATGGCTAATCATTGCTCTCAGCTGGTGTGAGCTGTGAGGCAATATAAGCTGGTTCAGGACATCCCCCTCTGCCCCATTGTCCCCATTCGGGCCTCTCTTGTGACCTCGGAGCGGACACATCGGTCCCGGTTTCGACTCTACCTCCGGGGACTGTCCTACCTCGGGGACCTCCTTCTCTACTTCCACCACTTCCTCCCTTACCCAGGTTGCCGAATAGCTGGGTGGCGCGGAGGGCACAGTGGCAAATACCTCCTCTGCTTTGTCTGGTAGGGATTTTGGGAATTCCCTACCCACCTGTGGCTGGTTTGCTGACGGGCTGATGAGACACACCAAGCCGTTTGCCTTATTCAGGGCCTCTCTTAGGTTCCCTATCTCCTTCTGGCAAACACTGTGGTCGGCTCCCTCATGCCTATCCTCGAGGGCCATCTTATATGCCGCCCTAACTCCCTTCGAGCTTTCTTCTTGGGCTTTTATCTGGCTCGCTAGGCGGGCACACCGTACTCTAATCCTACCCTCGTTTAATTTTGCTTCCGTGATCTGACACTCTAGGTAATCATTTTAGCCTCATGGTGGTTGGCTACTATCTGGCGTTCCTGATGTAACGCATTCAAGGATGCAATGAGTTTCTGTCCTCCCGTGATCTTTTCCTCCATCTCAACTTCCAAATCCCTGATCTGAGCTGCCTGTGCCACAATGACCTGGTCCGAAAGTTGGACTTGCTTCTTGTAGCACATCAGCCAGACCGCTTTCTCTACCGACTTCTTATGCTCTTTACTGCCTGTCCATTTGATGGCGGCGTCTAGCGGATGCTTATCCATCAGCAGGTCACTTATCCACCTTTTGGTTAAGTTAACCTTCCCAAACACATAGTCGGCTACCCTCTCATCCATCACATTTTGCCTATTCACACCAGGGTCTAAAACATTACTCTCTCGCTGCCAATGTCCTGCCGCGGTCGCCATTTTCTGTAAGGGGTTCTTGTCGTGCTTGTATCACAGACGGTGCTGGTGCGAGGTTAGGCCTTTGTTGCCTAATACTATTGCTTGCTCTGTTCTCCGGCCAGCCTTGTTGCAATAAGCACCTGTGAGTGGTTCGACCCACTCGCCCTTATGGTTCTAACACTGGACTTAGGTGCGAGAGCAGTAATGCAGAGAAAAACTCAAATAGACCCGGTTGAATAGTACGAAATGGAAAATCTTTATTGCATAGCGTCCAAGATCATGAAGTACATGTCATAGGCGCAAATTAACGAGAGTACAAGTATACATACATTCATAAAGCTTGGTCTATGGTAATGAAGAATGCACGGCACATCGTAAAAAGGGGAACACATTATACTTTATCCTTAATAAAACCACCCTCCCCTATCAATACCTACACTACATCTAGATTTGTAGGATTGGGAAACATGCTCACCACTCGTGATACTTCGGAGAATTTTAAACTGAGGCACTCGGCTCGTTCGCTGCAGTGCCTGACTGTCACGTGTTTGGAGGGGTCTCTGTACCCCACTTGTTTATCTTCGCTGCTGCGACAAGCAGGCCGGGCTCCCCGTTGTCATGAAGAACTTGACAGAACTCGGGCCCGGTTGTAGAACTCAAAGAAAAGTCTTCCTGTACTGACACCAGTTGTCGGTAGAATTCAATGAAGGGTCTTCCTATGGTGATGAAGTCGATGGACCCAAACCGGTTCGTGCAATAACCCGTAGAATTCAAGAAATGAGTTCTATATTTTCGGGCGCGGTAGGGGTTTACTGACCGCAGCGGCACGTGGATTCTTCTTCTTTTCTTATCATTTCGTCTTGTCTTGTTGGGCCTTCGGGTCCAGACACCGTTTACCGACTCTCGGGATGGTGCACCCGGTCACTTGCCCTTGTCGAGGCGGCTCGTTCCGATTGAGCTCCACCCAACATTTGAATAACCGTCCAGTACGGCTAAAAGTCCAGAGTCAACAAAGTCCAGAGAAAACACAGAAGGCTGCTCGTCCAGCAGAGCGATACCCGAGGATCAGAATAAGAGAATAAGAGATGATTCGAGCGAATAAGAGAGCGATGGACATTTGTTCACTATAGTTATAGTGCTGTGTTCCCTTATCTCCCGCTCAAATCTTAATGTTTGTCCTTTGTGTAATATTGGCGCTCAAAACTCCCAGCATGGGGCGATTCTTTCCTTAACGGGTTTCGGTAGCACCTGAAACTGGCCAACTACCCGTTAATGTTTTCCCCATTGTTGAACCGGCTAGGAGCCTCCCTGGCTGGGTTTTTGGGGGCCCCCGAATGCTTGCTTAATCACCCGTCGATGTCTCTCTCATTGTAGAGCCGTGGGGGTATTTGTGTATTGATGTGTCTGGATGGGCCTTCGATTGCCCAGTACAATGGTCCTTACTTGTGCATGGGAAACGATTCCAGCACTTATATCTTTTGCTATTGTTTCGAATGCAAACAGGTTGCATCCTGTCTTTATCAGTGTTTATCGAGTATGATCCCGTCTTATATTGAAATGTTTATTCGAACGCCATCTTGTCTGCCCACTGTGATTCTGGAAGCTTCTGCCACGATGCGCGGCGGCCATTTTACAAGCTTCTGTGTCCTTTATATCATGACAGCATTTCGTTTAATAAAACTGATCAAACGAATCTGCTTCTCTTGTGTTATTTTGAATCGCGATAATTGCGAAACTTTACACTATTCATGAAGCCCAGGATCCCGTAAGACTTTTTAACTGCTTTCTCAACCTGCCCTGCCACCTTTAATGATTTGTGCACTCATACCCCCAGGTCTCTCTGTTTGTGCACCCCCTTCAGGATTGTACCAGTTAGTTTATATGTCCTCTCCTCATTCTTTCTACCAAAATGTATCACTTCACACTTTTCTGTGTTAAATTTCATCTGCCACGTGTCCGCCCATTTCACCAGCCTGTCTATGTCTTCCTGAAGTCTATCACTCTCCTCCTCACTTTTCACTATACTTCCAAGTTTTGTATCATCTGCAAATTTTGAAATTGTGCCCTATACACCCACGTCCAAATCATTAATATATATCAAGAAAAGCAGTGGTCCTAGAACCGACCCCTGGGGAATACCACTGTATACCTTCCTCCAGTCTGAAAAACAAGCGTTCACCACTACTCTCTGTTTCCTATCACTTAGCCAATTCCGTATCCATGCTGCCACTGTCCCTTTTATTCCGTAGGCTTCAACTTTGCTGGAAAGCCTATTATGTGGCACTTTGTCGAACGCCTTTTTGAAATCCATGTATACTACGTTAACCGCATTACCCTCATCAATCCGTGCTGGTTTTCTTTAATTAATCCACACTTGTCCAAGCGACTGTTAATGTTGTCCCTGATTACTGTTTCTAAAAGCTTCCCCACTACCAAAGTCAAACTGATTGGCCTGTAGTTGCTTTGCACCTTTTTTTGAACAAAAAAAAGGTTGCTTATTGTTTTGCTACTTATATCACATTTTACAATGAGCATATACAATGATTAGACACTCAACTGATACAGTCATCAGTTATTTCTTTAAAGCAGTTATTAGCAAAGGAAAGGGAAAATCTCTTGTCCAGTCTCAATTTTGACCTAGATTGACACCTTTTAACTCTATGTTTTGAGATAGGGTGAAATGTACATGAAAACTATCATTACTAGGATTATATTCAGCAAAGAAAACACCAATTCAAGACTGCAGAAAAACAGCACATCTTTCAATGGGAAATTTCTAGTGCAATATTTCCTCGGATCTCCGTAGATAGGGTGCTTCTTTTATTTGTGTTTTGTATGACAACAGATTGTAGTTATTTATCTTCTCAAACACGTACCACCAAGTAAATAAATATTTTAAATCATCATCAGCACGGCTGAAAGCAACAATGTAATTAAATCTTGTTCACTGATCATTCTTTAATTAATTTACAATCTCATTTTATTTATTGGAATTTCTAATCAGTTTTAGTAAACATGTAATCTTAATGTAATCAAAGAAAATAAGTTTTTACACACTTTCCTGTATTAGATTTAATCAGAGACACCAGCGGCGGTGGGACATAAAGGAGAGAGCGGAGAAAGAGCACAGACCTAATCGGAGACACCAGCGGCAGTGGGACATAAAGAAGAGAGCGGAGAAAGAGCACAGACCTAATTGGAGACACCAGCGGTGGGACATAAAGGAGAGAGCGGAGAAAGAGCGCAGACCTAATCGGAGACACCAGCGGCGGGACATAAAGGAGAGAGCGGAGAAAGAGCGCAGACCTAATTGGAGACACCAGCGGTGGGACATAAAGGAGAGAGCGGAGAAAGAGCGCAGACCTAATCGGAGACACCAGTGGCCAAACCCTCCACGATTTCCAAAAAAAACAAGGTGTGATGTCACAGGACCTCAGGTAGGTGATTGGTTGGTGAGTATTAAGGTTTTTTTTCTCTCTAACCTAGGCCAGCGGCTTAAACTAGCAACGGGAAACTATAACATACTGTATTAAATTTATAGCTTAACTAGTTAAACTAATTAATATAACTATAAATAATCGTTGATTAAAGACTTTAACTAATTAAATAAATAAAATAAGACTTGTCTAAGATATGGCAGGGCAGGTTGTGTGTCTGGACTGCAGTATGTGGGAGTTTGTGGACAGCGAGACTGTCCCGAGCAAACACGTCTACAGGAGATGTCTCCATCTCGAATCTCTCCGGCTCAGAGTCATTGAGAGACACTCCGACATATAAGGGAGGGGGAGGAATTTCTGTACAGTTTTATCCAGAATACAGTCACTCCCCATAGGAAAGCACAGGTTCAGGAAAGGGAGGGTGTGACTGTTAGGGAGACGGATAGCGGGGATTTAGGAGAGGTTGAGAAGGAGGTCCCGCAGACACTGGTCCTGTCCAACAGGTACGCTGTACTCACTACCTGCGAGGACAAGGAGAAAGACTGCAGGGTGGACAGCCATAGTGCAGACCAAGGCACCATGGCTCAGAAGGCTGTCCAAGGGGGGAAAGAGCAGAATAGAAATTTGGTAGTGATAGGGGACTCTATAATTAGGGGGATAAATAGCGTCCTCTGCAGCCAAGAACGAGAATCCCGAAGGGTGTGTTGCCTACCCGATGCCAGGGTAAGGGATATCTCATGGCGGCTGGAGAGGAACTTGGAAAGGGAAATCCAGTTGTCGTGGTCCATGTTGGAACAAACGACATAGGTAGGAACAGGGAGGAGGTCCTGCTGAAAGAGTATCAGGAGTTAGGATCTAAATTAAAAAGCAGGACCTCGAGGGTAATAATCTCTGGATTATTGCCCAAACCACATGCAAATTGGCATAGAAGCAGACAGATCAGGAGAATTAACACGTGGCTAAAGGGCTGGTGTGGGAAAGAGGGGTTCCTTTTCATGGGACACTGGCACCAATTCTGGGACAGGAAGGAGCTGTACCGATGGGATGGGCTCCACCTGAACCGGGATGGGACCCGTGTCCTAGCGGAAAGGGTAAATAGGGAGGTGGCAAAGACTTTAAACTAGTAAGATGGGGGGAGGGATCTACAAGAAACATAACCAGCCTAAATAGAAACAAAACAGGAAAAGAGAGCATAGGAAAGAATAAAGTAAGGGAGGACATTTATGGCAAGGGAATAAATAGAGTTATAGAACAGAAGTCTAAAAAGATGGTTAAACATAAAGTAAGAGGAAATCCTATTAAAAATGAGTTCAACTGTCTGTACAGCAATGCACACAGTAATAAAACAGGGGAGCTGGAGGCAATCATACGTTGCGAGGAACCAGACATAGTAGGGATTACTGAGACATGGCTACAGAAAAATCAGGACTGGGAATTAAACATTGCAGGGTATAACATATTTAGAAAAGACAGGGAGGGAAAAAGGGGAGGTGGAGTAGCTGTACTTATTAGGGATAACATAATGGCAGTAGAAAAAAGTGACGCAGATATCAGCAAGACAATAATAGAATCCTCAGCAGGTCAGGCAGCATCTGTGAAAAGAGAAACAGAGTTAACATTTCAGGTCGATGACCTTTCGTCAGAACTGGAAAAAAGCAGGAAATGGAATAGATTTTTAAGCAAGTGTAGGAGCTGGGAAAGGGGGGAGGGTATGAAAGAACAAAAGGGAAGGTCTGTGATAGGATAGAAGGCAGGAGAGGTTAAGAGACATTAAGAGATATTCAAGGCAAAAGGAGATGGTAATGGGACAGGTTAAGAAACAAAGGATGGCTCTAGATGAAGTGTAAATTGTGCTGGCAGAATGAAAGACAGCTGCCATGTGGGAGAGAAGAACAGAAGGCCAAACAAAAAGGCCCCAAACACCCCTTCCAGGTGAAACAGCAATTTACTTGTACTTCTTGCAATTTAGTATACTGTATTCGCTGCTCACGATGTGGTCTCCTCTACATTGGGGAGACCAAATGCAGATTGGGTGACCGCTTTGCGGAACACCTCCGTTCAGTTCGTAAGGGGGACCCCGAGCTTCCGGTCGCCTGTCACTTTAATTCTCCACTCCACTTCCACTCAGACCTCACCATCCTTGGCCTCCTGCATTGTTCCACTGAAGCTCAGCGTAAGCTCGAGGAACAGCACCTCATCTTTTGATTAGGCACTTTACAGCCTTCTGGACTCAACATAGAGTTCAACAATTTCAGATCATAACCTCGGCCCCTATCCTATATATATTTTTTATCCACACCTTTTGTTTGTGTCTCTTCTCTCCCACATGGCAGCTGTCTTTCATTCTGCCTGCGCAATTTACACTTCATCTGGAGCCATCCTTTGTTTCTTAACCTGTCCTATTACCATCTCCTTTTGCCTTGAATATTTCTTAATGTCTCTTAACCTCTCCTGCCTTCTATCCTATCACAGACCTTCCCTTTTGTTCTTTCATCCCCTCCCCCCATTCCCAGCCCCTATACTTGCTTAAAATTCTGTTCCATTTCCTGCTTTTTTCCAGTTCTGACGAAAGGTCATCAACCTGAAACGTTAACTCTGTTTCTCTCTTCACAGATGTTACCTGACCTGCTGAGTATCTCCAGCATTTTCTGTTTTTATTTCAGATTTTCAGCATCTGCAGTATTTTCGTTTTGTAATAATAGAATCCTTATGGATAGAGATAAAAAATAATAAAGGACCAATCACACTAATAGGCGTAATCTACAGACCACCTAATAGTGGAAGGGAGGTGGAGGAAGAAATATGCAGACAAATTAGGGAAATTAGTAAAAATCATAGAATAATAATCATGGGGTATTTCAACTACCCAGATATTAATTGGACAGAAGAGGTAGGTAAAGGGGATAAGGGAATGGAGTTCCTACAATGTGTAGGACTCCTTTCTAACCCAATATGTAAAAAGCCCAACAAGGGACAATTCACTATTGGATCTAGTAATGGAGAATGAACCAGAGCAGATAAGAGAAGTAAAGGTAGGGGAACATATAGGCAATAGTAACCATAATATAATATGCTTTAAGATGATTGACGTAAGAAAACTACTAGGCACTTGGTCTAAGCATTAAAAAAAGCTTTAATCAACTGTTTTACAACATGGAGATCTAGTTGTCCTTCACTAGTTCCTGGTAAAGAATGTCCTGAGCAAGCTGGGCCCATGGCCAAGTATTTATACTCTCCCTGGACAGCGCCACCAGCAGGCCGCCCAGTATTATGTCATAAGTCATTTCCCATGAATGACAAGATTCATGTCAATGATAATTGATAAGGACATAAGTATGACAAAAAAACAGGTTATTAGATTGGAGAAAAGCTGATTTTGAGAGGCTGAGAATAGAACTTGGGAAAAAAATGGGAACAATATTGGCAAACAGCGATGTAGAACAGCAATGGGAAACATTTAAAACGGTGTTCAACAGAGAGCAGGGAAAATATATTCCGCTAAAAGGAAAGAACAAACTAAACAATAATGAGACTCCATGGATGAATAAAGCCATAAGGGAACAATTGAGGGTAAGGAAAGAGGCATACATTAAGTACATAGACAGCAGGGGAGTGCATGATAAGAGAGAATACAAAAAGATTAGGAGAGAAGTAAAAAAAAACAATTAGGGAGGCAAAGAGGACCTACGAAATTAAATTATCAAGGAACATAAAACAAAATAGTAAAATAATTTATAGGCACTTCAATAAAGAAAGGGAATGTTAGGATGGGAATAGGGCCATTAAGGGATAGTCAGGATAATACCACAGGTAACGATAGAGAGATGGCAGAAATATTAAATAATTATTTTGCTTCAGTATTTAGCAGGGAGATAGAACAGGTGGACATGACATTGGATGATGAGATTAGTAATGAGATAAGTGCATTTAAAATAAAAAGGGGGATATATTAATTAAATTAATCAAACTCAAAGAGGATAAAACCCTTGGTCCAGATGGATTGCATCCATGCATTTTAAAAGAATCTAGGGAAGAGATAGCAGAGGCATTACTACACATATTTAATAATTCGTTAGAAGGTGTAGTGCCAGAGGACTGGCGAATAGCTAATACCAATATTTAAGAAGGGGGATAGAACATATCCAGGGAATTGTAGACCAGTCAGCTTAACATCAGTGGTAGGAAAAATAATGGAATTCCTACTGAAGGAGAAAATAGAAGAACATCTAGAAGCCAAAAATATAATAATGAATAGTCAGGATGGATTTCAAAAGGGAAAGTCTTGCTTGACCAACCTTATTGAATTTTTTGAAGAGGTATCAGAGAGAGTAGACAATGGTAATGTAGTAGTGGTAATTCATCTGGATTTTCAAAAAGCCTTCGATAAGGTACCCCATAATAGACTGATGAACAAGGTCAGAGAATGCGGAGTCATGGGACAAGTAGCAGAATGGATTGCTGGCTGGCTTCAGGACAGAAAGCAGAGAGTAGGAGTAAAGGGTAGCTATTCACAGTGGCAGAAGGTGGGTAGTGGTGTTCCACAAGGATCAGTGCTGGGACCACTGCTGTTCACAATTTACATTAATGATTTAGACTTAGGAATCGAAAACACAATTTCTAAATTTGCGGATGACATCGGGGGGGATTGCGGGGGGAAAGCCAATACTGAGGAGGACTGCAACAAATTACAGGAGGACATTAATAAACTTGCAGAATGGGCATATAATTGGCAAATGAAGTTCAACACAGATAAATATGAGGTATTACATTTTGGTAGGAAGAATAGGAAGGTCACTTATCACTTGGAGGGTGCGAGTCTAGGTGGGGTAGAGGAACAAAGGGATCTCGGAGTACAAATACACAAATCACTAAAAGTTGCGACGCAGGTTAACAATGCTATAAAAAAGCAAACCAAGCACTAGGGTTTATTTCTAGAGGGATAGAATTGAAAAGTAGGGAAGTTATGCTAAACCTGTATCAAACCTTGGTTAGACCACACTTAGAGTACTGCGTACAGTTCTGGTCGCCATATTATAAAAAGGATATAGAGGCACTGGAGCATGCAGAGAAGATTTACAAGGATGATACCAGAAATGCGAGGGTATACATATCAGGAAAGGTTGAACTGGCTGGGTCTCTTTTCTCTTGAAAAAAGAAGGCTGAGGGGTGACCTAATAGAGGCCTTTAAAATTATGGAAAATTTTGATAGAGTGGATACAGAGAGAATGTTTCCACTTGTGGGGAAGATTCTTCTCTTAGGCAGTCCCTCGGAACTGAGGATGACCTGCTTCCACATTAAAAGAGCATAACTAGAGGCCATCAATGTAAGACAGTCACCAAAAAATCCAATAGGGAATTCAGAAGAAACTTCTTTACCCAAAGAGTGGTGAGAATGTGGAACTCGCTATCACAGGGAGTAGTTGAAGCGAATAGTATAGATGCATTTAAGGGGAGAACATAAGAACATAAGAACATAAGAACATAAGAAATAGGAGCAGGAGTAGGCCAATCGGCCCCTCGAACCTGCTCCGCCATTCAATAAGATCATGGCTGATCTGATCCTAACCACCAATCTACTATCTACTATCACAGAACCATCTCCTGCATCTAACAGAATTGCACACACGAAATAGGAGCAGAATCAGGCTACACGGTCCCTGGGCCCGCTCCACTACCCACAGGGCCATGACCGATCCGAACCTAGACTCATGTCCAAATTCCAGCCCGCTCCCCGTAACCCTTAATGCCCTTTACTTCTAGGAAACTGTCTATTTCTGTTTTAAATTTATTTAATGATGTAGCTTCTACAGCTTTTTGTGGCAGCATATTCCATGGACCTACCACCCTCTGAGTGAAGTAGTTCCTCCTCATCTCAGTTTTGAAAGAGCAGCCCCTTATTCTAAGACTATGTCCCCTAGTTCTAGTCTCACCCGTCATCGGGAACATCCTCCCCGCATCCACCCGATCCAACCCCTTCACAATCTTATATGTTTCAATAAGATCGCCTCTCATTCTTCCGAACTCCAATGAGTAGAGTCCCAATCTACACAACCTCTCCTCATATGACCACCCCCTCATCCCCGGGATTAACCGAGTGAACCTTTTTTGCACTGCCTCGAGAGCAAGGATGTCTTTCCTTAAGTAAGGACACCAAAACTGTATGCAGTATTCCAGGTGCGGTCTCACCAATACCTTGTACAACTGAAGCAATACCTCCCTATTTTTATATTCTATCCCCCTAGCAATGAAAGCCAACATTCCATTTGCCTTCTTAATCACTTGCTGCACCTGCATACTAACCTTTTGAGTTTCGTGCACCAGGACCCCCAGATCCCTTTGCACTTCAGTACTCTCCAGTTTCTTGCCATTAAGATAATAAATTGCTCTAGGATTTTTCCTGCCAAAGTGCATCACCTCACACTTTCTAGTGTTGTATTCCATCTGCCAAATCTCTGCCCACTTACTTAGCCTGTCTATGTCCCCTTGCAGGTTTTTTATGTCCTCCTCACTCACTACTTTCCCTCCCATCTTAGTATCATCTGCAAATTTTGATATGTTACACTTGGTCCCTTCCTCCAAATCGTTAATATAGATTGTAAAGAGTTGGGGACCCAGCACTGACCCCTGTGGAACACCACTAGTTACTGATTGCCAGTCTGAGAATGAACCATTTATCCCAACTCTTTGCTTTCTGTTAGATAGCCAATCCTCTATCCATGCCAGAATATTACCCCCAATCCCGTGATTTTTTACCTTAAGCAATAATCTTTTGTGTGGCACCTTGTCAAATGCCTTTTGGAAGTCTAAATACACTACGTCTACTGGTTCCCCTTTATCCACTCTATATGTTACTTCCTCAAAGAACTCCAGCAAATTTGTCAAACATGACTTCCCCTTCGTAAAACCATGCTGACTTTGTCCTATTAAATTATGATTATCCAAATGTCCTGTTACTGTTTCCTTAATAATGGACTCCAAAATTTTACCTACCACAGATGTTAGGCTAACCGGTCTATAGTTACCAGCCTTCTGTCTACTGCCCTTTTTAAATAAAGGGAGGCTAAACAAGCATATGAGGGAGAAGGGAATAGAGAGTTATGCTGATAGAGTTAGATGAGGAAAGACGGGAGGAGGCTCATGTGGAGCATAAACGCCGGCGTGGACTGGTTGGGCTGAATGGCCTGTTTCTGTGCTGTATATTCTATGTAATCCTATGTATTCCTCATGCGAGTGTTATACGAATAATTACTATATTTGCATAACAGTTTTTTTCCGTGTTTATTTCTTTCTGTGTCTCTTTTTTTATTCTTTCAATGTTTTGGAAGATTTCTTTTTCTTCCTTTCAATTTCCTCCTCTCCTGGGTTATGGCTCCAAAGATTCTGGCTGCCTCCTGGTAGTTTACACAAGTGGCATTCTTAATGTGTTGGCAGGGTATTTGACTTGGAGGGCATCACACCCAAATTTGATTCTGTCCTTGTCCAATATCTCCGCATGAGGACCAGATACACATCTTGAATGTATTTAACCCTTCCTAGCCGAAGGTGGTTGAGGTCAACTGTAGCATCTCAACAGTTGATTCAACCAGTATCAGCTAAGTAAGCCATCGGGGAAGCTACCGGTACTTTCATTTTTCATTAAAAAAAAGAAAAACTAACAAGAATGCTGGAAATCTGAAATAAAAACAAAAAATGCTGGAAACTCACAGCAGGTGTTTGCTGCTGAGCGTTTCCAGCATGTTCTGTTTTTATTTCTTTAATTTTTCATGTTTTTTTTCTCATATCATTCCGAGCCTGTCGATGCTCCTTTGTCTTTTGTAGTTTACTTTGTTGGCTTTGACTTCTCCTCTTTAAATAAAAATACTATGGCCCCAAAAATCCATGTTAGAAGTCGCAAGACTAAGGGAGCGCAGCAGAATTTGGCAGCTTGTAATTATCGGCAGTACCGATTTCCACCCTAGTTCCATCCATTTCTCAATCTTCTGAAGTATTCAGTCAGCATGAGAGTCCCAGAAGTTACGCCCAGCTCATCACTGGTGTGCACATGCTAATGAGTTCTTTGTCATAAGGAATCAGGGTGTCTGACAGGTGCACCCCCAATACACAAAATTTCCATTGGGGAGAGATAGACATATATAATCAGCTGACCCGACCAGTGGATGTGAATGTTTTAACGTTGCTTCCAGCATTCTGAACATTTGTCGGTTTCTCATGTTTTTTAACATCTTTCAAGAATGATGTCTTTTGCAGTGCTAAACTACTGAGCTGCACTGAGCTGTACTTTAACTACCAGAGTGAGGGTCACTTTTGATTACAGCCTACCTCCATCAACACTTAGGGATACTATTGACCAGAATGGGATTCCCAATGGGGATTACTATGTTTGTCATTCTAATGGAGGAGGAGGAGGAGATTTGAAGGGAGCAAAGGAGAGTGAGACAAAATCTAAGGAGGGTGAGGCCCACTCTTACCCTCCACAATCAGCATACAGGCCCTGTAGAGGAGGTCTGCATTCAGCAACTTCACTTCAGTAAAGAAGCACTGGATAAGCTAGGCCACCTTCTGCATGATGGCCTACAACCCAGTGTAGTTCTGTCCTTGGCTGTCACATTGAGCACAGCACTTAACTGCGATGCTACAGGGACCTTACAAGCTGCTACCAGAGACTTATACAATGTTAGCCAGGGTGCTATGCAGTCCTGATTATAACAGGGCACCAATACTCTCCTCAATAGAGCTTGGGATTTCACCAGTTTGGCAGCATTACATGGCTATTGAGTTCTATAGCACTCAATGTCTATAGTCTCCAGTGCTATAGAACTTAACCTAAAGTGAGAAGTCGCACAACACCAGGTTATAGTCCAACAGTTTTATTTGAAATCACAAGCTTTCGGAGCTGCTGCTCCTTCCTCAGGTGAAGTAAAGAAATACAGGTATTTCTTTACTTCACCTGAGGAAGGAGCAGCAGCTCCGAAAGCTTGTGATTTCAAATAAAACTGTTGGACTATAACCTGGTGTTGTGCGACTTCTCATTTTTGTCCACCCCAGTCCAACACCGGCATCTCCGCATCATAACCTAAAGTGGCTGACCTTACTTTATGAAGCATTCAACACAATTCAGCTCTACCTGGAATGAATGGTAGCACCATGAACATCCGCATATGTCTCTCCTGACAGAGAGGCCTCCAGACAAGTTAGTGCATCCAAAGTGACTGCTTTCACCACTGGCCTTCAGGCCTTGAAGGGCTGTTTGGAGAGACCAATGGAAAGTAGCTTCCGAGAGTTTTCGGGCAACATCTTTCAGGGTCTTCAGGATCAAGTCTGCTCTCCCGCTGATCAGTGGACTTCAGATCCAGGACACAGCACAAGACATGTGGCTAGAGTTTGGTTTCATGATGCCATTTTCCCTCCTGATGACAGCTCATGAGACTCTTTAAGCCAAGCCCCTCAGAGCCTGCTCATATACAGCAACAACTTAGAATCAGGGAAAGGTACAGCACAGAAGGCAGCCATTTGGCCCATCGCGCCTGTGCCAGCTCCTTGAAAGACCTGACCAATCAGCCTCACTCCCCTGCGCTTGCCCCATAGCCCTGTACATTTTCCCCACACAAAAATGACGTGCAACAAAAGACCAGCTGGTTCATCAAGCCTACCCCACATGCATGATAGCTGGAGCATCAGGACGAGACACTTCCTATCCCCCCGCCCCCACAGCCATGTGATCTCCTAGGAGAGGCAACAAAACAGTCTTTATATTTTGTAATGCATTCTAAGTAGTTATGGCAGCAGTATTTATTTTACTTATGTCTACAGGCACAATGGGCCGAATGGCCTCCTTCTGCGCTGTCTCATTCTATGATTCTATACTCAGAACTCTGAAACAACAGAAGTTCCACTGTAGCAACTTTTGGAACGACTGTACCATTATTCAAGTTTGGATGAAAGCATGAATTTCATGTTTATTTAATTTATTCACTTTTTGTAACACTAAGTGCTGTTGTAGAAATATGCAAATTAATTTAATCTTTTAAGTTCTATATATCTCTTGGTATTTGCTATGAAAATCTATACTTAAACAAATGGATAGTAAAAGTAATAAGCTATCCCTGATATTACATGTAAATATTTATTTATGTAATATAGCACGAGAACAAATTTATTTATTTATTTTCCTGCAGAGGTTGAGGAAACTATTATCTATTTATTTTCCAGGTACCAATCAAAAAACACATCTTACAGCATGGAGGAAGGCCATTCAGCCCATCGTGCCTGTGCCTGCTCTTTGAAGGAACTATCCAATTACTCCCACTGCTCTTTCCCCATAGCTCTGTAAGTTTTGAAAGTTATTATTGAATCTGCTTCCACCACCCTTTCAGGCAGTGCATTCCAGTTTATAAAAATGTCTCCTCATCTCACCTCTGGTTCTTTTACCAATTACCTTAAATCTGTGTCCTCTGATTACTGGCCTTCCTGCCACTGGAAACAGTTTCTCCTTATTTACTCTATCAAAACATTTCAGGATTCTGAACACCTCTATTAAATCTCCCCTTAAGCTTCTCTGCTCTAATGAGAAGAACTCCAGCTTCTCTAGTCTCTCCACATAATTGAAGTCCTTCATCCCTGGTACCATTCTAGTAAATCTCTGCTGCACCCTCTCTAAAGCCTTGACATCCTTCCTATAGTGTGGTGCCCAAAATTTGGACACAATACTCCAGCTGGAGCCTAACCAGTGAGTTATAAAGGTTTAGCATAACTTCCTTGCTTTTGTGCTCTAGGCCTCTGTTTGTAAAGCCAAGGATCCCATAGGCCTTATCAACAGCTTTAACAACTTGTCCTGCCACCTTCAAAGATTTGTGTGCGTACACCCCCAGGTCTCTCTGTTCCTGCACCCCCTTTAAAATTGTATCATTTAGTTTATATTGCCTCTGCTCATTCTTCCTACCAAAATGCATCACTTCACACTTCCCTGCAGTAAATTGCATCTGCATTTGTCTGCCCACTTCATCAGTCTGTATATGTCCTCCTGAAATCTGTTACTATCCTCCTCACTGTTTACTACATTTCAGAGTTTTGTGTCATCTGCAAACTTTGAAATTATGCCCTGTTTACCCAAGTCCAGGTCATTAATACAAATCAAAAAGAGGTCCTAATTCTTCTTCTTCTTCTTCTTAGGCAGTCCCTCGGAACCGAGGATGACTTGCTTCCACACTAAAAATGAGTTCTCAGGTGACTGATGAGTCCAATGCGGGACCTACAGTCTCTGTCACAGGTGGGGCAGACAGTGGTTGAAGGGGCGGGTGGGTGGGGTGCTTGGGTTGACGTGCACTCCTTCCACTGTTTGCGCTTGGCTTCCACTTGCTCCCGGCGAAGAGACTCGAGGTGTTCGGCGCCTTCCTGGATGCTTCTCCTCCACTTTGTGCAGTCTTGGGCCAGGGATTCCCAGGTGTCAGTGGGGATGTTGCACTTTTTCAAGGAGGCTTTGAGGGTGTCCTTGAAGCGTTTCCTCTGCCCACCTGGGGCTCTCTTGTCGTGTCGGAGCTCCAAGTAGAGCGCTTGTTTTGGGAGTCTCGTATCGGGCATACGGACGATGTGGCCCATCCATCGGAGCTGATCAAGCGTGGTCAAAGCTTCGATATTAGGGATGTTGGCCTGAGCGTTGGTGCGCCTATCCTGCCAATGGATTTGCAGGATCTTGCGGAGGCAGCGTTGGTGGTACCTCTCCAGTGCTTTGAGGTGCCTACTGTACATGGTCCATGTCTCCGAAGCATACAGGAGGGCGGGTATCACTGCTGCTCTGTAGACCATGAGCTTAGTGCCGGGTTTGAGGTCCTGGTCTTCAAAGACTCTCTTCCTCAGGGGACCGAAGGCTGCTCTGGCACACTGAAGGCGGTGTTGGACTTCGTCATCGACGTCTGCCCTTGTTGACAGTAGGCTCCCGAGGTATGGAAAGTGGTCCACGTTGTCCAAGGCTTCATCATGGTCCTAATACCGACACTTGGGGGACACCACTGTGTACTTCCCTCCAGTCTGTAAAACAACCATTCATCTCTACTCCAAAACAAAAACAAAATACTGCAGATGCTGGAAATCTGAAATAAAAACAGAAAATGGTGGAAATACCCAGCAGGTCAGGCAGCATCTGTAGAGAGAGAAACAGAGTTAACATTTCAGGTCAATGATCTTTCGTCAGAACTGGAAAAAGTTAGAGATATAACAGGTTTTAAGCAAGTGCAGGGGCAGGGAAAGGGGGGAGGGGATAAAGAACAAAGGAGAATGTCTGTGATAGGGTGGAAGGAAGGAGAGATTAAATGACAAAGGGGATGATGGTGCTAGACAAAAGGAGATGGTAATGGGACAAGTAAAGAAACAAAAGATGAGTCTAGAAGAGGTGTAAATGGGAATAGCAGAATCATCAACAGCTGCCATCCGAAAAAATGGGGCAGAGGTTATGGTCTGAAATTGTTGAACTCGATGTTGAGTCCAGAAGGCTGTAAAGTGCCTAATCAAAAGATGAGGTATTGTTCCTCGAGCTTACGTTGAGCTTCATTGGAACAGTGTAAGAGGCCGAGGACAGAGAGGTCAGAGTGGGAGTGGAGCGGAGAATTAATGTGGCAGGTGACCAGAAGCCCGGGGTCACGCTTGCGGACTGAATGGAGGTGTTCTGCAAAGCGGTCACCCAATCTGCGTTTCATCTCCCCATTGTAGAGGAGACCGCATCGTGGGCCGCGAATACAGTATACTAAATTGGAAGAAGTACAAGTAAATCGCTGTTTCACCTGAAAGGAGTGTTTGGGGCCC
This sequence comes from Squalus acanthias, assembly GCA_030390025.1. Classification (NCBI taxonomy): domain Eukaryota; kingdom Metazoa; phylum Chordata; class Chondrichthyes; order Squaliformes; family Squalidae; genus Squalus; species Squalus acanthias. The sequence goes on from CM059432.1 coordinate 103,744,625, forward strand.
TGGACAGTGGGAAGAGGGGTGGTTGTTTCCCCTGGCTGGAGTGTCTAGAACTAGGGGGCATAGTCTCAGGATAAAGGGTCGGTCATTTAAGACTGAGATGAGGAGGAATTTCTTCACTCAGAGGGTTGTGAATCTTTGGAATTCTCTGCCCCAGAGGGCTGTGCATGCTGAGTCTTTGAGTATATTCAAGGCTGAGATAGATAAATTTTTGGACTCTCGAGGAATCAAGGGATATGTTGATCGGGCGGGAAAGTGCAGTTAAGGTCGATGATCAGCCATGATCTTATTGAATAGTGGAGCAGGCTCGAGGGGCCGTATGGCCTACTCCTGCTCTTATTTCTTATGTTGTTATGTAAAAGATCAGGTGTTGCAGCTCCTGCGCTTGCAGGAGGTGCCGTGGGAAGGGGAGGGGGTGTTGGGTGGTGATTGAGGAGTGGACCAGGGTGTCGCAGAGGGAGCAGTCCCTTCGGAATGCTGAAAGGGGAGGTGAAGGGAAGATGTGTTTGGTGGTGGGATCACGTTGGAGGTGACGGAAATGGCGGAGGATGATCTGTTGAATGTGGAGGCTGGTGGGGTGAAAGGTGAGGACAAGGGGAACCCTATTGTAGTTCTGGGAGGGAAGGGAAGGGGTGAGGGCAGAAGTGCAGGAAATGGAGCAGACACGGTCGCAGGTCCTATCAACCACGGTGGAAGGGAATCCTCAGTTGAGGAAAAAGGAAGACATATTGGAGGCACTGCTATAAAAGGTGGCATCGTCAGAACAGATGCGAGATCATGGAGACGGAGATCATTGACCTGAAACATTAACTCTGTTTCTCTCTCTACAGATGCTGCCTGCCCTGCTGAGTATTTCCAGCATTTTCTGTGTTCACATCTACTCTCTGCTTTCTGTCTCTTAGTCAATTTTGTATCCATGCTGCCACTGCCCCTTTAATCCCATGGGCTTCAATTTTGCTAACAAGTCTATTATGTGGTACTTTATCAAACAGCATTTGAAAGTCCATATACACAACATCAACCACATTACCCTCATCTACCCTCTCCGTTACTTCATCAAATAACTCAATCAAGTTTGGCAAAGATGATTTGGTTAACTGAAACATTAACCTTAACAATTCCATACTGGATGTCATTTATTAACCCATATTTTTCCAAGTAACAATTAATTTTGTCTTAGGTTATTGTCTCTAAAAGGTTCCCCTCTACCGATGTTAGGCTGACTGGCCTGTAGTTGCCCGGTTTATCCCTCTCCCCTTTTTTGAACAGGGATGTGACATTTGCAATCCTCCAGTCCTCTGGCACCACTCCATATCTAAGGAGATTAGAAGATTGTGGCCAGAGCCTCCGTAATCTCCACTCTTACTTCCCTCAGCAACCTAGTATGCATCCCATCTGGACATTTCAACTTTGAGGGCTGCCAACCTTTTAAGTCCCTCTTCTTTACCTATTTTTATCCTGACCAATTTCTCTACTGCCGCATCTTTTACTGTGACTTGCATTTATATAGCGCTTTCAATGTAAAGAAATGACCCAAGGACCTTCACAGAGGCGTAATCAGACAAAATATATGTCGAGGACATTGTAGGAGGGGTGACTAAAAGAGTGGTCAAAGGGATGAGTTTTAAAGGAGGGTCTTGAGGAGCTGGAGAGGTTTAGGGAGGGAATTCCAGACTAATATAGGTCATTTGCATTAGTAGCACCAGAATTACAAAAATAAATTTTACACAAACTTCATGCTCATTTCATGTTTCTGGCCAGATTTACAATAAAGTTGAACAATCAGCAGGGCTGCAACACACCCAGGATGCAATGCAGCCCTGTCGCATGTGCGCTCTAACTGGTAAATGGATAGAGCAGTTTCTGCAGTACATAAGATTTTGGGTATTGTAGCTGCCATTATTAACCAATTACCGCAAGGATGCACGTGTCAGGTGACCAATGGTGGGACCGTGGGGACGGGATAGTTGTAGGTGGGAAGTCATGTGATGAAACCTCCCAGGATATGTCCAACCAAAATTGACAATCCTACAGCCTATTTGTCTTAAACACGGTATGCTTTGTATCTCTGTTACAGTGTGCATTAAAGCCTGATATTGTTAGCACAGAAGGGAACAATAATTTGATCATTTCTGTTTCAATCATAAATTAAGTTCCACACAAGTTATTTCAGTTTGCATTTTGATAGAAGTTGGCAGAGGATGATATTGAGATCATGGTGAATGTAGCAGTCAATAATGTAATCATCGTTAAGAAATGAGAAGTTCTAGATTAATAAACATTAGACCCAGCTGGGATAAGTCCAAGAATACTACAGAAAGTTACAGTAAAAGTAAGGGTTGTTGTGGTAGTAACAGAAGGCCAGTTATTGCAAAATTAGTTTTTGAAAATGTCAGGATCATGATCTTGAGACTTATAAGGCAGTTGGCTTGACATCTAGACATTCACAGTGGGCAAATGGCTGGGCCCCAAAATTGCTGCTTTTACTGATGTTTCTGAGGCACTCTATAAGCACAATGGCATTTTCAGTGGTGGTTCTGGAGTGGGATCCGTTTCTACTGGGTTTCCGCCTATAAGAGCAGCAATGCAATTTGCATTCGTCCTAGGGCGTCCCTGCAATCCACCCACTGATTCTGCAGACAGCCATTTTAAATATAAATGATTTGACAAGCCGAAATCCTAGAAGTTACACTTGCACTGTACCAAGAGTAAGTGAGAATGATATCAATAAGGCAAATGTGTTGCCAGTATCAGCTGAGACTGGCAGAACTGACTAACTTCGGAGTCTAGACACTGAAGAAACTTTGAACGGGAGAATGCTGGAGTTACAGAAGAGCTTTAAAAGCATGGGCCACCAATAAATAAAATGGATGGTTGGTGGGTTGCATGTGCCTAACCAGCACTCCGAGGCAGCTCACTGGGTAAGGAACGCGTAGGAGTAGTTGACAGTCGGAGCTTGGGGGAGGAGAGGTGGGAGAGAGGCGTACCCGGGGGGTGGAGGGCGGTGTGGAGGGGTGGGGGGTGGGGGCTGTCTCACACAGGCCAGCAGCTCCTCATGGTCCCATAACAATTAAAGTTAAAAATTTGGGGCCATTTTTTGAACAGCCTCCAGCGGTCCCTGTAACAACCATTGGTTAGGCTACTTAACGTTGGTACAAATGGTCGGAGCATTGGCAGTGCATATTCTGCCCATTTGCACCTCAAATTGCAATCAGGGTCCTATGTATGTAATAGATCCCCGATTTTCATATTACAACTGGCTTCCCGCCTGAATCCAATTGCCCTTCTCAGGACCCCACCCGAGATGGCGGTGGCCGGAGAATCAGCGCAGGTAAGTGACGCAACACCATCTTGAGGCTACCCCATTTACGCCGACCAGAAGCACTTAAAATCGGCCCCCATTTTTGTACTTTGCATCTGGATACAGCTCGACCTGCCTCTGGCAGCCTGAGGCCCTGTGAGACCACCCATACTAAGAGATTCTGAGTACCAGGCATATTTCTTTGAGTGCAATTTTAAAGGAGGAGCAATATAGGATGGAGGGAAGGAAAGTAAGGCAGCATTTGAGAAGGAAGTCCCCTGTAAGATCTAACATCCCCCCCCCCCCCCACAAAGATTGAAGATCTGAGTGAGGAGCTCTGCATGAGAGAGAATTCGCTTTATCAAAGAGGCAATGTTGAGTTGCGCTTGCTGCTACATGAAAACCAGCTTCCTGAAGAGCTCTGTCTGTAGCTGCGAAAGTGATGACTGCTCTCAGTTTTTATGCCATCGGAACGTTTCAAGCACCTAGGATGCCATCCAGGCATGCCTTCGGCAGGTAACTGGCACACTTTCTAGGAGAGCTGGGGAATTCATCCACTTCAGCAGGACTGCAAGGCAGCAGTGTGATAGAGGCATCCAATTTTATTGCATTGCTGGGTTCTCCAAAGTGCAGGGGGGCAATAGGTGGCACACATGCTGCATTGCAAGCTCCTAGCATTAACCCCCCCTCAACTTTCTGAATAGAAAGGGGAACCAACTCACTGAGTGTACCAATTGTGTGTGGCCACATGCAAATAATCCTTCACATGAATGGCAGATTTTTTCAGAAATTGTCATTATGCATTCATCCTCAGGAACTCTGTCCTCCCTGAGCTCATTCAGGAAGATAATCAAGTAAGTGGATGGCTCGTGGTAAAAAGGTTGCCATGGTTAGTGACCCCCACTAAGAGTTGCAAACACAGCAGCTGAGGATCATTACAGTGATGCACATATTTCTACCAGAATTGGCATTGAGTAGAACATAGAAGTCTTAAAGAGGCACTTTAGCTGCCGTGCTGGTGCAAGATTGTAGGTCTTCTTGAAGTATATGGCACAGCTGTGTAATTGGTTCCCTGCTAAACCACAGCCTCTGCAGGCATTGTCAGAACGCCATGCCTGCACCTGTAGTGCCATCTTTGGTGGCCCTTCTCTGCTTTAGCTCATCGCCCATTATTCAGTAAAGTGCAGGGGAAACACTGAAAACAGTCTCCACTGTAGTGGACTGCTTATCACAGAAACTCAGTGAAACTGCGGCTCCAACAGATGAGAACCTTCCTCCGCTGCAATGTTCATGAAGGCAATAAGAGGACATGGCGCGTACAATATTTGAAGACTGGAGTTTGATGGGACTGTCCCTTAATCAGCACCTTTCAGATAAAAGCAAAACAAGGCTAACAATAGCACGCAATACCATCACAATGTATGACAGTAATTTCAGACCAGGCAGAAACCACACGAGGATCGTATGCCACAGTGTGCTGGTCTGTATTGTACACTTGCTGCAGGTGTAAGGGTTTACCCTGACAGCAATTTCTAGGCTACTTTTTGTTCTTTGTGAGGAGCATATCCACAAATAAAATCCTGATATCTTCAAAGGACTTTCTTGTCAAACGCTAAACAGTGTTTATGTTCCATTTGAGTGAACTTCAGTGTTGCAGCAGCTTTTAAACAGGTTTTTACAGGTAACTTTTTCAGGATGATGCATGGCTGCAAAATCCTAGACATGAAAATGGCTCAATAGTACAGTTGGAATAATCACTATCGTCAGCTTCCTCAGTGTCAGAGAGATTAATCAGGATTAGCACTCATGTTTCTTATAAATTGTTCTGTTATTTCATGCATGAAGAATTGCAGCTCCCAGAATTATTGCTGTAGTATATTATTGCTGTAATATACTTTCCATAATCAGCCCAATGTTCTGACAACATCTTAATAAAAGTATCCTGCACTAGATTTTTGATTAACATTGGCCCGGAATTTACAGTGGGTAATAACAGCGAATGAGCAGTAGTCGCTGTTATTACCCCTTTGAAACTGACCGCAACTTCAGGATGTAGCGCATACACATCGTAACGCGGAAATCCTGAAAGTGCGGTCAGTCAGTCACTGCTCTGACACTGGCTATGCTGTGGCGTGGTGCTCCCCCATTCCCCATAGCCGGCAATCAGTGGAATCAGGGAAATCAGTGAAACTCACGAAAACTTTGACTCTTCCACGGTAATATCACTGTTAAATACCCCATTAAAAGTTAGACCTTGTTTGATTAGGCATAACTGGGGTTTTAACAGTGTATTGAAAGCTAAACAAACGTTATGGCCCTGAAAAACTAATTTTAATTTTGTGGAGTGTCAAATTTCTCCATTTTAATAAAAATTACAATTTTTAAGAAACTTTAAAAAATAATTAAATTTTTTAAAAGTTCAGATTTATTTCAGGTTTACCTTTTCCCCATGTGAGAGCCCCAATCTTCGTTTTGCTCTCTATAACGTTTTTAAAAAGTTAGAATAAAAGAAGCTTATTCACTTCCTGGTTCCCGGTCTGTGAGAATTCTGCATTGTGATTGGCTCCTTAGACAGCTTGTTGACGTTGCAGCAGCTCGCACTATGGAATTCCCCATTAACTTACACCGATTTCAACTGAACGTCGGACAAGCCGAACATCTCGCCACAGAGATCGTGAGATCTTTGTGCAAAGCTTACTTCGGGGCCAGCAGGGCATGCCTTTGCTTCGCCGCTGACCACAAATTATGGGCCACTGTCTTAAATGTAAGATTAATTTGAGCTTACCCCTAACTTCACTCCGAACCACCAAATCAGTGTTTCTATGTCTCAGTACAAAGTGGCTTACTTATTTTACTATCTCATCAATGGGAATTAGCTCAGGTATCTACTTTGTGCTTGCAGCAAGCTGTTAAAAACTCACTTTGAACATATCTGTTACATAGAACACGTTATATTCCCCAATTGTCACTGCACGTCAGTCTTTTCAAAATGCTTTTGACATTTTCTATTCTTTTACGGATCATTTCCATAATGATCACGAACCTGGGCTCCTAAATGTAGCTGTAATTAACTGAACCACCTTTAAAATATGCACTTTTCTTTTTGTTAATAAAAGAAGGCATATAATTGAGTCTGAATTTTCTGAAACTGCTGACAGACCAGTCTGCCAAATTATTGGAATATTACTGCGGTACCACCTCCATTTGTGCCCCAGACCTGACTTAATAGTAATGGGGCTCTTACGTGTAATATTAAATTATTGCTTAAAAAGATTTACATGTAATTTAACACACTGTGCTTTTCCAGTAATGGCAACTGATATTAATCCAAGGACACTTACACCAAACAGTTGAATCCAACTCATTCCAAACTATATTTGTTGTGTATACCTAAACTCTGCAGTAAATACTATAATTAACTGTAGTATGGTGTGTTGTTTACTGTTGTTGCGGAAACTGTTAATAGTTGTTTTGATAAAAGCTGCTTAGTTATTCACTTCGATTGTAGAATGCTTCAGAATACATGTGAACTTTCCTCTCTTGCTCTTCCTAAACTCAACTATTGCTCCTCCCTACATCGTCACTGTATTGAAATCAAGACTCATGGCATCAGATCAAATTCTGATTCATTCTTTTCCTGAAAAAAAGAAGATAGGTTAATGTTTCAGTTAACCAATGTCAGAACTGAAAAGGAAGATAGACCCCTGTAAAGAGACCTGCTTGCCCTTTTCAATTCTGAGTCTCTGCTCAAAATATTACCTGTCTTTTCTCCTTTTAATATTCTGCTAAACTTATTGTATACATCCAATGTTTTCTGTTTTTATTTTACATTTCCAGCATTTGCAGTTTTTCTTTTCTCATTATCTAACTCACTCTTCCTAGGGCCTCCAAACCATAATTTGTTATTTCAATATCTTTCCTTCCTCTTACAAACTACAGGCTTTTAAAATCCCAAGCTTGTCACCGCTCAACCACTAGTTCTTGACATGCTTACTTTTCTTCCCTACTTTTTTCAACCTCAGTAGTGTTCTGCACTATGCATCTTAACATTTTTTCAATTTAAAAAAAGCATTAAGAGTCTAGTAGGAACTGGAAGACGTTACAGAAGTTTCTACTAAAAGTAGAAAGCCTGCAGTTAATTATATCCCAAAGTTCTGTTATTCCTTGTCAGTGTAATATTTCCACATGACGTAAGACTATTCCTTGTGAATGTAACCAATTCATATCATATCAGTCTAACTGTTCATGCAATGTAAGGGTTTCCAATGTGAATTACTAAAGTGGCAAAGTTGTGAATATTTGACTGAATACTGGAAAATATTCAACTTAACTAAAGTATGTGAGAAAATAAGGAGAAACTGTTTCCACTGGTGGGTGGGTTGGTAACCAGAGGACACAGATTCAAGATAATTGGCAAAAGAAACAGAGGCAAGAATTTTTTTTTACGCTGCAAGTTGTTATCCAGAATGCACTGCCTAAAAGGGTGGTGGTCATGATGCGGAGATGCCGGTGTTGGACTGGGGTGGACAAAAATGAGAAGTCGCACAACACCAGGTTATAGTCCAACAGTTTTATTTGAAATCACAAGCTTTCGATTTCGAAAGCTTGTGATTTCAAATAAAGCTGTTGGACTATAACCTGGTGTTGTGCGACTTCTCATTTTTAAAAGGGTGGTGTAAGCAGATTTGACAGTAACTTTCAAAAGTGAATTGGATATATACTTGAAAAGAAAAAAATTTCAGGGCTGTGGGGAAAGAGTGGGGGAGTGGGACTAATTGGATAGCTCTTTCAACGAGCTGGCACAGGCACGATGGGCCAAATGGCCTCCTTCCGTGCTGTAAGATTCTATGATTCTATGACATTCAGCCAAGAAAAGTAAGAAACAAAAGGTAAAGATTTCCACTATTCACTGTTTATGGAAAAATTGTTAATCTGAGCATAAAGAATGTATTTAGGATTTTGATATTATTAACAAACAGTGTGAAAGACTAGAGCCGAGCATGCAGTTATCATGGTCTTCAATAGGCAGATCTACAATAACTTTTTAATACAAAGCTGCTTATTCCTTTGAGGACCTCCTGAACCATAATCCACAACATTACAGCACTGATGTGTTAGATGAAAATTTTCATTATTCAATAAATATGGATTTCGAAGTTGCATAGCAACACTTTCAGAACTGAACTTCTTGTAGTTGGAGATTGAGAAGGCACAAGGGTGTCGATTTTCCAATCAGGTGCTTTTAGCATTGACCTAGCCTTCAGCCGACTGACCCTACCATAGTCGGATTAAGAATTCTTGGGGCCCTGCGCACCAAGAACATTTCGGGCTATACCTCACACCACAACTCTCCCCGATCAAGTAAAACACAGACATGTAGTGGAATGCATGAAGAAATAGGCCCGTAGAATGTTAACACACTGCATTAATAATAAAGCAAATCATATCACAATAAGCTACGCTTAAATTAAACCCTCTTCATTTTGTAACGCACAAAATAAAATAACAGTAACATTAAAATGCTAAGTTTAATACCCAGGCTCTATTATATTACAGCAATTACCTATAATCAGCATCAAATTATAATTAAGCATGCAAACACCAAACCAGTGAATATTTCAATTGCAGTATTTTCTCAGTAAGAACGATCCAGGATATATCTGCTACATGCATCATCTCCTCAAAATAATTGAATTTGCCTGCTATTGGATATTTATTTCAACTGAATTTAACAGGGAAACATTTTTTGGAGGAAGTAATGGCAGGAAATAAATGTGGAGCATTGAGAAACAAAAAATCTTGGAATTACCACAAATATTTAAGATTAATAGAGATGCTAAAATACTGCTACTGGACTTTTAAGTTACATCATTTGGACCTATGTGAAAACAAGGCCTCGCCCATTGCTAACTCTAGAAGTCACACTGTCGTGCCAGCCATTTCCCTAGTGTTGGCTGCTCTGCACTACAACCTTTTGTGCATTTTCATCAGACTGAGGATGGGAAGGCTTTGGCGCCAGAAGCTGTCGCGCCTCACATGAGAAGTTTCCGAGAACCCGGAAGCCACAGGCGAGCGCAAACCACAGGCGCGACATGTGAACCATGAACTCTACTTTTCTATTTTCTCCCAGTTTACTTGCAGCAGTGCCCAGGAGATGAATCTTTCATTCCTGGATTCTCCAGGACAATCCAGGAGAGTTGGCAACCCTAGTTATAACGAATTTTAACAGGTGTCCCATATTTGCTCGGGGCCACTGGGTACGGGCCCCATAGGCCCATGTGTTAATCCATCCCTGGACCCTACCTGATATTGCAGGGTCAGCCTTATTTACACAGTGTGGGTAAGCTCCCAGCCTGTATTGGGTCTGATGTTGGAAGCTTACAAGAAGGGCATGGGCAATAGCATGTAGTCAGCCCTTAAAGTGAAATTGATAAATTTAAAACTATATAGTCACTTACCTTTCAGTGGCCACATCCCTTTAGACAGGAAATATTTTCATGTATATTTCAGTTTTTGCAAAGGCTGTCTGGGTAACAGACAGAATTCAATGGCTGGCACAGTCAATTTGGAAGCAGGAAAATGAGTCTGTGGCCAAGTGATGGAGTGGTGCAACACTGCAATCCCATGTTTGATTGTTGGCGAATTAAAAATGATGCAAAATGAGATAATAGCGAGAAGGGTAGCCCTGCTGTCACTCTAGACACCTTCCTCATGGGATACATTGTAAGGAGGCAGTGGCAGAAGACTTGGGCGTGCAGCTGACCATTATTACCACTAGCAGTGCTATCCCAAGGTGTATGTTAACTACAGGTGTCCTTGCAACAGATGGCACAGCTTTGTATCAGGCTGTAGACTGACTTGTAACCTGTGCATCCAATTCCACACAGCCAATGTTAAGTAGATGTACCTTAGCCTCTAAATATAGGTGGGAATCCATTGGCAGGTGGGTGCAGTCTGCCTCTGGTGCAGTTTGACCTACCTGGCATCCTTCCATTGCTCCTACCCTTTTTTCTCCAAAAGGCATAAGTAAAGTAACTTGTCCCAATATCGTGGATGTACCAAATAAAGCAGTGTCAGAACACTTGGCACAAAGCCTCCTGACCAAAGTGAAAACAGGAAAGAAACAAAAAGGCAAGAAAAAACATTCAGAAATAGTGTCAAGATACTGCTACAAATCTTGCTATAGGTCTTTTTTAATGCAATTCTAAAAACAGCACCATGGCAGCCCTGGGTGCTTATTTTATATGGGCTGGTAAAGGATTGATTGCTATACTTGTACAAAAATCAGGAAATTGTATGGACATCTAAATGATATCACTGGGGCCTAATTTTAATATTATTAATTGCAAACTGGTGGGCATGTCTGGAGTTAGTAGAAAATCTGACTGGAAAATTTGATGGGATACCAAATGAGCAGAAATCTGATGTAATGGATCTTTGCTCATTATTTTGATCGGTGATGCTTATTTAATACCTGTTAACTGATTAGAAAATCGACCCTATGAGTCAGGTTTTTTAAATGCTGAGAGAAATGGATGGTGTAGATACAAGTTGATTATTTAACTTGGACTGTGAACATAGATCTAGAGGACAAGTATAAAATTAACAAGCCCCAAGTAAGTCTTGAAACTGGATGGAATTTTTTTTCCCAGCAAAATCATGGATATGTGGGATAGACATCCAGATAATTGTGCTGTGCTGATTAACATTTTTAAGAAGGAACTAGTTGAATATCTGGTTCAGAGCAGAATTGAGCGTTCTACAGACGGATATGATTGAATACCACGTGGAACATGATCGTCCCAGATCTCCTGGGACTATTAAGATGTCATACCAAGAAAAGCAGCGGGTCCATGATGTGTAAAGTAGTTGCATGGTTAGACAGACATTCTGGAGATTTTCTTAATTTATCTTTGGAGGACCAGGGAGGAAACTAGCTGGACCTTTTCTCAGGCGATGACGACACAAAACTAGGTGGGATTGTGAGTTGTGAGGAGGATGCAAAGAGGCTTCAAGGCGATTTAGACAAGTTGAGTGAGTGGGCAAATACATGGCAGATGCAGTATAATGTGGATAAATGTGAAGTTATCCACTTCAGCAGGAAAACAGAAAGGCAGAGTATTATTTAAATAGTGATAGATTGGGAAATGTTGATGTACAAAGGGACCTGGGTGTCCTTGTACACCAGTCACTGAAAGCAAACATGCAGGTGCAGCAAGCAGTTAGGAAGGCAAATGGTATGTTGGCCTTCATTGCAAGAGGATTTGAGTACAGGAGCAAAGATGTCTTACTACAGTTATACAGGGCCTTGGTGAGACCACACCTGGAGTACTGTGTGCCCTTTTGGTCTCCTTACCCAAGAAAGGATATACTTGCCATAGAGGGAGTGCAGCGAAGGTTCACCAGACTGATTCCTGGGATGGCAGGTCTGTCGTATAAGGAGAAATTGGGTCGACTAGGCCTGTATTCACTAGAGTTTAGAAGAATGAGAGGGGATCTCATTGAAATGTATAAAATTGACCGGGCTAGACAGACTGGATGCAGGGAGGATGTTTCCCCTCGCTGGGGGTGTCTAGAACGAGGGGTGACAGACAGTCTCAGGATACGGGGTAGGACATTTAGGACTGAGATGAGGAGAAATTTCTTCACTCAGAGGGTGGTGAACCTGTGGAATTCTCTACCACAGAAGGCTGTGGAGGCCAAGTCACTGAATATATTTAAGAAGGAGATAGATAGATTTCTAGACACAAAAGGCATCAAGGGGTATGGGGAGAGAGCGGGAATATGGTATTGAGATAGATGATCAGCCATGATCATATTGAATGGCAGAGCAGGCTCGAAGGGCCAAATGGCCTACTCCTGCTCCTATTTTTCTATGTTTCTATGTTTCTATGAAATGGTGTGGGTAGAGTCAATGATAAACCAGTTTGTATGTGGCCTGTTAAAGGAATGGGCTTGATGGGCAGAATGTTTTTTTCTTGTTCGGTGCTACTTTCATGCTCTTCATTTACCAGCAGTTCAGTTGTTGAGCACTACAGGCCAACATCTCACTTACTTATAAAATCCACATTTTAAAATATCTGCAGCTGGGCCCTCCCAGCATGGTCTTGCTAGCTTGGTTAGTAGCTTTAATGGCTGCCGTGCAGACTCTGGGCTCTGCAATGGAAACATTGGTGGATCGAATAGACAGGGACTTGGAAGGGGTTGGTCACCTTCTGCAGTCTGGCCCCTTTTATACTGCTTCAGAAGCTCTCATACTCCAATCCTGCTGGGGTTATTGGCGGGTCTGAGATTTTCGGGGCATCCGCAATTTGGAGTTAAAATGCAGTGGATGCGGGAATGACGTCATTGGAGCGCAACATTAACTTTCTAATTCAGGCGCCACTTGCCAGGGGCGGACACTTGACACGCAGCCAGATACAGGTCAGTTAAACATGTTGGGGAGCAGGAACAGTGCGGGTAGCCCCATGGCACAATTTTAACCCCACCCGGCCCATTCCCGTGGGGGCGGGCTGGGTTAAAACTGGCCCTAAAATGTCTACTCCAAGGCCACCTCTAATCAGCAGTTTGAAATCCTAACATTCAGCAACAAGGGGCAACTGAGAGACACCAGTAAATGTACAACTATCTTTCTTTATAATATTGAAAGATTGTGCAGTAATTCATTGGAATATACTTCCCCTTTAAACCTTATGCAATTAAAGTGTCCTGTATCATACAGTCTTCAGCTCAATGATCTATGGCACCTGCAGGAGGTAAATCAGATCACAACAAAGTGATGATACCAGCTTTTTTCAATGACGATCATGTATGAGCATGGAGTAATATGCAGAAGTCATTATTTTTTAATTGAATCTAGATCTACCAAAATATTTTTCTGCCACAATTTCATGAGATTTATGTTGCCTGGCCATGTTCAATAGTGTGATTTTATTATTTTGAGGAATACTAATGTTTCAATATATATGCACAAGTTCAAAAGGGCAACTAATAGTAAAAGAAAACTATAAAATATTTCCAATAAGATCATCTCTGGTATGTGTGTTTAAATTCATACCAATGGACTGATTTTCTTGAAAATGTGTTCATTGTTATAGATTATAAGACATCTTCCTAATGAAACATTCCACTGTGATTGAACGGTCTCAGTGTGAAAGGAATTCAGTGCTCTCTCTCTCCCTCTCTCTCTCTCTTTCATTGTACCTTAACAGAACACTCGAGTATAACAAAATGAGTGAAGGACAGAATTAGCTGCAGTCCAGTCATGTGACTTCCAGTCTGGAAAATCAGTTAAGAGTGATGATAAATATTGGTCGTGGCTGTGCAATGACACTTTGCCCTTAGGAAAGTGACCAAACATCTGTTCCTGTAGATCAAACATGTATTGATAAGCTGCAAGAGAAGAGACTAACAAGGTTATCAGGAGATGTTTTATGCTGATACTTGTCACAAGGAAAGTTACAAACATCTGTTATTCAGATCAGATATACATATTTGAATCTTGCAAAACACTGTACTCTTGAATATGACGATGCATGTTTGGCTAATCATGCGCAAACATTATAATGTGTTGGTTACCTTTATTATTTTACAGTTAAGAAGGGTATGAAGTCTCAAATGATTATGTTTATTGATCTTCCATTATGTTGTAAAGGATTACTGTTTTAAAAGATGAAACTGGTGCTTTTTTTTTCAGGGAAAGAGCAGTGCACTAACTTATTATCACGACTGCTCTTGGTGTTCACTTATCATATTTAAGGGAAGATAAAACACTCTGGTGTACCCCGTACCTAAATGGTGAGGGCCGAGGAGCCCCTGATATTGGGCCTCGGGCTCATTACCATCAAGCTGGCGTGGCGCGAACAGCCAGCCAGCAAAGAGTCAACGAAGATTGGGCCACTGCTAGCATCACAGCGGCCCTCAAGTAAGTACAGGCCAGGGGGTGAGGTGAAAAACGGAGGCCAGAGGAGGGAGATATGGAGGCTAGAGGGGGGAGAAATGGAGGCCAGGGTGGAGGGAAACGGAGCCCGGGTAGGGGGTAAATGGAGTCCGGCGGGGAGATCAGAGGCTGTGGGGGGTGGGGAGGGTGGAGATTGGAGCAATGGCGAAAGGGACAGAGGCCAGAGGGGGGATATCGGAGCCCACGGGGGGAGGGGGGAAAACAGAGACCGGGGGATCAGAGAGATCGGAGGATGGGGGCATCGGAGAGCGGCGGCAATTGAGGGGGCAACAGTGGCGGCCCACGTTCTTTAAATGTGGGGTCAGGAGCAGCACTCCCGCTCCTCCCGGCTCCACATTCAGGTAAATATATTTCAAAAACTTACCTTGTTGGTAGCAGGCAGTCCCAAGGTCTGGTTTTGCTGAGTGCACCCAGGGCAAACCAATCTAGCAGTGGGCGCCTAAAACAGGCATTAGGCTCCTTATTTGCATATGCAAAGGCTCTAATACGTGTTTCAGGAGTGGGCACTGCACAACCATTTTCTTTTCTTTCCAAATATGGCGGGTGGCGTATTTCAGGACGGAAATACATGTGCGCTTCCTGACCACCATATTGGGGGCTTAGTAGGCCAGTTAACACCTGAAAGATGGGCACTGCAGGCTGAATTTATAGGCCTTCTTTTAGAATCATAGAATCGTAGAATGGTTACAGCACAGAAGGAGGCCATTCTGCCCGTCGAGCCCGTGCCGGGAATGGCTTTTTTTACAATGAGTATGACTTATATACAAAATTACAATTAGTAGCCTATTGTTTCACAATTAAAAGGCAACACTGATACACTATTACTGCCCTTCTACTATCACCTATAACCCAGTAATTACCTTCTTCCTCATTTAAGAACATAAAACATAAGAAATAGGAGCAAGAGTAGGCCATTTGGCCCTTCGAGCCTGCTCCACCATTTAATAAGATCATGGCTGATCTTTTACCGCAACTCCACCTTCCCGCACTATCCCATATTTCTTGATTCCCTTAGTATCCAAAAATCTATTGATCTCTGTCTTGAATATACTCAATGCCTGAGCATCCACAGCCTTCTGAGGTAGAGAATTGCAAAGATTCACTACCCTCTGAGTGAAGAAATTTCTCCTCATCTTAGTCCTAAATGGCCAACCCATTTTTCTGAGACTGTGACCCCTGGTGCTAGACTCCCCAGCCAGGAGAAATAACCTCCCAGCATCTACCTTGTCAAGCCCCTTAAGAATTTTGTACATTTCAATGCAATCACCTCTCATTCTTCTAAACTCTAGGGAATATCGGCCTAGTCTAGGGTTTTAGTTCACAAACACCCAAGCTTTATCATCATAGTGCACGCAGAACAAAGAAACTGTTTTGAGATCTGGGGACTGATATGATCTGAGCACACTGGATTATGAAGTCCGGCAGCAATCAGCTTTGCCGATCGCCATCTAAGTTTGCCCTGCACAAATTTCCAGTTAGGTGTGGGCAGACTTTGGAAACTTTGGTCAGAAGCAAGCAAGACCTTCATTCGTATATTCAATAGTGGGTGCCACTCAGTCTTGGTAAGTTCCCAGCATGTCCAGGGGGTCTTGGATGGGCCTTTCAGGCGGGAGACCCACAGCACTTCAAGTTACTGTTTTTAGGCCATTTCAAGGCCTTTCCTGTTCATTGATTAAAATTCATTTCTCCTGGAACTTGGGCTTTCCTTAGCCTTTGTGCCAGGTGTTGCAAATTATTTTTTGCCCCCAGCTCCCTTTCCTGGCACCATTGAGAGTCTTCCGGCTAGAAGGAGAGGAGGACCTATGAAAGGATGCCAGGCAGGTAATGCTATCTGAGAGGTGCTCTATACTGTCTTGTGAGCACTCATGTACTCACATCTGGGAGAAGGACATTAAAGTACCTCTGTCGCAGCAGTAACGGCAGATCCCCGGTGTCATTAAAATATATGAATGCCCGACTAGCTATTATGCTGGATGGTTCTTCAAAAGCACCCCTCCCAGTATGTTATGCTTTACATGGCACTGCATGCAAGAAGGCATGCCAGGGTGATTAAGAGCCAGCATTGCCTGATTGGCCACAGCCAAGATGCCAGTAACTATTTCTGCAGTCATTGGCAATAACAGAAATAAGAAGATGATACTGAATTCTTCTTCCTTTTTACCAATGACTGTGGGGAGCTGGAACAGCAGAAATGGAGCTGCCTATAAGGACATCCGTGGCAGCCATACAAAAGAGGAGTGAAACAAGCAGAGATGGCAATGGTCAGCTGTAGCCTGAAACTTGGCTCCACCTCCTTTTAGGCACATTACAATGCAGACCCATGGGAATGGTGCTGTGGAGAGGCATAAAGAGCAACCCTCCTCCTAACTAACCCTCCATGTAGCACCAACTCAACTTCAGCAGCCATAATTTTTTATATATATCAAATATATATAGGTCATTTATATATATCAAAAAAAGCAGTGGCCCAAGCACTGACTCTTGGGAACGCCACTGTCTACCATCCTCCAGTCTGAAAAACAGCCATTTACCACAACTCGCTGTTTTCTGTCCTTAAGCAAATTCCTTATCCAAGTTGGCGCTGACCCACTTATTCCATGAGCCTCAATTTTGTTAACCAGCCTTCTATGTAGTACTTTTTCAAACGCCTTCCTAAAATCCATGTAGACAACATCCATTGCATTCCCTTCATCAATCCTCCCTGTTACTTCATCAAAAAATTCAATTAGATTCGTCAAACACGATCTGCCTTTTACAAATCCTGTGCTGGCTCTACAGCTTTCTACAGCTGTCTTCAGTTGAGCCAATCTCATTGCCGTGGTAATAATTGATATTAGGTTATTCCGAGCTGTTGCCATCTTTGTTGCTACCTTCCCTGTCGGGTGACCTCTGGCCTTTCAGGTTGTCTAAAGTAATTTTTTAAAATTTGTTTATGTGATGTGGGCATCACTGGCAAGGCCAGCATTTATTGCCCATCCCTAATTGCCCTTGAGAAGGTGGTGGTGAGCCGCCTTCTTGAACCGCTGCAGTCCGTGTGGTGAAGGTACTCCCACAGTGCTGTTTGGGAGGGAGTTCCAGGGTTTTGACCCAGCAATGATGAAGGATCGACGATATACTTCTAAGTCAGGATGGTGTGTGACTTGGAGGGGAACTTGGAGTTGGTAGTGTTCCCATGGGCCTGCTGTCGTTGTCCTTCTAGGTGAAAGAAGTCGCAGGTTTGGGAGGTGCTGCCGAAGAAGCCTTGGTGAGTTGCTGCAGTGCATCTTGTACACACATGGTACACACTGCAGCCACGGTACGCTGGTGGTGGAGGGAGCGAAGGTTTAAGGTGCTGGATGGTGATCAAGCGGGCTGCTTTGTCCTGGATGGTGTCGAGCTTCCTGAGTGTTGTTGAAGCTGCACTCATCCAGGCAAGTGGAGAGTATTCCATCACACTCCTTACTTGTGCCTTGTAGATGGTGGAAAGGCTTTGGGGAGTCAGGAAGTGAGACACTCGCCGCAGAATACCTAGCCCCTGACCTGCTCTTGTTGCCGCAGTATTTATGTGGCTGGTCCAGTTAAGTTTCTGGTCAATGGTGACCCCCAGGATGTTGAAGGTGGGGGATTCGGCGATGGTAATGCCGTTGAATGTCAAGGGGCGGTGGTTAGACTCTTGCTTGTTGGAGATAGTCATTGCCTGGCACTTCTGTGGCGCGAATGTTACCTGCCACTTATCAGCCCAAGCCTGAACGTTGTCCAGGTCTTGTTGCGTGCGGGCATGGACTGCTTCATTATCTGAGGAGTTGTGAATGGCGCTGAACACTGTGCAGTCATCAGCGAACATCCCCATTTCTGACCTTATGTTGGAGGGAAGGTCATTGATGAAGCAGCTGAAGATGGTTGGGCCTAGGACACTGCCCTGAGGAACTCCTGCAGTGATGTCCTGGGCTGTGATGATTGACCTTCAACCACCACAACCATCTTCCTTTGTGCTAGGCATGACTCCAGCCAGTGGAGAGTTTTCACCCGATTCCCATTGACTTCAGTTTTACTAGGGCTCCTTGATGCCACACTCGGTCAAATGCTGCCTTGGTGTCAAGGGCAATCACTCTCACCTCACCTTTGGAATTCAGCTCCTTTGTCCATGTTTGGACCAAGGCTGTAATGAGGTCGGGAGCCGAGTGGTCTTGGCGGATCTCAAACTGGGCATCAGTGAGCAGGTTATTGGTGAGTAAGTGCCGCTTGATAGCACTGTTGATGACACCTTCCATCACTTTGCTGATGATTGAGAGTAGACTGATGGGGCGGTAATTGGCCGGATTGGATTTGTCCTGCTTTTTGTGGACAGGACATACCTGGGCAGTTTTCCACATTGTCGGATAGATGCCAGTTTTATAGCTGTACTGGAACAGCTTGGCTAGAGGCACGGCTAGTTCTGGAGCAGAAGTCTTCAGCACAATAGCCAGGATGTTGTTGGGATCCATAGCCTTTGCTGTATCCAGTGCATTCAGATCATACTGCATTGAAACTGTTATCTCTAAAACAATTCTTCATAGCATACAATTCCAAATATGATAGACAAATCTAAATATATATAAATAGATATATGGATGTAAATTTGGCAATTTTTCATTCATATTTTCAAACAAAATATAAGTCATGTGCACGTCTTCTACAAATTGGTTTAATAATTATCCTTTATGCTTGTCTATAGGTAGAACTGTTGCCATTGTAACAAGATGTTATAACTATGAGCATTTTTCAGAACAGAATCTTATTCCACAAGATAGCAACACACAAGTAAGCTTATATTTTCTCTGAGCTGTTCACATACTGCTGGGAGTTGCTCAGCAGTGATGTGTGCTGTTATAAAAAGAAAGTGTTTACACTTCCCTCTTAGCAGGCAAAGCACCTTTGATGTCCCTGTATCTCATGTCTGTATTCGAGTAATTGACAGGTTTACTTCTAGGCCAGAATGTATTTAATCATGAGGTACACATGATCATCTGCCCACAGTAATGCAGAAGGCTACACTGGTGCTCAATGCCATGTAATGTGATCTGTTGCAGATTGTGCTTTAAAATAAACATTATACTGAAGCAGATTATGTGTCACTGGTTTATTTTCCTCTCAGCTTACAACACAGTGTATCCATATATGGGTATATTATTTCATGAAAGTGGTCCCAGGACCTGCTGAATACAATGGAATTTGGGGCGTCTTTGAAACTGGGCAGATGATCTAATTATCACTTAGCATTGTTAGCTAATACTTATGCTTATTTCAGGAGCAAGTATCCACACATATTGTAATAATGAAAAATGGTCAAAAGTGGGGAAGATCACTTTCATGGAATAAAAGACTGCTTATCCGTTGGTGACGCTCAACTGAATATCGAAATATTAAGCTTATTGATTGATTCCAACCATTGCAACCAATGCATGACTTTCTTGCTTGCAGATTTTTGAATTAGGTTACTCCCAAAATAGAATATTTTTGGTAATCAGTAGTTCCCTGCTGATTACCTTTCCATTCCCATCTTAACGTTAAAATGATAAGTGAATTAAACAGGAATACAGTAGCTTTCCCAAGTAAAAGCCTGCTTGGTGATACCTTTGTGCACTTATGAAATGCTGTAAATCCTTTAAAAATCTTAGGTGGTCATGATAGAATTTTACCAAGTATGTGTTTGATGGTGAGGAAAATCATTTTCAGTCTGCAATGAATGGAGAATAGAGGGCATGATCTTCTGATGCACTGGGAGCATACTCAGCCAATTTGGGCCTAGCTCACGAAAAAAGTTTATTTTCATGATTAAATGCAGAAGTTAAAAGTCTTTTTTGGCAGGGCACTAACAAATGTCATTGCGTAAAGAGCTTAATGTCAATGAAGTTGTTCAATCTGATCACTTAACCTTTGCTTCAACATGATACTGCTGGCACTGTGCAAGTGCTAACTACAAATCCAGACATCTTTAGAACATATTTAACAGGGCCACTCTCCCAGCGAAGAGCTTCACCCACTGGCAGCACATATCAAAAATTCGACCAAACACTGCCCGCCTTTTTCTTATAGTTTGTGTATTTTTACTCAATAGAGATGTATCCTATATACATCACCCAGGCAGGCAGCTTCCCTGTATGCATCTAAGAAAAATATAGCTGATAACCCAACACATGTTCTAGTTGTAGCTCTTTTCATTCAGGCATTTTGAAAGCTAAAATAATGAAACATATTAATACTGTGAAGGAATAAGCCATATAACCTATTCAGAAAAATACACTATCTTATGAAAGAATTCTGGCCTGACAAACTGGGTTTGGAAATTTAGAAACCTAACTATGAAATAGCTATGAAAGAATTCTGGCTATTGAGATAAGACCGTTGTTGACCCTGAATAAATAACCTTATTGAAACAGAAGGTGCATGGCTCCGACAGGCTGACTTTTAGGAACAAAAACAATGGTTCACCCTGGATAAGGTGTTTTAATTTAAACTTCGTAAAGATGGCACATAAGAATTGGAACATCTGCCCTCGTAAAGATGACATAAAATAAGGAACACCTGCCTGTCACACCGTTTTATATGGTTAACCCAGAACACCCGGAGAAAGACAAGATTCTGGAATATTACAAGCTGATGTAGCAGTAAGAATTGCAGAGGTCGGCAGAAAGCTGAATAGGGGTAATTGACTTGCATCAGCAGAAACTTTAAAGGAAATACCACTGAAAAAGGGTATAAATATTGAAGTCTCAAATGGGATATCAGACTCGCTTTAATCGGGCAAAGCGATTCTTGACTACAGAAGCAGCTCTGTGGTCTCCAACTGTTTGTACCTCGGGGATCAAAGGTATTTGATATTGATGGATATCCTGTATAGAAAACTTTAAGAACTGTAATACTGTAGCAAAGTTAAGATTTAAAAGTAAGATTCTCTGTTAATAATAAGACAGCATTTTTTCTCTTTTTAGAACTGTTAACATTGCGATTGACTGATTCACCAACTGTAAGTTACATGTCGGTTCTTTTAATAAATCTCTATATATTTTTAGAATTGTCTCACATAAGTCTTCTGTATCAATAACTCGCAAACTCAATCTCTGTACACTCTTTGGTGAAGAGTTACAGAATTCTGAAGGAGTTCTCCGGACCCTCATAATATCCGGGACGTTACAGTCTAGCTAAACTTATTATAAGCGCTATCTGGAGGACGGTAACATTCTCGGGTTGTTCCTTTCCTTTAGGGAGAGATAGCCCGGACCTTTAGACCCAATTAAGCGTCTTTAGGATTCGGCTACCTCAAACTTTAGTTGAAAGTGAACATCTGAGAAATATGCCTGATCCGGGATAGCCCCAAAGGGGCTAGGACTAGTAAATACCCCTGTAATACAGCAAAGGTGGGTTGCTTGGTGGGTAAAAATATCACAAAATGCCATTCAGATCAACAAGGTTCCAGGGTCAACCTCTGATCTGCACTAAATTAGCATATCTCAAATAGGAGCATGCTAGAGTTACTACAAATGATTTTGGTGGCATCAGGTGACGGAGCAAAGATTTCAGCCATAATTTTCACTTCTGATTGTTTGACAGTGGCTCTTACTTCATATATAAGCTGAGAAAACTGCCCAGTTTCAAGCAGCATTTCAAGTTAAAATGGGCAGAGAGTCCCTCTGCCAAAACTCCATCTCTAACAATGGCTGCCATGATTTCTCTCCAATGACCTAGTTATGACCCTGATCTGTCCACAAGCAGCACGCCCTGCTGGTTTTAAACTAATTTGCGGGGCCATGGCCATGTGCCCTCCTCTCCCCACCCCACTCCCGCACCCCCATAAGAGATTTCCCTGTATTTCAGCCCACTTAACACCACTACAAATCACCATCACTATAAAGGTGGTAGTGCTCAGCTTGCACAGTGCCCCACAGACAGGAAGTGATTGGGAAAGTGAAAGGTCCAATTCCATAATATTGTTTTGGCTGAGAGTCACTTCCATTACTTTGAAGTTGCAGTTTCTGAGCGTTTAAAGGTACTTGTGAAAGTTGCTGAGACTTTAAACAGAGTCTGTGCATAGTGAAGTAATTATATCTCTTTTCCATTGTTCCGTGTTTTAAGGAGAAGGAAGAGGATATAGAGGACGAAAGGATGGAAGTCAGGAGATCATCTTGCATCTAAGCAACACTTGACCAACAGGTATCCACATCACAGGGCGTACACACCGTGGAGCACAGATCTGAAATTTTCCTATAGGCAGTATCTGAGAGGCTTTGTTTTGTCCCTGACACTGTGATAGAGATATACCAGCTGTTGGAACCTGATTGTGGCTTTTTTCCACCAGAGCATTGCCTTGTCTGTGGCTGTGAGCATGACAACAGTACTTAACATTTATGCATCCAAGCAGCCTCTGATGACATTAGTCACATCATGTGTCAGCAATTCATCACTGCATTAGGCAGGTCACGCATACCCTGTTCAGGCACATCTCTGAGTTCATGTGGCTATAAAGACCATGTCTGAATGTCCTATCAACTTTATCAACAGGAATAATGCTAGCCACTTCATTATGTATGTCAATGCACGTTATCTGGGGAGTAGCCATGATTGGTTTATTCTTAGGCAAGCTAGGATACTTGTACTGCTCAGCCAGAACAATGTGACAGGTAGGCTGATAGGAGATAAGGGGAACCTATTTCAAACTTGGCTGATGACACCAATTTCGCATCGAAGGACAGAGGCCGAAAACAGGTTCAACAAGGCTTTGACTGCTACCAGGATCCTTAAAGAATAGACCATCGGAATTTGCAAATCCCATTTCTGATGTTTGGATGGGTCAAGGAGAGCCCTGCAGTAAGGGTTTCCAGAATTGTAGTGACTTCCTGCATGCCCATAATTTGGTGTATCACAAAAAATGAAGAAGAAGATATTGGAGATCAACCTCTATTCACGATGACATTGCCCAGGAGAGAGAGAGGAGGTGGACCCAGACACCCTGCTGCCAGTAGTACATGCCATCAGGCAGCACACCATTAACAACTTCTTCCAATAAAGAGGGTGCCCTCTATCTGAATGACAAAATAAAACCCTTCATGATCTCTTGCCTTGTTTTCAGACAACTATTTAGCTAAACCGTAATACAATGGGGGAGAAATTCATTATCGCCCTGTTTGGGGGCGGTAACTTTTGAAAGGTGGGAAACTTAGCACCAGGTGCTAATGATTCTGAGCTTTCACAAAATTGGGTTTTGCGCTCCACGAAGGAAGTGGAGAGCTAAATCAAGCACTCCACTTCCTTCCTGGAGCACTAAAGCACGCAGGCGGGGCAATAGTTGTGCAGCGCTGCACAATGTCCCGTGCAGCGCTGCCGTGATCTGAGGCTCCTTCCCTCCATTAAAGGAAAGGGCCATCGCTGCAGGCTCTGCATTGGGACCAGTTAGCTGGTCCCTGACGGCAGCCGCGATCTGGCCCGATCAGCCCCACGCGCTCCAGCAGAGTGCCGGGCTGATCGATCACGGCCCAGGAGAAGTTAAAAAAATGCAACAAAAACATTTCAGAAATTTAGGTACTTACCTTGGCAACCTCCCCTTTAACTTTTGCCCCCGAAGCGCCCAGCCTCCCAATCAATGGCTCCTGCAGCTGTCAGTGTTGTCGCCCAGCGATGCTACAGGGGGCGGTACCGAAGTTCATGTCCGGGGCACTACTGGGGCGATGCGCACGGCAATGATGTCACGATCTCCGGGTGAAGGAGATTGTGGCGCGAAGTCTTATCATCGCCGCAAACCTCTCACCGAAGTTCGCGAGAGTCGTTCATCTCGCCGCTCCGGAGGCAATAACGGGAGGCGCTAAGGAGGCTAATTTCTAGCCCCTTGAATATATACTCTGGGAGAGGAAAGTTACAAACATTAATCACCATATAAGAATGAATAACATGAGGCTCCATGGACAAACACACCATAATACCAGAAGTGTACATGTTTATTACCATCTTGCATCTTCATTGAGCCCTACTACAATGCAACTTCTTATCACTGTGACTACTCCTTATGCCTAAAGTTCTTTTTACTTGTGACCCATACCTTTTACTTCTACGCAAGTCTCAATGTCAGAACAATGTGAGGTTTGTGGCTGGGACTGTAGCAATAGAGCCATCGAGGGCTGAGGTCACAATTGTCTCAGTTAAGTTGATATCCTTGAAGGACCTGATCTAGTATTGTGTCAATTGCACACTCAGGGCTGAATTTTGCCGGTGCTCAGAGTGCGGGTTCCGAGGCGGGTCTGCTGTCAAAATGGCATTGATTGACAGCGGGACAGAAGTCTGCTCTGAACCCACTTCCTTGTTAATTTCCCAAGTGCCAGCTCTGCCTGCGGGCCAGGCAATTGAGATACTTAAGAAGCTGCTTAAAGGTATTAAGGTAGCATTTTACCAGGTCCTAACGATTTTTCCATGTTTTTTTACAAGGTTCCCGGCGCTCAGGTATTACGTCAGGTAAGTGTGTCGAGTTCTGAGTGACTCTGCATTGCTGTGAATAGTTCACAGTTGCAAAAGTGGTATAAAAGCTATCATTTCACAGATTTTAAATTTCCAATCTTAGAGGCTGGTGCCTTCAGGATTTGGAATACACTTTTCAGCTTTTTGCAGGTTTGAAGTGTTTGGAGCAAACTTTCTATCCAGTGTCACCTCATTGGAACAACCTCTCTCACCTTTGGCAGATCGCTTCTGTCATTGCAACTTCACCTGCCATCTATTTCATCAGCATCGGCGCCCTTGAAAAAATCTCACCTTGGTCCTCGAAATCCCACCACGATCAGCCCCAACACCAGCATCACCAGGCACACCAGCAGCACTAACAACAGCACCAACCTTCTCCGCAATCAGCTGATGCTGCACAGGACACAGGGCATCAGCACTCGACAACATTGCTGCCCGGGAGGCTAGCGATGGCATCACCATGGCCAGATTTACTTCAGTTGATGCTGTACACCCTGGCTGCCACATGATGCACCAGGTTGGCACCACCCCACACCAACACCATAAAGCATCCCTACAATGCCCAAGCCATTCCTTTCACACTCATCATCATTGAGGGGGTGGGTACCCTTATGTCTCACCATTCATTGCAACTCACTAAGCCACTTCCAAAGGTGCACACGGATCTGTCCAAGAAGGCAAAGTGTTGAAAATAAAGATTTCAATGTTTGACAACACATTAACAGAAACTTTACATGAACATTGGCGATAACACCCAAGTGCCTACCCTTGTGTGTTGTTAGTTGGTATGATTGCACTAGGATGAGGGTGAGTGTGAGGGGTGGCTAGTGAGATGGGGATGTGATAATGTAGATAAGGAGGGATGGATGGAGGTGTAAGGTAAGTTGGTGCAGGAGTAGGGTAGGGAAGGCAGAGTGATGGGGTGTCACAGCAGGATGAGGCTGAGTGTAGCTTTGTACTAACATTTTGTGATCTACTGAGATCATTGAAAGGTTTGTGCCACTGCAGCCTGGTCCTCCTGACAACATCCCTGCTTGTGCCCTCCTGTGCAATGTGCAACCAGGCTGCGTTGGTCTCCTGGGGAGGTCTCTTCCGCCCATGGGAAGGGAAGAGGACCTCCCTGTGTGCTGTGACTCCCTCCATAAGCATATGGAGGGAGTAATGGGAGAGCCTGGGTGCAGCCGTCCACCTTTGTGCAGTGCTTGTCAGCGTTTACAGCACCTCAATGCTGCAGAACACTGACAGCAGAACTGTCAAAATGATTGTGGACATGGTCATCAAATGACATCATCAGACCCGCTCCGATTAATTGGCCGAGAACCTCGCAGGGTGGGCTTAACAAGCCCCATCAATGGAAAATCTTGTTGGAGGCTGGGATCGAGACAGATGCAGGATCTCCACATGCCACGGACGTCGCCCGTCCCGGACCTGCCGAGGTTGGAAAACCAGCCCTTAGTGCCTACTAGGCCCAGGCCAGCAGCTCCTATTCAACCTTCAACAGCTCTCTCTCTCTCTCTATGTTACTCCTCCATCTGTGGCCTCTGCTGTGCTTCTGGCCATTTCAGTTGCAGAAGCCTTTTAACTTTCTGCAGCCAACCTTGATTTTACTCCCAGTAGCGGGGACAGAGACAGGAGAGGGATTCTCACTGAAATCCTGCCATGCAGTTTAAATTAGGCCCCCCAAGCAAAATGTGTTTGGGTGTTAGCATAATCATGTGGGCGGATGGAAGTTCTTCCCTACCATTTTTACAATGAGCTCAGGAAAATCCAGCCCTAAGTGTTCAGGATTATTCTGGAGATGAAAAATGAGTGAAAATGGAGGTCAGGCTTAGCTGTAATAGCTGCCCCAACTGCACAGCCTGGTAACACTTACTCTTCAGGATCATATATGGAGAAAATGGATTTTCAAAAGGCATTCGATAAGGTGCCACATAAAAAGTTGTTACACAAGATGAGGGCTCATGGAGTTGGGGGTAATGTATTAGCATGGATCGAGGATTGGTTAACGAACAGAAAACAGAGAGTAGGGATAAACGGGTCATTTTCAGATTGGCAGGCCGTAACTAGTGGGGTGCTGCAAGGATCAGTGCTTGGGCCTCAACTATTTACAATCTATATCAATGACTTAGATGAAGGGACTGAGTGCAATGTATCCAAGTTTGTTGATGATACAAAGCTAGGTGGGAAAGTAAGCTGTGAGGAGGACACAAAAAGCCTGCAAAGGGATATAGACAGGTTAAGTGAGTGGGCAACAAGGTGGCAGATTGAGTATAATGTGGGGAAATGTGAAGTTATTCACTTTGGTAGGAAGAATAGGAAAACAAAATATTTTTTTAAATGGTGAGAAACTATTAAATGTTGGCATTCAGAGAGATTTAGGTGTCCAAGTACAAGAAACACAAAAAGTTACCATGCAGGTACAGCAAGCAATTAGGAAGGCAAATGGCATATTGGTCTTTATTGCAAGAGGGTTGGAGTACAAAAGTAAGGAAGTCATGTTACAATTGTACAGGGCTTTGGTGAGTCCACACCTGGAGTACTGTGCACAGTTTTGGTCTCCTTATCTTAGGAAATATATACTTGTCTTAGAGGTGGTGCAACAAAGGTTCAGTAGATTGATTCCTGGGATCAGAGGGTTATCCTGTGAGGAGAGATTGAGTAGATTGGGCCCATACTCTCTGGAGTTTAGAAGAATGAGAGGTGATCTCATTGAAACATACACAATTCTGAGGGGGAGTCTCTGGCTGGAGAGTGGAGAACGAGGGGTCACAGTCTCAGGATAAGGGATGAGGTGAGGTAAGTCTGAGATGAGGAGGAATTTCTTCACTCAGAGGGTTGTGAATCTTTGGAATTCTCTGCCCCAAAGGACTGTGGATGCTCAGTCGTTGAGTATATTCAAGGCTGAGAGAGATAGATTTTTGGACTCTAGAGGAATCAAAGGATATGGGGATAGGGCAGGAAAGTGGAGTTGAGGTCGAAGATCAGCCATGATCTGGGTGTATGGCCTACTCCTGCTCCAAATTCTTTTGATCTTATGTTCTAATATAATTTAGGTGAGGTACTGGAAACCATTGTTGCCTAAGGAACTGTATCCTCACATGACAGGTATGTTCAGGAGGGAGGAGTATAGGTAAATAGTGGGGAGCTGGGATGATGGACTTTTAACAGGGATAAAAACATAGGAATATACAGGACCAGAAAAGACCACTTCAGGCCAACTCCAGAGTTCAAAAACAGATCAGTACCTATATCCCTCAATTGATTTTCTCACCAACTCCCTACTGCCTCTAAAAATTACTGATGTTATCAGCCTCGACCACTTCCCTGGGCAGTCCATTCCAAGCATTCACCATCCTCTGTGTGAAATAGTTATATCTGGTCTCTCCATTCACCTACCTTCTTCTGAATTTCATCCTAAGGCCCCTTATTGTCATTCTCAGAGCCATCTCAGAGTTTCTTAGGGCTCAACTTGTTGATACCCTTAAGGATCTTGAATACCTCAATAAGATGCTTTATCAGTCTCTTCTATGCTGTAAACAAACTGAGTTTCTGTAATGTCTCCTTGTAGCTCAGATGTCTGATACCAGGTATCAGCTGAGTAGCCCTTTGCTGCATCTTTTCTATTTACATAATGTTCTTCCTGCAATATAACGACCAGAACTGCACACAGCCTTTCAGATGAAGACAAACTAATATCCTGTATAGGCTCAGTATCACATCCTGTGATGTGTTCAATCCCATGCACTATACAACTCAACATCTTATTTACTGCTGCCACGGGCTGTACAAATAGTTACAATGATATGTTTGCCAATAACCCGAATCCCTTTTCTGAGTCGTATTCTGCAGAGTAACACCATTTAATTTCTAGTTCCAATGTTTATTCTTCGTCCCTATTTTCATTGTTTTGCGTTTATCCACATTGAATTTAATTTGCTATTCCTCAGCTAACTTTGCAATCTATCTAGATCCCTCTGCACCGGATCAGCCTATCCTTGATGGTTTGCAAACCCCACCTTGGTGTCATCAGCAAATTTACCCATTTCAAAATCATTGATATACAATATGAATGTAAAAGGTCCCAGCACTGATCCTTGAGGCATCATTTTGCACTGTTCCGATACAGTTCTATGCACAACCACCTTCTGCCTCTTTTGATGCAGCCAGCATGCCAATCCACTTCAGCAACTGCCCACCCATTCCACACTTTTCAACCTTCTGGCAGGAATTCCTCTCTGGTACTGTTTCAAAAACCTTACCAAAGTCCAGATAAACAATGTCCATGGAGTTCCCTTTATCCCAATGCCCCGCCACCTCCTCAAAGAATGCTAACAGATTTTTCAAGCATGATTCTTCCCCCCCTCATAGTGCTATGAAGACTTCATACTTCTCTAGGTGTGAGACAGACTTCTTCAGGATAGCCGGTAACATTTTACCTGTGACAGATGTCAGGCTACTTGGCCTGCAATTTCCAGCATAGTTCTTTTACCCTATTTTAACGCTAGGCGTTGGGTTCTCCAGATCAGCCACCGTAGCTTTGGCACAAGATCAGCGAAAACCCTGGATAGATGCATAAATGTGAAATTCTCGACAAGGTAATATGGCCTAGAAATTCATTTGCCCCCTGAAAACGGGCGCGGGGATCACGATGCGTGATCACCCTGCCCCGTTCAAAGGAATGCAGGCAGCACGCAAACTTCGTGGTGTCTGCCGATTAGCATGATTGCAGCGTTCAGCCCAGCACTGAACATGCTGCTGAGTGGCTAAAGGCGCAGCAGGGGGCCCAAGTTCGTGTGAGGCTAGCACCAATGAAAGCTAGCCTGCACTTCTTAAAGGCAATCTGCACCTCTTAAAGGGGAGGTGCATTCTGCCTGCAGCAGCTCATTGAACTGGCTAGGGAAGAAAGTGAGAGGAGAAAAAAAACAACAATTATGTCACAACAGGGGAGCGAGCGTGCATCAAAGTTCTCAGATGCAGCCTTGGTGCAGGAGGTCAACTCGAGGAGAGAGGTGCTGTTTCCACAGGGGCCAGGAGACCCTCCAGGCTAATGTGTAAAGCCCAAGGGGAGAAGATAGCTGCTGTGGTGAATGTTTAGCCTCGAGGACCTGGATGCAGTGCAGGAAACATAGAAACATAGAAGATAGGAGCAGGAGTAGGCCATTCGGCCCCTCGAGCCTGCTCCACCATTTAATGAGATCATGTCTGATCATCCAAATTCAGTACCCTGTCCCTGCTTTCTCCCCATATCCCTTGATCCCTTTAGCCTTAAGAAATATATCTAACTCCTTCTTGAATATATTTAATGAATTGGCCTCAACTGCCTTCTGTGGTAGAGAATTCTGGGTGAAGAAATTCCTTCTCATCTCAGTCCTAAATGGCTTACCCCTTATCCTTAGACTGTGACCCCTGGTTCTGGACTCCCCCACCATCGGGAACATCCTTCCAGCATCTAGTCTGTCTAGTCCTGTTAGAATTTTATAAGTTTCAATGAGATCCCCTCTCATTCTTCTAAGCTCTAGCAAATACAAGCCCAATCGTCCCAATCTCTCCTCATACGTCATTCCTGCCATCCCAGGTATCAGTCTGGTGAATTTTCGCTGCACTCCCTCCATGGCAAGAACATCCTTCCACAGATAAGGCAACCAAAACTGCACACAATACTCAAGGTGTGGTCTCACCAAGGCCCTGTACAACTGCAGCAAGACATCCTTGCTCCTGTACTCGAATCCTCTCGCTATGAAGGCCAACATACCATTTGCCTTCTTAACCGCCTGCTGCACCTGCATGCTTACCTTCAACGACTGGTGCACAAGGACTCCCAGGTCTCGTTGCACTTCCCCTTTTCCCAATCTATTGCCATTCAGATAATAATCTGCCTTCCTGGTTTTGCTACCAAAGTGGATAACCTCGCATTTATCCACATTATACTGCATCTGTCATGCATCTGCCCAATCACCCAACTTGTCCAAATCATACTGGAGTTTCTCTGCATCCTCCTCACAACACATACGCCCACCCAGCTTTGTGTCATCTGCAAACTTGGAGATATTAGATCTAGTTCCCTCGTCTAGATCATTAATATATATTGTGAATAACTGGGGTCCTAGCACCGATCCCTGCGGTACCCCACTAGTCACTGCCTGCCACTCGGAAAAAGACCCGTTTATTCCAACTCTTTGCTTCCTGTCTGCCAACCAGTTCTCTATCCAAGTCAGTACCTTACCCCCAATCCCATGTGCTTTAACTTTGCATGCTAATCTCTTATGCGGGACCTTATCGAACGCCTTCTGAAAGTCCAAATACACCACATCCACTGGTTCTCCCTTATCTATTCTACCAGTTACATCCTCAAAAAATTCCAGTAGATTAGTCAAGTATGATTTACCTTTTGTAAATCCATGTTGACTTTGTCCGATCCTGTCACTGTTTTCCAAGTGCTCTGCTATTACATCTTTTATAATGGACTCTAGCATTTTCCCCACTACCGATGTCAGGCTTACCGGTCTATAATTCCCCGTTTTCTCTCTACCACCTTTTTTAAATAATGGGGTTACATTAGCTACCCTCCAATCCATGGGAACTGTTCCAGAGTCTATAGAATTTTGGAAGATGACCAGCAATGCATCTACTATTTCTAGGGCCACTTCCTTAAGTACCCTCGGATGTAGATTATCAGGCCTGGGGATTTATCGGCCTTCAATCCCGTCAATTTCCCTAACACCATTTCCCTACAAATACTGATTTCATTCAGTTCTTCCCTCTCATTAGTCCCTATGTTCCCCGACATCTCTGGGAGGTTATTTGTGTCCTCCTTTGTGAAGACAGAACCAAAGTATGTATTTAATTGGCCTGCCATTTCTTTGTTCCCCATTATAAATTCCCCTGATTCTGACTGCAAGGGACCTACGCTTGACTTCACCAATCTTTTTCTCTTCACATATCTATAGAAGCTTTTACAGTCAGTTTTTATGTTCCCTGAAAGCTTACTCTCATAGTCTATTTTCCCCTTCTTAATTAATCCCTTTGTCCTCCTTTGCTGAATCCTAAACTGCTCCCAATCCTCAGGTTTGCTGCTTTTTCTGGCCAATTTATATGTCCTCTCCTTCGATCTTAGGCTATTCCTAATTTCCCTTGTTAGCCACGGTTGAGTCACCTTTTTTGTTTTATTTTTATGCCAAATAGGGATGAACAAATTCTGTAGTTCATCCATGCGATCTTTAAATGTTTGCCATTGCCTATCCACCGTCAACCCTTGAAATAACGTTCCCCAATCCATCCTAGCCAATTCGCGCCTCATACCATCGTAGTTTCCTTTATTTAAATTCAGGACCCGAGTCTCTGAGTCAACTACTTCACTCTCCATCTTAATGAAGAGTTCTATCATATTATGATCGCTCCTCCCCAAGGGGCCTCACACAACAAGATTGCTAATTAATCCTTTCTCATTACATAATAACCAGTCTAAGATGGCCTGATCTCTAGTTGGTTCCTCAACATATTGGTCCAGGAAACCATCCTGTATACACTCTAGGAATTCCTCCTCCACAGGAATAGGTTTAATGGCCTCACACGAGTGATCAAGGTCAGTGAATTAATCTTCTGATGCCATATCCCACCATTCACACCACTAGTCTCACACACTGTTCAATGCACCTCACCCCCATCACTCACCTACTTACAATCTCTACGAAACACGACTCAAAAGTGGATAAATCCCCAGGCCCGGATGAAATGTATCCCAGGCTGTTAAGCGAAGCAAAAGAGGAAATAACAGTGGCCCTGACCATCATTTTTCAATTCTCTTTGGCTTCAGTTGTGGTGCCGGAGAACTGGAGGACTGCTAATGTGGTACCCTTGTTTAAAAAGGGAGAAAAGGATAGACCGAGTAATTACAGGCCAGTCAGCCTAACTTCGGTGGTGGGAAAATTATTGGAAAGAATTCTGAAGGACAGGATAAATCTTAATTTAGATAGACACGGATTAATCAAGGATAGTCAGCACGGATTTGTTAAGGGAAGGTCGTGTCTGACAAACTTGATTGAATTTTTTGAGGAGGTAACAAGGAGGGTAGATGAGGGTAGTGCTTTTGATGTAGTGTATATGGACTTTAGCAAGGCTTTTGATAAGGTTCCACATGGCAGACTGGTCACGAAGTTAAAAGCCCATGGGATCCAGGGCAAAGTGTCAAGTTGGATTCAAAACTGGCTCGGAGGCAGGAAGCAGAGGGTAATGGTTGATGGTTGTTTTTGTGACTGGAAGGCTGTTTCCAGTGAGGTTCCGCAGGGCTCAGTACTAGTTGCAACTCTGTTGGAAGAAGTATTAATCAGGAAATAGTTGGGGCATGTAATAAGGGAACAGCTATAATTATGGGGGATTTTAACTATCATATTAACTGGACAAATCAAATTCGGCAGGGCAGCCTTGAGGAAGAGTTTATTGAGTGTCTTAGGGATAGATTTCTTGAGCAGTATGTAACTGATCCTACAAGGGGGCAAGCAACCTTGGACCTGGTACTGTGTAATGAGTCTGGATTAATTAATAATGTCCTAGTTAAGGATCCCCTTGGAATGAGTGACCATAACATGGTTGAATTCCATATCCAATTAGAGGGTGAGAAGGTTGGTTCTCAAACCAGCATACTGAGCTTGAATAAAGGAGACTATGATGGCATGAGAGCAGAATTGATTAAAGTGGACTGGGAAAATAGATTAAAGGGTAAGACGGTACATGAGCAGTGGTGTTCATTCAAGGAGTTATTTTACAACTTTCAAAATAAATATATTCCACTGAGGAAAAAAGGGTGTAAAAGAAATGACAGCCATCCATGGCTAAGTAAAGAAATTAAAGAAAGTATCCAACTAAAAACAAGGACATATAAGGTAGCCAAAGTTAGTGGGAGGATAGAAGATTGGGAAGTCTTCAAAAGACAACAAAAAGTAACTAAAGGATTGATTAAGAAAGGGAAAATAGACTATGAAAATAAATTAGCAAAAAATATAAAAACAGATAGCAAGAGTTTCTATAGTTAAATAAAAAGAAAAACGGTGGTTAAGGCAAACGTAGGTCCCTTAGAGGATGAGACCGGGAAATTAATGGTGGGAAACATGGAGATGGCAAAAATGCTGACAAATATTTTGTTTCAGTCTTTACGGTAGAGGACACTAAGAATATCCCAACACTGGACAAACAGGGGGCTCTAGTGGGGGAGGAGCTAAATACGATTAAAATCACTAAGGAATTGGTACTCAGTAAAATAATGGGACTCAAGGCGGATAAATCCCCTGGACCTGATGGCTTACATCCTAGGGTCTTGAGGGAAGTGGCAGTAGGAATTGTGGATGCCTTGGTAATAATTTTCCAAAACTCCCTGAACTCAGCAAAGGTCCCGGCAGATTGGAAAACTGCTAATGTAACACCCTTATTTAAAAAGGGTTGTAGGCAGAAGGCTGGAAATTATAGACCAGTTAGCCTAACATCTGTGGTGGGTAAAATTTTGGAGTCTATTATTAAGGAGACAGTAACGGAACATTTAGATAAACATAATTTAATAGGACAAAGTCAGCATGGCTTTATGAAGGGGAAGTCATGTCTGACAAATTTGCTCGAGTTCTTTGAGGACATAACGTACAGGGTGGATAAAGGGGAACCAGTGGATGTAGTGTATTTAGACTTCCAGAAGGCATTCGACAAGGTGCCACATAAAAGATTATTACTCAAGATAAAAAATCACTGGATTGGGGGTAATATTCTGGCATGGGTGGAGGATTGGTTATCTAACAGGAAGCAGAGAGTTGGGATAAATGGTTCATTCTCGGACTGGCAACCAGTAGCCAGTGGTGTTCCGCAGGGGTCGGTGCTGGGTCCCCAACTCTTTACAATCTATATTAACGATTTGGAGGAGGGGACCGAGTGTAACATATCAAAGTTTGCAGATGATACAAAGATGGGAGGGAAAGTAGAGAGTGAGGAGGACATAAAA
This sequence comes from Squalus acanthias, assembly GCA_030390025.1. Lineage (NCBI taxonomy): Eukaryota > Metazoa > Chordata > Chondrichthyes > Squaliformes > Squalidae > Squalus > Squalus acanthias. The sequence continues at coordinate 103,779,323 of CM059432.1, forward strand.
AACCTACAGGGGGATATAGACAGGCTGGGTGAGTGGGCAGAGATTTGGCAGATGCAATACAATATTGGAAAATGTGAGGTTATGCACTTTGGCAGGAAAAATCAGAGAGCAAGTTATTATCTTAATGGCGAGAAACTGGAAAGTACTGCAGTACAAAGGGATCTGGGGGTCTTGGTGCAAGAAAATCAAAAAGTTAGTATGCAGGTGCAGCAGGTGATCAAGAAAGCCAATGGAATGTTGGCTTTTATTGCTAGGGGGATAGAATATAAAAACAGGGAGGTATTGCTGCAGTTGTATAGGGTATTGGTGAGACCGCACCTGGAGTACTGCATACAGTTTTGGTGTCCATACTTAAGAAGAGACATACTTGCTCTCGAGGCAGTACAAAGAAGGTTCACTCGGTTAATTCCGGGGATGAGGGGGTGGACATACGAGGAGAGGTTGAGTAGATTGGGACTCTACTCATTGGAGTTCAGAAGAATGAGAGGCGATCTTATTGAAACATATAAGATTGTGAAGGGGCTTGATCGGGTGGAGGCGGTAAGGATGTTCCCAAGGATGGGTGAAACTAGAACTAGGGGACATAATCTTAGAATAAGGGGCTGCTCTTTCAAAACTGAGATGAGGAGAAACTTCTTCACTCAGAGGGTAGTGGGTCTGTGGAATTTGCTACCCCAGGAAGCTGTGGAAGCTACTTCATTAAATAAATTTAAAACAGAAATAGACAGTTTCCTAGAAGTAAAGGGAATCAGGGGTTACGGGGAGTGGGCTGGAAATTGGACATGAGTTTGAGTTCGGATCGGTCAAGGCCCTGTGGGTGGCGGAGCGGGCCCAGGGGCCGAGTGGCCTGGTCCTGCTCCTACTTCTTGTGTTCTTTAGAGTTGAGGTTGGATCAGATCAGCCATGATCTCATTGAATGGCGGAGCAGGCTCGAGGGGCCGATTGGTCTACTCCAGCTCCTATTTCTTATGTTCTTATGTTCTTATGTCACTTGCTTTTTGTGGTATATATCAATGATCTAGACTTGAATATAGGGGGTATGATTAAGAAGTTTGCAGATGATACTAAAATCGGCTGTGTGGTTGATACTGAAGAAGGAAGCTGTAGACTGCAGAAAGATATCAATAAATTGGTCATGTGGGCAGAACAGTGGCAAATGGAATTCAATCTGGAGAAGTGTGAGGTAATGCATTTGGGGAGGGCTAACAAGGAAAGGGAATACACATTAAATGGTAGAACACTGAGTAGTGTAGAGGAACAAAGGGAACTTGGAGTGCATGTCCACAGATCCCTGAAGATAACAGGCCAGGTAGATAAGGTGGTTAAGAAGGCATACGGAATGCTTGCCTTTATTAGCCGTGGCATAGAATACAAGAGCAGGGGGGTTATTCTTCAACTGTATAAAACACTAGTTAGGCCTCAGCTAGAGTACTGCGTGCAGTTCTGGTCACCAGATTGCAGGAAAGATGTGATTGCACTAGAGAGGGTACAGAGGAGATTTACAAGGATGTTGCCGGGAGTAGAGAATCTTAGCTATGAGGAAAGACTGGATAGGCTGGGTCTGTTTTCCTTGGAACAGAGGAGGCTGAGGGGAGAACTTATTGAGGTGTATAAAATTATGAGGGGCATAGATAAAGTGGATAGAAAGGACCTTTTTCCCTTAGCAGAGGGGTCAAAAACCAGGGGGCACAGATTTAAAGTAATTGGTGGAAGGTTTGGAGAGGATTTGAGGGGAAATTTCTTCACCCAGAGGATTGTGGGGGTCTGGAACTCACTGCCTGAAAGGGTGGTCGAGGCAGGAACCCTAACCACATTTAAAAAGTACTTGGATGTGCACTTGGGATGCTCTAACGTGCGGGGCTACGGACCAAGAGCTGGGAAGTGGGATTAGGTTGGATAGCTCTTTGTTGGACGGCGTGGACACGATGGGCCGAAATGGCCTCCTTCCGTGCTGTAACTTTCTATGATTCTATGATTCTATGATATCTCACATTCATAGCTTCACCTCACCCTCACACACTTACCACAGCTGCAAGCCTCACACCCTCATTTCACAGCCTGCACACAATGTTAGCTATTCAACCATGACAGGCATATCACCCAAACACATCGAACTACACTCTCTGACACACGCAGCCTCCAGCTTAGGTACTGGCACTGATCAGACTTTAGAGGGTAGCTTAGAGGTGGGATCTGCATGTGGTGAGTCACCGGGCACAAGTGGGCTGCAGCCAGGGCAGGGGGAAAGGGTAGCGCAGGTGCCAGATCCCCAGAGTACAAGGTCATACACGAGGTCTGCTGCAGAGGACTCAGTGAGGACTTTGATGGGGCGGCCTACAGAAGAAGGCTGATGGTTATGCACAATGAAAGGCTTGGAGCATTGGCAGGCCTGCCAGAAAGCCTGAGTGTAGTTTCAAAGAGCATGGAGGAGTCCGGCACCAACTTTGCACAGGGCTTTGCGCAGAGCTTGGAGCCCATGATTTCCAGCATGGAAGTGATGGCAACTCCATTAGCACACTTGTGAGCCCAACCATGATGCAGGGTCTGATGGCTGATGTCTCAGCTTCCATTGCAGCACAAGCAGAAGCCACCAATGTCTGAGTGCTGCAGTGAAGCTCAGACTGCTCTCATGCAGGCTCAGCTTGCTGCCACGCAACCTCAGACTGCTTCCATCGTGGTTGCGTTTACCAGTGTGGAAAGGGGCTTGCAGGGTATCACAGCAATCCAGCAATCTGTCCTCCAACAGATGGCTAGGATTGCTGAGGCTCTGCCCCCAATGGCTCCGTGGAGCACGAACCTGCTGTCCTCTCTCAGGATGACAGCATTCATCCTTTCAACTCTGCCACTCTACCAGTGCCCTTGCTGTTGCCTGTCAGCCAACCAGCCCAGACTGCTGCCGCCCATGCCGAGGTGGCGCAGTCTAAAGCCGGACCTTCTAGGCCCAGAGCTGCTCGAGGTCGTCCTCCTAGGCCATCTGCAGTCTCCCCCACTGAAAGTCAACAGCCTTCCACCAGCCACGCTGCAGCCACTGGGGTAGCACTGTGTAGGGGCACTAGGAAAGGCAAAGGCACACTGAAGACAGGCACTAAGGGAATGCACAGGGTGATTAGTTCACTTTATTATGTAATATTGGATGGATTGATGTATATAGTTGGATTGGAATGTTTCTTTCGTGGTGGCTTTTATTTCAGCATTGTGGCCAAGAGTATGCTGTGAAGGTCAGTAACAGAGGGAAGGTAAGGTGTGGGACTATTGTTGAATGGGGAATTGGGGTTGCGGTCACAGGTACCGCAGTCGGATGAGTCGATCACGGACAGCCGGGGCAGAAAGGAGCTATCTGGGTTGCCTGCTCCCTTCCGCTTCCTCCTCTTCTGTTTCCTCCTCCTCTGCCTCCTCATCCTCCTCCTCAGCTGGTTGCCGTATGCCTGGTGGCAAGGGCTGTGCCCTCATGATGGCGAAATTGTGGAGCATGCAGCAAACCACGACGAATCTTGAGACGCGCTCTGGGCTCTGATGAGTACTGCAGGGCTCCTTCAGAGCAGTCCAGGCAGTGGAAGCATTGTTTAAGGATGCCAGTGGTCTGTTTTATCAGATTTTGTGTGGCAGCATGGCTCTCATTGTACGCATGCTGCCCACTTGTGGTTCGGTTGCGGAGCGGAGTCATGAGCCAGGTAGTCAGCAGATAGCCCTTGTCGCGCAGTAGCCACCCTCTGGTTTGTCGTGGGGCTAAAAGACTGAGGGAACAGCGGACTGGCAGAATAAAAGCATCATGACTGCTGCCAGGATACCGGGCATTCACCATCATGATGTGCTGAGCAAGGTTACACACCAACTGCACATCCAGCGAGTGGTAACCTTTGCGATAACAAGTACATTTGCATTACATCTCAGCATTTAGATGCGGCACCCGCAAAACCACGTGCATGCAGTCGATGGCGCTCTGCACCATGGGGAAGCCCGCTATCCTGGAAAAGCCACGTGCTTGCAGTCGATGGCGCTCTGCACCATGGGGAAGCCCGCTATCTTGCCAAAGGCTCCTGTGCACTCCGCCTGCTTCTCTCTGGTCAGAGAGAAGACAACGAACTTCCCTCTCCTGGCATAAAGAACCTCTGTCACCTCTCTTATGCAGCAGTGGACGGTGAACTGGGAGATGTTACAGATGTCACCTGCTCCAGCCTGGAAGAATCCCGACGTGTGGAAATTCAGGGCCATGGTCACCTTCACAGCCACTGGTAGCGCTGTCCTTGCCCTGATGTGAGGCTGCAGGTCTGGTTGCAAGAGGTGGCAGAATTCTGTGAGCACCTCCTTCCTAAAGTGCAAAAGCCCAACACACTGCTCCTGGTTCAGCCTGAGGTAAGAGAATTGCTCTTGGAAGACCCTAAGTGGGTAAGGCCTTCTGCTGAGAGCCCTCCTGCCCTTCCTCCTCCTCCCTCTGCGAGCAGCTTGTCCTCTTCTTGGCTGCCTCTGCCCCATCTTCCTGTCATGCTGCAGGCCAAGGGGGATGACAACTAGAACACCCATGACTGGGAGCAAGTGGTCTGACCAGAACCCTTGAAGTCAGAAGCAAGGTCTTCTCCACTTGCAGCACCACTCCCTGTCACCTCACCAACTTTAAATAACTCTAGAAAGCTCCAAACACTTCAACAAACTTACACTGAGCCAGTAGAAATTAGTCAGCAACTAACCTTAGAGTGGTTGCAGATCCCTTTAAATATTGCTGGTGTGGGGTCCTTGCTGCTGCTGAACACATGTTCAGCTGTGCGGTTAAGACAGGGCGTTAGCTCCAGCGTTCAGGACAAAAATGGCAGCGCTGGCATCAAATCAGCGTTGCACAATCTGCCTACTCTACATACTTCCGGTGCACACTCCTAACACCCGCCCTACCGCCCTCACCAAGATGACATCTGGCACGCCATGCACCAGAAGTGCACGCACATGGCACGGACGCCATTTTCATCACAAAACGGCACCTGTAGTGCCGATAAATTGGGCCCAATGTATCTTTATCTCCATAATTTCCAATTCTAATGATTCCTTAAAGATCGAGCCAGAGTGTGACCAATTTCACTGGTATTTCCCTAAATACCCTTGTGTGCCGACCATCTGCCCCCAGGGCTGTGAATGAAACAAAATGTAAAAGTGCAACCAGCTTGCCTGTTAGGAACAAAGACTCTCTAAAATATATAAACATGTAGCTGTAAGGAAGGACTGAGCTGTAAGAAGATTATCTCAAATACTTTTGCAAAGTTGATCTTATCCCCGTGAGTCTGTGTGGATTTACTCTATAAAAATGAGGAACCCCTAAAGGCCAAGAAAGGAGCCACTTTTCCAAACCTGATTGACTAGAATTCTTCAATACGCAGTCTGTTCCAGTATTGGACAACTCCCTCTAATCAACTTTAGTTACTGACTTTTCTGCCCTAGTTGTTGTATAAAGTGAACTCCCTGCTGCTGTCAATGCCTATCACATTCAGAGCTTAACCAAGCCTGTTACAGGAAGCTAAACCCATAATGACATCAGTCCTTTCATAACACTGTTTACTTCTTTCCATTTTTTTTCACTGTTGGTTTTTCTCTTTATTTTTGCTTTGGCTTACTTAGATCTGCTTTGCAAAAGAAAAGGCATGTTTTCACTGATGAGAATTATTGGTGTGTGAGCATTGAAAACTCCTGGGCCAATTTTGTATCGGAAGGCTAACGTCATTTGGGTGGTCATTGAACAGCAAGCGCCAACACATGCTGATGTCATATACTTAGAATCCTGAGCACCAAAATTATGTATTGTGTCGCAATGAATGAGACACAATTAGTCTATTATAAAATGTGGCTCACACTAGGATCAGAGGAAACAAATACAGGCCCAGAATTTCCTCAAAACTGCTCCTGCTCCGCTACCGTAACTTCGCCACAAGTGTGGCAAAGTTATGGTGATGGAACGGGAAAAGCTCCGAGGAAATTCCAGGCCATTTATCTCTGTGAGTAGAAATGTAAGTATCCTGCTCACATGTGACTTTGCATATTGTCTGTTTGCTACACTGTTTACACAATAGTTTCACAGCAGTGGCTTCTGCATTCACACGTATAAAAATCCAAGTTCTTTAAAATGGAGTCAGGATGTAAAATGGGGTATCTTGTTCACAGAGATATCTTTCTTTCCTCTTTTCTCTCTGTAAACTGTGTTATACAATGGGTTATTCCATTGTCACTTTTCTCCCCACAGTTTGGAGGAAACTTGGTGTGATGTGCTCTAATTTTTCCTCCTTTCTTCACTCTTTATGAGGACGTGCCTCACATCCAATCAGTGCCTTCCACCGATGGTACACCCAAGATCAGACACTGGCTGGATTTTACCTGCCGAGATGAGTTGGGGGCGGGACTGCTGCCTTCCGGGTTCTAGTCCCGCCCCCAGAGACGTCTGACGAATAGATGCTATTTTCCCCTGATTGGCCTTGTTAAGCCCGCCCTGCGGGCTTGCCAGTCAATTAAGGGAAAGCTGGTGTCAGATGACATCAGTGAATGATGCTTCATCTGCCGGTTTTCTTAAAGGGACAGGCCCCATAATTTTTTGACAGATGAATTGTCAGTGTTTGACAGCATTGAGGTGCTGTCAAACACTGACAATCACTGTCCAAAGGTGAACCCTTGCATCCAGGCAGACCAATGACTCTCTCCTTCGGAGAAAACAGATGGCAGCTGCATGTGAGATTGAAGAAGCCATCTGTCTATTCTCCTGATCAGATGAGGCTTCACAGAAACATCAAATCTTGTCACCTGCAGATACATATAAACAGAATAAAAATATTTCTCACTACATTCTCTCACCTGTCATACTTACCTGTGCACCATTGCACCCATCACATTACCTCTGCAGCTGTCATTTGCACACTTACACTGCAGCAGCCCCACAGCTCGCCTCGCTGACCCTGGCAGGGTTTCCCGTCGTCGGGAAGGTCGCATCAACAGGCTGAAAATGGGGAAAAGCCTCTTAACTGCCTGTTAACTACTCGTTAACAGGCAGTTAATTGGCTCTAATCCTCTTCCCGCCGCTAGGAGACGGGTCCCTGCGCGAATCGGGGACCCACCTCCCAGGAAGATGGTTCGGAGGCGGGTTGGGAGCAGGGTTGGGACCCGTTCCCAATTTTTCCCATTTTCCCAGCAGTCCTGCCTCCAAACCCGCCTCCTCAGGGCTGGTAAAATCCACGTGTTTGGAATATCAGGCACAAACCCGCATCCTACCAAGCACAGCAGTTGCAGTTTATCTACAGTACTGGTATCCTCCCAGGTACCCAGTATGCTGGATCACTGCTCCTTTGCAAGCATGTACGTGTAATGTCAAATCGTTCTGGAAGGAATTTGTGAGAGTCAGCATCCTGATAATTTTACCCTGTGCGGTGACGGATTAGTTCGTTGTCAATGAGTGAGCTACGGTAATTAGATGAGGGCCACAGGCTGTTCAAATTAGGGAAGGAGCTGTCCTGCCAAAGATGAAGTTGCCAGCAATGGAAATTCTAGTGCAGCTATTGTACTGCTAGCAACATGCAAACAACGTGCCAAAGCAAAATACTGCGGAGGCTGGATATCTGAATTAAAAAACAGAAAATGCTGGAAACACTCAACAGGTCAGGCAGCATCTGCGGGGAGAGAAACAAAGTTAACGTTTCAGGTCAATGACCCTTCATCAGAACCCTTTGCCAAACAACAACAGTGCCTCCCTTCTCCACGTGTATAATGATAATGTCAGGGTTGGATCTGAGAGAACAGAGTGCTACAATTCGGGGAGGGTAAGAGGCCAGAGGGAGGGGTCCAGGTGGAATGAGAATTCTGAAGGTAGGTCATTGACCTGAAACGTTAACCCTGTTTCTCTCTCCACAGATGCTGCCTGACCTGCTGACTGAGTGTTCCCAGCATTTTGTGCTTTTAATGCAAACAAAGTACCTCAGAAAAAATAAAGATTTGCATTTATATAGTGCCTTATCACATCAAAATTGCTCAAAAAGCCTCACACAGAGAATTACTTTGAAGTGCACTGATTGTTGTTATGTATGTAAATGTGGCAGCCATTTGTGACTAGAATGGCCTCCCAAACAGCAATGAGATGAATGGCCAGACAATTTGTTTTTGCTGGTAAAGCAGTAAACTTTTATTCTGCTCTTCAGCCAGGCCTGCCGTCTTGGATCTGTGCCAACTCAGGAAGCTGCAGCTACAACTTGCTGTTTCATCCCACCTGCATGTTGACACCATTTTCCTGGCAGTTCATGGTATAGGAACAGAATCCAATGGATTCACTGTTGCATGTACCACAGGGTGACACTGGCTGACTGAGTGAGGTCGGAGGGTACAGCTGAACTGAGGGGGGGTGGGTGTCAAAATGTTTAAAGTAAGTCATTGTAAAAAACCTTCCAGAATGTTAAAGATACATTGGGGGCGAAATTGGACCTTGTTTCACCCATTCCTCGGCTGCAAAACAGACGCAAAAAGGGCCAAATGGCTATGTCCTGTACCTAAGGGTGCATAAAATCCGTCCAAAGTCATATTGGTTCAGATGATATTCAAGCACCTTTGGCGGCTGCCTTTAGCAGGTGTGTGCATATGCTACTGAGGAGTGCATTACCTATTTAAGGACCTGAAATTGGTCAAAAAGTAGGCGGAATTTGCACTGCACAAGCTCCGATTCGTTTTTCTGGCTCTACAATGGTCTAATCGGTGATCCTTAAAGGCCACCGAAGACAAGATAAGTAAACATTTTTCCACTTACCTTAAAGTGGAGTCAGGAGGAGCAGGAGTGCTCCATCTGGCTCCACAACAATACTGCCAGCCAGTACCGACCCGTGCTCGCCCCCCTCCCATTTGCCTCCCCCTCCTCCTAGGACCTACCTTAGGGCTGCTGCTGGCGTTGCAGCCAGCCCAAGTCGATATGCAGAAAACTGGTGAGCCGCCTCTGGACGGCCGATTGGCATTCGCAGCTTGCCAGAATTATTCAGATGTGGTCCGAGGCCCAATTTCAGGCCATTCTCAGGCCGCTGGCTCCTGGCGCACACTCCGAGTGCAGCAAACATTTTGTGCCCAGAAACGTGCCTAAATAAATTTCATCCTCATTCTGTTTCATTATTATGCTTTGAATTGTTTTTCTCTAAAAAAATAAGTTCCAGTGTATTCGGTTATAAACCAAAAAGCCTTGCATAAATACATTGGGATCACAGAAATCGGATTCACTCCAAATTCATTTGACTACATAGTAAAAATCTACAACTACTGTATTCTCCTTTTGAAACAGGTCTAGATGACTCTGTTGCACGGTGAACAGAGCCGCACATGTACCCAGTGCAGGGCCTGCAAACACTCATGTGCCAATCAGGCTAAGTATTCTGCTCCTACCAGACAGAAGCATATTTTGGGTTTGCTGTAACTTAAGAAAGGCCTTTCAGTTCGAACACCTGTACAAGGTCATTAGTTTATAACCCTTCACATTTGTGGATTTTTCTCTAAACTGTGTTGCTCAGGTCAGGGCAAGCTTGCACCATGGAATGTTTCAGTTTATCATCTAGACTCCCATTAGCAAGTGCCTTTTGTGATGTGATCATACTCTCCTAATGAGACATAAATTTCAGTGCCCATGTTTCATCCACAACTAGATTCAGATATCTAAATATTTGTGCCTATCTGGAAGAAAGCCATGCACACCACAGTCTCTGATTGACATGCAGTGTTTTACTTACACAAAAGCTTCTACACAGCTCAGCATTTAGCCCAGACATAACATGGATGCCATGCATTTTTAAAAAAGCCTTCAGTGGAAAATTACCTGCTTTTTTAACAAATGCACTGAGGGTAATTTTGACTTTGGGCTATAATGCAAAGCAGGCGATAGTGAATCAGCAGCCGCTTTACATCTCCTGATTTTTCATTTGCATGACTTCCGATGAGAGATGTAAAACAGGTTGCTAATTCGCTATTACAATAGCAAAATACTGCGGATGCTGGAAATCCTAAATAACAACAGAAAATGCTGGAAAAACTCAGCAGGCCAGGCAGCATCCGTGGAGAGAGAAACAGAGTTAACGTTTCAGGTCGAAGACCTTTCGTCAGAACTGGAAAAAAGCAGGAAATGGAATAGATTTTAAAGCAAATTTAGGGGCTGGGAAAAGGGGGAGGGGATGAAAGAACAAAAGGGAAGGTCAGTGATAGGATAGAAAGCAGGAGAGATTAAGAGACATTAAGAGATATTCAAGGCAAGAGGAGGTGGTAATGTGACAGGTTAAGGAACAAAGGATGGCTCTAGATGAAGTGTGAATTGCGCTGGCAGAATGAAGGACAACTGCTGTGTGGGAGGGAAGAAAAAAAGGCCAAACAAAAAGTGTGGATAAAAAATATATATATATATATGTGATAGGGACCGAGGTTATGATCTGAAATTCTTGATCTCTATGTTGAGTCCAGAGGGCTGTAAAGTGCCTAATCGAAAGATGAGGTGCTGTTCCTCGAGCTTACGCTGAGCTTCCGTGGAACAATGCAAGAGGCCGAGGACGGTGAGGTCTGAGTGGGAATGGAGCGGTAGTGGGTGTTTGGCTTTTTTTTCTTCCCTCCCACATGGCAGCTGTCCTTCATTCTGCCAGCGCAATTCACACTTCATCTAGAGCCATCCTTTGTTCCTTAACCTATCCCATTACCACATCCTCTTGCCTTGAATATCTCTTAATGTCTCTCAATGTCTCTTAATCTCTCCTGCTTTCTATCCTATCACTGACCTTCCCTTTTGTTCTTTCATCCCCTCCCCCTTTTCCCAGCCCCTAAACTTGCTTTAAAATCTATTCCATTTCCTGCTTTTTTCCAGTTCTGACGAAAGGTCTTCAACCTGAAACGTTAACTCTGTTTCTCTCTCCACGGATGCTGCCTGGCCTGCTGAGTTTTTCCAGCATTTTCTGTTGTTATTGCTAATTCGCTATTGCCTGTTTTACACTATCACACAAAGCCAAAATGACCCCCACTGTCTTTTGATGTTGTTTAGCAGTGGGGCGTGGATGTTTACATAGTATTTACAGCACAGAAACAGGCCATTCGGCCCAACTGGTCTATGCCGGTGTTTGTGCTCCACACGAGCCTTCTGTCTTGATGCCACAGTATGAGGAATATGAAATAAATTTTAAGGATTCTCGCTGCTGACATGGAGCTTTACACACTGAGAAAACATATCGGGAATTTGGGAGGAAAGTTAATCGACAGAAAGCCTGCAGGACCTGCTGACCTCTATGCCTGAATTCCCAATATGCACTCCTGGGAAGCAAAGCTCCATGCCAGGAGCGTGGACTCATAAATCACCCCTTGAATGTTTTACTGCCCAGTATGTAATGGAGCCCAATAGACCAGGAAGGTGCCAAATTCGATCTTTGTTCTGTGCGGAGGTAGCTGATTTCAGCCAAGGCAGCAATGGGGTAATACAATTGTTATTAGTTGCACAGGACTAGGAAGGGGAAAATGGTAAAGGTTTGTCCTCCTGATCAGTATCCAGTAACTCTTGCTGGAAAGTGCGTGTGTCTGGGTGTTCGATGAGGATAAAATTAGGCTCAACCGTAATATGCCCCACAGTCGAATAGCCTGTCATTACTCACTATTTGGATGAGTGCAGCTAGTGCTTCTGGAACAGTACCCTTGCATGACTCAAATAAAAAGAGAATATATGTGAGTCAGAAGAGGAATGTGATAATGTCAGGTAGGTTTGCAAATACATATCTTGGGCAACACTATGGTTGATCTGAAAAGAGAAGTGATCCTTTCCGGAATGATCCGTGAAGCCCTGTACTAAGTGAAGGTTTCACCCATGTCCAGTCAGGTTGCCATGGTTTTCCTTTCAACAAGTTAGATATCTGAACTGTTTCAGGGTTTCAATTGTGTCATTGAAGAGTTAAGAATAATAATTCTTTAGTTATTTTAGCACCAAAATAAAATGAAAAACAGAATAATTATAAATGCTAATTTTGGGATTTAATAAGACTGTTAATCTTGAAGATCAAAATGCAATTATATGGAAAGAATTATTAAATATTAAATGGATAAAAGGTAATTTATATGTTTTTTTAAATTTAAGTCCATGAGGTAAGGTGATAGTTTTCCACATGATAAGAATGAGAAGAAACATTCAAAGGAGTTTTAAATTGCCTAACTCAAAAAAAATTTAATTTTAAATGCCACTGAAGTTATATTATTAAATATGATGTAAAATGATTTTCTCATTAAATATGGGGTAGAGTCTGCACCCACCTGTGCCACTTGTGAGGCACAGAATGGGGGCAGGGATCAGAAAATTGGACAAGCAAGCTTTACACATGTTTTGCAGTCAATCCCTTCTGCTCACAATTTTACAGCTGGCTACATTTCATGTCCTAAAGTACTTAGCTTCATTAAGCCATCAGAATTCATGGAGAATATTTAAATGAATACCTGGTGCAATTTGAGCCCTGATTACACTTTTTACCTTCAAAGCCCATTTTAAAGGGAAACTCCTTGTGATGGAGCTCTTAAAGGGACCAGACTTTGTATTATTTTGCTGTTGCAATGCTTACGGTACCTCTTTAGTAATATGTTTTTATTAGATCTTTTTCAGTATTTCTGATTTTTTTAATTAATATTTATTTTTGGAATATTTTGGGGGGAACTATTTTTACTTATTCATTACACAGAAACATCGAATCTAGGAGCAGGAGTAGGCCATTCAGCCCATCGAGCCTGCTCCACCATTCAATACGATCATGGCTGATCATTACAGTAAGCTTGTTTTTAAAGTGCTGAAAATAAATCAACTTTTGACCATAAAATTACTTGAAAGTGAACTTCAACAGAAGAGGAACAGCTGAAACAAGAGGGCACATTAACAGGGGTTCTTCCAAAACCAACTTTCATGGGAGCTCAGGGAGCCATAAAGCATCCAAATGCAAGATGCAGAATCCCATGAAGGGCAGCATGTGAAGGTAAAGTTACTAAGAATTATTACTTTGGATGGGCCAGAAATAGAGGGGGGAATTTTAACCTAAAAAAATGGGTGGGTTGTGGGCGTGGGGATGGTTAAAGTGTTAAAAATGTGAATCCCGACCTGAACCCAGCTCCGGTTTTAATGGAGGCAGGCCGGTGGGGGGGTGGGGGGCAGGCGGGTAGCCGATGCACTGCCAGGAGGCGGGTCGACTGTTTAAATGTTATAATGAGGCTGGGAGCCTCTTCTTTAACCTCCATTTTGTATCTAACTGTAGCTGGTCAGGTTTTGCACACCTCATGAAACCCACCTGCTAATGCAAGGCGAGCACTGCTGCATCCAGGAGGTAAGTGTCTTTACACTAACCTCCTGAATCCAGGGTCCCTGCCTCACCCACCCCCGCGATCGGAGACCTCCCACGAGGCCACCGATCACCACCACCATCCCCCCAGGCCTCCGATCACGCCTGCCCCAGGCCTCCGATCTCGCCTGCCCCAGGCCTCCAATCATGCCTGCCCCAGGCCTCTGATCACGCCTGCCCCTGGCCTCCGATTCCCATCCCCCAAGCCTCCGATTCCCACCCCCCCCAGGCCTCCGATTCCCACCCCCCCAGGCCTCTAATTCCCACCCCCCCCCCCGGCCTCTGATTCCCACCCCCCCAGGCCTCTGATTCCCACCCCCCCACAGGCCTCCCCCCAAGACTCCAGTCACCCCCCAGGCCTCCGATTCCCACCCCCCCAGGCCTCTGATTCCCACCCCCCCCAGGCCTCTGATTCCCACCCCCCCCAGGCCTCTGATTCCCACCCCCCCCCATGCCTCTGATTCCCACCCCCCCAGGCCTCCGGTTCCCACCCCAACAGGCCTCCGATTCCCACCCCCCCAGGCCTCCGATTCCCACCCCCCCAGGCCTCCGATTCCCACCCCCCCAGGCCTCCCCCCAAAGACTCCAATCACCCCCCCAGGCCTCCGGTCCTCCCCATGAAGCCGCCCCCCATGCTGCCCCTCTGGCTTCCGATCCCTTCAGACCCCTCACCTGCTGCTCCCGGCCCCCGATCATTACCCAACCCGCCCACCCGCCGCTCCTCCGACCCGCAATGTTCTGGACCCCCTCTCTCCCCACCCCCCCCCCCCCTACACCTCAAGGCCACTGCCGATCTTATCTGATCCCCCCCGACACCTCAAGGCCACCGATCTTTTCGCAACCCCCCACCCTCCACACCTCAAGATTGCCCCCTATCTTTTCAGCCCACTCCCCTTCTCCCCCGGCCCCCACGCGGTCCCTCCCTCCCTCCCTCCTTCCTCTGTGCGGCCTAGTGCCACAGTCCTACCCGCCCGGAGCCAGCCAGCCTCTCAATGTGGCTGGCTTCGGGTGGGAAACAGAGGTCTTCCATTCAAATCAGGCCCTCCCGTCAAATTCGGCAGGGCCTGCGGGAAACCTGTTCTCCCGGGTTTCCCGACCGCCTCGAAGCCCCCCTGCACCCAACCTATCTTTCTCATTAAAATTCAGCCAGAGTATTTTAAGGTTAAAATTACACAAGATAATCTGGCAGCAGCATTGGGCTACCTGCATGCACCATTATGCCACTAACCATATCTTCAGCTCCTGACAATGACCACAAGGAACTGGCTCCACAGCATCCAGGTCAGCATCGGGTCAGTTGCAGAATTGTGCCATCTGCTGCAAAAATACCTGCAGCCAATCAACACCATAGCGAAGGCACTGCCAGTCACAGTCAAGGCCAAGTCTTCCCTCAGCCACCTCATGCCCAGCAGATAAGCTCCAGGACCAGTTTTCCACTCCCATCTGTTCGAGTTATACTGAGGGGCTGATGTAAGTGTGAAATGTTTTAACTGGAAAGACTTGTAGGCATTGTTTCGGGCAGTTCAATCAAACAAAATGCTTGACAACTTCTGGACAGTGCAACATTATTGGCACCTGCGAGTAACTGTGCATCTGTCTTCCTGGGGGGAATGGGGGAAGTAACGTAATGGAAGAAAAGCCACCCATCTTGCTTTGAATTGTAAAATCACTGCATTATATATTTTTTCACATGAACTTTTAGCTAGGCCCATTGTGAATTTAAGATGAACCTGCTTTCTAAAAAAAAAAATCTGTTGTTTTTTTTTATGGGAGAAAGTGAGACAATGCACAAATCTGACTAGACATATAGGCCCCAATATTTATTCGGAGACGTGTTGGGAGCGCTATTGCGCGGGAAACCCGGAAGTAAGGTCAGCGCATCTGTCTGTGACTTTTTAACTGAGCCAGTTCATTATCATTTTACTTCCGGGTTTTCCATCCAATCCGCGGCAGTGGGCGTGATGAGGACCTGCATGACGCAATCTCAACTCCAGTATTTAAAGGGCTAATCCAAAGGTACAATTTGGAGGAGTTGGAATTGAGAAGAGGAGAAGAGGAAGTTCAGGAATGGATTTGAGACAGGCAAAGGCTGTGCCGCGTTTCAGTTGATGTGTTGTTGGGGGCTGTGAGGAGCCGGAGGGAAATACTCTACCCCAGCAATGGAAGGAAGAAACCTGCTGGTGAAACCAAGAAGGTGTGGCTGGAGGTGGCTCAGGAGGTGAGTAGCAGGAGCATTGTGCCATGCTCATGGATTCAGTGCAGGAAGCGCTTTAATTACCTAAACAGGTCAAGAAAGGTGAGTACAGTTGCACAGTCACCTACATCCTGCTGTGTGGACCACCCCAACCCCTCACTCTGCCTTCTCAAGCCTACTCCATCATATCACTCCTCACACCCACTTACCTCTCACGCCCACCCACTCTTCTCTTTCTATGCACTTCCTCAGCTCCCCATCTATCCATCCACCACTGCCACTCATCCTTATGCAATGTTATGCATCTCCCTGATAGTCACCCTCACCAAATACACTCCATCCATCAGGTGAACACATCCCATTACACTCACTCATAGGTCTGTTGTTTCCCTCATTGCAGGAGAAGATGAACCGAACACGAGGAAGAGGGAGAGAACCAGAGGTGGGCCTCCACACATTTCCCAGCTCACAAGTGCAGAGGAGGAGGCACTGGAGGTAAGTAGAGTTTCAGCATCCCTGGCTGTCAGAGATAGGGAGATGGGAAGCTTCCAGCTACCTGGTGACACAATTAAATATTGTTATAGTAACCCACATGTTATATAGCACTCAGTCATGTTAACTTGATTTCAACAGCGAGTGAAATATGATCATCTTCATAATATAAGGTGCAACATTCTTACCTTGCCAGGACTAATTCATAGCTTTTATCTCGGACATGGCCTTCACGCGTTCAGCAGCAGTCGGTGGACATGGTGGACGACGATTCCTCAGAGGTGCTGATTCTTTCTGAGGGTGCACCGTCACAGGACGCATGCTTACCATGCACCAGCTCAGATACTTGCACTTCGGTGGGACCATTTAGAGAGATAGTTGGGTTTTCACCTGGTGACTCACACGTCACAAGTGAGCAAGAGCAGGTGGTGGTGGCAGGGACAGCAGTGGAGTGTCTGCGTCGGAGGGCACAGCCCTCTCCAAGATCTGCTGAGCTGGACACAGATCCTGTGCCCCGGTGTCCGTTGATGAAAAGGAGAATCATTGGACAGCAGCAGACAATGTGCGATGCACTGACAGGCCTTCCAAGCACAAAGGTGTCCTCCTCAAATATGAGTGGTGTAAGGGGTTACGGTTCAGGGTGCTTGTGCGAGGTTAGGCCTTATTGCTTGCTCTGGTCTCCAGCCAGCCTTGTAGCACTAAACACCTGTGAGTGGTTCGACCCACTCGCCCTTACGGTTCTGACACTGGGCTTAGGTGCGAGAGCAGTAATGCAGAGAAAACTCAGGTAGACCCGGTCGAATAGTACGAAATGGAAATCTTTATTGCATATTGTTCAGAATTACGAAATACATGTCATAAGCACAGATTAATGACAGTACAAGCTTACATACATTTATTAAACTAAGTTTTGGGAAACGAGGAGCGCACGACACATCGTAAAAGGGGACACACATTATAATTATCCTTAATGAACCCCCCTCCCCTATCAATGCCTGCTCTAATCTAGATATGTAGGATCGAGAAACATGCTCACCACTCATAATACCTCGGAGAATTCTAAAACGGCGCTCGGCTGTTTTCGCTGCAACACCTGACCGTTCACGTGTTGACCAGGGGTCTCTGTACCCCACTTGTTTATTTTCTCTGCTGCTGCAAGCAGGCTGGGCTCCCCGTTGTCATGAAGAACTCGACAGTGCTCGGGCCCGGCTGTAGAACTCAAAGAAAAGTCTTTCTGGACCGACACCAGTTAGCCGGTAGAATTCAAAGAAGAGTCTTTGACCAGTTCATGCAGTAACCTGTAGAGTTCAAAAATGGTCTTTATATTTATGGGCGCGGTCGGGGTTTACTGACCGCGGCGGCACGTGGATTCTTCTTCTTCTCTTCTCATCTCATCTCCTCAGGCCTTCGGGTCCAGACACCGTTTACCGACCTTCGGGATGGTGCACCAGATTTCGCAGCGCGCCACGAGGTCGACCCCAAAAGGGATCAGCGGAACAAGAGAGAATAACGGTCATCCGGGATAAGAGCCAAGAGACGATTCCAAGCGAATGAAAAGGATAAGAGAGCGATGGATGTTTGGACACTACAGTTATAGTACTGTAATTCCTTATCTCTCGCCCAAACTTAATGTTCATCTTTTGTCATGTTTTGGCGCTCAAACTTCTTGTATGGGGTGGTTCTTGTCGTTAATGGGTTTCGGTGATACTTGTAACTGTCTAAGTACCCGTTAATATTTCTCCCATTGTGGAACCGGCTAGGAGTCTCCCTGGAGGGGTTTTGGGGGCCTCCGAATTCTTGCTGTGAGTACCCGCAAACGGCTCTCATCGTAGAGCCGCGGGGAATTTGCGTATCAATGTCTTTGGATGGGCCCTTGATTGCTCAGTACAATAGCCCTAGTTTGTGTATGGAAAACCGATTCCAGCACTTATATTTCTTGCTTAGGTGTCAAAAATGCAAAACGATCGCGTCTTGTCTTATATCAATGTATGCTGAGTCCTGTCCGATCTTGCTGAAATGTTTATTGGAACGCCATCTTGTCTGCCTACTGAAAGTCTAGAAACTTCTGCCACGAGGCGCGGCGGCCATTTTACAGGCTTCTTGTGTCCGTTTTGAAACCTGACAGCATTTTGCTGAAATAAAACTGTTTTAACGAATCTGTGTCTCTTTTTCTCGTTATTTCGAAATCGCGATAATTTGCGAATTTTACAGTGGGTTGATGTTGCAGGGTGTTGCGATGATGTGTTCTTCCATGGATGGAGTGGCCAGCGCCAAGGAACATCAAACTCTCCAAACAAATGAGGCCATGCAGGCCTTGACCACGGCCATGCACACTTTGGATGCCAACATGTCTGCCACCTTAAATAGGATGACAGATACCTTGGCCTTGTCCTTACAGTGCCGCACTGATCTACACCAAAGTGCTCTCCAGCACAGTGGTAGCAGTGAAATGTGGCTGGACCATGAGAAGGATGATGCCGAAAGGGGACATGGAAATGGGGACTCCATTCAAAGCACTACCACTTCTCACCCATTGCCCTCCGACCCCCACTGCTCAGTCAGTAGCCCACATGCTGCCTCGTGTCTCGATGACCAAGTCTGCTCTGCACAGGTGCAGGTGGAGCAATCTTTGGCGTGGCCCTCATGGGCTCCAAAACCCAGAGGTCGTCGGCCAAGAGCATCTCAGCAGACAGAGCAGGGCTGTGAGCAGCCTGCCTCTACCTCTGTTCATGCCACAGGGGTTGCAGCATGTAGGAGTGGTAGGAAATGAAGAGTAAAGCTTTGTAGTTGCACAAGGGTATGCACCTGGGTGTACAATAAAATGTAATGTTGCTAAGTTTCTGTTCAGTTAAAGCACATAAATATTGTAACACATTCCCATCTTGCCCATTCTCGGTTGCTGGTTGGCAAGTCGCATTTTATATTGTTTGATGTTGAATAGGTAGACATGAATTGACGGGTACCAATGGGGGATGTGCAAGGGGTGGTTGGTGGTTTGCAGGGCTGCTTTGTGTCAGTGGCATTGGGGGGTGGGTGAGTGCGTCTGGAAGATTGGCCGTTGCATGTGCTTGTGACAAGGGTCCACTGGTGCAAGCTAAGTGAACCTTGCAGTAATACGAGCATCCCTGCCATCCCGGGCAGCAATGTGAGCAGCTGGTGGTGCATTGCTCTCATCTCCTTCCTCCTCCTTGTCTTCCTCCTTCTCTGAATCATCCAAAGAGGATCTGCGCTCTGTGCCTTGTTCCTCCTGCAGGTTCAGAGCTCGTGCAGAGTGCAGCACACCTTGGCCATTCTGGAGACCCTGGCTGGTGCGTACTGAAGGGTGCCTCCAGATCTGTTGAGGCACCTGAAGCGCATCTTCAGCATGGCTTGTTCGATCACACATATGATGGTCATATGGCATTCATTGTAGCGCTGTTGAGCTTCATTGGTCGCCTTTCTGACGAATGTCATCAGCCAAGTTTGAAGTAGGTATGCCTTGTCTCCTAGCAGTCACCCCTTAAGTCTACTTGCAGGTCTGAAGACGTTAGGGAGCTTGAACTGCCGCAGGACGAAAGCATCATGGCAGCTCCTCGGGAATCTTGTGCACACCTGCATACATATCTTTTTGTGGTTGCACACCAGCTGCACATGGAATGGAAGTCCTTGTGGTTGATGAATACTCTTGGTTGATCTGGGGTTGCCTGGATTGCGGGTGTGTGCAGTTGATGACACCCGTCACCTGTGGGAAGCCAGCCAGTGATACATACCCAAGGGCCCACTCATTTTGACTGGCATCATCGCAGGCGAAGTTCACATAATTGCTGGCCCTGGCAAACTACCCATCAGTCACCTGTCTTATGCATTTGTGGGCCACTGACTGGGAGATCCTGGATATGTCTCCGGCAGAGCCCTAGAACGATCCGGACGCAATAAAGTTGATCAGGTGATTTGATAGCCCGGTCCAGCAGGCAGCAGGTCTTCTTCTAGCAGGCTGCAGATGTCTGGCACCACCTGATGCGACAACCTGAGCCTCCTGAGACACTGCCATTTAGACATGTCAAGGAAACTGAGCCTCTGCCTGTACACCCTGTGTCACGGGTAGTGCCTCCTGCGAGCTGTACCCCACTGCTCTCCCCTCTCTGCTGCTCCCCTCTCTGCTGTCCAGCTATAAGTCTATGAGCAGCTGGCTGCTGCTGCTGCTGGTGCTGGTCACATTGGTCCTCGTCCGAGGTTCAATCTTCAGCAGCCAAAGCGCCACGCATCCTGATGTGATTGAGAAAACCTCCAAAGTGTAGAAAGTCTACTCTCAGTTAAAGTACCGTGAACAAACCCTTTCCCACTAGCAGGTAAGAAAGCAGCTGTGAGTACTGATTATTTATTGCAGTATTTCCACGAGATTGATTCAGCCCCCTCAATTGCCATTGTGTTCTCGCCTTGCTTTCACTGGCGAGTTTCAGGAAGCTGTTAAATTTAAAAGTCAATTGAAATATCGCTCCAACTGAGCAATTAGCATATGTTAATAGGCAACCTGTCGACTTCCCGACACGCTGACATTTTTGCCAGTTTTAATCCCCCGACTGAACCCAAACCCACGCGCTCCTCCAAGTTAAAATTCCCCTCATTGTGTAAGTTGAGCACTGTATCGCTGTTTATCTGCTACATTCCTTTTGCTCCCATGTAATTATGAGTCTTGTAAATAAATTTAACTACTAGTTTTAGCCTGAACAATATCTCTAACAGCATTGTGTTTTCCACCTTTTGGTTTAGACTGGAGTAAATGGTGGGCAGCCCCTGCAACTTCTTCATTCCTTTGACTCTACCTTTTGTGCATTACTCCTCCCTTCACCTAATCCTCACCCACTCCCTTAGCCCAATCATTAGCGGGCATACCATCAGCTATCTAGGACCCATGTTCTGGAATTCCCTTCCTAAACTCCTCCATCTCTCCACCTCCCGCTTTTCCTTTAAGGCCCTCCTTAAAATTATCTTCTTTGATCAATCTTTTGGTCATCCCTACTAATATCTCCTTCTTTGTCTCTGCATCCATTTTTGTCTGATTACACCTCTGCCTTGGGAACTTTTGCTACGTTAAAAGCGCTACATGCATGCAAATTGTTGTTTTTGTTCAAATATTGTAATCAAAAAATTATTGTTAATCCTGTGGCACTTATTTCCATTTACGGCATTCATAGGGGTATAAGCTTCAGATCATAGGAGATTTTGTCTGCCTATGGAATCCAAAATTTACTATAAACACAAATAAAGAGTTGAAAGAGAGCCTAAATTGTAACAGATTATGATTTAGAAATTAGTCCTCAGAAGCCATTATTGTTTAGAGTTTCTCTCTACTGTTTTAATTTTGTGAGGTTTTGTTCCATTTCCTATGCTGACACTGCTGCCAAGTGTCAGCACCAACTCTTAGTGTATTCCATTCTGTTGAAGCACCACAATATCTATACAAGAAGATCAACAATTCTGACATTTTTACCTGCCCCCTGTCCCCCAATATAAATTTGCAGGAATTTCCCATTGATTTCTGTGAAATTTTATTTAATGTCCAAATACTATGGCTCTTAGATGTTTAGCAGACAACAAAAATGTATCCTTGTTTCACAAATCTAAGTTGTATTAGAGCCTACATTTTAATATATACTTAAAACAGTCCCATTTTATAATGTGGTTGATCAAATATTCCCTTCAAGAGTTAGTGCTGTGCAGAGTAAACACATTTGTCCACGATCTCATGCATTTTGATATGTTTAATGTAGCTGTTGTTTTTCTTGTTTACTATTATAGCAAGACAAACAAACCAAGGTTATTCCAGAAAAACATTTTACATCAACTAGCTCTGTTGAAGGAACAGGTGCATGTCGGTGTATTGTTAACCAACTATTATATAAACAGCTGACCCAACAAAGCGCAGTTAACAACATCTTTTGTCCTCACATTTCAAGACATTCATCCTCTCTGATTCACCTTGGCAACCATTTAGAGAGAGACCAGTAAAATCTGTCTGACGCCAACACTGAATTAATGAAACAGAACAAGATAGAATTCTTTTAACTTCTGAGTAGTTTGCATGATTTGTTCAAACAGGTAACCACAGTAATTGTTACAGGCAAACGCGTTGGGGGGAATTTAAACCCCAAAAAAGGGGGGGTTGGGGTCAGCTGGGAGGTTAAAGTGTTAAAAATATGAATTCCGACCCCAACCCGCCCACTTCCGGTTTTAACGAAGGCGGGTCAGGGGGCGAGCAACCAACCCGCTTGCAGGAGGCGGGTTGGCACTTTAAATATTATAATGAGGCTGCATGCCTCATTTTGAAGCTCTGTTTTAAATTTAACATTTCTTTTTCAAGATGGCCCACCGGCTGGCAGGTCCTTAGAGAGCTCTTCACTGTGCACCACTATCCTTGACAATCCGCCGCCATCCTTTGTCCTTTCTCTCCCACTCTCCTCTGTTTAAGTTCTTCTGGCTCTATTAGTGTGTGCACTTTAGCCCTAACTGTAAGTTAAATGCTAGTTTAAACCGGCATTGCCCATCCCCCGACCATGCCTGCTCTCTGCTTTTCTCATTGAGCTCCTGGATCTTTTCTCAAATTTGGCTTCCAAATTCCTGGACTTCTCTGGACATCAAGACTACGCTTCTGCACTGGACTACACTGGACTACACTATAAGACTCAGCCGCTGTGTCTCTGATCTGCTGCTCTGTTGCTTAAATTTTAAAATAACTTTGATCAGCTTATAGCCCATCCCCCACCGCTGCTGTTCACTGCTGAGCCTGTGACTGGCCTACTGGTTCTACTGGTTCTACTGGTTTTTCAGCTTCAGCTACAGTCTGGTTCCTGGCTGGTGTTTTACTCTCCTGGGCCAAAGTAGATTTCTCCGCTGCTTCTATTTCTTATGGTGACCTCCAACTTCGCCATCATCTTTCTGCCCCGCAACCGATTCTGCCCATCTCCTGGTGCTTCATTCCCATGGAAATATCTCCATCCTCCAATACTCTACCCTTCAAATAGCTTCTGGATTTCACTCACCCGCTACACCTGTCTCCAAACTTGGACAATAGTTCGTCATTGTTCCAAGCTGACTCCACCCTACCTATGACTACTTTATCCCACCATGGGACCTCTGACTCCCTCCTATTATCTCCTATCTATTCCCTGTTACTACCAGGATATATAAATCCTAATAATTGCTACGTAACCAGGCCTAAGTAACTTGAGTTTTCCCTGTGTCCATTCGTGTGCGCATTTTGGCTGCCACTTCGGAGCTGAGCCCATCACTTCTATTTCCACTTTTTCTTCTCCCTTTTTTACTTCTTTTCTCTCTACCCCTCCTAGATTCCTCTCTCCTGTCACCATGCCTCCTTTCATTTCCCCCCTCTTGGGTACTCTGCCCTCCCAAATCCCCACCCCAACCCTTCAGTACTCCTTGACCTTGCTACTCTCCTGCCGCCGTCCCAGGCTTGACCCCCCTTTTAGATAAGCCTACAGCTTCTCTCTGTGCCTCTTGGCATCTTCTGATGGGCCCACCATGGCACTCGTTGCTGCCTCCTTACGAGAAGCAACTCCAACTGTCCCATCCTTCTCTCTCGCCAACCTTCCCGCCCAGCGCGCCCACTTGGGGCTAATCTTGCCAATCTCCTCCCTCTTCAACTCACCCCTCCCTGACCCTGTCCAGTGCTGACTCTGTGCACTCTGCCAGCAGATCAGCTATCACCGCATCTCCCTCCAGAACATCCGTTCACTTGTGAACAAGACCCTTGCCATCATGAGCTTATTGTGGATGATTGCATCGACATCATAGCATTGACAGAAACCTGGCTGAGGGATGATGACACCTTCCCCTGAAATGAAGCCTCCCCGCCTGGCTATACCTTCCACCACTTGCCTCGTCCAGACCGCCGTGGTGGCGGTGTGGCTCTTATCACCAAATCACACCTTGGTCTGCCCCCTGCTCCTCTGGTACTTTCTCCACCTTTGAGCATCTCACCTAGTTCCACCCCTCTCACCTCTCATTTAAAATCCTCATTCTCTACCGCCACCCAAGTACTATAAAAAAATTTTTAACAAGATATCTTTACTACTTTCCTCCCTCAGCCTCTGCACTGAGTGACTTCTCGCCCTTGGTGATTTCAACCTCCATCTGAATTCATCATACTCTGTCTCCTCTGAGCTCACTGCCCTCCTATCCTCCCTTAATCTCCCCCTCTATGTAAATTCCTCAACCCATATTCACAACCATCTCCTTGACCTTGCCATCTCAAGTGGCCTTGCTACTCCCATCGTGTAAATCTTTTAGTCATCTGCCCTTATGTGGCTCGATTTCAAATTTTGTTTGATAACGCTCCTGTGAAGTGCCTTGAGACATTTTACTATGTTAAAGGCGCTATATAAATACAGGTTGTTGTTGTTGTTGTTAGCTATGGGTGGCAGGGTCTCACGAGCCATGGGGAACCCAGCAGCTAAAGGAATGCGAGGACTGCTGTATCCAGGAGGTAAGTGCCGTTCCACTTACCTGCTGGATCCAGCATTCCTGCCTCGCCAAACCCCTGCGATTGGAAACCCCGATCCTTCCCACCTCCCCCGATCTCCCCCCCCCCCACCCCCCCGAGACCTCCAATCGCCCCCCAGGCCTCCGATCGCTCCCCACCGGACCGATCTCTGATCCTCCATCCGGCCTTACAACCCCCCCCCCCCACCCCAATGATCCTGGCCCCGACCCCCTCCGACGATCCTGGCCCCCAACCCCCTCCGACGATCCTGGCCCCCTCCCCCCTCCGACGATCCTGACCCCCGACCCCCTCCGACGATCCTGACCCCCGACCCCCTCCGACGATCCTGACCCCCGACCCCCTCCGACGATCCTGACCCCCGACCCCCTCCGACGATCCTGACCCCCGACCCCCTCCGACGATTCCTGGCCCCTCCCCCCTCCGATGATCCCTGATCCCGACCCCCTCCGACGATCCAGATCCCTGACCCCCTCCGACGATCCCTGACCCCCGACCCCCTCCGACGATCCCTGGCTCCTCCCCCCCCCGACGATCCCTAGCCCCTCCCCCCGACGATCCCTGGCCCCTCCCCCCGACGATCCCTGGCCCCGATCCCCTCCGATAATCCTGACCCCTGACCCCCTCTGACAATCCCTGGCCCCTCCCCCCTCCGACGATCCCTGGCCCCAACCCCCTCCGACGATCCTGACCCCCGTTCTCCTGGGTTTCCCGTCCGGATTTCAGCACTCCCCACCCCCCGCTCCCTACCCGCCTCCAAGATATAATTCGGCCTTTATGTCAATAGCGCCTCACAAGCAGCCATGTGATGGTTTGTCAGTTAATTTCTTTTTACTGGTATTGGTTGAGGGAGGAATGTTGGCCTGGATGTCGGGAGAACACTCTGCTGCTCTTCAAATAGTGCCGTAAGATCTTTAAAGTTCATGCGAGCAGGAATTCAGGATCTTGGTTAAACATCTCATCTGCAGTATTGAAACCCTGAAAGCCTTTAATTACTTCTTTGTTAATGTTAATTCTCCTTTACTAATGTTGCTCCTTCACTCTGGTGGAGAATTGTCCAGTGTCCAAAAATGGAAGCCACAGAGCAGACAATCAGTCGCCCCCTGCTGTAAAATGCCTGCCTGCTGATGTCGGGTGAGGACAGGATGCTCCATACATTCAAATAGCCTGTCAACACTCAGAACCTTGACTCACCCCAAAGAATGACCACTTGATCACAGTCAGCATCCTAAGGAGAGGAGGGAGAGGGAAAAAACGTCAGTAAATTTTCAATTGTTGTTACAAAATTAATATTTTTAAGACAAACAGGTAGATGCTAATGAAGCCAGTCTGTTAAAATGTTCTCTTCCTCATCAGTAGTAAAGATATTCATGTTTTCCCAGCAGAGGTCAATTTGAGGAAAGCACTGTTTGTCTAATTACACTGCTGACCTCTGCCCTTCACCCCTGAGTTCCTGCCAATTACAGAGGTAGAACCCTAGAGGGAGAGGAGGGAGGCCAGGTCAGCACCAGGAGTATACAAATCATCTGTTCCTGAAATTGATCACTGCTGCAAATACTTGAATACCTTCATAATGGATGTGCTAGTGAGACATTTGTTTTAACAGGTTGGCTTCAGAAAAAGAAATCATAACAACCGTATGCAATGCAGCTTTTAATGTAGAATATTCCTAACTGGCATATGGTTCAAAACACTCTTCAACTTTGTGACTTTGTCATTATATCGTAAAATATTCCTATTGAATGAATGAAATTTTAAATCCAACAAAGTATTATACTCAAAAAGATACTACAACATGTGTGGTAGACAGACTGCCAGTCTCCCTCTCTCTCCCAAGCACCAATCCAGAGACCCCCACCCTGGGAGCATTAGTTTCTGAGCCAGAGGGGAGTGCAGAAAGTGATGCGGGGAGTACAAGTGGGCAGGGGAAAACCAAGGACAGAAGATAGAAACATAGAAACATAGAAAATAGGTACAGGAGTAGACCATTCGGTCCTTCGAGCCTGCACCGCCATTCAATGCGTTCATGGCTGAAGATGATAATGATGCGGAGATGCCGGTGTTGGACTGGGGTGGACAAAAGTGAGAAGTCGCACATCACCAGGTTATAGTCCAACAGTTTTATTTGAAATCACAAGCTTTCGGAGCGGCTGCTCCTTCGTCAGGTGATAAGGCAGACAGGATTAGTTGAAGGGTCAGGAGACATCCGCTCTTGGCTATGGGGCCTCGGAACCCAGATCTCAGGGATTCATTTTTTAAAAGAAGGATGCTAGCTGAGCATCGAACATATGTGTACGCCAAAATGGAGTCTTGCAATGTGCAGCAGGTGACAGGTGAATTGGAGGAGACGGCACCACCATCATGGATGTGTGGGCAGCACTGGGTCAGAGCGATGTAGGAGCGCCTGGGTCTGTATATTCTGGAGGAAGGTTACCAGCAGGTTGGTCTCGAAATACGTGGCCAACATGGGCTTCATCCTCCTCATCGTTCTTCTTCCTTCAAATAACATAGATAGATTCCCAAAGGGAAACCTATCTGCTGAATGGATTAGGGGTCAAAAACAGAAGCCACAGAGCAGGAAGTCGAAAGGAAAATTTTGAAGCAGTAGCAGGTAGGGGTCAGGCATAGCAGAGCTTGATGCTGATCTCTACTTTACTCCAACAACATGTTTATGCCCAACCACAAAAGAGTACACCAACTGAACGATGTGACATTATTTCCCATTCCAGCCATCCTGTGGCTTCTCTGAAGGTAGTTTATAGCCAGAGATGTATCTCAATTAGCACTGAATTAGGGTTAGTTTTGTGATGTAGGCAAAGTCCGCTAGAAACTAGATTAAGATTGTAAAAACTCGTTTCACATGGGACCTTTACAGTCAGCAGACAGAGGAGACTCCTAATTCATCAATATGGGCTCGATTTGAACCCATGTTCCGGAATTGGAAGGTCAATGCTTACCCATTGCACCATCCCAGGCTTCTTTCAAAATACCTCCACCCATGAACTTGAGTCAGGTTATCACTTCCTGGGAACAGTAAGCCTGTTAGGAACATTTTATCCACACTTGGCACAGAAAACTATTTTTTTCAGGGATCTTCGGAATAAAATCAAAGTATGAAGATGGACCAAAAGAAGTATTTCTGAGAGATATAGGAAAGACTGAGGGGAAAAATTGAGTTGTTTTGCGCCACCCATTAGCGCCCCCGGGGGCGCAAAGCCCCTAGCACCCGGGCGCAGCACCGCTAACGCCTCCCGCGAAATTCAGTGAGAGGTTAGCGACGGCGGTAGCCAGTAGCACCCCTGGGCGCTGCGCCCAGCAATGACATAATCGCGCTCCGGCCGCAAACTTCAGCTGCGCCCCCTGACCTATCGCCAGACTGTATGTCCGACAGGGTCAGGGTGGTGTTTTTGCAGCCGTGGCAGCGATATTTAAAGCGGCAGGTGTCGGGCGGCCATTTTTTTTCTTTTTCTTTCGGGGAGCCGGCTGCGATCGCTCAGCCCGGCACTCCTCTTGAATGCCGGGCTGCTTTCCCGGCACTTCACTCCCCGGTGGTCCAGCAGGGCCTGGGTGTGTGCAGCGCTAGGCCCCTCCCCTTAAATCAGGGGAGGGAGGCCTGCAATACCGCGGCGCTATGTGCCGACGTGCGTGGCGCTGTTGCACGTAGCACCGCGATATTCAATGGTAGCGCCCCAGGAAGGAGGGGGAGCGCTTCCAGTAGCGCCCTACCTCCTGCTTGGGGCGCTACCACTGAATTTACAGCACGGGGCGCTAACTTTTTAGTGCCCCGGCGAAGTTAGCGCCCCAAAGGGGGCGCCACCAAATTTTTCACCCTAAGTGCTTTACCCTGAGAGACCAACATGTTTCTGTTCCATTCTCAAAAGAATAATCAGCCATCCTCCTACAGAAGTAATAACAATGACAATGGGATATGATCAATGAGTACCACAGAAGGAAGATACACATGAGTAGAGGTCAAAGCTTTGAGCATATGAGAAATTTCATGAGTGTTTAATGGAAAATCATCCAATGTTAAGGCAAGCTATTAATACTATTAAGACAACCTAGTCATATTTCAAATGGACAATAAAGTATTGATCAATTGCTTCCAAGAATACAAAAGTTTTGCCTACATCTTATAAGATGCCTGTACACAATTTCTTAGATGCCAGGGAAAAACCGGATATCAGCAGATACCATGTCATAAACTCCAATATCGACAACAACAACAACTTGTATTTATATAGCACCTTTAATGTAGTAAAACGTCCCAAGGCACTTCACAGGAGTGTTATAAGACAAAAAATTTGACAACGAGCCACATAAGGAGAAATTAGGGCAGGCAACAAAAACTTGGTCAAAGAGGTAGGTTTTAAGGAGCGCTTTAAAGTAGGAAAGAGAGGTAGAGGCAGAGAGGTTTAGGCAGGGAATTCCAGAGCTTAGGGCCTAGGCAACAGAAGGTACGGCCACCAATAGTTGAGGTTGTAACTAGCAGAATAGATAAGGGGGAACCAGTGGATGTGGTGTATTTAGATTTTCAGAAGGCATTCGATAAGGTGCCACACAAGAGGTTATTAAACAAAATTAGGGCTCCTGGGATTGGGGGTAATATATTAGCATGGATTGAGGATTGGTTAACGGACAGAAAACAGAGTAGGAATAAACGGGTCATTTTCAGGTTGGCAGGCTGTAACTAGTGGGGTACCGCAAGGATCAGTGCTTGGGCCTCAGCTATTCACAGTTTACATCAATGATTTGGATGAGAGGACCAAATGTAATGGGGGGAAAATTGGGTTGCGCCTATTTGGGGCGTTAACTTCGCCGAAGCGCTACTTTTAGCTCCCGCGCCTGAAATTCACTGGTAGCACCCCAAGAGGGAGGCGGGGCGCTACTGGAATCTTTGGAATTCTCTACCCCAGAGGGCTGTGGAG
Organism: Squalus acanthias; assembly: GCA_030390025.1. Classification (NCBI taxonomy): domain Eukaryota; kingdom Metazoa; phylum Chordata; class Chondrichthyes; order Squaliformes; family Squalidae; genus Squalus; species Squalus acanthias. The sequence continues at coordinate 103,808,756 of CM059432.1, forward strand.
GCTCAGTCGTTGAGTATATCCAAGCCAGAGATCGATACATTTTTGGATATGAAGGGAAGCAAGGGATATGGGGATAGTGCAGGAAAGTGGAGATGAGGTAGAAGATCAGCCATGATCTTATTGAATGGAGAGCAGGCTCGAGGGGCCGAATGGCCTACTCCTGCTCCTTTTTCTTATGTTCTTATGTAAAACTGGTGCTGTAAATCAGCCGCCCACTGTAGAATCCACCCAATTACATTTTCATTGATTTTAATGGAAATGATAATCGAGCAGAAAATCTACCTCTACTTGTCATAGAGTCATATAGTCATAGAGTCACAGAGTCACAGAGTCACAGAGTCATAGAGTCACAGAGTCACAGAGTCACAGAGTCATAGGGGTAGAAATTAGGTCGCGCCCCATTTGGGGCGCAAATATCGTCTGGACGCAAATATTAGCGCCTGGCGCTAATTATCGGCACTGACTGGAAACTTCACTTTTACCGCCCCGGGAGGTGAGTGGAGCGCTAAAGCAGGCGCTGCACACCTGTCTTAAGGCGCAAAGGCCGAGCAGTGAGGCGCTAACTCAGAGCGCTGGCGAAGCTCATGTAATGTCAGTCAGCAATGGAACACACACACAATGGCACGGGCCAGTTCTTAAAGGGGATGGTTAATCTTGCTTTCCATCCACATCCTGTTCATTGCAGCCTTGAATCTCGGCCTGGAGAGACTTGCACATCAAATGTGCTGGAAAGAACAATGGAGAGTACCAGGCAAAGAGCTCAGAGTGCAGCTCCCACAGTCTCTGCTAAATCGATACAAGGAATGGCAAATCAAAATGAACCTGCAAAGTGCTGCTCAGTACCCAAAACTCCTTCACACAACGTTGAATCTCTCCAGAAGTCTCTCCCTCTCTCTCTCAGAATGCGTAGTTCAAAAATGCCACCAACAATAAAAGACAGGAAGAGGCCCCCTTTAAATAGCGCCCCCCCCCCCAGCCCCACAGCGATTGATAGCGTTCCAGTCTTCTGGTCGTTGGAAGCGCCAGGCGGTAAGGCAGGGGGCGCCACTCAATTTCCGCTCCGGGGCGCCACAAGGGCGTTGCACCATGGAATGACGTCACAATCTGCGCGCGCAGGTGGTCGCAGCGGTAAGTTTTAGCGCCGCCGCACAATGTCAAGTTAAGTTCCCGAGCGGCGCAAACATCGCTGCGCCCGGGCGTTAGCGGCTTTGCGCCCCATTAGCGCCCTCTTAAGGCGCTAACGGGAGGCGCAACCAACTGAATTTTTACCCCATAGAGTCATAGGGGGAAAAATTCAGTTGGTCGCGCCTCCCCTTAGCGCCTTAAGAGGGCGCTAATGGGGCGCAAAGCATCTAGCGCCCAGGCGCGGCGAAGTTTGTGGCGCTCGCGAAATTAACTAGACATTTTGCGGCGGCGCTAAACACTACCGCCACGATCTCCTGCGCCGGCAGATCATGACATCACTCGAGTGCGCAATGCCCCGGTATCGCCCCGGAGCGGATATTGAGTGGCGCCCCCTGCCTTACCGCCTGACGCTAGCAACGACAGGTTGAGGGGAGCGTTCTGCAGTCATGAAGGGAAAGGGGGAGCGCTATTTAAAGGTGACCGCTTCCTGCCTTTTATTGTTGGTGCCATTTTTGAACTACGCATTCTGAGAGAGAGAGAGAGAGACTTCTGGAGAGATTCAACGTTGTGTGAAGGAGTTTTGGGTACTGAGCAGCACTTTGCAGGTTCATTTTGATTTGCCATTTCTTGTATCGATTTAGCAGAGACTGTGGGGGCTGCACTCTGAGCTCTTGGCCTGGTACTCTCCATTGTTCTTTCCAGCAGATTTGATGTGCAGGTCTCTCCAGGCCGAGATTCAAGGCTGCAATGAGCAGGATGTGGATGGAAAGCAAGATTAACCATCCCCTTTAAGAACTGGCCCGTGCCATTGTGTGTGTGTTCCATTGCTGACTGACATTACATGAGCTTCGCCAGCGCTCTGAGGTAGCGCCTCGCTCCTCGGCATTTGCGCCTTAAGACAGGTGTGAAGCGCCTGATATAGCGCTGCAATCACCTCCAGGGGCGATAAAAGTCAAGTTTGCAGTCGGTGGCGATAATTAGCGCCAGGCGCTAATCTTTGCGCCCAGCCGATAATTGCGCCCCAAATGGGGCGATACTGAATTTCTCCCCCATGACTCTATGGGGGAAAAATTCAGTCGCGCCCCGTTTGGGGCGCAAATATCGGCCGGGCGCAAAGATTAGCGCCTTGCGCTAATTATCGCCACCGACTGCAAACTTCACTTTTATCACCCCTGGAGGTGATTGCAGCGCTAAATCAGGCGCTTCACACCTGTCTTAAGGCGCAAAGGTCGAGGAGCGAGGCGCTACCTCAGAGCGCTGGCGAAGCTCCTGTAATGTCAGTCAGCAATGGAACACACACACAATGGCACGGGCCTGTTCTTAAAGGGGATGGTTAATCTTGCTTTCCATCCACATCCTGCTCATTGCAGCCTTGAATCTCGGCCTGGAGAGACCTGCACATCAAATCTGCTGGAAAGAACAATGGAGAGTACCAGGCCAAGAGCTCAGAGTGCAGCCCCCACAGTCTCTGCTAAATCGATACAAGGAATGGCAAATCAAAATGAACCTGCAAAGTGCTGCTCAGTACCCAAAACTCCTTCACACAACGTTGAATCTCTCCAGAAGTCTCTCCCTCTCTCTCTCAGAATGCTTAGTTCAAAAATGGCACCAACAATAAAAGGCAGGAAGCGGTCACCTTTAAATAGCACTCCCCCTTTCCCTTCATGACTGCAGAACGCTCCCCTCAACCTGTCGTTGCTAGCGTCAGGTGGTAAGGCAGGGGGCGCCACTCAATATCCACTCCGGGGCGATACCGGGGCGTTGCGCACTCGAGTGACGTCATGATCTGCCGGCGCAGGAGATCGCGGCGATAAAGTTTAGCGCCGCCGCAAAATGTCTAGTTAAGTTCGCGAGCGGTGCAAACATCGCTGCGCCCGGGCGCTAGCTGCTTTGCACCCCATTAGCACCCTCTTAAGGCGCTAACGAGAGGCGCAACCAACTGAATTTTTCCCCCAGGAAGTGTTCACCTTTAAATAGCGCTCCCCCTTTCCCTTCATGACTGCAGAACGCTCCCCTCAACCTGTCGTTGCTAGCGTCAGGCGGTAAGGCAGGGGGCGCCACTCAATATCCGCTCCGGGGCGATACCGGGGCGTTGCGCACTCGAGTGACGTCATGATCTGCCGGCGCAGGAGATCGCGGCGATAAAGTTTAGCGCCGCAGCAAAATGTCTAGTTAAGTTCGCGAGCGGCGCAAACATCGCTGCGCCCGGGCGCTAGCTGCTTTGCGCCCCATTAGCGCCCTCTTAAGGCGCTAACGGGAGGCGCAACCAACTGAATTTTTCCCCCAGGAAGTGTTCACCTTTAAATAGCGCTCCCCCTTTCCCTTCATGACTGCAGAACGCTCCCCTCAACCTGTCGTTGCTAGCGTCAGGTGGTAAGGCAGGGGGCGCCACTCAATATCCGCTCCGGGGCGATACCGGGGCGTTGCGCACTCGAGTGACGTCATGATCTGCCGGCGCAGGAGATCGCGGCGGTAGTGTTTAGCGCCGCCGCAAAATGTCTAGTTAATTTCGTGAGCGGCGCAAACTTCGCCGCGCCTGGGCGCTAGATGCTTTGCGCCCCATTAGCGCCCTCTTAAGGCGCGAACGGGAGGCGCAACCAACTGAATTTTTCCCCCATAGAGTCATAGGGGGCGATTTTCTGAGGCCCGAGGAGGCGGGTTTAGAGGTGGGAGAGGTGGGAAAATCGGAAAACATGAGTGCAGGTTCGGAACCTGTCTCCAACCCACCTCCGCGGGATTTTGCTGGTGCCGGTTTTGCAGGGAATACGGTCCCACCTCCAGCTGGCCAGAGAGCTTGTTAAGAGGCTTAAATGCTTGTTAAGGGCCTCTCTAAGCCTATTTTGAGAGGCCCTCGTTATTTTTCGACCATTTCGGCGTGTTCCACGACCCTCCTAAACCACGCCAGCTAAACCTGGCGGGTTGACAAGTGGGTGGCCTCCTCACAGCTGCAGCTCCACCATTACATCGGAGATTTCATCAGGGATTAGTTGCAGGTGGCAGAACTTTGTTTTAAAAGGTCTTTGAGCACTTTTAGCAGGCCTTCCGAAGTCGGAGGTGCTGCAGCTTGAATCGATCAACTGTGGGACCTCCTTGGAAGACGCTCTCCCCGCTTGCAATGAGCGCTTCCCCAATGGAGGCATCTGCAAGCAGCATGGGAACCATTAATTTTCATTCACCATGGCCCTCAGATGAGGATGAGGATGAGGAGGAGGATGAGGAGGCTGAGGAAGAGGAGGATCTGGAGGAGGAGGAGGAGCAGGAGGGGGAGGAGGAGCTGGAGGAGCTGGTGGAGGAGGAGGAGCAGGAGGAGGAGGAGGTCAGAGCGCCGGTGTATCGACCAGCAGCAGCGGCAGCACGCGAGCACATGGCTGCCCGTGATGCAAGGGATGAACTTATCATGGCCAGATTTGCATAGGTTGCCCAAATTGGTACATGTCCTTGGCTCCATCTTAAGACATCATTGACAATGGACATGACTCTCTGGCCTCCTTTCACTCTGGCCACCAACCTGACAACGCAAGTATCGCGGAGCCCGCAATGTGGAGCTGCCTAAGGCAAAAGAACAGATGCCATAAAGCCAACATTTTGGCTTCAAATCATTTTAATGCTTTCCAACAGGGATGGCATTTCATCAATACACATAAACATTCACCCAATCTGCACACAGATCTGGAGGTATATCTCTTGCCAGCTGGACCCACACAGCCTTGGTTTCTTTGGGAGGCCTCTTCCTCCCAGATGAGTGGAAGAGCACCTCCCTGCTAGCTGTCACCCCCTCAACCAACTTTTGCAGCGCCTCATCCGAGAACCTCGGGGAGGCCCTTGCCTTGGAATTGGACATAGTGGTTTCTCAAAATATGTTGCAAGTGGTGCAGCATTGGCAGAAATCCAGTGGAATGATCCAAGGCAGCAAGCAGCCCTTAAATCAGACTGGAAAAGTGATGTCAGCAGAGGCGAGTTTCAGTCCCAAAACACTAACTGACCAAGGGCAACCCACACCTCTGAAATCAAGTGGTCAATCGGGAAAATTGCAATATTTTGAAAACTATCAGTGGAGGCGGGTTTCGAACTCACCCAAACCAAAACCCGCCTCCATCCCGCCTCCAGTGGGAAAATCGCCCCCATAGAGTCATAATGACACAGAAGGAGGCCATTCAGCCCAATGAGTCAGTGCCGTCTCTCTGCAGAGCAATCGGGCTGGATTTTCATAGGGCCGTTGAGGCGGGATTGGAGGCGTGTGGGGGGTTAAAATTGCAGAAACTGGCGGGCAGGCCCGATCCTGCCTCCATCCCACCTCCACGCAATTTTGATGAAATCGTGTCTACTGGTCCCGTCTCCGTCCCGCCTCCAAGAGGCGGGAGAGACCATTAATGCCCTTAACAAGCCTTAAATTGGCTCTGTAATGCCATTTTGATATTTTTTTGCCAGTTTAACCCTTTTCCCACGTGAAGCGCGCCTGATCTGAAACACGGCGGTGAAACCTGGCGGGAGCACAAATGGATTGCTGACTCTCAGCTGCAGCTCAACCATTAAACAGGAGATTTGATCAGCCATCATTTGCAGGTGGCAGGACTTTGTTGTCACAGGTCTGGGGAAACTTTTAGAAGGCATAACCACAGCTCTGGAAGTTTGGAGCCTGACACCCATCTCCAGTGTGACCTCCTGGGAAACACCTCTCACCACCCTCATTGAGGGCTTCCTCAACTGAGGCATATACCGGAGGCATGGGAGCCATTTATTTCCTTCCCTCCTGGGCATCAGATGAGGACGAACACCAGCCGCAGCACCAGCAGAACCATGAACAACAGCAGCAACAACAGCAGCAGCAACAGCAGGAGCGCCAAGCTGCTGCTCACCCGCCTGAAGCTGCACAGGCCAGAAGGGGCCAGCGCATGGAAGGCCGTCGGCGCAGGAGATACCCCCCAAACAGAGTCTACAGACACAGGGTCAGCTATCTCAACATGTCTGAGCAGCAGTGCCAAAGGCGGCTCCGACTTTCGCGAGAGGTAGTGGGTGACATCTGCGCAATGCTGCAACAAGACCTGCAGCCCAGAGGACCAGGTGGACACCCCTTACCAGTGGCCATCAAAGTCACCACCGCACTCAACTTTTTTGCCTCAGGCTCATTCCAGGGATCAGCAGCAGACATCAGCGGCATCTCCAAGGCGGCCGCACACACTTTCATCAGCAAGGTAACCAATGCCCTCTCTGCCATCACGCACAATCACATCCATTTCACCAAGGATCGAGCAAGTGTCACGGCGCGTGCGGTTGGATTAGCTAATCTGGCAGGCTTTCCAAGGGTGCAGGGCGTCGTTGACTGCACACATGTGGCCCTTAAAGCACTCCATCGCAATCCAGGGATTTTTGTCAACCGCAAGGGCTTCCACTCCCTCAACGTTCAGCTGGTGTGTGACCACAAGAAGGAAGTTTTGCATGTTTGTGCCAAGTACCCTGGCAGTTGCAATGACTCCTTCATACTGCGCCAGTCTAGTGTGCCTCCGCTATTCAGTCCGCCAGACCAACTTCATGGATGGCTACTTGGAGACAAGGGCTATCCCCTGAAGACGTGGCTAATGACGCCATTGAGGAGCCCATCCAACGCAGCTGAGGAGAGCTACAACTCCAGCCACATTTCCACCAGAGCCATAATCGAGCAAACCATCGGTATGCTGAAGATGCGCTTCAGATGCCTGGATAGATCAGGTGGAGCCCTGCAATATTCAGCAGCCAGGGTCTCCAGAATCGTCGTGGTTTGCTGTGCACTTCACAACATGGCACAGCATCGTGGCTTGCAGATGCCGGAGGACCAAGTGGCTCCTCACATAGCCTCCTCAGATGAGGAGCAGGAGGAGGTGGAGGAGGAGGAGGAGAGAGAGAACGAACAACTTGCAGAGGCCCATCAACCAGCAGCAGCATTACGCGCGACCATAGCTGCCCGGAATGCAAGGAATGCACTCATCTTGGCCAGATTTGCTTAGCCTAGACAATCAAGCACTTTTGCCTCGCAGCTTCTTACCAGAGCTACGACAATGGCCCAGACCCACCAGATCCCTAACAATTTGACCACCACACTGACAATTATAAGTTATCCTAAGGCCTCATTGTGGAAGTCCTATTAGCGAAATGACAGACGCCACAACTGCAGCTGTAGCCATCAAAGTTTTTATTTACACTTAACACCTGATGGCTTTTTTACATTAAACATCAAATTTCACCCAAGTGACTACCCTTGTGACTATTTGTGCAGTATCTTTCTCTTACGCGTGCTCCTACGTGGTGCTTCCCCTGTGGCTTCAGCAGAGATGGAGGCACCCTGCTCAGTTTGTTGCTGCTCCTGTCTCGGCACCTTTGGCGGGCATCCTCTGGAGTTGCGAACCTGCGAGGGCTCGGCAACAGTCTGCTGCTCCTGCGGCTGGGCAGGGGTTGAGACGCCGATCTCAGTTGGGTGCGGACTCTGGTAGGGCTCTGACCGAGGACTTGTCAGTGGCATGGAAGTGTGAGCGCTTGGAGAGGAGCCCCCACCTCCTTGTTGTCTGCTACCAACATCCCTCTCATGGGTCAGGTCCACCTCAGCGCTTGCAAGTGGATTGAGAGCACCTTGCTGCACATCAGGGGGGCCATGGGGACCCGTATCTGCACTGGCAGTCCTACTCAGAAGGACTTCCATGAAGGTCTGGTTTCTCTGTTCAATAGATGTCCATCGCTCCTCCAGAGATGTCATTCTATTCAGAACACTCACCATGTTTTCTGCACTCTGGCGAATTATCACCTCCAAGAAGGTTGCCATCCTTTCCATGGTGATGCGTTCATGCGCCAATGACTCCACAAAGGCTCTGCTCATGTTCGCGATGGACTCCTCCATTCGCTCCACACTCGCAGCGACCCTGGAGACAAAACCTGTCAGGGACTCCTGCATCTGTTCCTGGAGTCCCAGCACCGCTGATCTTATGGATGGCCCCAGAGGCAGAGGGTCGACATGCAGCTGAGCCGAGCTAGGAGAGTCCTGCGCCCTCCGACTAGGACTCTCCACTGCTGTCCCTGTCTCCACCATCTGCTGATGCTCACTTGTGAGCTGTGATACACCAGGTGACAACACTACTCTATGTCCCGAGGGTCCCACCGAGGTGTGAGTCTCTGCGCTGGTGCTGGGTGCGCTGAATTCTGCTGACGCTGCGCCCTCAGAGGTTGCAGCTTCCTCTGAGGAGTCTGGATGCTCAGGCTCTTCCTCCTGGCTAGTGGGGACGGGTGCTTGTGATGGTCCTGTGGGGGAGTAAAGGAAAGAGTCAGAGATGTGATGCCAAGGTTAAATGCACATTGCATATTGCAGATGATCATAAATCCATCTGTTAGAGCTTCAGATTCATTATCAACAACTCATGCAATGTCAATGAGAGAGATGGAACACTATTCTGTCACCAGCTTGCTGTGATGCACCCGTCTGTCCGTCCCCCACTTGCGTATCCTCCTCTACTCCCACGATCTCCAGGACCGCATCCTCCCAGGGGGTGAGCTGAGCTAATGAAGGTGGCCCTCCTCCTGTCCTGGCTCTTTTCCTTTTATTGTGAGCTCTCTTTTCCTGCAATGAGGGAGACAAGTGGAGTTTGAATGAGATTGAAGGAGTGAGTGTAGAGAGTCCATAGCATAGATGCTTAGAAGGAGACAAAGATGGAGTGAGGTGGCAAGACCAAGGGCCCTCCCTGTGTGTTGTAAGTTGTTTTCATAGCATGACAGTGATAGGGAGTGTGAGGGCTGCATAGTCGAATAGTAAGGTGAATGTGACCATAGAGGGAGTGGGAATGGGTAAGGGTGCATGGATGTCAGTGTCAAGTGGGATATGGAGGAAGAGGTTGCTAAAGCTGAGTGCTCGTGAGGAGAGGCAATGGGGATCAGATTGAGGGTGAAGGGAAAGTCATACTCACTTTTGCAGTGCGTAGAAGGTCATGAAACCTCTTCCTGCACTGGAGCCAGGTTCTGCGGGTGATGGATAAAGAGTTGACCTCCTGGGCGACCTGGACCCACAGCACCTTGGTCTGCTGAGGAGGCTTCTTCTAGATGTGTCCTTCACTAGTTCCTGTTGAGGAATGTCCTAAGCAAGCTGGGCTCATGCCCGAGTATTTATACTCTCCCTGGACAGCAGGCCGCCCAGTATTACTTCATACAAGATTCATGTCAAGCAGTACTAAGACATGGAGCTTAATGTAAGGAGTTGAATGCATTGATCAAGCTGATGTACTCAATTCCAACCTACCATATGGATGTGCATCAGGCTGTTAGTTAATCACTCTTTAAAGTTTTTAGCATTTCCAGTATCAGATTTTCTGTGTACTTTTATACTTTTTCTTATGCAAACTAATTACTGCCCGACTGTTTAGTCCAAAAGAAATGAACATTTAACAACATTTAATTATATTTAGTTTAATGGTTGCTATCCTAAAATGTTTTTGTATCAGCTATTATTTCTGTGCTTGAGAATTATTTACCAGGTACATATTGACAGTAATTTATATGCATTTAATCCAATTTCCTGTGGCATACATCAGCCTTCTAATAGATATCTGCAGTGGATAAAGTAATATTTGGTAAATACTAATGTTTGAGAATTTTAAAGTTTGAACAAACACTAAGAACAAAGTTCAAAATAAAAATTTGGCACAAGGTGCCTCCAGTATAATCTGCCATGCTCCTGTACCTGTTATTGTTTTTAATTCACCCCTTAAAGATCTGTAATTTCTCTTCCAGATTTCAAGTGTATTTAATTTGATTACTGCCTTCTTTTTACCACTAAATCAGCCGTTGCTCTTCAAGGTCAGTATCAATATGCAATTACCTATAAGGCCCAAAGCTCTGTGAGCTGTCAAACCTTCATGTTGTAGATTGTAATGTTTTAAACTCCAACGTTCTAGTAAATGTATAAATGAGCAGACACTGAAGTGATTTGAGAAAAGAGACACTGTTCCTAACATTTCCTGTGCTCTTATGTTCTGAACATAATATCATTTTTGTTTCTGTATTTGTTGACCCACTCTTTACCATCCCCTCGCCCCATTTAACTTTCCAACCATTTAATTTCCTCTTCCCCCATGTAGACATATACACTTGCTGGGTAAGCTACTATCAAATCTTTGTAATACCACTCTTGAGCTAGCCACTAGAACATGTGTGAGTGAAGCCCAGGATGACTTGCACTCCAGTGTTCCCTGCTCCCCTGTAAGAAAAAAACCCAGCCTCTGCTCACAACCTCCCACTCTGGCACGGGTGAAGTCACGAATTAGCCGGGTCGGGACTTATGATATAAATCTAAATAATGCAGTTCTTAATGTCATTTCAATTCTAACATTTTTTTTGTGCATCTACGCTAGCTTATAGTTTCCCCTTAATAAAGTCCAATATCCTGGAAGCTACTTCACAGACTTAGGAAGAATAATATGTATTAACACCTGGGAGCTGATTCCACTGATAGCGCACCAATACTCTACTGCTTTCAGGCTTAGGTAGAATTAGTTACAGGCATACTGTTTGTGTAGTTTGACTCGGAATGTGAATTTGGGATTGCTGAGCTAAAATAACTGGGTTCAGTCCTTGCTTCAGTGGATTTAAATGGCAAAAACAATCTGCACCCCTGACTGCACTCCAGGAAGCATAGAATTATATAGCAATTACAATGCAGAAGCAAACTGTTTGGCCTAACCAGACCGTGTTGGTGTTAATCATCCACATGAGCAGTAGTCCTAGTCTTACGTGCCCTTCCTATTATCATATCCGTTTATCCTCCTTTCCTTCAGACACTTACCTAACCTACTCTGAAATGTTGACATGGTCCCTGCTTCAATCACTAGCTCTAGTACTCCATCCCATAGCCTCACAAATTTTGTGTAAAATTGTTTCTCTTTTTTGTCTTAATTCTCTTACATTTAATCTTATATTTTTTAAATAGTGAGACACAGGGAAATGTTGGTATTCACAGGGGCCTGGGTGTCCTTGTACACGAATCACTGTAAGTTAACATACAGGTACAGCAAGCAATTAGGAAAGCAAGTAGTATGTTGGCATTTATTACAAAGGGATTTGAGTATAAGAGTAAAGACGTCTTACTGCAATTATATAGGGCCCTGGTGAGACCACACCTGGAGTATTGTGTACAGTTTTGGTCTCCTTACCTAAGGAAGGATATACTTGCCTTAGAGGGAGTGCAACAAAGGTTCACCAGACTGGTTCCTGGGATGAGGTGATTGTCCTATGAGGAGAGATTGAGTAGACTAGGCCTATATTCCCTAGAGTTTAGAAGAATGAGAGATGAACTCATTGAAACATATAAAATTCTTAAAGGGCTTGACAGGGTAGATGCAGGGAGGATGTTTCCCCTGGCTGGGGAGTCCAGAACTAGGGGTCACCGTCTCAGAATAAGGGGTCGGCCATTTAGGACTGATGTGAGGAGAAATTTCTTCACTCAAAGGGTGGTGAATCTTTGGAATTCTCTACCCCAGAGGGCTGTAGATGCTCAATCGCTGACTATATTCAAGACAGAGATTGATAGATTTTTAGATACTAAGGAAATCAAGAGATTAATTCGCAACTTCTCAGATAATGAAGCAGTCCGTGCTCGCATGCAGCAAGACGTGGACAACATTCAGGCTTGGACTGATAAGTGACAAGTAACATTCGTGCCACACAAGTTCCAGGCAATGACTATCTCCAACAAGAGAGTGTCTAACCACCGCCCCTTGATAGTCGATGGCATAGTGTCAGCCGTGGCTCAGTTGGTAGCACCCTCGCCGCTGAGTCAGAAGGTTGTGGGTTCAATTCCCACTCCAGGGACATCAGCACAAAAAAAAATCTACGCTCACACTCCAGTACAGTGCAATACGTTAAACCGAGGCCCCATCTGCTCTCTCAGGTGGACGTAAAAGATCCTATGGCACTATTTCGAAGAAGAGGAGGGGAGTTATCCCTGATGTCCTAGCTAATATTTATTCCTCATTCAACATCACTAAAACATATTATCTGATCATTATCACACTGCTGTTTGTGGGAGCTTGCTGTGCGCAAATATCGACAGGGCTAAGCGATCCCACAATCAACGGATCAGATCAAAGCTCTGCAGTCCTGCAACATCCAGTCGTGAATGGTGGTGGACCATTAAACAACTAACAGGAGGAGGAGGCTCCATGAATATCCCCATCCTCAATGATGGTGGAGCCCAGCACGTGAGTGCAAAAGATCAGGCTGAAGCGTTTGCAACCATCTTCAGCCAGAAGTGTTGAGTGGATGATCCATATCGGCCTACTCCTGAGGTCCCCACCATCACAGAAGCCATTCTTCAGCCAATTCGATTCACTCCACGTGATATCAAGAAACGGCTGAGCGCACTGGATAAAGCAAAGGCTATGGGCCCTGACAACATCCCAGCTATCGTGCTGAAGACTTGTGCTCCAGAACTAGCCACGCCTCTAGCCAAGCTGTTCCAGTACAGCTACAACACTGGCATCGATCCGACAATCTGGAAAACTGCCCAAGTATGTCCTGTCCACAAAAAGCAGGACAAATCCAACCCAGCCAATTACCGCCCCATCAGTCTACTCTCAATCATCAGCAAAGTGATGGAAGGTGTCATCGACAGTGCTATCAAGCGGCACTTACTCACCAATAACCTGCTCACTGATGCCCAGTTTGGGTTCCGCCAAGACCACTGGGCTCCCGACCTCATTACAGCCTTGGTTCAAACATGGACAAAGGAGCTGAATTCCAGAAGTGAGGTGAGAGTGACTGCCCTGGACATCAAGGCAGCATTTGACCGAGTGTGGCATCAAGGAGCCCTGGTAAAACTGAAGTCAATGAGAATCAGGGGGAAAACGCTCAGTTGCCTGGAGTCATACCTAGCACAAAGGAAGATGGTTGTGGTGATTGAAGGTCATTCATCACAGCCCCAGGACATCACTGCAGGAGTTCCTCAGGGCAGTGTCCTAGGCCCAACCATCTTCAGCTGCTTCATCAATGACCTTCCCTCCAACATAAGGTCAGAAATGGGGATGTTCGCTGATGACTGCACAGTGTTCAGCATCATTCACAACTCCTCAGATAATGAAGCAGTCCATGCCCGCATGCAACAAGACCTGGACGACGTTCAGGCTTGGGCTGATAAGTGGCAGGTAACATTCGCACCACAGAAGTGCCAGGCAATGACTATCTCCAACAAGTGAGAGTCTAACCACCTCCCCTTGACATTCAACGGTATTACCATCGCCAAATCCCCCACCATCAACATCCTGGGGGTCACCATTGACCAGAAACTTAACTGGACCAGCCACATAAATACTGTGGCAACAAGAGCAGGTCAGAGGCTAGGTATTCTGCAGCGAGTGTCTCACCTCCTGACTCCCCAAAGCCTTTTCACCATCCACACCTTTGATTGCCATGATTATCTCTCTGCCGAGGTGTGATAAAGGGCAGTTAGAAAGATTAACTGTGATCATCTGGCTGTGTTCTCTGACTATATATGCTGTGCCTATATGCATTCCTTCACTTCACCTGACGAAGGAGCAGCGCTCCGAAAGCTTGTGATTTCAAATAAAGCTGTTGGACTATAACCTGGTGTTGTGTGACTTCTCACAACCATCTACAAGGCACAAGTAAGGAGTGTGATGGAATACTCTCCACTTGCCTGGATGAGTGCAGCTCCAACAACACTCAAGAAGCTCGACACCATCCAGGACAAAGCAGCCCGTTTGATTGGCACCCCATCCACCACCTTAAACATTCACTCCCTCCACTACCGGCGTACCGTGGCTGCAGTGTGTACCATCTATAAGATGCACTGCAGCAACTCGCCAAGGCTTCTTCGGCAGCACCTCCCAAACCCGCGATCTCTATCACCTAGAAGGACAATGGCAGCAGGCGCATGGGAACACCCCCACCTCCAAGTTCCCCTCTAAGTCACACACCATCCTGACTTAGAAATATATCGCTGTTCCTTCATAGTTGCTGGGTCAAAATCCTGGAACTCCCTGCCTAACAGCACTATGGAAGTACCTTCACCACACGGACTGCAACGGTTCAATAAGGCGGCTCACCACCACCATCTCAAGGGCAATTAGGGATGGGCAATAAATGCCTGCCTTGCCAGCGACGCCCACATCCCATGAATGAATAAAAAAAAATGGGGATAGTGCGAGAAAGTGGAGTTGAGGTAGAAGATCAGCCATGATCTTATTGAATGGCGGAGCAGGCTCAAAGGGCTGAATGTCCTACTCCTGCTCCTATTTCTTATGTTCTTATGTTCTTATACGTATGTTCACTCGTTATAGATCCTTAAATCACTGGAAACAGTCTGTTTCTATCTAGTCTGTCCTATCCCTCCATACTTTTAAACATCTTTATCAAATCACCCATAATCTATTCAGTTCTAATGAAAACAGCCCCAAGTTTTCAACAGTGGTGTGGTGATCAAAGCTAGATCTGAAGCTAAGTTTGCAGGACCATTTCCTAATTTTTTTTAAAACCGCAACAAACAAGATTTCCTACATATTTTTCAGTCTCTCTACCAGCTACCAATTTCCTCCTAAGGGACCCACAAAATAGTTGTTTAAGGTAGCATGTTGGTCATGCAGACCCACGTTGATAGTAGTGTTTTCTTTTCCAGGCTACAACCCAAAAACAGAAGAGAAGAATGATGATGGTGACCAAGAGATTGCAGTCCCTTCTACCCCTGGCAACACTGGTGTGTACTCACCCACCCCGTCATTCACCCTCTTCCATGTGCTGAGCAGTCCAGAGACATTCAATTGGCGGGCTGGGGGTGGGTTGTACAGATAGTTTAGATGAGGAATTTGCAGACAGTGAGGCGTAGAACACAAAGAAACCAAAGGATCCTGATGAGGCTGAAGTAATGGCAGCCGCTGGCTAGAAAGCATGTGGATGTTTTCAATGGTCATGCCATGAAAAGAAGGATGCAAGCAACACAGTTAATACACATGGAGGTTCTGTGAAACCTTTCCAAGATGTGCGGCACATGGTTGGGAGTTCACTGCCCTGCGATGTGCAACATCTTAGAGGGTTTCATATCATTACAGTGCATCCTGAAAAAAGTAGCAGCTGCTAGAACATCTGCAAATCTTCCCCCATTTCAGGCAAGTCAGTCAATTTAAGTAGACATGATGTGGAGATGCCGGTGTTGGACTGGGGTGGACAAATGTGAGAAGTCGCACAACACCAGGTTATAGTCCAACAGTTTTATTTGAAATCAAATGATTTCAAATAAAGCTGTTGGACTATAACCTGGTGTTGTGCGACTTCTCAAATTTAAGTAGAGGCACTGAATGAAGTATTGTGGGTATTGAGGAATGGTTTGAGTGATCCAGCTCCAACAGATTGCGAAGTATACAGCATCTCAGAGGGACTAGAAGCAATTTAGTTGACTCTCTCTCAGCGATGACAGATTGTTCTGCTTCCATAAAGTCAATTCTCCTGCTGATCTCTGGTTACCAGAATCCTGTTCCCACTACCAGTGGAACAGCTGGTGTGTGTGCCAACAAGGCTGCTTTCCCTCACAACAGCAGCACACTATCAGCTCCCTGCAGAGGCCTACAACTTTGCAGAACCAGACTGCCACAGAGCCTGTAACAAAGAGTCAAGCTGTTGCGTGTCCATCCCAGGTCTCAGGGTCCCTGAAAGCAGAGCACCTCCATCCCAAAAGACACATAGTAGTTTTCAGCAGCCATCTCCATCTCAGACCCAAAGTCCTCAGGTGGTACATAGAAGATGTGTTAGAATACAGCAGAGAAAATATCACGCATTCACAATGGTCATGCACAGTGAAGAAACCAAGTGATATTTTTGTAAATACTAGTAATAAATCACTGTAATTATTGATGAAATGACTGCTTAGTGTTTGGTCATCTTGCAAGACAATAGAGAATGAGTACTGTGCTGATGTTGAGGCTTGTGGCTATGATGTGAAGGCTAGTTGTGAGGAGTGAGGATTTTACTTAGACTCTAGACACATTAGTGAGAGGAGGCTGGTCTTTAATAGACTGAGACCTTAAAAAAATATTTATCTAGGCATCTGTGACTGTGTCCTGAATGAGTTTGACACTCAGTTGACTAGCAGTACTAGCCCTGGACCTGCTTCATGATCTTCATGGGTCTGGTCTTCAGCATTAGCCATCTCTGTGGCATCCTCCAGGACATCATCCAGCAGGCCTTTTTGGATAGAAAAGTTATGAAGCAAAAAGGGTCAATTTAAATATTCAAGACTGAGATCGATAGATTTTTGTTAGGTAGGGGTATCAAGGAATATGAAACAAAGCCGGGTAAATGGAGTTGAGGTACAGATCATCCATGATCTAATTAAATGGCGGAACAGGCTCAAGGGCTTGAATTACGTACTTCTGTTCTTATGTTTCCTAACACATTACCAGAAATCACAAAACAGTGCTTGATGCATACTGCAGGGCAGTACAGGACCGAACCAGGCATCAGAACTTTCCAATAAGCATTCCAGTGTAGCAGTAGCGGTCCTATGAAGTGGCAACATGAGCCATGGGAGCAATGGGTATCCCTCATCATCCAGGAGCAATCCTGCCCTTTGCCCCTGCTGTTCAAATAGAGGTGGGACACTGGAGTGGCAAAGTATAAAAGCATCAGTGACAGCTCCCAATATATCAAGAATTCATGTGTAGGAAGCTGTGCCTATTATCACAAACGAGCTACCCATTTAGGGAATGAAAGCCTTTGCTTTGGAGGAATACATTTGGGACACACAATGCCACATAGGTGTAATCAATAACCCCCACAACTCTATGGAATCCAGCAGCTCTGAAAAAGTTTACTGCCCTCTCACTCATCTGCTCGGACCACTGTTGAAATTTATAAACTGAACTGCCCTTGCAAAGGCAGCATTGATGACTTTCCTTATGCATGAATGCACAGCGAATGAGCTGATCTGGCAAAAGTCCCCTAAGCGTCTTTGGAATGAGCCTGTAGTGTAAACGTTGAGAGCTTTGGTCGCTTTCTCTGCCACAGTCAGAGCTGTCCATGGAGTGGACCTTGTTTGGAGATCTGGCTTCAACAGTGAATAGAGTTCTTCCAGGGCTTCATCACTGAAGCTCAGCCTCCTGAGACACAGCTCGAGAAAGATCTTGCTGGCAGAAGGTGCCCTTCAATTGATTCAATGCCACTGTGCTATGGACAGTAAGGCCGGAATTTTACCGGCGCTGAGAGGGCAGGATCGGAGGCGAATCAGCTGTCAAAATAGAAAAGATTGACAGCGGGTCAAGAACCCACTGTCAAACTGCCTCCACGCGAGTCTCCCAGGTGTCGGGTATGTCAGCGCTGAACAGACCCGACACCAAACGGCAGGGAGACAATTTAGATCATTAAATGCATTGTTAAGAGGCAATTAAGTCTTATTTTAAGCTTACCTTTAGATTTTTAGAGTTCGCCAACGGCTTCCCTGCTGCTCGGGGATTACGTCAGGTAAGGAGGTCGGGAGTTGTGTCAGCATGGGATGATTTACTAACTTGAAAGCTGCAAATGGTCTATAAAAGCTCCCATTTCATAGGTCTTCACTTTCCAAGGTTAGAAGCTGTTGTTTACTGCATTAGCATTTGCATTTGTTATGCAGCTAGCAAGTGTTTGGAGCAAACTCTCTATCCAGTGTCACCTCATTGGAACAACCTCTCTCACCATTGACAGATCGCTTCTGTCATCTCAACCACAACTGCTATCTATTCTATCAGCATCGGTGCCCTTGAAACTATCTCACCTTGGTCCTCAGAATCCCACCATGATCAACCCCAACACCAGCAGCACCAGGTGCACCAGCAGTACCAACAATACCAACCTTCTCCGCAATCAGCTGATGCTGCACAGGTCAGAGGGCATCAACACCCGACCACATTGCTGCCTGGGATGCCGGGGATAGCATCACCATGGCCAGATTTACTTCACTTGACGCGGCACACCCTGGCTGCCACATGATGCGCCAGATTGGCACCACCCCACACCAACACCATAAAGCATCCCTACAATGCCCCAAGCCATTCCTTTCAAACTCGTCACCATTGGTGTGGGGAGATACCCTTATATCTCACCATTCATTGCAACTCACTAAGCCACTTCTAAAGGTGCACACGGATCTGTCCAAGAAGGCAAAGTGTTGAAAATAAAGATTTCAATGTTTGACAACACATTAACAGAAACTTTACATGAACATTGGCTAAACCATTCAAGTGCCTACCCTCGTGTGTTGTTAGTTGGTATGCTTGCAGTAGGATGAGGGTGAGCGTGAGGGGTGGCTACTAAGATGGGGATGTGATAATGTAGATAGAGAGGGATGGGTGGAGGTGCAAGGTAAGTTGGTGTGAGTAAAGATGTGCAGGAGTAGGGTAGCGAAGGCAGAATGATGGGGATGTGATGAGTGGCACAGCAGGGTGAGGTTGAGTGTGGCTTGGCAGTAACATTTCGTGATCTACTGAGATCATTGAAAGGTTTGCGCCACTGTAACCTGGTCCTCCTGACGACATTCCTGCTTGTGCCCTCCTGTGCAATGTGCAACCAGGCTGCGTTGGTCTCCTGGGGAGGTTTTTTCCGCCCATTGGAAGGGAAGAGACCCTCCCTGCGTCCTGTGACTCCCTCCAGTATATGGAGGGAGTCATGGGTGAGTCTGGGTGCAGCCCTGCACCTTTGTGCAGTTCTTGTCAGTGTTTGTAGCACCTCAATGCTGTAGAACACTGACAGCACAACTGTCAAACTAAATTTGGACATGGCCCCTTTAAGGAAGCCGGCTGATGATGCGTCATCAAATGATGTCATCAGACCCGCTTCCTTTTAATTGGCCTTGAACCTCGCTGGGCGGGCTTAACAAGCCCAATCAACGTAAAATCACTTGGCGAGAGCGGGCTGCAGCAGGCAGCGGGCTGGGACCATGCTACCAAACTTAGCCGCCCAGACCCGCCTTGGTCGGCGAAATCGTGGCCTAAAAATCAGCCAAGTTCCACTGCTGACCCTTTCTGGAAACTCCGCTTGAGGACACGATCAGAATTTGATACTTTCAATCACTGATCAGGCCTGTAAAAGAAGAGTAGGTCATAGTTGGGCATGGTGCCAGAGGTGCTGTCGGCACATATGGGCCTAAACAGAAGTAACTGATTCTGGGAGGAAAAAGGAAAAAAATGGAAATGGAATCAGGAGGCAATCTGACTCCTGAGCACACTGAAGCCAGGAGCTTTAAGAGGTAGCCTCACACTGTTTGATATTCATACTAGGTGGAATATAACTCCAGCCTGGTACCTGAACTTAAACAAAGGTAATTACAAAGGTATGAAGGCAGACTTGGTTAAAGTGGACTGGGAAAATATATTACAGGGTAAGACTGTAGAAAAGCAGTGGCAAACATTTAAGGAGATATTTCATAACTCTCAGCAAAGATATATTCCAGTGAGAAAGAAAGACTCTAAGAGAAGGGAGCACTATCCGTGGCTAACTAAGGAAGTAAAGGATGGTATCTAATTGAAAACAGAAGCATACAGTGTTGCAAAGAATAGTGAAGGGCCAGAGGATTGGGAAACTTTTTAAAACCAGCAAAGGACAACTAAAAAAATGATAAAGAGAGAGAAGATAGCTTATGAGAGCAAGCTAGCAAGAAATATAAAAACAGACAGTAAGAGCTTCTACAGGTATATAAAAAGGAAGAGAGTAGCTAAAGTAAACGTTGGTCCCCTAGAGGATGAGTCTGGGGAACTAATAATGGGAAACAGGGAAATGGCGGAGACTTTGAACAAATATTTTGTATCGGTCTTCACGGTAGAAGAGGGATCTGAGGGTCCTTGTACATGAATCACAAAAAGTTAGCATGCAGGTACAGCAAGTAATTAGGAAGGCAAATGGAATGTTGGCCTTTATTGCAAGGGGGCTGGAGTATAAAAGCAGGGAAGTCCTGTTACAACTGTACAGGGCATTGGTGAGACCACACCTGGAGTACTGCGTACAGTTTTGGTCTCCTTATTTAAGGAAGGATGTACTTGCATTGGAGGCAGTTCAGAGACGATTCACTAGGTTGATTCTGGAGATGAAGGGGTTGTCTTATGAAGAAAGGTTGAGCAGGTTGGGCCTGTACTCATTGGAATTTAGAAGAATGAGAGGGGATCTTATTGAAACATATAAGATTCTGAAGGGGCTTGACAGGGTAGATGCAGAGAGGATGTTTCCCTTTGTGGGGGAATCTAGAACTAGGGGGCATAATTTCAGAATAAGGGGGCACCCTTTTAAATCGGAAATGAGAAGGAATTTCTTCTCTCAGAGAGTCATGAATCTTTGGAATTCTCTTCCCCAGAGAGCTGTGGAGGCTGGGTCATTGAATATATTTAAGGTGGAGATAGACAGATTTTTGAAAGGTAAGGGCGTCAAGGGTTATGGGGAACGAGCAGGGAAGTGGAGTTGAGGCCAAGATCAGATCAGCCATGATCTTATCGAATGGCTCGAGGGGCCAAATGACCTACTCCTGCTCCTACGTCTTATGTTCTTATGTAGGCCTTGTTTTAAAAGCTCCCAAACAACGTTGAGTGTTCTGGAAACTTCTTAAACTCTCCATGAATCTTTTTAATGTATGGAGGGAGATGCTACTCATGCCATCTTTCTCACAAACCATTAAAGATTAGTTGTCTGGGGAGCAAAGTTCAATGTGTGGTGCAGCCATTAGTATAACTTGCATCTGTTGGCTGCACATTGCAACACAAAGCTACTGCTATAACAGCACCTAAGTCTAAACTAACTAAACTTCTCAAATTATGGGAAAATTCAGCAAGGCTCTGCTCCCATTGAGGTGCCTTGCTAGATCAACTGCAGATTGGAGTTAGGACTATAACACTGAAACCTAATTCTCTAGTCTGCAGTCCCATCTAGCAAAGCTCCTAATGAGGAACCTCACCTTGCTGAATTAACTCTTTAATATAAATTCACAGAAGATTGAGGCAGGCTTTCAATCTCCACCATCTTTAATGTGGAAATGTAAACATTTTGTTTACAGATAAAAGACTGAAAATCTTGATGACAATATGCCTTCTTCTTCCAATTTTGACCTAATTCTCCCTTCCTCTCCGGAGTGCAGTGACTCAAACTGGGATATGTCTCCACAGAGACCAGTGCCCAACATCCACTGTAAAATTTGCAATTATCGCGATTCAAAATAACGAGATAAAGCAGATTCGTTTCATCAGTTTTATTTCAACGAAATGCTGTCATGATTAAACAGGACACAGAAGCCTGTAAAATGGCCGCCGCGCCTCGTGGCAGAAGCTTCCAGAATTTTCAGTGGGCAGACAAAATGGCGTTCGAATAAACATTTCAGTTAATACGCAGCAAACACTGATAAAGACAGGATGTAACCTGTCTGCATTCGACACAATAGCAAGAGATATAAGTGCTGGAATCATTTTCCATACACAAGTAAGGACCATTGTACTGGGCAATCGAAGGCCCATCCAGATACATCAATACGCAAATTCCCCACGGCTCTACAATGAGAGAGCCATTCTCGGGTGATTAAGTCAGTATTCGAGGAGGCCCCAAAACCAGTCAGGGAGACTCCTAGCCGGTTCGACAATGGGGAAAACATTAACGGATAGTTGGCCAGTTTAAGGTGCTACCGAAACCCATTAAAGGAAAGAATCGCCCCATGCTGGGAGTTTTGTGCACCAATATTACACAAAGGACAAACATTAAGATTTGAGCGGGAGATAAGGGAACCCAGCACTATAACTATAGTGAACAAATGTCCATCGGTCTCTTGACTCGCTTATTCGCTTGAACCGACCCTTATCTCTGCGGACTCTTGACTCGGGCTGAACTCTTGATTCGACTATTATTCTCTTATCTGGCTGATGACTGCTGAACTCTTATTCGCTTGCCGCTTCATGGACTCACTTGACTGGTGAGCTTTTGACTGTCTCTCTGGACTTCTACAACCGTGTCCGAGTTCTGTCGAGTTCGTCATGACAACAGGGAGTCGGGCCTGCCTGCCGCAGCAGCGAAGATAAACAAGTGGGGTACAGAGACCCCTCCAAACACGTGACAGTCAGGTGCTGCAGCGAAACGAGCCGAGTGCCTCAGTTTAAAATTCTCCGAAGTATCACGAGTGGTGAGCATGTTTCCTCGATCCTACAAATCTAGATTAGTGTAGGTATTGATAGGGGAGGGTGGTTTTTATTAAGGATAAATATAATGTGTTCCCCTTTTTACGATGTGCCGTGCGTTCCTCATTACCCTAGACCAAGCTTTATGAATGTATGTATACTTGTACTGTCGTTAATTTGTGCCTATGACATGTACTTCATGATTTTGGACGCTATGCAATAAAGATTTCCATTTCGTACTATTCAACCGGGTCTATTTGAGTTTTCTCTGCATTACTGCTCTCGCACCTAAGTCCAGTGTTAGAACCGTAAGGGCGAGTGGGTCGAACCACTCACAGGTGCTTATTGCAACAAGGCTGGCCGGAGACCAGAGCAAGCAATAGTATTAGGCAACGAAGGCCTAACCCCGCACAAGCACCCTACGACCGAACCCCTTACACCTCCCTCTCCTGGTGCATCACCCAAGTGATAATTCTGTCAGGTATGAGTTTGGACACTGAATGTTAATAGGCTATTCAACTATACAAACCATCACAGCTGAGTCAAATTCTGACCTCATCCAGTGACCACACACATACAATTCCAGCATCGGATTTTGGATAGCAATCAGGATTGTGAACCTTAACCAATCCAAGACACTGAGGCTAATTGTAATTCCTCAACCACCAACCCAAATGACAGCAGCTAACTCAGCACAGTCCAGGAATCAACCTTGGGACCTACTGGGCTCGATTTTAATAGCCCTGAGGAGGCGGGTCTGTAGCAAAAATCAGAAAAAATGGCTTCAGACACCCAACCCGCCTCCAACCCGCCCCCACCCGATTTTCGTGAGTGTCTGTTCAGCCGCTCCTGAACTGACCCGACTGGAACCGGTGGGACAGGTAGTTCAGGCAATTAACAGCCTGTTAACTGCCTTGTTAATCCTATTTTGATAGTGGTTTCCCATTTTTGTGCTTCTGGCTCCTGTTTCCCGACTTGTCAGAAACAGGCCAGCTTCAAGGAAACGAGTTGCTGGAGGACATGGTTTGTAGTCATTGGTGGAGCGCTTTAAAAACGCCCCTGAAACATGGCTGACGTTCAAATGCAACAACTTTGCTGTTGTAGGTATGGGATAAGCTTTTGCACATCTACTGACCTTGTGACTGTTCAAGCTGACACCCCTCTGCAGTGTGACCCGAATGGAATAATTTGAGGCCACTTCGAGTGTGCGCTTGCAAGCTTGTTGCCTCAAATGAAATCTATAGCAAAGGGATGGGAAAAATTTATGTTTTCTCATCCTGGTCCTCATAATCGGAAGAGCAGCCGCATGGCTCACCACAGATCTTCCTGGGAAGAGGAGGAGGAGGAGGACGAGGGGCATCTTGCATGCCCTGTTGTGACCAATGCAGCATCCCTCCAGTTCACTGCTGCCCGTCAAGCAGGGTATGCACACTGCCATGCCACATTAGCATAAGCTTATTCTTCAACCATAGCTGGCTATCATATGGCTCTGTAATTGCAGACGACATTTGTCCAACATCATTCATCATTTCTGCTATACCCTGATATTTCCTATCACTTTCACCATCAGCATTACAAAAGCAAGTTGCCCTGAGCCCTCAATGCACTTTTGCCATTTCCCAGAACGCATAGGCCACACAATCAACTGTTTGCCATAATTTTTCTTTTACACATGACAAAAGGATAATAAACCAAGAACAGTCAGAAAAAAAAGACAAAACACCCAAGTGAGTCCCCTTGTGACTATAGGTGCTTAATCTTTCTCTTACGTGCTTCTACGTGGTGCTTCCCCTGTGGCTTCAGCAGATGTAGAGGCACCTTGCTGACTACGATGCTGCGCCTGCTTAAGATGCCTTTGTGGGCATCTCTGGGTTTGGGAGCCTGGGAGGGCTCTTCAACAGTCTGCTCTTCCTACGGCTGTGCAGGGGCTGAAACGGCCATCTCAGTTGTCTCCGCAAAGTGGGTCTCTGACCGAGGGCTCCGCAATGGCATGGTCATGTGAGCGCTTGAGAGGAGCCCACACTTCCTTGTGTCCTGCCAACAACATCCCTCTCATGGGTCAGCCGCACCTCAGTGCTGGCAAGTGGCTGGAGAGCACCTTGCTGCACATCAGGGGGGCCATGAGGACCCGTATCTTCACTGGCAGTCCTCATCACAAGGACGTCCTTGATGCTCTGGTCTCTCTGCTCAATAGCTGCCCATTACTCCTCCAGAGATGACATTATATTTTGAACAATCACCATGTTTTCCTGACTCTGGCGACTTATTTCCTCCATGGCGGTAGCCAGCCTTTCCATGGAGGTTGCCATCCTATCCATTGTGGTGCGTTCATGTGCCATTGCCTCCACCACGGCAGTGTTGATGTTCGAGATGGACTCCTCCATTCTATTCACACTCGCACTAACCCTGGAGGCAAACCCTTCCAGAGACTCCTGCACTTGTTCCTGTATTTCCCGAGATGCTCTTTTTCTGGATGGGCCCAGAGGCACAGCGTCTGCATGCAGCTCAGCAGAGCTGAGCAGACCTCCGCCGAGGACTCTCCACTGCTGTTGCTGTCTCCACCATCTGCTGATGCTCACTTGTGCACTGTGATAGACCAGGTGGCAACACTACTCTAACTCGCGAGGGGCCCCACTGAGGTGTGCGTTGCTGCACTGGTGCTGGGTGTGCTGAGTCCTGGTGACGCTGGTCCCTCAGAGGCTTCAGGTTCCTCTAAGGATTTGTCCGGCTCTCCGTCCTGGATTGTGGGGAGGGGGGCGCTCGATGGTCCTGTGGGAGTGTAAAGGCATGATTTAGACATCTGATATTGATGTAGCAGACACATACTTTTGAGCTGATGATACAAAGCGATTCTCTATGAACATCATATGCCATTGCTTTCTGAGAGGGATGAAACTCTATTATGTCACGAACTTCCTCTAGTGTGCCCGTCTCTTCATCGCCCACTTCCAGGTCCTCGCCACCTCCAACAATCTCGTATGTAGCCTCCTCAGCACTGGTCAATGTTGCAAGGGAAGCTGTTCCTCCTCCAGTCATTACTCTCTCCCTCTTATTGTGGGCTATCTTTTCCTGCAAGGAGGGACACAAGCGGTGCTTCAGCTACAGTGATGGAGTGAGTGTGAATAATCCCTACCATAGAAGCTTTGAGGGAGACGAAGATGGGGTAAGGTGCCAAGAGGAAGGTAGCTCCCTGTGCGTTGTTAGTTGTTGTCACTGCATGACAGTGAGAGCGAGTCTAAAGGGGTGCATAGGCAGGATGCTGAAGTGATTCAGTGCAGAGACAGAGATGGATAGGTAAGGGTGCAAGGGAAGTAAGAGTAAGGTGGGATGTGGAGGAGCAGGCTTACAAAGCAGAGTGCTGGTGATGAGAAGGGAAGGGAAGCAGATTGAAGGTAAGTGTGATGGGATACTCACTTTTGATGTTTGCACAAGATCATTAAACCGTTTTCGGCACTGGATCCAGGAGCGTGCATTAATGGACCTTGCGCTCACCTCCTCAGCAATGCGCAGCCAGGCTACCTTGGTCTGCTGAGGAGGCTTCCTCCAGCCATCAGGAGGGAAGAGAATCTCCCTGCGCCCTCTGACAGCATCCACAAGAGCATGGAGGGAGTCATCATTAAAACGAGGAGCTGCCTTGCCTCTGGAAGAAGTCATTGTGGATAGATCAATCTCAATGAGTATCAGAAACCAGAAGAGAAAGGCTTAGGCTGAATGGCACCTCCAAAAGCAGCTGCTATGATGATGTCATCAGAGGCGACCAGCCGACTCGATCACACTCGTTGGACCGGCCAGCGCGTCCCATTGAAGTCAACAAGCTGATTAAATCAAAATCGGACATCAGCAGCTGATCCCGCCGGAAGCGGCTCCAGAACCCGCCCACCACACAACCCGACTCCAACCCGCCTCCTCTATAAAAATCGAGCCCTCTGTGTCTGTACAGCTCAGTAGCGCATTGTATGATCTATTTACCCACTGAGCTATCAGGGTACTTTTAATGAGATGTGCAAGATTTCTGGTATATGCCATGAATAACATTATCCTTATACTGTAATATTTTTTAAATGCAGTAGTTTAACATGCATTGTGGTAGAGAGAAGATACAGAGTCTATGGGTGAAAAATTGAGTCGCGCCCCTTTGGGGCGCTAACTTCGCCAGGACGCAACTTTTAGTGCCCCGGAAAAATTAGCGCCCCCGCGACTGAAATTGAGTGGTAGCGCCCCAAGAGGGAAGCGGGTCACTACTGGAAGTGCCCCGCCTCCCTCTTGGGGCGCTGCGAGGGAATATTGCGGCGCTACATGCCACGGTATTGCAGGCCTTCCTCCCCTTCTTAAAGGGGAGGGGCCTTGCGCAGCGCGACCCAGGGCCCATCTGGGCCACCAGGGATCGGGAGTGCCAGCACAAGAGCCCGGCACTCAAGAGAAGTGCCGGGCTCATGGAGTGCAGCCGGCACTCCGCGGGGGGGAGTGGGGCGGGTAAGGAGGCCGGGGACGGCAGCGGGGGCAGGTGCTGGCAGGCGGCCAGCAACAAAAATGGCTGCCCGGCACCTTGCCTTTAAATAGCGCCGCCCCGGCCGCAGGTAGGCCCCCGTCGGACATAGCGTCTGGCGGTAAGTCAGGGGGCGCTACCAAAGATCGCAGCCGGGGCGCGAGCGGGGCGCTGCGCACGGCGATGACGTCATCGCTGGCGGCGCAGTGCCGCAGAGCGCTAACGGTTAGCGCCGCTGCTAACCTCCCGCTGAATTTCGCGGGAGGCACTGGCGGCGCCACGCCCGGGCGTGAGTTGCTTTGCACTCTGTTAGCGCCCTCTTAGGGCGCTAACGGGAGGCGCAAAGCAACCGAATTTTTCCCCCTATATCCCTAAATATTACTAGTTAACATTACCATATTGCATGTACACTTAGGAACTTTCGATCTCCATCCTGTCCAATTACCGTCCCATTTCTATCCTTCTCTTCCCTTCCTCTGTAAGTTCCTTGAACACACCATGCAAATTCACACCCATCGCCCCCATCACTCCCTGTTCAAGTCCCCTCAGTTCACTTTTGTCCTGTCGCAGGAGTAAGACAAAGTTACAAATAATATCCTGTGTGACTGTATCCCTCCTCAACCTCTCTACAGCCTTCATTATGGTCAACCTCTTCATCTTCCTGCATCACTTATCTTCTGCACTCTCCAATGGGCAACTCCCAGCATTGCTCTTACATCTCCTACAGTGGCTCCTCTTCCTGTGCTCACACGATCACTCTCTGGCTCCATCCTCAGCCCCCTCCTATTCTTTCATGTACATGCTGCATTGTCCATAAGCATTGGGGTCACCTTTCATTGGTATGTTGATGACATCCAGCTTTACTTCTGCAAGACCACCCTCCATTCCACAACTAAACATGCCGGAACAAAGCTATCCTGTTTAGTTAAGAACATAAGAACATAAGAACATAAGAAATAGGAGCAGGAGTAGGCCAATCGGCCCCTCGAGCCTGCTCCGCCATTCAATAAGATCATGGCTGATCTGATCCTAACCGCCAATCTGCTATCTATCACAGAACCATCTCCTGCATCTAACAGAATTGCACACACGAAATAGGAGCAGAATCAGGCTACACAGTCCCTGGGCCCGCTCCACTACCCACAGGGCCATGACCGATCCGAACCTAGACTCATGTCCAAATTCCTGCCCGCTCCCCGTAACCCTTAATGCCCTTTACTTCTAGGAAACTGTCTATTTCTGTTTTAAATTTAATTAATGTTGTAGCTTCTACAGCTTTTTGTGGCAGCATATTCCATGGACCTACCACCCTCTGAGTGAAGTAGTTCCTCCTCATCTCAGTTTTGAAAGAGCAGCCCCTTATTCTAAGACTATGTCCCCTAGTTCTCGTCTCACCCGTCATCGGGAACATCCTCCCCGCATCCACCCGATCCAACCCCTTCACAATCTTATATGTTTCAATAAGATCGCCTCTCATTCTTCTGAACTCCAATGAGTAGAGTCCCAATCTACCCAACCTCATATGACCACCCCCTCATCCCCGGGATTAACCGAGTGAACCTTTTTTGCACTGCCTCGAGAGCAAGGATGTCTTTCCTTAAGTAAGGACACCAAAACTGTATGCAGTATTCCAGGTGCGGTCTCACCAATACCTTGTACAACTGAAGCAATACCTCCCTATTTTTATATTCTATCCCCCTAGCAATGAAAGCCAACATTCCATTTGCCTTCTTAATCACTTGCTGCACCTGCATACTAACCTTTTGAGTTCTCTCTGAAAACCCTGCACTCTGGTTATGGATTCCATCCCCTTCTCGGGATGCTCACTTATATATATATTGTTTTTCTGTGTGGCTAAATATTAATGAAGGGTTCAAATGACAAAAAAAATTAGTTAAAATATTAGGAAGTTAGGAGTAAGAAGAAAAATTAGGCAGAATTTTTTCGCCCCAGAGTAGTAGAATTGTAAAATAAGTTACCAGGAATTACCCTTGATACTAGCCGTGTAAATTGATTCAAGAGACAATTAAGGGGGTACATTTTGTGAGGCCGAAAACCACTGGCAGGACCTCACACGCAGCAAGTGCATATTCTAAAATCATGGACAGCATGCTTGCGATTTTGCAATATGCAGGCATGGCTAGCGAGCGTTACAGGGCTGCACAAATGTATCCTTCGGCACTCTTCAGGATAGAGAAGAAATTGAGCAACATGATGAGAAAGCAGCTAGATGGAGTTGGCTTACCAAAAAGGCCTCAATCAGGATATCGGGTTCATGTCACGATACAGAACGTGACTTGACATCGTTGCCGGTCTTTCCAGTTTTTAAAAAAAAAGCAAACACAAGAAACAAACCCAAATGGAGAGGATATGCAGCCAGTGTTGGACCCCCTGGGACACATCTCATTGTCTTGGCTGTGCTCTTAGTGTGTCTTTGATGTAGGGAAAGATTTAATCTATGCATTTTCTCTGTGTTTATATTCTGTGAATTCTGATAGATTCTCTCACAGTAACTTTACCTGACGAAGGGGCGACAGCTCCGAAAGCTTGTAATTTTAAATAAATCTGTTGGACTATAACCTGGTGTTGTGCGACTTCTCATTTTTACCAAAAAGAGACAGACTTGTTGTATCTAATGACCTTTTCCAGTTCTTAGAAAATTGTTATGTTCTGTTACCATCAAAGAATTTTCTTTGGTTGCGCATATTTATTGATTTCTGCTTTATAATATTCATTAAATATTTATAAGAATTGATTTGTACAGATGTTCTACGACAGAAGTTGATGTACACATTATTAGAGCTGAAAAGGTCTTTTGTGATTCAGTATTAACAAGGTTAATCTTCTGCTGTACATAATGGGCGAGCTTTTGTTATAAAAATAATGGTGAGACTAACAGCGCTCAGCGTTATTTAGGTGCAAATTAGACAGCAACTTCCGGCAACTGCAGATGCGCAGCTAAACGCAGAAATCCGGAAGTTGCTGTCGGAGATGCGATGTTCCTCCATAAGCTTCCCAAAAACGGCATCCTGCCGACTGACTCACCATTCAAATACATTGAATGGCATGAAGTTGCTGTACTTATCTCATAGATACGGATTAAACTTGCCAGAAAAAGTTAGGGCCTATACATTCCTGTGTAAGTGCCCTTTTAACGGCATGGTAAGTCTTAATTACTGCCAAACAACCTCTCTTGCACTGAAAATTCTACAAGTGTGGAGACTCATTCCTTCAGATTTTATTTATTGTTGAAGTTATTTTTAAATTGAAACTTTTACTTTCTATCTCTTTGTTCTCTCTCTCTCAATCCCATCTTTCTTTCTCTCTCTTTATTTTACTTTCTGTACCTGATTTGACATTGAATTAAATATTCTAACTGACACTTTCTGGTTCAGACTCTTCGCTACTCATTAACAATTCTTCAATCTGATTGGTTAAGGAGATACGCCTTGCCCTGTTGCTTGCCCTGTTCACAAAGGTCTCAGGTGCCCTGTAGAGGATGCTGCACTGTTTGGCTGAGAGGAATTTGCTGTGCAAGTCTATGGGCAAATTTAAGTGCTGGCGCCATTCATTCGCCGCTCAGAGCAAAATCCGACCCATTGACAATTGCAGTCCTGGGGTAAATGTCATTTTGTGTTCCTATGGTCTTTAAATATGGCACCGAAGTAAAGATAGGCACTGTACTCACAAGGCATTACTTGTGGAGACTTGAATGAATAGTCATTTTTATGTAATCTAGGTGTTGAGAAACCAATAAATTAAATGTGAGGCAGACCACATTCTTTCCAATGAGACACATCTAATGATCCAGCTTTATTTTGAAACATTATTACTTAATGGTAAACATAATCCAGATGTGAGTTCAAATTACCCTCAATACTTTCTTTCATTTCCCCACTTTATTATTTCCTGATTTTAAAGATTTGTTTTCTTTCTTTTCAGCAGAGGAATAAAATGCCAGGTAGGAAGGTAAAAACTGCATTTACTGCAAATAGAAACGTTAATTAGTATAAAAATAAGTAGTATTCCCTGTAATACATTATTCTGGTAGAATAACGTGATACTTTACTGTCTTGCTGTGCCTCTGGGTATTTTTGCTTTTGGGAGAGTAATCTATACTCCTAAATCTCTCTGCACTGTGCTAAGAAAGAAAGAAAGACTTGCATTTATATAGCACCTTTCACAACCTCAGGACATCCAAAGCATTTTACAGCCAATGAAATACAGTTGAAGTGTAGTCACTGTGTAATGTAGAAAACGTGGCAGCCAATTTGCACACAACAAGGTCCCACAAACAGCAATGTGATAATGACCAGATAATCTGTTTTAGTGATATTGGTTGAGGGATAAATATTGGCCAGAACACCAGGGAAAACTCCCCTGCTCTTCTTCGAAATAGTGCCATGGCATCTTTTATGTCCACCCGAGATGGCAGACGGGGCCTCCATTTAACATCTCATCTGAAAGACGGCACCTCCGACAGTGCAGCACTCCCTCAGTACTGCACTGGAGTGTCAGCCAAGATTTTGTGATCAAGCCTCTGGAGTGGGACTTGAACCCACAACACACAAAAGGGAAGATAGGTGGCCTTTTTTAAAATTTGTTTATGGGATGTGGGCATCGCTGGCAAGGGCAGCATTTATTGCCCATCCCTAATTGCCCTTGAGAAGTTGGTGGTGAGCCGCCTTCTTGAACCACTGCGGTCCATGTGGTGAAGGTACTCCCACAGTGCTGTTAGGGAGGGAGTTCCAGGATTTTGACCCAGCGTTAATGAAGGATCGGCGATATGCTTCTAAGTCAGGATGGTGTGTGACTTAGAGGGGAATTTGGAGGTGGTGGTGTTCCCATGCGTCTGCTGCCCTTGTCCTTCTAGGTGAAAGAGGTCGCGGGTTTGGGAGGTGCTGCTGAAGAAACCTTGGCGAGTCGCTGCAGTGCATCTTGTAGATGGTACACACTGCAGCCATGGTACGCTGGTGGTGGAGGGAGTGAATGTTTAAGATGGTGAATGGGGTGCCAATCAAGCGGGCTGCTTTGTCCTGGATGGTGTCGAGCTTCTTGAGTGTTATTGGAGCTGCACTCATCCAGGCAAGTGGAGAGTATTCCATCACACTCCTGACTTGTGCCTTGTACAGGAAACTCTTTCGTATCCGGCACCGACGGGACCGGGATGGTGCCGGTTGATTAAAAATTCCGGATAACGGAGAGGTATATCTACCGAGGCTATTTTTAACAAACAAAAATAAAATAATCAAGAAATGTGCAGTATAATTGAGTACTCACCTACAGAATGTTGTGTTAAATGGACTCGGACTCAGCAAAATTTCTGGTTATTGAGGTGTTCAGATCGGAAGAGACTTCCGACAGCGCCAAGAAGTCGAGTAGTGGCAGTTTGGAGAACTACCCCCACTGACTTACTCGGCTACCGCGGGAGACTCAGGCTCGGACTCGGACTCGGCAACATTTCCGGTTATTGAGGTGCTGTTTTCGGAGTATGAATTTTGCCGGTTATCAGAGAATT
The DNA here is from genome assembly GCA_030390025.1 of Squalus acanthias. Taxonomy (NCBI): domain Eukaryota; kingdom Metazoa; phylum Chordata; class Chondrichthyes; order Squaliformes; family Squalidae; genus Squalus; species Squalus acanthias. The sequence goes on from CM059432.1 coordinate 103,841,013, forward strand.
CCGGATATTTAGGTGCCGTTTAAACGAGAGTTTCCTGTAGATGGTAGAAAGGCTTTGGGGAGTCAGGAGGTGAGACACCTAGCCCCTGATCTGCTCTTGTTGCCACAGTATTTATGTGGCTGGTCCAGTTAAGTTTCTGGTCAATGGTGACCCCCAGGATGTTGATGGTGGGGGATTCAGCGATGGTAATGCCATTGAATGTCAAGGGGTGGTGGTTAGACTCTCGCTTGTTGGAGATAGTCATTGCCTGGCACTTCTGTGGCGTGAATTTTACCTGCCACTTATCAGCCCAAGCCTGAAAGTCATCCAGGTCTTGTTGCATGCGGGCATGGACTGCTTCATTATCTGAGGAGTTGTGAATGGCGCTGAACACTGTGCAGTCATCAGCGAACATCCACATTTCTGACCTTATGTTGGAGGGAAGGTCATGATGAAGCAGCTGAAGATGGTTGGGCCTAGGACACTGCCCTGAGGAACTCCTGCAGTGATGTCCTGGGGCTGTGATGATTGACCTTCAACCACCACAACCATCTTCCTTTGTGCTAGGTATGACCCCAGCCAGTGGAGAGTTTTCCCCTCGATTCCCATTGACTTCAGTTTTACCAGGGCTCCTTGATGCCACACTCGGTCAAATGCTGCCTTGATGTCAAGGGCGGTCACAAGGGCCTATTCTCGGGTATACACTTATATGGCTCTATAAACATAGGAAGTATGGAAGAGCGACCCAGAGTTAGCAGTCCTGTGATTTTTCCCTTCCTCCCTGCAGGGAAACACCTGGCTTCTTCCTGCTGTTTCTCACCAATGGTTGTGATTGAGAACTCAGTATATGGGGAACTGCAGCCATAAACTCACACCCTACCCTTCCTTAGCTCATTGTCACAGCTCATTTGTTGCTACTTAACCTTATAGTGGTGAGGAAACCAGGTAATACTTGAGAATGGATAAGAAATTGGCTGAAGGATAGAAAGCATCAGGTATTTGTTAGGTGAGTATTGTCAGGGTGGGGGCGGAGAGGAGTACTGATGGCACACCCCAGGGATTGAGACCTTTACTGATTCTAATTTCCATTAGACTTGGATTTAGAAGCTCAATGTAAAATGATCAGAGTTGCAGATGATAATAAACTGGAAGGGAGGTGGGAGGTGAATATTAGGAGGCAGCCATGAACCCTGCAGAATGAATTAGATCAAATGTGTAAGTGTAGATTAAATTTAATATGGACAAGTGCAAATGGGGAGAAAAATGGATGCCATATGTACTCAATAAATGGTACCAATATCAACCAACCAGATAAGAAAGGACAGAACTAATATTTATATAGTGTTCTTCATGTCCTCAAATGTCCCAAAGTGTTTCACAACCAAAATTACTTTTGAGGTGTAATCACTGCTGTAACGTTGGGAAACGCAGCAGCTAACTTGCACACAGCAAGATCCCACAAAGAGCAATGAGATAAATAATCAATTAATCTGTTTTTGGTGGTGTTGACTGAGGGATGAATATTGGCCAGGACACCAGGAGTACTCCCCTGCTTTTCTTTAAATAGTGCCAAGGGATTCCCAAGCAGATGGAGCCTTGGTTCATCTGAAAGACAACCGGAGTGATTTTTAACTGTGGTGCAAATCGAACGGGAATAGTCTGCTATGCATGCCCAATAGCACCAGTTAAACACAAACCATTTTCATGGTTGAGCTTTATCTGCACAATATTGGCGAGCTACCAGCACTCAACAAGCGGTGACTGGCTATCGCCAATTGAAGGGCTAGAAAATCTGGTGGCTGCTCCGTGGAGCCGAGCCAGAAGTGTGTGCTTAAAGGGGCGTGCAATTCCAGGGTAGGGCTACGGAAAGCCAGCAGTGACTTTTGGAAAACTTATTACAATCTTTCTGCAGCAGTCTTCAATTGTCCCTTTAAGGATCGCTGGTTAGGCAGCTCTAAGTCCAGTACCAATAGATGGAGTGTGTGCTGTGCACACTTTGCCCATTAGTACCTTGCATCGGGGTCCTACAAGCACCATACGATGCTGATTTAAATATTTTAATAAGGCTGTTTCGGGCGAGTGCACTGGTCACCCATTTTGAGGCCCATTCAGAAATTGAGTCAGGTGGGTCTCGGGCAGCCTGTTGGTGGTAGCTTTTTAAAATTTTCATCTGCTTGCCACACTATGGCCGCAATTTTGCCGGCGCACAGAGTGCGGGTTTGGAGGCGGGTCTGCTGTCAATATCAAAATGATTGACAGCGGGTTGGGAACCCGCTGCGAACCCGCCTCCATATAAGTTTCCAATGTGTCGGGTCTACGATTTCAGAACAGACCCGACACCAAGCGGCGGGGAGGCATTTAAGATAGTTCGATAGATGCTTGTTAATTAGATAGATATAAGATAGATGCTTCTTAACTACTATTTTGCCAGCCTATTTCTATTTTCTCACTTTTTTAACGGGGTTCACATCGTTTGGAGATCACATCAGGTAAGTAGGTTGGGTTCTCTATGTCTCCCCATTGCTGTGAATAGGTGACAGCTGCAAAAGTGGTATGAGAGCTACCATTTGACAGCTGTTTATTTTCCAATGTCAGAAGCTTGAACCTTCAGGACTTGGAAGACACTTTTGAGCTGTATGCAGTTTGGAAGTGTTTGGAGTAAACTCTCTATCCACTGTCACCTCTTTGGAGCAAGCTCTCTCACCATTGACAGATCGCTTCTGTCATCTCAACTTCAGCTGCCATCTATTCCAGTAACATCGGTGCCCTTGAAAAATCTCACTTTGGTCCTCTGAATCCTTCCACGATCAGCCCCAACACCAACATCACCAGGCACACCAGCATCACCAACAACAACACCAACCTTCTCTACAATCACCTGCTGCTGCACAGGACACAGGGCATCAGCACCCGACAATATTGCTGCCTGGGAGGCCAGCGATGGCCTCACCATGGCCAGATTTACTTCACTTGACGCTGTACACCCTGGCTGCCATATGATGCGCCAGGTTGACACCACCCCACACCAGCACCATAAAGCATCCCTACAATGACCAAGCCATTCCTTTCACACTCATCATAATTGTGGGGGGAGGGGGTGAAGTTATGTCTCAACATTCACTGGAACTCACAAAGACACTTTCAAAGGTGAGCACAGATCTGTCCAAAAAGGTAAAGTGTTGAAAATATAGATTTCAATGTTTGATAAGACATTAACAGAAACTTCACATGAACATTGGCTAAACCATCCAAGTGCCTACCCTTATGTGTTGTTAGTTGGTATGCTTGCATTAGCATGAGTGTGAGGGGTGACTAGTGAGATGGGGAAGTGATAATGTAGATAGAGAGGGATGGGTGGAGGTGCAAGGTAAGTTGGTGTGAGTAAAGATGTGCAGGAGTAGGGTAGGGAAGGCAGAGTGATGGGGATGTGATGTGCGGCACAGCAGGATGAGGTTGAGTGTGGTTTGCAGTAACATCTCGTGATCTACTGAGATCATTGAAAGGTTTGCGCCACTGCAGCCTGATCCTCCTGACGACATCCCTGCTTTTGCCCTTCTGTGCAATGTGCAACCAGGCTGCATTGGTGTCCTGGGGAGGTTTCTTCCACCCATAGGAAGGGTAGAGAACTGCCCTGCGTGCTGTGACCCTCTCCATAAGCATATGTAGGGAGTCATGCGAGAGCCTCGGTGCAGCCGTCCACCTTTGTGCAGTGCTCGTCAGTTTTTGCAGCACCTCAATGCTGTCAAACACTGACAGAACAACTGCCAAAATGAATGTGGCCGTGGTCCCTTTAAGGAAACGAGCTGATGACGCGTTTAATTGGCCAGGAAACACGCAGGGCGGGCTTAACAAACCCAATCTACGTAAAATCACTCGGAGAGAGCGGGCAGGAGCCGGGAACAGGACCGAGACCCGCCAACCACCTCTCCCGCCGCGATCCCGCCTCCGCTGGCAAAATCGCGGCCTATTTTTCAGCACAAATGGGGTAATAGGCAGATGAAAATCAACCCCAGTATCTCTGACAATGCAGCACCCCTTCAGTTCTGCACTCAAGTGTCAGCCTGAATTATGTACTCAAATGTCTGGCGTGGTTGGAGGGCAGGACTGAAGTTTTAAGATAAGCTGATGCTTTCTGACAGCCACAGTTTACAGGATTGTTTATTTAATGTTTGTTCCCAAAGGAGTTATGTAAAATAAGCTGCTAAAATTCAGCTTTTAGAAACTCTTCTCCTCCAAAGAACTTTCCGGGGTATGCCAAGGTTTACTTTGTTCAAGACTGGTTGCAGAAGCTTTTTTTGAGATAAGGAAGATGTTGCCTTGGTATGTATGCATCAACTGACTCTATTTGAGCACTCCTATCACGGCACTTGCAAAATTGTAATGGTTTGGAAATAAAATACATAGTAGGGGTTGCAATGGTGATGAGTGTTACTTAATTTAAGCAATTTCAATGAGATTTCCATACTTAGGATGTTATTACAACGTACATTGTGATGTGTGATATACAGTTGCCCTATTTGTTGTAGCATCCAGTTATGTTTTATAACTTTGAAAGCTGTTTTCATTTTATTCATGCACTTGTGGTAAAGGTCCCTTTGTTACTGTGTAGTGGCTGAGGAAAAAGCATTGACTGTTTGTATTAGAGAAGGCAACATCCATGGGGAAACGTGAGGAATTACATTAATATCAGTAAGACTATAATAGATTGCAAATCCCAGACTGGAGGCAGCCAGTTAGATCCATCTGAAGGCATAAAACCCAGGTTCTGATTCCTGTTGCTGCAAACCACATTTTTTAGTGATCGCGGTGCATAATAATTTTTATTTACATTTTTTTTTATTCGTTTATGGGATCTGGGCATCGCTGGCAAGGCAGGCATTTGTTGCCCATCCCTAGTTGCCATTGAGAAGGTGGTGGTGAGCCGCCTTCTTGAACCGCTGCAGTCTGTGTGGTGAAGGTACTCCCACAGTGCTGGTAGGTAGGGAGTTCCAGGATTTTGACCCAGCGACGATGAAGGAACAGTGATATACTTCTAAGTCAGGATGGTGTGTGACTTGGAGGGGAACTTGGAGGTGGTGGCGTTCCCATGTGCCTGCTGCCATTGTCCTTCTAGGTGGAAGAGGTCGCGGGTTTGGGAGGTGCTGCCGAAGAAGCCTTGGCGAGTTGCTGCAGTGCATCTTGTAGATGGTACACACTGCAGCCACGGTACGCTGGTGGTGGAGGGAGTGAATGTTTAAGGTGGTGGATGGGGTGCCAATCAAACGGGCTGCTTTGTCCTGGATGGTGTCGAGCTTCTTGAGTGTTGTTGGAGCTGCACTCATCCAGGCAAGTGGAGAGTATTCCATCACACTCCTTACTTGTGCCTTGTAGATAGTGGAAAGGCTTCGGGGAGTCAGGAGGTGAGACACTCGCCACAGAATACCTAGCCTCTGACCTGCTCTTGTTGCCACAGTAATTATGTGGCTGGTCCAGTTAAGTTTCTGGTCAATGGTGACCCCCAGGGTGTTGATAGTGGGGGATTCGACGATGGTAATGTTTCTGTGACGCGAATGTTACCTGCCACTTATCAGCCCAAGCCTGAACGTCGTCTAAGTCTTGTTGCATGCGGGCATGGACTGCTTCATTCTCTGAGGAGTTGTGAATGGCGCTGAACACTGTGCAGTCATCAGCGAACATCCCCATTTCTGACCTTATGTTGGAGGGAAGGTCATTGATGAAGCAGCTGAAGATGGTTGCGCCTAGGACACTGCCCTGAGGACCTCCTGCAGCGATGTCCTGGGGCTGTGATGATTGACCTTCAACCACCACAACCATCTTCCTTTGTGTTAGGTATGACTCCAGCCAGTGGAGCGTTTTCCCCCTGATTCCCATTGACTTCAGTTTTACTGGAGCTCCTTGATGCCACACTTGGTCAAATGCTGCCTTGCTGTCAAGGGCAGTCATTCTCACCTCACCTCTGGAATTCAGCTCCTTTGTCCATGTTTGGACCAAGGCTGTAATGAGGTCGGGAGCCGAGTGGTCTTGGCGAAACCCAAACTGGGCATCAGTGAGCAGGTTATTGGTGAGTAAGAGTCGCTTGATAGCACTGTCGATGACACCTTCCATCACTTTGCTGATGATTGAGAGTAGACTGATGGGGTGGTAATTGGTCGGGTTGGATTTGTCCTGCTATTTGTGGACAGGACATACCTGGGCTGTTTTCCACATTGTCGGATAGATGCCAGTGTTGTAGCTGTACTGGAACAGCTTGGCTAGAAGCGCGGCTAGTTCTGGAGCACAAGTCTTCAGCACGAGAGCCAGGATGTTGTCAGGGCCCATAGCCTTTGCTGTATCCAGTGCGCTCAGCTGTTTCTTGATATCATGTGGAGTGAATCGAATTGGCTGAAGAATGGCTTCTGTGATGGTGGGGACCGCAGGAGGAGGCCGATATGAATCATCCACTCGGCACTTCTGGCTGAAGATGGTTGCAAACGCTTCAGCCTTGTCTTTTACACTCACGTGCTGGGCTCCACCATCATTGAGGATGGGGATATTCATAGAGCCTCCTCCTCCCGTTAGTTGTTTAATGGTCCACCACCATTCATGACTGGATGTGGCAGGACTGCAGAGCTTTGATCTGATCCGTTGATTGTGGGATCGCTTAGCCCTGTCTATAGCATGCTGCTTCCGCTTTTTAGCATGCATGTAGTCCTGTGTTGCAGCTTCCCCAGGTTGGCACCTCATTTTTAGGTGCGCCTGGTGCTGCTCCTGGCATGTTCTTCTACATTCCTTATTGAATCAGGGTTGGTCCCCTGGCTTGGTGGTAATGGTAGAGTGAGGGATATGCCAGACCATGAGGTTACAGATTGTGGTGGAATACAATTCTGCTGCTGATGATGGCCCACAGCTCCTCATGGATGCCTAGTTTTGAGCTGCTAGGTCTGTTCTGAATCTATCCGATTTACCACGGTGGTAGTGCCACACAACACGATGGAGGGTTTCCTCAGTGTGAAGACGGGACTTCATCTTCACAATAACTGTGCGGTGGTCACTGCTACCAGTACTGTCATGGACAGATCCATCTGCGACAGGTAGATTGGTGAGGACGAGGTCAAGTAGGTTTTTCCCTTGTGTTAGTTCTCTCACCACCTGTCGCAGGCCCAGACTGGCAGTTATGTCCTTCAGGACTCGGCCAGCTCGGTCAGTAGTGGTGCTACCGAGCCACTCTTGGTGATGGACATTGAAGTTCCCCACCCAGAGTACATTCTGTGCCCTTGCTACTCTCAGTGCTTCTTCCAAGTGGTGTTCAACATGGCGGAGTACTGATTCATCAGCTGAGGGAGGATGGTAGGTGGTAATCAGCAGGAAGTTTCCTTGTCCATGCTTGACCTGAAGCCACGAGACTTCATGGGGTCCGGAGTCAATTTTGAGGACTCCCAGGGCCACTCCTTCCCGACTGTATACCACTGTGCCGCCACCCCTGGTGGGTCTGTCCTGCCGGTGGGACAGGACATACCCAGGGATTGTGATGGAGGAGTTTGGGACATTGGCTGAAAGGTATGATTCTGTGAGTATGACTATGTCAGGCTTGACTAGAATATAACTATAATATGACTAGAATTGCAAGAATATAAACTTTTTTGACAGGGTTAAAAGCGTAATACAGGCTAGAAATTGCTGTTAGTAATAATACTGTATGGGTGCTTAATGTATCCTTATGATATTGCCTGTCTGTTATTTTAATAGAGGTGTTAACTTATTTCTTTTAATTGGGTTCATGTCTCCATTAAGACAGCGGACACAAGAATGCCATATGAATGGATTAAGAATTCGTCTGCTTTTATCGCCAATACTTATTTGTTGCCTCATGCTTTAAGGTTTTAGCAACAGAAAATTTTGAAATGCTCAATAGTTTCATCATCATCTAAAAGAGGAAAAGACATGTTCACATTTGTATGTGAACCTTCAAATGAACTCAGCTCTAAGGTTTTGGTTAAAGGATTTGACTTCTCCTTATCCCTCCTGAAACTACTTAAAAAATAAAAATTGTTTATTTAAACTAGTTAAATCAGAATAGCCTCATTGCAGGTAACCCTCTGCCAGCTGGAGTGGTCTGAAACTGGGACAGACGCTATAGTGAGATAATTTCAGTTTGTGAATGGAAAATGCACTGCCGGTCAGGATTATTGTAGGTGCATGTTGTAAAAGGTTTCAGTTCACAAATTAGCATCATGTGTCTGGAGGAAGCATCCCAGTGAAAGTAACTGAATTCTGTACAACTATTTTGTTTTCATACTTCAAATATTTGCAATCCTTCTCGGAGAATATATTTTTGGTTTGAAAGAAAGAATTGTAGTAAGCTGAAAAGTAGCAAAAAAAAATGGAACAAGTGGCAAAAATCAAAATGGAGCATGCCCTAGTCCTACCCAGAAAATAAGGGGATCAATTTCTGTAGATATTCTCCCGACCGTCTGCCAAAACTTTGGTGGAAGATCTGTAGAGACCCTGGAGAAACGGTGTTATCAGTATTTACGCTGTTCCTCCAGGGTTCCGTGGATCTTCCACCAAATTTACAGTGGATGATCGGGAGAACTTCCACGGAAATGAATGGTGTAAATCTTCTACCTTTTGCACTCGCATTCACCCTACAATAGCTTGTAAATCCACTACTATTGCAAACAAAGCTTTTGTGTACCACATTGCTTTCTGCTACTCTAAAAGTGATTAGATGTCAGGTATACCGCCAGCTTAAGTTATGATAAGCCAGTATACCACTGCATTTTCAGTCTAACTGCTTGCCTTCACTTGTTGTAAGGCCTATATTCACCGCTCTTTCTGAGCTGTCAACTTTTGAGGAACCATATTAGCTTCTTTTTGAAGGTTTTGATCATTTTTTACAAGGTTTCTAGGTAGGCAATAAAGGTTTGAATTTGGGCTGTTCAGTCTTGAGAGGGTTTTAATAGAGCATATAAGATTGTGAATGATGTAGAAAAGGTAAATCCATAACATTACTTCAAACTAAACAGTAGAACAAGGGAGCACAAGTTCAAACTGGTGAAAGGTAAATGCAGGACTGGTATCAAGAGTTTCTTCGTCACACGGAGTGATCAACACATAGAATGAATATCCAAGTTAGGGTCGTGGAGGCAAAAACCCTGGAATCATTTAAGAAACAGCTGAATACGATGATGCAGGAGAGAGTTTGTAGGGTTTTTTTTGATGGATGAGCTAAGATGGCCTTCTTGATCTGCATCTATCTTGTGATCTCTTCTTCTTTTCTTCTTAGGCAGTCCCTCGGAACCGAGGATGACTTGCTTCCACACTAAAAATGAGTTCGCAGGTGACTGATGAGTCCAATGCAGGACCTACAGTCTCTGTCACAGGTGGGGAAGATGGTGGTTGAAGGGGTGGGTGGGTGGAGTGCTTGGGTTGATGTGCGCTCCTTGCGCTGTTTGCGCTTGGCTTCCACTTGCTCCCGGCGAAGAGACTCGAGGTGTTCGGCGCCTTCCCGAATGCTTCTCCTCCACTTTGTGCAGCCCTGGGCCAGGGATTCCCAGGTGTCAGTGGGGATGTTACACTTTTTCAAGGAGGCTTTGAGGGTGTCCTTGAAGCGTTTCTTTCTGCCCACCTGGGGCTCCCTTGCCGTGTCGGTGCTCTGAGTAGAGCGCTTGCTTTGGGAGCTGATTGAGCGTGGTCAAAGCTTCGATGCTGGGGATGTTGGCCTGAGCGAGAACACTGACGTTGGTGCACCTATCCTGCCAATGGATTTGCAGGATATTGCGGAGGCAGCATTGGTGGTACCTCTCCAGTGCTTTGAGGTGCCATGGTCCATGTCTCTGAAGCATACAGCAGGGCGGGTATCACTACTGCTCTGTAGACCATGAGCTTCGTGCTGGGTTTGAGGTCCTGGTCTTCAAACACTCTCTTCCTCAGGCGACCGAAGGCTGCACTGGCACACTGAAGGCGGTGTTGGACTTCATCATCGATGTCTGCCCTTGTTGACAGTAGGCTCCCGAGGTATGGAAAGTGATCCACTTTGTCCAAGGGCTCGTCATGGATTTTGATAATCGGGGAGCAGTACTGTGTAGCGGGGGCAGGTTAGTAGAGGACCTTTGTCTTACAGATCTTTAGTGTAAGGCCCATGATCTTGTATGCTTCGGTGAAGGTGTTGACGATGGTTTGGAGTTCGACCTCCGAGTGTGTGCAGACGCAAGCGTCATCTGCATACTGTAATTCGATGACAGGGATGGGACAACCTTGGATCTGGACTGGAGGCGACGGAGGTTGAACAGTTTTCCATTTGTTCTGTAGATTAGCTCCACTCCAGTGAGGAGCTTACTGAGGGTGAGATGGAGCATGGCAGCCAGGAAGATCGAGAAGAGCGTTGGTGCGATGACACAGCCTTGCTTGACCCCAGTCCGTACGTGAATTGGGTCTGTGGTGGATCTGTTGGTCAGGATCACGGTTTGCATGTCGTCGTGAAACAGGCGGAGGATGGTGACAAACTTTTGAGGGCAGCCGAATTTGAGGAGGACACTCCATAATCCCTCACAGTTGACAGTGTCGAAGGCCTTTGTGAGGTCAAGGAAGGCCATGTACAGCGGTTGGTGCCGTTCCCTGCATTTCTCTTGTAGTTGACGCACGGTCAAGATCATGTCCATTGTGCCCCTTAGTGGGTAGAATCCGCATTGTGACTCTGGGAGGAGCTCTTCAGCCACTGGGAGAAGGCGATTGAGGAGGATTCTTGCAATGACTTTCCCTGTGGCAGACAGCAGGGAGACTCCTTTGTAATTACCGCAATCGGACTTGTCACCTTTCTAGAAGATGGTCACGATTATGGCATCTCTGAGTTCCCCTGGCATGCTCTCCTCCTTCCAAATAAGAGAAATGATCAACACATAAAATGAATATCCAAGTTAGGGTCATGGAGGCAAAAACCCTGGAATCATTTAAGAAACAGCTGAATACGATGATGCAGGAGAGAGTTTGTAGGGTTTTTTTTGATGGATGAGCTAAGATGGCCTTCTTGATCTGCATCTATCTTGTGATCTAATAATTTAGAGAACATCTGTTTTTGTTCAGTTACAGTTCTTAAAAAGTTTATACCAGCTTGTAATGATTAAACTGTTTCCTAGCTTTTTTGTAACAAAATAGGAAACTATCACCATTATCACATAAATATTTTTTATATTTTAGAAAGTTGTTTACTCCTCTTTTATGTCCAATCATGGCATTTACAATTCCCAGACTGAGAGCATGGATAGGCAATGTGCTCCAAGGCATTGCAGCTTGAGCCAGTCAGCAAGATGTACTCAATAGTTGTCTCCAACAATTCACCTTTCTAATCTCCCTCTTTCACCATGAAGAACTATCTCTATTCTGCTCAGTATCTCCCTCCAAATGACTTGGCTGACGATTTTCTCTTTTTTCAGGAATAGTGATTAGTGGGCTCAAACTGGGGTGTCGTGTCCAGATATGTTACACCAGCACATTTCCAAATTAGCACGGATCATTCAGAGACACTCATTCAATAAGTCAAATTCCAGGAATTTTAACGGTATTTTGGAAATTACATTTTGCCATACTTTAAAATTAGGGCCATTATTGGTTTATGTTTATAATGCATAAGCTAATATATGGGCATAAGCCAAAATCCGTTTTTATCACATGGGAACTGAGAATTTTTACCCAGGGATCAAATTCTGAGATTCCATGAAAACTATAAATCAATGGCTTTGGCTATAGTTGTAATCATGGACAATACAGGGGATATTTTCCCCTGCGCAACATGTAGCAAAATTATAAATCGGCTTGTTATAAATGTGCTTATAATTTTACTACATGCACAAAGGAAGTCTTTCCCCATTATCAGCAATTACAAATACTTTTCTTCTCTTCTGGCCTTCTCCATTCTCTCCTCCTTTTCTCACCTTCTCTCCTGAAAACACTAACTCTTGCTAAGATATTGGATCACAGGCACAACAACCCTCTGTTACCTTATTCCAGAGCTCAAGCTTCACACGTTAGCCTAGACATTGAGCATCGCCAGCCTATTCAATTCTGGGGGTATTAAAGTCGACCAGAGTCTTCACCTGACAAAAATACATGTGCAATTTCCGTGGGATCATAGATCTCTCAGGAGCTCTAACTTATTTTCCCCTAACTATTTCCAGGGACACTGAAATCTATTTTTGTACCTCCATTACCATCCCAACTGAGATCAGGTAACTTAGCATTGGTCAGAGTTTGAATCTGAGACCCATCTGATGTGTATGGCTCAGTACCACACAATACAGAGCATTTACTTCACTGAGCCATCGGGGTTGGGGGCGGTGGGGGTGGAGGGAAAGAGAAGGTTTGTACCACAGTTTTCTTATATCATTAATGGTTTCATAACATTACTGCTCAGTTCCACAGAGACCTTCCGTATTATGGTTATGAGTAATGTACTATTGAAATTACATTTACTAAAGCTTTAAGTTTATGTGAATACAATTGTTAAATCTAGAAAATAGACACAAAAAAGGTTTCTAAGTCTATTTCCAAAATTTGTGAAAGTCAGCCAAAAATATGAAACAAGCTCACAAACTGTGGCCAAATGTGTTACTGAGCCACACTAACCAAGAAGGTCCTGAGTTTAATCCCTGGCCACTGCTGAGTCCCGGGTGGTGACAGAGGCACTACAAGCTGGTCTCAGTGCTCCTTACCCGCACCTGGAAAGGAAAACATCTGCAAGGTTACCACTCTTGATTGGTATCCAGTGACCCAGCTTGAAATTGTGCACATTGACATAGGATTGAGCTTGTTTGTGAGGCCCTACACAGTCATATAGCCTGCCAAAATTCACAGACCAGGCTCGCACATGATGAATAGCACATGCAGAAAGTACCAGAGAAACTATATGCCAGTTTGCCTTACTGTCATCAGGAAAGGAGGGAGAACAAAAATTGGATGGAAATGAAAAATAATTTTACTAATTGATAAATGAGCAGTTTTAATTTACACTTAACTTCTATTTAGTTTAATTATTGGGCTGAATGTTTTTGTTATGAAACAAAAATATGGTTTCTAAACTAGCACTTCTCAGGACAATAGATAATAAAATGTGAAAAAGCTTTGCTATCTAAATACTGAATAGAATGTGTTGAAGGCTTATATTTTCAAATCTAAACATTAAGGGATGGAAATGAGCATGTTAACAAGGAACGTCTCTATTTTTAACCTAAATTTAGGAGAACGCTATGGAAGGTTTATTCCTTGGACAAAGTGAGAGATGTCTACTTTTCTGGTCTAAGTCTGTTACTGGGCATGCTCAGTATGAATAATACTCTCCTTTCAGGCGAGAACTGGCTTTCACTACTGCAGCAGTCTGCAGTCGGAATGAAAACTATTCATTGACACTCATCTCTTCACTTTTACCACATAACTTTCCATCAATTGAAACACGAGGCCTTTTTTTAATTACAGTAATTATAGTTTACACCAATATTACATTGCGTTAAATAAAGTTTAGCAGTAAAGCTGGAGTTATGTGTAAACAGTGTAACCTTGCAGGGTTTCCGTGGATGTCTAATTGTATAAACAATAGCACTTTCCCATTAGTAATGTGCAGATCATCGGATAGATGTGGAAAAAAGGACAAAGCAAGATAGAAAGTAGGGAAAAGAAGAGCAATCCTCACAAAAAGTGTACCAATCCATAGGATCATTTAACCTAAATGATATGTGGGAGCAACAATAGGAATACAATAATTGTAAAGCTATATAATTAAAATAACAGCAATAAAAGTGAAACAAGGAGCATAGAAGATGAGGGTTTTTACAAAGTTAATAACCCATTGCAAAATATGAATTTAAAACTGAAAGCCTATTTTCGCAATCTGAGGTTGGCTGGGGCTGGTATGGAAATCATTTCCCTTTTAGGTGCAGTAGCTGCTTTCCCCAGACTCAACAAAGCAGTGCAATATCATTTACATCTGATCCATAAAGTCTGACAACTGCTTCTTTGTTTCACCTAGCAGACTGGAAAGAACTGCCACATGTTAACATATCAGTATAAAATTGTACTTATTACACATAAAGCAATTTGCGAGTCTGGCTAAAGTTGACAAAGAAATTCAATGTTAACTTACCAGTATGAATACTCCTATCCCTTGATATAGAATTTTATACTTTTAGTTCCACAGGGGTAATTGTACATAAACAGAACTTCATATACACAGTACGGTCTTAGTAGAAAATACAGTTGTTGACTTAATGATCCATTCAAATGTGCATATGTTGTAAAATGATAAATGTCATGCACTGCGTTACATGAAACAGTCATTTGTGATCTTACATATCTGATACTGAATATAAATTATGCCCACTGTAAACATAATTCTCAAACAAATAATACCTTGTTAAATAATTATTTGGAAATACAATTTTCTGCTTGAAGTTTTACTTTCCACTGTTTCTTAGTAACTTACCGTCTAAGCATGCATAACAACAATTATTATATAAAAGTTTCAAAAAGCACACAAAAATCAAACAGTGAAATATCGGGGTAGAGTTTCCACTTTGGGCGCAATCGGCGATCCAGGTGCAAATTGCGCCCAAAATTGCACTCGTTTTGATAAGTGCTTTTCTGCTCAAATTCATTTGCATATCGCCAAACGCAAAATCTGCCATGAACCAGTGCAATTGGGCAGTGTTTTAGAATGTAATTTTTTCTTTTAAATTTTTTGCTTTAAAAAATATTCCATGATATATTTAAGAGTGATAACTTGGTGCAGTTTGATTAATACAGCTGGAAATGGGTTATTCACAAAAAATAAGCATTTTAATCAGAGTGTCTAGTCCACCACCTGTGAGTAACCCAATTTTAAATAACTGAAAATGACTTCAAAAAAATATACAGAACCACTTGCGAGTTATATTTGGGTACAGTAGTCAGTTTATTAGTAACTTTAAAAAAATGATATTCAAAAGCTTTTAAAGCATGCCAATTGGTGTCCTTGCGCCCAAAAGAGCCTTAATTTTTAAAGCCTTCTCAAAGGTCCACAAACATGCACAATTAGCAGAAACTCCCAATGGTAGTTAATTCATCCTGGAGATGTGGCCAGTTTTGTGGACGGGGCTGGCTTCTAGCGCAAAGTTTTTTTAAACTAGCGCAAAAGATCGTGGAAACTCGGTTTGCACTGAATGGAATTTGCACTTAAAATTCTGCGATCTTTTGTGCTGGTTTCGCTGATTTCAGGTGAATTGCACCAAGAAACCAGTGCAACCGAGCGGAAGCTCTTATATCATAGTGTGAATTGGGTTCGCTTAACATATAAAAAGATGAGATTAAGCAACTATATGAAACAAACTCGCCTTCTTCATCATTTACATTCTGTCTTCCCTATTTAATACTTTTGGTGGATGCAACCCTACAACCCTACGACTAGGAAACGGGAGGCCGATAATTAATTATTTATGAGGGATTATCCATAATCTCTTTCACATCCCAGCATTCCAGTCTTTGTTGCCTCCTCAGCAGAGACAGGTTGTGCCAAAACTAACCATTACTGCTCAACTGTCATATCTTTGGAGAAAAGAGCAAAGGGGAGTTGCTTTTCAACATGAATTTACACTGAAGAATGAAGGACCTTTCTTATTACAACTGTATCTGATAAAACTCCTGTGAAGCGCCTTGAGACGTTTTACTATGTTGAAGGCACTATATAAATGCAAGCTGTTGTGTCGCCTTCTGTGTCAGCTGTGGCTCAGTATGTAGTACTCTTGCCTCTGAGTCAGAAGGTTGTGGGTTGAAGTCCCACTCCAGAGGCTTGAGCACAAAAATTTAGGCTGACACTCCAGTGCTGTGCTGAGGGAGTGCTGCACTGTCAGAGTTGCCGTCTTTCAGATGAGACTTTAAACCGAGGCCCCGTCTGCTCTCTCAGGTGAATGTAAAAGATCCCATGACAATATTTTGAAGAAGAGCAGGGGAGTTATCCCCAGTGTCCTGGCTAATATTTATCCATTAATGAACACCATTAAAAACAACAGATTATCTGGTCTTTATCACATTGCTGTTTGTGGGAGCTTGCTGTGCGCAAATTGGCTGCCACGTTTCCTATATTACAACAGTAACTATACTTCAAAAGTATTTAATTGGCTGTAAAGCGTTTTGAGACATTCTGAGGTCGTGAAAGGCGCTATAGAAATGCAAGTTTTTCTTTCCCTGACCTACAGATC
Organism: Squalus acanthias; assembly: GCA_030390025.1. Classification (NCBI taxonomy): domain Eukaryota; kingdom Metazoa; phylum Chordata; class Chondrichthyes; order Squaliformes; family Squalidae; genus Squalus; species Squalus acanthias. The sequence continues at coordinate 103,857,191 of CM059432.1, forward strand.
AAGACTGTAAGGTCTACCAAAGGAAAACCATTATAAAGGACTGAACAAAGGGACAGGTAATTTGGTTCCTTTGGTTTCTCAGCTGTGTGAGGCAAATACTCAAAATTTTATGCAATAAATACAACAGCCTGATTTCCATACTTTTATAGTGATTCTTCTGCCATAAGACTGCCCTTATACTAACTAGGGGGGTGATTTTGCCAATGGGGAGCTTTTGGAGGCGGGACTCCCACTTGTCGGGTTTCAGTCCCACCTTCATCAACTTCTGGCCAACCCACGCTATTTTCCCTTGATTGACCTTGTTAAGCCCGCCCAGCGGGTTTAGCAGGCCAATTAAGGGAAAGCCGGTTGCAGAGAACGTCAGCGTATGACGTTTCATCTGTCAAAAATTTTTGGCAGATGAATTGTCATCGTTTGACAGCTCTGTGAAGCTGTCAAATACTGACATTCTCTGAAGTTTGATGAGTTCTTGAATTCAAGACCTCAGCAAACCTCTTTCTTTTGCAGAAATGAGATGGTTGTTGCATTGGAGAATGCAACGGCCATCTGTCATCTCTACCACGGAGGTGCAAGACTCTCCACATACCCACCGACTGAAGCCTGCAGGAAGAAACAAAGGTAAGTACACTTTTTCTAACACTTTCCACTTACCTCAGATACTCACCTCTCCACATTTGCACCCATCACTCACCTCCACAGCACACTTTTGGACCCCGCAGACCCACTACTCGCCTCGGTGACCCTGGCGGGTTTCGGAGCCTTCGGAAAGTTCGCACTTGTGTGGGCAAAATGGTGATAAGCCTATTTTCTGCCTGGTAACTACGGGACAGCTATCCGCCTCCTGGCAAGATGGCATGGAGGCTGGGTTAGGGGCGGGTTGGGCACCCGCCCCCAAATTCTGCCATTTTCCCGGCAGTCCCGCCTCCATACCCGCCTCCCCAGGGCTGGCAAAATCGCCCCCTAGGTTTTTACTTACAATAAAGTAGTAACAATACATACATACACATATATATTTAACATTGAAACCTGGGTCACCAATACCAATGGCAATTGGGTCAGAGAAATTGTCGGGAGATGATTTTCATTAGATCTTCTTCTAATATCAAGACTATAAGGTAGATTTTACTATCCCCGTGAAGTGGAGCTAGGAACAGATTGCAGCCAGTGCACGGAATTAACTGTGCACAATTTTCTAGCATCATTTAAATAGAATATTTAGCAAGAGCTCCCAGAAGAGCTTTGACCGTGTGCTGAAAACTAACCTCGTGGAAAATCCAGCTGGCAACTCAAATTTAAAGGAAGTGGCCATATATGGGGGTCAAATGCCGCTTCAGCGGCTGCAAAGGCTCATATGGAGGATTTTAATTAATTGTCAGCTTTTGACAAGGCTGTAGAGAGAGGAAGGAAAGTAGTACCAGGCAAAAATCATTTGAAAGGAAAACCAATGTGGAAGCAGAAAATGGAATTTTATGAGCAAGTGGTGAGAGCAGACACAAGAGAAGATGGCCCATTTTAAGGAATGTGGCCTGTTAAAACTAATGAACATTTACCAGCTCAAAGGATCAAGACTGCACCAAAATAGTATTGCCTATAAACTTGTTCCATATTTACTGCTCACCCATGGAAAGCTCTTATAAAATGTTACAGATTGTTCATTGCATTGCGGCATACCCATCCCGTAACAGGCCGCACATTCAAAATGCAATGTACAATTGTTAGCCTTGTCACAATCATATCTTCCAAGGCCTTCGCACATCAAATCATTGTGACCTAGCTGCATCGTCACTTTTTGATGCACATGTTTTCAATTTACATCTCAAGACTACTTTTCTGCTTCCATGAAGATGGCACAAACTTCAAGGAAATAGGTCCCAATTGGAGATAGGTTAACAAATCACTGAACCTTAACTCCCTTGAAAGAGGCTAGCCTGACCATCATAGCATATCAGATCATGGAAGGAGTAGGGAAAGATGGCGCACAAGGCCTCCCTCAAGGTCAGGCCTAGTACTACGCAGCTCTTACATCTTGCCCCTTTCTCACTCACTCACTCCCACATAGGCATACACATAACCACACAAACATCAGACACATATCGTGCATTGAAAACACTAAAGGTGTGTCAGAACAGCCTGTCTGCACTAGCACGGGCCCAGAGCAAGGCAGTAGCGCACAACATCCTGCATCCCTCTTACCAAAGTTCACAAGCATCAACACAACTATACACACCCCAGAGAATGCAGTTAATCAGCTTGAAGAGGTAGCACTGGTTGAGGCAGACTGCACGTGAGAAAGAGTAAATGGTGGTAGCAGAGGAAGTGAAAGTACGACTGTTGCAGGAAAAAGAATGCTAAATAAAAGTCTTACAATGCCAAAAAAGGCATCTACTGCAATGGGGGGCAATGACTAATGAAAAGATTTGATAAATATTCTTTTGCCTTTTCTCTGCACTTCAGTTATTCACCATCGCTATCGCTATTTTCACAACTATTACTGATATGAGCTAGGTCACTTGTTGGCCACAAAAAACAGACTTATCCAATCTAAGTAGTCCATGGCATCATAGTGAATTTTCAGTAATATATCCTAGCCTCTTTGCAATAGTTTTTTTATATGGGCTAGGAAGGTACTTTATCTGAAAGACAGACAAGATAATATTATAGTATCCCTCATCTGTAGACTTGCTCGGGGATCATGAGGCTGCTTTGAGCTCTGAGCTCATTTCTACATAAGGATCCCCCAATAAGTCCACTTTTCCTAGATGTCCTCTCCGTCTCTGGGCAGAGCACCAGATGAGGGTATCATTGTCACTGGTACTTGTTCCCAGCTGAGGACCCAGGAAGCCTTGGTGAGTATGCCATTGAATCCACCACAATCATACAGAACTATTCATTTGGATGTCAGCACCACTGACCTCTGCAAGATGCCATGAAAGCACAACAAAATCTTTAAAAGACTACTGTAATAGAGCCACCTGGTGGACTACTGATGTATATAATAATAAAGCCATGTGCAGTACAGTTCTTACTGGAAGCCATGTTGTGCTGTTGTATATATATGCTGTGTCTCAAGATATCACAGAATTGGCGATGAGCATGCAATTGTGGATTCCCTAGCTGAAATTTTTGTTGGAGGATAATCCTGTCAACCATTGGAGAGACTGTTAGAGGTTCTTCGTTTTGCAGAAAAACTTAAAAATCCAAGGTAAATTTCGAGCACACGTGGCTGAACTGTCGACATTGCCAGAGTCCAGATGTCCACGCCTATGGGAATAATAGGGCATTTGGGTGAGTTCCATCGCGACCGAGAGACTTTCGGAGTATATGTGGAGCGGCTAGAAATGTTTTTCACCGCGAATAGTATTGTCGGAGTCCCCGATGATGTAAACTGTAACTGGGCGGTTTTAGAAATGAAACAGGCTATTTTTTTGACTGAAGCAGGCCCCGAGGTGTATGAAACCGTGAAAAATTTGCTTGTTCCCACCAAGCCGAAGGACCCGCCACTGAAGGAGATCCTAACCAAGTTAGAAAAGCACTACAGTCCTGAGCCCCTGGAAATTGCTGAAAGTTATCGTTTTGGAACACGAGATCAATTAAATGTCGAGATGTATCAGTGAGTACATTTCACTGTCATTTCAGAAACTTTCAGGACCGAGCTTTGCGTGAAAAATGAACGTATCAGAAGTAAATTGTTGACAACCCCTAACTTGACTTTTGACTTAGCTTGTCAGACAGCTATGTCGATGGATATGGCCGACCGATACTCCCGAGAGTTCCACGCCATTTCCAATCGTCAGACAACCGAGGTGAATCGGCTGCAGGCTAAAAGTAAAAGCCAGTTGGGCCCCAAGGCCTCAGCAACTGGCTACGGTAACAGTGCATTGAAGTCGTGCTATCAGTGCCTGCAAGAAAACTGGGTATCTTGCAAAGGCGTGCCGACAGAAGAGTAAACCGACTAGCAATGCTAGAAGTAGAAATTGCCAGACACTACATACCGTTGAAGAGAAGCAGCAGGACGAGGAGTTTCTGGAGAGTCATGTCATCAGGAGCACGAAGGTATCTAATAGCGATTCGCAAGGTATTGTCATCCAAGTAGATGTCGCAGGAACCAGGATACCCATGGAAATCGAACCTGGTGCATCCGTGAGCGTATTACCAGAATCACTATATCGCGACAAGTTGCGTGATTATCGACTAGAGAAATCGAAGGTAGAGCTGCGAGGCTACTCAGGAGAGCAAATCCCTGTAGTAGGAAGTGTCACCATACCAGGATCAGTGTCACAGCTTGCCTCTCATAGTAGTGGCAGGAGACAAGCCTGCCTTGATAGGTAGAAATTGGTTGGGATCACTAAAGCTGGATTGGAATGAGATTTTTCGTGTGGAAGTGAAATTTGCATCGAAAGATGATGTCATCAAGCAGTATCCGAAGGTGTTCAGCGAAACGGGCAGTCCGATCCAAGACTTCAAGGCGAGTGTCAGAGTGCAGAAGGACACAAGACCAGTTTACTGTAAGCCAAGACCTGTACCATACGCATTCGAGGAGAACGTTGAGCAAGAACTCAAAAGACTAGAAACTGAGAACATTATCTCTAAGGTAGATCTGAGTAATTGGGCTACACCCATTGTTGTTGTACCTAAGTCAGATGGTAAGGTAAGGGTGTTTGATGATTATAAGATAACCGTAAACCAGGTTCTAGAGTGTAATCTACCCAATATGTTGCCAAATGTGGAAGATTTGTTCACAACGCTGACAGGTGGCCAGATCTTTACGAAGTTAGACCTAACAAACGCCTACCTACAACTTGAGTTAGATGAAGAGTCCAAGTCATGCTTGACTATAAATACTCACCAAGGCCTATATCAGTTCAATAGGCTTTTTGGAGTGTCTTCTGCCCCCGATATATTCCAGGGGGAGATGAATCAAATTTTGCAAGGGACTGAAGGGTTAGTGTGTTATTTGGATGACATACTCATTTTAGCACCAAACAGGCAAATCCATGATGAGGTGTTGAATGAAGTGCTTAAATGGCTAGAGAAGCACGGAGTACGAGTGACAGCTCACAAGTGTGAGTTGTTTCAAAACTCAGTGGAGTACTTAGGGCACAGAGTAGACAAAGATGGTTCACATCCAACCAAGGAAAAGCTGGGAAGAATGTTTCTGAACTTCGATCATTTTTGGGTCTTTTGAATTATTATGGAAAGTTCCTCCCAAACTTGGCTACATTGTTACATCCACTGAATGAGCTGTTGAGATAACAGGTCCCTTGGAAGTGGTCAAAAGAATGCGACACACCATTCAAACAGTGTAAAAGCCAGTTAGTAGAGAGTACTGTGTTAGCTCACTACGATGTATCTAAGGAGATCAAGCTAGCGTGTGACATCCATCCATACGTCATCCGTAGGAATGAATTGTCAGTGGATAAAGATTGTATCATGTGGGGAGCAAGAACGGTATCCCAAATAGGTTCAGATCTAAATTGTTAGGAGATCTTCATGACCAGCACCTGGGAATGTGCTTGACCAAGAGCTTTCCACACAGTTACTTATGATGGCCAGGTTTAGATAAAGAGATAGAGCACATAGTCAGTCAGTGTACAACATGTCAATCGGTGAGCAAGAAACCACCATCAGTACCATTACAGCCATGGAAATGTCTCCCAGGGTGTGGCAAAGGTTACATGTCGATTTTGCTGAGCTAGAAGGACAGCAATTGTTCATAGTGATAGATAGTCACTCGAAGTGGGTAGAGGTGCTACTGATGCGGATAATAACAAGCAAAACACTAGAGAATTTGCGAAAATTGGTTTCTTCATACGGCCTCCCAGAAGAAATTGTGTCTGATAATGGGCCGCAATTTTGTTCAGAAGAGTTCACACAGTTCATGAGCAGAAATGGTGTAAAACATTGGGCCAAAAATTCGGCACTTGCCGGGTGAGTACTATGTAAGGCCCCCTGAAGTGCCGGTTTCCTGCATGCACTGCGCATGCGCGGGAAACCGGAACTTCCGGTCTCGTGAAGGGAGGGGTTCAGAGGTGAACCGCGTGCGCAGGAGAGGCTGCGCGCACGCAGTGAACTTAGGTTTTTTTTCAGGTTTCTCTGGGAAGGTAAGTATGGAAGAAGCTGCACTTTTAAAAAGGAGGCGCAAGACCCGTTTTTAACAAGGTAAGTGGTTAATTAATTACAATTTTAAAATTTTCCACTATGAATCTAACCAGGTCTAATGGATATTATGGGCTGAATTACTTTCCTTCCTCTATGGTCTCTCTCTTTCGCTGTCTACCTTAATTAGACGCAGGAATTACCTGAGTGTGAAAGAAAGAACTTACACTTATATAGCATCTTTCACATCCCACAGACATCCCAATGAACTTTACCACCAGTTAATTAACTTTGAAGTGTAGTCACTGTTGTTTTGTAGGCAAACACAACAGCCAATTTGCAGACAACATCAGCTTGTATTTATATAGTGCCTTTAACGTAGTAAAATGTCGCAAGACACTTCACAGGAGTGTTATAAGACAAAAATTTGACATCAAGCCACATAAGGAGAAATTCGGGCAGATGACCAAAAGCTTGGTCAAAGAGGTAGGTTTTAAGGAGCATCTTAAAAGGAGGAAAGAGAGGTAGAGAGGCGGAGAGGATTAGGGAGGGAATTCCAGAGCTTAGAGCCTAGACAACTGAAGGCACGGCCACCAAAGTTTGAGCGATTATAATCAGGGATGCTCAAGAGGGCAGAATTAGAGGAGCACAGATATTTCGGGGGGTTGTGGGACTGGAAGAGATTACAGAGACAAGGAGGGGCATGTAGGGATGTGAAAACAAGGATGAGAATTTTGATATCGAGGCGTTGCTTAACCAAGAGCCAATGTAGGTCAGTGAGCACAGGGTTGATGGGTGAACGGGACATGGTGCAAGTTAGGACATGGGCAACCGAGTTTTGGATAACCTCAAGTTTACGGAGGGTAGAACATGGGAGGCCAGCCAGGAGTGCATTGGAATAGTCAAGTCTAGAGGTAACAAAGGCATGGATAAGGGTTTCAGCAGCAGATGAGCTGAGGTGGGGCAGAGATGGGCGATGTTACGGAGGTAGAAATAGCCGGTCTTAGTTATGCCGCGGATGTGTGGTCGGAAGCTCATTTCAGGGTCAAATATGACACCAAGGTCGCGAACAGTGTGGTTCAGCCTCAGACAAATGTTAGGGAGAGGGATGGAGTCAATGGCTAGGGAATGGAGTTTGTGGCAGGGACCAAAAACAATGGCTTCGATCTTCCCAATATTTAATTGGAGAAAATTTCTGCTCATCCAGTACTGGATGTCGGACAAGCAGTCTGACAATTTAGAGACTGTGGAGAGGTCAAGAGAATTGGTGGTGATGTAGAGCGGGGTGTCGTCAGTGTACATGTGGAAACTGACGCTGTGTTTTTGGATGATGTCGGCAAGGAGCGGCATGTCGGTGAGAAATAGGAGGGGGCCAAGGATAGATCCTTGGGGGACACCAGAGGGAGCGGGAAGAGAAGCCATTGCGATTAGATAGATAAGAATGGAACCAGGCGAGTGCAGTCCCACCCAGCTGGACGGCGGTGGAGAGGCGTTGGAGGAGGATGGAGTGGTCAACCATATCAAAGGCAGCAGACAAGTTGAGAAAGACGAGGAGAGATACAAGGTCCCAGAAACAGCAGTGAGAAGGATGACCAGATAATCTATTTTTACTTAAGGCACAAATGTTGGTGAGGACAACTCCCCTGCTCTTTTTTGAATAAAATCATGGAATCTTTTACATCTAGCCAAACAGGCTGTTTAACATCTTACCTGAGGGACGGCACCTGTAACAATGCAGCACTCCCTCAGTACTGCACTTAAGTGTCAGCCTATATTATGCACAAGGCCTGGAATGGGACTTGAACCCATGACCTTCTAACTCCGAGAGAATAATACTACCACTGAAGCTGACACTGGGGCGTAAAAAAATCTTTATTTGCCACTGGAATAATTAAATAGGACAGCAAAAATTGAACCAACAGACTAATAGAAAATAGGCATTTTCTCAACAAACCAAATGTCATAAATATTAAATAAGCAGTTTTAAAATTAAAGCATGTCTAGTGGTATAATGTTCTGAACAAAATTAATATAACATATAGGCCCAGAATTTGCGAATGGAGGCGTACCTCCAGGGTATGCCGCCAACCCACTAAAAGCATACGCACTTACCTCCCAGGCTGCGGAGACTTCGGGTCCTGGGCCCGCAGGCGTACGGCAGCGTAAAGGCCCACAGATCCCAGGGATGCAGGTGGCTCAGAAGCGTCCCAGGTTTCACGTGGGCCAGGTCGTCCAATCAGAAAGGAGGATTCCTAATAAGATTCCATTTACGAACTGAATCCCCATGAGCATATTAGGAATCCCCAAATAATTAAATAATTTAGACAACTGCAATAAAAATAAATGTTCTCATTTTCAAATTTAATTAAAATCCCCTTCAATAAAGCAAATACAATAAAAAAATTATTTTTTGAAAAATAATGTTAAACATTTTAATCCGGGCCAAAATTTGCATAAACTAATTTTAAGTGTTTGTGCATCATTTTTAATTTTTTAATTTTTAATTTAAGATTTATATTAACCCTTACGCTGGTGAAAGCAGGCCCTATGCCTGCTTTTACCAGGCGTAAGGGTTTCGTGGGCATTTGCTGGGCAGCAGTTGGGCAAATAGCCCAGCTCTGCGCCAGCGAAAGTGATTTTCCAGTCGGTGCAATAGATCTGTGAAGGCGAACCTTGACAGATCGCAAATTCCGGGTTTTCGCGCATGCGCAGCGCAGCAACAACCCAGAATTTGCGGGGGCTTTCTGAAGGCTTACGACGGCATATGCTGTGTGTACGCTGTTATCGGAACCGCAAATTCCAGGCCATTATATATTTTAGAGAGAATGATCAAACTTACACCTTCTGATAAAAATTGAAGAGATTGATCCATTTGGCTAAATGGTTTACATACTAAAAAAAAAGCTAACTGATAACTTTTCTTCTTCACCAACATTTCACTGCAGTAGGATTTATTGGTACTAAAGAGCTCTTCTTTACGTGCTATGTCGAAATGCAGTACTTTTTATGAAGATGTCACCTCTTTATTGAATGATGGTACAGCCCTTGCAGAATTTCACTCCAGTAAGTGAACCCTTTCTCTACTGTACTTGCTGTGTGTTCTCTATCAGGTACACAGTAACATATATATGAATGAAAATAATTCAACTGCCCCAATCACTCAACAAGCAATGCAAAATTTCAAATTCAAAGTTTCACTTGTCAACTAGGTGTACTCAGGTTTTATGGGTAAGACTCAAACTGTGGGTGTAGCTTCACCTGAAAATATAGAACTTAGATGCCAAAAGTTTAGACTAGAATTCAAGTACTTAAATGAAACTTTGCATACCAGGAGTGCAGCTTCATTATTCACCTCAAATCACCCTTCGGAAAATCAGTCATCCCATGCATCAGTGTCATACGATATACCTATTACTCTATTGTATCAATTTGCATTAATGAGAATAAAAGTATATTAACAAGTGGTTTGTGAATGATCTCAGTGTGTTTACTGACTTGTTAGATCTCACTACAGTGTCCTTCTTGGATTCTTTCAATTGGCTTCAGTGTTGTGGGGCTTTTCGGCAGCACCTCCCAAACCCGTGACCTCTTCCCCCTAGAAGGACAAGGGCAGCAGGCGCATGGGAACACCACCACCTCCAAGTTCCCCTCCAAGTCACACACCATCCTGACTTGGAAGTATATCGCCATTCCTTCATCGTCGCTGGGTCAAAATCCTGGAACTTCCTCCCTGACAGCACTGTGGGAGTACATTCACCACACGGACTGCAGCGGTTCAAGAAGGCGGCTCACCACCACCTTCTCAAGGGCAATTAGGGATGGGCAATAAATACTGGCCTTGCCAGCAACGCCCACATCCCATGAACGAATATAAAAAAAGTAGTGGTTGTAATTATATTGGAGAGCCATGTGGTGTGAGGCTCAGTTATTGATAGCTGATCAGGAATGAGAAACCAGTTTTGCACTTATCCTAGTTCAGTCTGTTAATACATATAATTTTTAGCACTTTGACCCATTACTTGCTGCACATTAGCTGTCTTTTCACTTCATTTTTGTCCAAAACTTTTCTTTAATTTTAATACTGGCAGCCCCTTAAGACAGGTCACTAATCCTACTTATAATTACACACATAATTTCAGCAGATTAATTCAAAGCTGTACAACTAATTGTGACAAAAATTGTGTATTTTTTTACCATAGTCTGTGGACCCTCTCTTTGTACTAAGCACGTAGCTTAAAAGCAGGTTGTTTTAAGAAAGATACCAGTCTCAAAAAGGCTATTGCCACTGTATGCTGGGAAATTGGCTATATTCTTCTGAGCCTGCATGAATGTAGCAGAAAGAAGCAATGGCCCAAGTGCTAGAAACAATGAACATGTATCACCAGGCAATAACCAGTCAGAAGGGTAAAACTTGCAAGGTCACATGCCACCAACAGGGCATTTCAACCTCCGTCGCCTCCAGTCCAGATCCAAGGTCGTCACATCCTCTGTCGTCGAATTGCAGTATGCAGACGACGCTTGCGTCTGCGCTCACTCTGAGGTCGAACTCCAAACCATCGTCAACACCTTCAACGAAGCGTACGAGAGCATGGGCCTTACACTAAACATCCGTAAGACAAAGGTCCTCTACCAACCTGTCCCCGCCACACAAGACTGCCCCCCGATTATCAAAATCCACGACAAGGCCTTGGACAACGTGGACCACTTTCCATACTTCGGGAGCCTACTATCAACAAGGGCAGACGTCGATGACAAAGTCCAACACCGCCTTCAGTGTGCCAGTGCAGCCTTCAGTCGCCTGAGGAAGAGAGTGTTTGAAGACCAGGACCTCAAACCCGGCACTAAGCTCATGGTCTACAGAGCAGCAGTGATACCCGCCCTGCTGTATGTCTCAGAGACATGGACCATGTACAGCAGCCACCTCAAAGCACTGGAGAGGTACCACCAACGCTGCCTCCGCAAGATCCTGCAAATCCATTGGCAGGATAGGCGCACCAACGTTAGTGTTCTCGCTTAGGCCAACATCCCCAGCATCGAAGCTTTGACCACGCTCGATCAGCTCCAATGGATGGGTCATATTGTCCGCATGCCCGATACGAGACTCCCAAAACAAACGCTCTACTCGGAGCTCCGGCACGGCAAGATAGCCCCAGGTTGTCAGAGGAAACGCTTCAAGGACACCCTCAAAGCCTCCTTGAAAAAGTGTAACATCCCCACCGACACCTGGGAATCCCTGGCCCAAGACCGCACAAAGTGGAGGAGAAGCATTCGGGAAGGCGCCGAACACCTCAAGTCTCTTCGCCGGGAGCAAGCGGAAGCCAAGCGCAGGCAGTGCAAGGAGCGCACGTCAACCCAAGCACCCCACCCACCCGCCCCTTCAACCACCGTCTGCCCCACCTGTGACAGAGACTGTAGGTCCCGCATTGGACTCATCAGTCACCTGCAAACTCATTTTTAATGTGGAAGCAAGTCGTCCTCGGTTCCGAGGGACTGCCTAAGAAGAAGATTGCATGCAGCAGAACATATCAAAAAATTGCAGGCAGGACCTTGCAAAGTTTACCCCATAACCTAATCAGGAGAACCTTGATGTAGGCAGCCCTCATCGACACCCAGGTGATCATCAGAATGCTTTTGAGTATGTATTATGAAGCTGGTTGTTCATTGTACAAATAAATCCTTGGTTTTTCACATTATCAAAGGCAAGACTATATATCAAAGGGGTTTAGGAGAATAACGATTAGACACTTCTGATATACCAGTTCATTTTCAATTTTGAGCTGACCACTACAGACATGGAAGGAAGATACAAACTCCGTAAGGAGGAACACCTGCATAAATTTTCTGAGTAAGACTGCAACAAGTAAGTATTAGGTTCCTACTAAGCTAGCAAGAAATGTTCTATTTACTGTTACTTAAAAGATTCACAGGGAAAACCACACAAAGGGACGCAATGAATTGGTTAGTCTATTTAATCCTTTCATGAACTTGTTCAAAGCTACTGTGTTATTTAAGATGTCTTTGAACAGGGTCTGTAACTGTTGCTACTACCCACAAATAAACCTATGCAGTAGTTCAGTCTGATATGAAAGTGGCTGGCATACCTGATTTTAATTGTCCTCTGAAGTGATGTAGAGGAAATCCCACAGATAAATACAGATCTATTTTACCCAGGGCACATTATCCCAGATTACTTAGTGTACTAGGTTATGTTTCAGTTGAGGATTGAGAATGTGGGCCTATGGACCTGATGTCTTGATATATTGAGCATAAAAAAACTATTTGATGAGACCTCATATTGTAACACTAAGTTTACTTAAGTTGGTACATTGTTCTACAATGGTAAAACTTAAGTTCATAAATTTGTTGTACAGTGACTATCCAGTTTATTTTTACAGTTTTAAATACAAATATTGTGTTTAAAGTTTGACAGTGTTGTTTCCTAATAGTTACGTATCAAAGTCTGCTTTTTAAGTTGCACATGTTTGTTTTTAATTGTTGTCGGGTGAGTACGCGCTGTGTACTCACCCGTGGACGGAACGAAAGTGCCGGTTTCTTGCATGCACTGTGCATGCGCGGAAAACCGGCACTTCCATTCCCCTGAGGAAAGGGGTTCAGAGGTCGAACGTGCACGCCGGAGGGCCAGCGTGTTCGCCTCGTACTTCGGATTTTTTTACAGGTTCCTCCATGAAGGTAAGCATGGAGAAGATACACTTTTAAAAAGGATGCGCAAGGCCTTCTTTTAACAAGGTAAGTGTTGATTTTATTAAAATTTAAACATTTTTTTCACAGATTTATCTTTTTTAATTACTTTAAAGAAAGGTAAGTTTAGTTTTAGCCCCATTAAAAAATGTAATTAATTTTTTCAAAAATTTAAATTTTTGTTTAAAATAGTTAATTAATGTAATTTATAGTTATTTTAAAAATGTGATGGTTTTTAAAAAAAATTATTTGTAGTTTTAGGGATGTTTTGGGGCCGATCTGTATTCATAGATTTGACAGGTCTTCCTGTCAAATCTATTAATGAAAGATGGTCTGCTGCCATTGGCTCTCCATGGCCCACGTGATCCCAGGGGACACATTGCACTAACTACGCCCCTGGGATACACAAGCACTGCGCGCCGGCAGCTGCAGGAGGCCCAGGAGCCGAAGTCCCCGTGGGCCCATAGGTCAACGGCAGGCGCGGTAGGTAGGTGCGCGCGCGATCCTTGCACCCGCGGGAAGCCAGTGAGCCGAATTTCAGGCCCAGTGTTTTTTAAACTTCTTTCAAAGTGGGCCATTTAAAAGTGGCGCAAGCTTGTTTTTAAAGTGTTGCATCTAGGTTTTTGTTAAACAGAGCCTACTAGCTTGTGTTAAAACCCATGGTTGCTTCAAAGATGTGCACAGATTTTCATTCTAAAAGTAGTGCAACAAATTCTGTTTTTGAAGTTGTTTAATGATTGAGATTTCTATTTGTGTAATAAGTGGTGCAGTAAACTATGTTTGTAAAACTAAAGTTCTTTTACCTCTGGCCCAGGTTTGAATGAAAGTCTCTGCTCTATGCTGCTTGTAAGGATTCCAAAGAGAAATTAATTTGGACAGTTTCAATCCAGTTTCTCATAGGTGTATGTCCATAGGACAAATCTACCCCAAATTTGGCATTCATTGACAATCTAACACAGATTTTCTGATGGGCACAAAAGGCACTTAAAATGACCACACCTTCAAATCATCTTAATGTACTTTTAAAGCTTGCCATGAATGCCCATGCTGCTGCTGGGTGTTTTTACACCCCTGGCCTTCACTTGGAAATGCCCTTTCACTCACATTCTTGCATACATTCAGTCCAAAATAATCTTAACGTCGAAGTAATCCATTGGTAGTAAAACGGTTTGGGGCATCCTGAAGATGTGATAACATATCATGTGCATATCATTACACCCACTATGGCTGCGTGCTGACACTTGGAAATCACAGCATGTCATCCCAACAATTGGAGCTTCTCACTTCACAAAATGATTACAGATGAGGAAAACTGTTAAGTCGGTATTAGTTTATCCATTCAGAAAAATCCTACAGTCCCCCATTGCAGTATCTAATTGTTTCTTAAATGCAGCCAGAGTTTTTGCCACCATCACTCTATCTGAAAGTCTGCATGAAGAAGAATTTCCTGATATCAGTCCCAGATTTATATTTCACTAGTGTCAGTTGTGGCTCAGTGGGTAACACTCTCACCTCTCTGAGTCAGAAGGTTGTGGGTTCAAGTCCCAACCCAGAGTCTTGAGCACAAAAATCTAAGCTGACACTCCAGTGCAGTACTGAAGGAGTGCTGCATTGTTGGTGATGCTGTCTTTCAGATGAGATGTTAAGCCAAAGCCCCATCTGCCCTCTGAGGTGGACATAAAAGATTCCTGACACTATTTTGAAGAAGAGCAGGGGAGTTATCCCCGGTGTCCTGGATAATATTTATCCCTCAATCAACATAACAAAAAAACAGATTATCTGGTCATTATCACATTGCTGTTTGTGGGAGATTGGCTGCTATGTTTCCTACATTACAACAGTGACTACACTTCAAAAAGTACTTCATTGGCTGTAAAGCGCTTTGGGATGTCCAGTGGTCATGAGAAGCATAGAAGATAGGAGCAGGAGTAGGCCATTCGGCCCCTCGAGCCTGCTCCGCCATTTAATGAGATCATGGCTGATCATCCAAATTCAGTACCCTGTCCCTGCTTTCTCCCCATATCCCTTGATCCCTTTAGCCTTAAGAAATATATCTAACTCCTTCTTGAATATATTTAATGAATTGGCCTCAACTGCCTTCTGTGGTAGAGAATTCCACAGGTTCACCACTCTCTGGGTGAAGAAATTCCTCCGCATCTCAGTCCTAAATGGCTTACCCCTTATCCTTAGACTGTGACCTCTATATAAATGCACTATATAAAGGCACTATATAAATGGAAATCTTTTGAGTTTTCAGCTTTGTCCTCTTTTCCTATTCCCACAATTTAATTTAAAGTAATATTCTGGATTTACCTTTTCCATACCATTTACTATTTTATATACTATTGTATTTATATTTTATATAAGATCACCTTTCAGGTGCTTCCGTTCCAGGCTAAAAAGCCCCAAGTCTCTCCAAACTTTCCTCATATTCCTGACACTAGGGATTTTCCTTGTGGCTTTTCTCTGCACTGCCTCCAGCGTTTGAATGTCTCCCTTGTGTCTCAGTGACCAGAAATGAACACAGTCCTGAGGTGTGGTCTCTTTTTGGCTGTAGTTCAACATTCTATTGGCTCTGTTGATTGCTGCTCTGCATTAGTTGGACATATTTAGCATTGCATCTACTAAGATTCCAAGGACTCTTTCCACTTCATACTTAGCTATTTCAACATCATTCATGCAGTAGTGTGTTGCTTATTTTTCATGTGTATTTTATGCACATCACTTTGTACTTGTCTGCATTAAATTTCATCTGCCATTTATCTGCCCACATTCTTACGGGGGTGAATTTGATCTTGAGAGGTGGGCTAAACAGGCGATAGTGAATCGGCAGCCCGTTTTACATCCTGCCCGATTTTATTTTTCATTGAAGCTGATGGGATCTAGAGAATGAGCTAGAGTGGAGTGCACTGGGTAAGACACACACAGCACAAATCAACAGGAAGAGGTAGTGGTAATGGCAGAGGAGAAGGAGAAACTCACTGTCTGAAGGACCAGCTTATGCCTGGAGATCTGGGCCTCATGGAATGTGTTTTTAAAAGAAGGATGCTTTCTGAGCATCAAGCATTGATTCAGGCATTGGGGAGTGTGCCAAGTAGCATGCTGCAGATGATAACTCGGGTGGAAGAGTCCGTGTGCACAGCCTTGCATGATGGCTTCATAACATTGGACTGAGTGTTAACTCCATGGATATCTATAATGGAGCCCCTATGCCAAAGGCCCAAAGAATAGTTTGTGTGTTCTGCATCGATGCTCAGATTATTGCCTTAAAAACGTGGGATTTCAGAAAAGAAGAGGTTATCTTGCCTGCTTTTGACAGACTTGGGTATCAATTAGAGAGAACCATGAAGCAATACTCAGTAGTGAGAACATGGCAGGAATGGGTAAAGATAATGATGCTGTCTCTCAGGACCATTCCCACCAACCCCCTCTGTGCGTGCACATGCGCCAGAAAGCATGCAGGCCCAGGCTGCCCACATAGTAGAAAAAATGCCAGGTCTATCTCAGGAACTCAGCTGTCAAGAGGCAGAGGGCCATCTCAATCGGAAGACACTTGTGGACACACAACATAATCCAACCACAGAGTAGCGCCGGGTAGCATCATGGAAGGAAACACTAGGCCCACTCGCACACACTTCATGGTTTGGGATTAAAAATCTGGTTACATGAAACTGTGTGCAGAGTGCTCTTGCAAAGGATGCAAGCATGTTTCAGCAGGTGAATGAATGTGGTAATTGTGAGTGGCCCAGAAGATTAAGGTACTTGTAGGAGAAGCATATTTGTGGAGGGCATGGAACGATATATGGAACTGCTGAGGCAATCGGCACATTTGCAAGTTGAGAGGTTCCTGAATACCTCTCACAGTTGGCATCGAGTTCTGCTCTGCAGCCTCTTCATGCTCCTCCTACACCTTTTTGTGGTTTCCTTGATGTTCCTGGCATTGTTGCGTAAGTCTTCCTCTTCTTCCAGAGATGTCAGTTAGGAGAATTCCCCCTGGAAAATCCATTGGTGCCAGTGATGGTGCTGGGGAAGAAATGGCTCATAAGTGCCAAGAAGAAAAAAAATCAAAAATAAATTTAGAAAAATGGTCTAAGAAATGCCGATAATACATTTACCTTTATATTGCTATGTCCTTTTCATGGTCTCATGATTGCTTACTGCTGTCTAGAAAACCTTGGATGGACATTTAAAATTGAAGTTCTAATATTTATCCAGTTTGCCCTTAAAAGATGCAATAGCTTCAACTATTCCCTGTGGCAAAGCATTCCATGCTCCAGTAATCCTGTGTGTGAAGAAATATCTCCTAAACTCTATCCTCACTTTTATTGCGATCATTTCAAATTGATGACCTTTCGGCATTAACTCCACAACTAAAGGAAGAAGTCTTTTCCAATTCACTCTATCACAATTTTAAAAACCTTTAAAATCTCCGTTTAGCCTTCTCTGCTCCAGTGGAAATGGTTCCAGAAGCTCATGTGTCCCTTCATTACTATACTTTCCCAACCCTGGCATCTATGTTTTATGTGCTCCATAGTTTTAATGTCCTTTCTATAACAGGAAACCCAGAACTGTACACAGGATTCTAACTGTGGCCTAATAAACGTCTTGTATAAATTCAACATTAGTTCTTTACACTTGTCTTCACTATGCCCCTATTTTTAAAACCAAAAATTCTATGGGCCTTTTTTATTGTTTTATCTACCTGCACTCACACTTTCAGGGAATTAAATATTTGAACCCCTAGGTCTCTCTGTTCATCCAACCTTGCAGTGTCTTCCCATTAAGTGTGTACATCAATCTAAGGCTGATTTTGAACCTTAGCATAAAATACAACACAATCAGCAAGGGCAAATAAGCAAGCTCAGAAAGAAAATGGGGAGATGATATGATTGCCAAATTAGGCGCCGATACTGACCCAGTAAGGATGTGAGGAACACATTGATAATCTGTAGAACGCAATATTAATGACCTGCAGATGAAAATATGGGAATTTGAAATGTATCTACCAAAAACTTGAGTGCGCAAAAAGGAGGGGCACCTTAACTATACTGGAACATGTCACTCCCATATTTAGTCAGAGAAAGGTACACCATAAAACTTGCAACTTGGAGTATAAGCCATTTCAGGAAATTTCACAACAAATATGTGAAGTCCACCACCCGAGCTGGAATCTAAATAGATTAGCATCCACTGTCATCAGAGATAAGTGAATAACTATGATGGAATGACATCTTTGGATGACTAAGGTCTATTGTAGGGTAGAAATGGCATGGTAAAGTTCACATAAAAATGCTTAATATGCTTCTACCCATTTATTTTAAATAGGATTACAATTGCTTTATCAATGACCTTCCCTCAATCATGAGGTCAGAAGTGGAGATGTTTGCTGATGATGGTGGCTTTCAAAAGGGAATTGGATAAGTACCTGAAGGAAAAAGATTTCCAGGGCTACGGGGCAAGGGCGGGGGAGTGGAACTAGCTGAAGTGTTCTTGCAGAGAGCTGGTACCGGCTCGACGGGATGAATGGCCTCCTTCTGTCTGTAACCATTCTATGATTCGATGGTTGCAGTATTCAGTTCCATTCACAACTCTTCAGATAATGAAGCAGTCCGTTCCTGCATGCAGCAAGACCTGGACAACATTCAGGCTTGGGTTGATAAGTGGCAAGTAACATTCACTCCACACAAGTGCCAGGCAATGGCAATCTCCAAAAAGAGAGAATCTAACCACCTCCCTTTGACATTCAATGCCATTACCATCATCGAATCCCCACCATCAACATCCTGGGAGTCACCATTGCCCAGAAACTTAACTGGACCAGCCACATAAATACTGTGGCTACAAGAGCAGGTCAGAGGATGGGTGAGTGTCTCACCTCCTATTTCCCCAAAGCCTTTCCACCACCTATAAGGCACAAGTTAGGAGTGCGATGGAATACTCTCCACTTGCCTGGATGAGTGCAGCTCCAACAACACTCAAGAAGCTCAACACCATACAGAACAAAGCAGCCCACTGGATTGGTACCCCATCCACCACCTTAAACATTCACTCCCTCCACCACCGGCGTACCATAGCTGCAGTGTGTACCATCTACAAGATGCACTTCAGCAACTCACCATGGCTTCTTCAACAGCACCTCCCAAACCCACGACCTCTACCACCTAGAAGGTCAAGGGCATGGGAACACCACCACCTCCAAGTTACCCTCCAAGTCACACACCATCATTCTGACTTGGAAATATACCGCCGTTCCTTCATCGTCGCTGGGTCAAAATCCTGGAACTCCCTCCCTAACAGCACTGTGGGAGTACCTACACCACACGGACTGTAGCGGTTCAAGAAGGTGGCTCCACACCACCTTCTCAATGGCAATTAAGGATGGGCTTTTAATGCTGGCCTTGCCAGCGATGGCCACAACCCATGAATGAATTAAAAAAAAGCAAACATGAATGTAGTACGAGCTCATTAAGCATTCATGTATGAACATCACCACTCAGCATTTCTAACCCCCAGTGCGTGAAAAGGATTATATCGAGTTACCAACTGACCACAAGATATATTCTACAGGATCGGGGCTCATTTGAAATACGTTCATAGTTTTATAGGTTATCTCAAACTGTATTAGGACAGTGAGGTACTAAGCTGTTTTCTCTTGGTGATGGAAATTTATGGAGGATCCAAGAGGGAATCAGTGGGTTTAGATTGAAGAGGTCTATTATTCTGGAATTGAGGAAGATCATGATTCATTCTGTAACATCAATGACTTACAGAAGAAGGTTCAGCCTCTGACAATTTTACTTTAAATCTGAGATTCAGCCAGAGGTGGTCTTTCTCTATAGAATTATCAACCAAACTAAAAATATGCCTGCTGATGTTTATAATTATATTAGCTAATGTTATTTATATTTAAATGTAAATTTAAAATTTCTTATCTATATGAAAATGTGTTGCTATATTTAAATGAAGATACCTGGGCTTCTGGTACAAGCAAAATATATGCCAAAAAAAGTAGAGTGTTATGTCAAGTAAATCAGTCATGATGCAGCTGATGTAATTTACTTGCCTCTGTGGTTTCATGAGTTATGCATCTTCATATTACTTCATTGCTTATTTCCCACAATCCACCACTTTCTGGCGATATTCTTCCTGCCTAAATAGAAAAGCAGACACCAAACAAACAGACGAGACATATTACACTTCATTTTCCATTGTTTTAATTGACACCTTACAATTCCTTAGAGATCTTGCCCCCGACAAACCGTGAACATTCTGAGTTACTCCCTCTGTAAGTTCAGCAGGAGTCTGTCGAAACAGCTGGAAACTAGGCCAGGACCTGGATACACTGGGTCATTCTCTTTTCTGTACTGACTTAGCCACTTTCAGTTGGTGAACCTGTGGGAGTGCTACAATTTGCCTCAGTATTCCCAGCCTAGGAAGCTAAATACTGGCTAAAGTTCTCTCTTCTATTTGCTATCCAGCAGCTCCATGCAGACTGGACACTCGTTATTTGCGTGTGTGTGTGGATGGGTAGACATCAGATGTGGACATAGTTGGTTTCAGCAGTGATGATTTTCGAAGTTGAATTGTCTTACGATGCTTATTTTCTAGGCTCAAGGATAAGGAATAGTCACTGGAGGTCTGTTGCCTCTTAGGAAATGGTACGGAGGGGGATAAAGGAGAATATTGGAAGAAAAAGAAGGTTAAGGAATGCAGTCTCAAAGATTCCAATGGCTTGTATTATTTAAATCTTTTGGGATAATCTTAGAAAGAGACACTCACAACAAAAATACTGAAAAAAAATCTTTAAAAGATATTAGCATGGAAGTTTCTCTTGGTGATGTTATATGAATGTGAAATGTACTTGCAAAAAATTCCTCTCCATTATTTTACTAAAGTTGTTAATCTAGTTAAATGAAGTGGGTCATATATTTTAAATGGTTTAACACCTTTGTTAATATGAAGAGAAGAATATGATAAAAATTTATTAAGTGTTCATTCAATAACATTGTTGACAATAAGTTCTCTCTCCCCAATATATGTATGTTTCAGTGCATTCTAACTGCTCTGAAAGGAGTATGTTCTGTTTCATATTATAACTGAAGCTGCTTAGTATGAGCATTGACTGAAATTTCTGATGTGAATAGAAATTGAAAATCCAAAAATAATTTCAATTGACACTTTTTTTCGTTAACCAAATCCCTTTTGCGCAATAGCACTAATTCATCCTTTTGCCCTATTGGTAACTCCTCTCATGAAGCAATTGTCTGCATGGATGCAAATAAACCTGCAACCCAGTGGGCGTTTGTTCTAGCATCGTCTTGCTTGATAAGAATGAAGATTAAGCAATGCTGTGTGAGCTTGCATGGGTGTGAGTGTGATTGTAGTTGCTGTCCTTTGAAGCATCCTCCCCCTACTGTGGAAATAACAACATATCAATGATGAAGTGCCATATCCTCAGGCAGGGCAAGCAGTGGCACGGATAAATCTTTGTTTTTTCACCAGATAGAGGTCCTTTCGCCCTTTCATGCCGATAAATACACCTTATGTACGTCTCTATTGCAAGCATTAAAGTTTCATTGAATAGGTCATGTTCTATTTCTGACAGGCAATCATTTGATCATTTATATAGAATGTAGCGAGGGCATAGCACTTGAAGTTATAGTCAAGCTATTTTATAAATTTCACTCCTCTCTTTTAGAATAGAATCATAGAATAGTACAGCACAGAAGGAAGCTATTCAGCCCATTGAGTCTGCCCCGGCTCTTTCGAAGAGCAATCCAGTTAATCCCACTCTCCCGCTCTTTCTCCATATCCCTGTAAATCTTTCTCCTTCATGTAATTATCAATTCCCTTTTGAAAGCTACGATTGAATCTGTTTCCACCACCCTATCAGGCAGTGCATTCCAAATCCTAATCACTCGTTGCGTAAAAACATTTTTTCTCCTTAGGCCCATTAGGGACCCAAGTGGCAATCTGTGTGTAGAGCCGGAAGATGTAGGTGGGGTTTCAAATGAATATTTTGCACCTGTGTTCACTATGGAGAAGGACGATGTAGGCATAGAAATCAGGCAGGGGGATTGTGATATACTTGAACAAATTAGTATTGAGAGGGAGGAGGTACTAGCGGTTTTAGCTGGCTTAAAAGCGGATAAATCCCCAGGCCCTGATGAGATGTATCCCAGGCTGCTGTGTGAGGCAAGGGAGCAGATTGCAGGGGCTCTGACACAAATTTTCAGAACCTCTCTGGCCACAGGGGAAATGCCAGAGGACTGGAGAACAGCTAACGTAGTACCATTATTCAAGAAGGGTAGTAGGGATAAACCAGGGAATTACAGGCCAGTGAGCCTAACATCAGTGGTAGGGAAATTATTAGAAAAAATTCTGAGGGACAGAATTAGTCTCCACTTAGAGAGGCAGGGATTAATCAGGGATAGTCAGCATAGCTTTGTCAGGGGGAGATCATGTCTGACCAATTTGATTGAATTTTTCGAGGGGGTGACTAGGTGTGTGGATGAGGGTAGTGCAGTTGATGTAGTCTACATGGACTTCAGTAAGGCTTTTGACAAAGTCCCGCATGGGAGACTGGTCAAGAAGGTAAGAGCCCATGGGATCCAGGGCAATTTGGCACATTGGATCCAAAATTGGCTTAGTGGCAGGAGGCAGAGGGTGATGGTCGAAGATTGTTTTTGTGACTGGAAGCCTGTGTCCAGTGGTGTACCGCAGGGATCGGTGCTGGGTCCTTTGCTGTTTGTAGTGTACATTAATGATTTAGATATGAATGTAGGAGGTATGATCAGTAAGTTCGCAGATGACACGAAAATTGGTGGAGTGGTAAATAGCGAGGAGGGAAGCCTCAGGCTACAGGACGATATAGATGAGATGGTTAAATGGACAGAACAGTGGCAAATGGAATTTAATGCTGAAAAGTGTGAGGTGATGCATTTTGGGAGGACTAACAAGGCAAGGGAATACACAATGAATGGTAGGACCCTAGGAAGGACAGAGGATCAGAGGGACCTTGGTGTGCATGTACATAGATCCCTGAAGGCAGCAGGACAGGTAGATAAGGTGGTTAAAAAGGCATATGGGATACTTGCCTTTATTAGCCGAGGCATAGAATATAAGAGCAGGGAGGTTATGATGGAGCTGTACAAAATGCTAGTTAGGCCACAGCTGGAATACTGTGTGCAGTTCTGGTCGCCACACTATAGGAGGGATGTGATTGCATTGGAGAGGGTGCAGAGAAGATTCACCAGGATGTTACCTGGGCTGGAGCGCTTCAGCTATGAAGAGAGACTGGACAGGCTGGGGTTGTTTTCCTTAGAGCAGAGAAGGCTGAGGGGGGACCTGATTGAGGTGTACAAAATTATGAGGGGCATAAATAGGGTAGATAGAAAGGAACTTTTCCCCTTAGTAGAGGGGTCAATAACCAGGGGGCATAGTTTCAAGGTAAGAGGCAGGAGGCTTAGAGGGGATTTGAGGGAAAACTTTTTCACCCAGAGGGTAGTTGGAATCTGGAACTCACTGCCTGAAAGGGTGGTAGAGGCAGGAACCCTCACAACATTCAAGAAGCATTTAGATGAGCACTTGAAATGTCATAGCATACAAGGCTACGGGCCAAGTGCTGGAAAATGGGATTAGAATAGACAGGGCTTGATGGCCAGCGCGGACACGATGGGCCGAAGGGCCTCTTTCTGTGCTGTATAACTCTGTGACTCTATGACTCATGTCGCCTCTGGTTCTTTTGCCAATCACCTTAAATCTGTGCCCTCAAGTTATTGGCCCTTCAGCCATTGGAAACAGTTTCTCTTTATTTACTCTATCTAAATCCTTCATGATTTAAAAAAAACCTCGATCAAATCTCCTTATAGCCTTCTCTGCTCCAAGGAGAACAAGTCTAGTTTTGTTCAAGCCCCTGTTTCCTGGAATTTCCAGCCTGCTTGCCATGAATTCCCAACAGCAGTGCTGCCCACCCACAGAATATAGGACAAAGTGTGTTTACTATTTCTACTTTTGACCTTGTAATTCCCTCCAGGTCCATTATTCACCTAAACCAGTTCAGGAATACTTTCCAAACCTATTCTTTAGCTTTAAGCTGTTATTAGGTAGAAGTTACCACTTTCTTCATATCGTTCTTCTCAGTGTAAGCAGTCTCGATATAACATTTTCTCCATATAATATAATTTTATTAAAATTCATCACTTAAGCAGTTGGGTAGCACTGGTGAATGAATGAATTTCAAGGCATACTCCTGTAGCTGTGCTCAAGGCACCAAAGAATTTTCACAGTTTGTAAGACAAATATGAAAACATTCTATACATCATTTTCACTTCTCCTTTTATCCACTTTCTATTCTTTTCTAGTGAGATAGTGTTTTTCAGGCGAGGCCACTGAGGATATAAAAGCAGTGTCACTTTTGTTTCTGGTAGCATTCCTTTGATGGGTCTTTTGCTGCATACTAATTGTTATACTAATTCTCTGTATGTAGGCAATTTCAATTTTCACAGATGCATTATTAGGTAATTTAGAAGTGCATTATCTATTAAGAGTTGCCCTAGTTTTCAATTATTGAGCTGATATGCTTTGTTCTTTGAGGTGAGTCATTTCCTATATGGACTGCCAGCAAAATCACTTGCTGGGTAAATGGCGATCCCACAATCCGTCCAAATGCTTTGTCTGGAATTACAGAGATAGAGTTAATTTTAAATTGCTACTAAAATTTAGATCTCCATATATATCTTTGAAAGTGGGTAAATCTCTAGGCCCGGATGAAATGTATACCAGACTGTTAAGAGAAGTAAGAGAGGAAATAGCAGAGGCCCTGACCATCATTTTCCAATCCTCTCTGGCTACAGGTGTGGTGCCAGAGGCCTGGAGGACTACTAACGTGGTACCGTTGTTTAAAAAGGGAGAAAGGGATAGACCGAGTAATTACAGGCCAGTCAGCCTAACCTCGGTGGTGGGAAAATTATTAGAAAAAATTCTGAGGGACAGGATAAATCTTCATTTCAAAAGACACGGATTAATCAGGAACAGTCAGCATGGATTTGTTTAGGGAAGATTGTGTCTGACTAACTTGATTGAATTTTTTGAGGAGGTAACAGGGAGGGTCGATGAGGGTAGTGCATTTGATGTAGTCTATATGGTTTTTAGCAAGGTTTTTGATAAGGTCCCGCATGGCAGACTGGTCACGAAAGTAAAAGCCCATGGGATCCAAAGCAAGATGGCAAGTTGGATTCAAAATTGGCTCAGAGGCAGGAAACAAAGGGTAATGGTCGAAGGGTGTTTTTGTGACTGGAAGGTTGTTTCCAGTGGGGTTCCGCAGGGCTCAGTACTGGGTCCTTTGCTTTTTGTGGTACATATCAATGATTTGGACTTGAATGTAGGAAGTATGATTAAGAAGTTTGCTGATGATACAAAAGTTAGCCGTGTGGTTGATAATGAAGAAGAAAGTTGCAGACTGCAGGAAGATATCAATGGACTGGTCAGGTGGGCAGAACAGTGGCAAATGGAATTCAATTCAGAGAAGTGTGAGGTAATGCATTTGGGGAGGGCTAACAAGGCAAGGGAATACACTATAAATGGTAGGACAGTGAGAAGTGCAGAAGATCAGAGGGACCTTGGAGTGCATGTCCACAGATCCCTGAAGGTAGCAGGACAGGTAGATAAGGTGGTTAAGAAGGCATACGAGATACTTGCCTTTATTAGCCGAGGCACAGAATATAAGAGCAAGGAAGTTATGCTTGAACTGTATAAAACACTAGTTAGGCCGCAGCTAGAATACTGCATGCAGTTCTGGTCACCACATTACAGGAAGGATGTGATTGCACTAGAGGGGGTGCAGAGGAGATTTACGAGGATGTTGCCTGGGCTGGGTAATTTTAGCTATGAGGAAAGATTGGATAGGCTGGGGTTGTTTTCTTGGGAACAGCGGAGGCTGAGGGGAGACCTAATTGAGGTGTATAAAATTATGAGGGGCCTAGATAGAGTGGATAGGAAGGACCTATTTCCCTTAGCAGAAGGGTCAATAACCAGGGGGCATAGATTTAAAGTAATTGGTCGGAAGTTTAGAGGGGATTTGAGGAGAAGTTTTTTCACCCAGAGGGTTGTGGGGGTCTGGAACTCACTGCCTGGAAGGGTGGTAGAGGCAGAGACCCTCATCACATTTAAAAAGTACTTGGATATGCATTTGAAGTGCCATAACCTACAAGGCTACGGACCAAGTGCTGGAAAGTGGGATTAGGGTGGATAGCTCTTTGTCGGCCGGCACGGACAGGATGGGCCGAATGACCTCCTTCTGTGCTGTAAATTTCTATGATTCTATGATCTGATTTAAAGAGACTTCCAGCTCCTATTTCAGGATTTAGCATTGTTCATGGCTGCAATTGATGTGGCTGCAATGATTCGAATGATGCAAAAGTAAGTAGTTTGCAGTGAGAAGGAATGTAAAAGATTTCAGGAAGACAGGTTTGCAGAATGGGCAGAAAGGTGGTAAATTCCTTTAATGTGGATAGTTGTCATGAAATACATTTTGGGAGAAGAAACAAGGAAAGGGAGTATACTGTACTTTGTGTTGAGTCTGGGCTTGTTGGACTTGTATTGGTTGCTGAGTCTTGATCTTGACTTGTTATATTTGATGTTGCGCCTCGGCCAAGGGCTTTTTAGTTTCCATGTTGAGGCTGAACTTGTCGCATCTCCCTTGGACTTGCTGCATTTTCTTTTAGGTTTTAGTTTGGGTTTTTAAAGTCGTAACCTCCTATCCAGCAGCAAATTTACCATCGAGTCCCAATTTAAATAAGTTTGTATCTACTCTCTACCCTGGATGGTACATCTAGCAGTTATCCCTCTCTCTTCTTCACCAAAAATACAACAGTGACTACACTCCAAAAGTACTTCATTGGCTGTAAAGCGCTTTGAGACGTCCGGTGGTCGTGAAAGTCGCTATATAAATGCAAGTCTTTCTTTTCTTTTAATAACCACATATCACTTCCAAGAATCACTTATTGGAAGTAAAAATCACTTACTTTAGTTTAAAAATTTAACTTATTTTGATGTGCGTCATTCTTAAAAATAAACACAGCGCCGTGTATTAAATCAGTTTATAACAACAACAACAATTATCTATATAGCGCCTTTAACATAGTAAAACGTCCCAAGGTGCTTCACAGGAGCGTTAAAAATTTGACACCGATCCACATAAGGGGATATTAGGGCAATGACCAAAAGTTAGGTCAGAGAGGTAGGTTTTAAAAGCACCTTAAAGGAGGAAAGAGAGATAGAGAGGCAAAAGGTTTAGGGAGGGAATTCCAGAGCATAGGACCTTGGCAGCTGAAGGCACGGTCACCAATGGTGGAGCGATTGAAATCGGGGATGCTCAAGAGGCCAGAATTAGAGGAGCGCAGAGATATCGGAGGGTTGTGGGCCTGGAGGAGATTACAGAGATAGGGAGGGGCAAGGCCATGGAGGGATTTGAAAACTAGGATGAGAATTTTAAAATCGCTGCGTTGCTTAACCGGGAGCCAATGTAAGTCAGCGAGCACAGGGGTGATGGGTGAACGGGACTAGGTGCGAGTTAGGACACGGGCAGCAGAGTTTTGGATGACCTCATGTTTACAGAGGTTAGAACGTAGGAGGCCGGCCAGGAGTGCGTTGGAATAGTCAAGTCTTACTTATCACAAATTTCCCCAGCCTCACAGCTCTATCACCTTCATCCATTTCTCAGAGTTAGGGCTTTAGATGGGTAAGAAAATAGTAGGAGTTTTGGCATCATGATAACTTGATAGAGTATTAGGGAATTATTTCAATGTTAATGTATCGGTAACCTGTTCAATTACATAAGAACATAAGAAATAGGAGCAGGAGTAGGCCGTTCGGCCCCTCGAGCCTGCTCCGCCATTCAATAAGATCATGGCTGATCTTGTACCTCATTTCCACTTTCCTGTACTATCCCCATATCCCTTGATTCTTTTAATATTCAAAAATCTATCAATCTCTGTCTTGAATATACTCAACGACTGAGCCTCCACAGCCCTCTGGGGTAGAGAATTCCAAAGATTCACCACCCTCTGAGTGAAGAAATTTCTCCTCATCTCAGTCCTAAATGGCCGACCCCTTATTCTGAAACGTGACCCCTGGTTCTAGACTCCCCAGCCAGGGGAAACATTTACCCTGTCAAGTCCTGTAAGAATTTTGTATGTTTCAATGAGATCACCTCTCATTCTTCTAAACTCTAGAGAATATAGGCCTAGTCTACTCAATCTCTCCTCATAGGACAATCCCCCCATCCCAGGAATCAGTCTGGTGAACCTCTGTTGCACTCCCTCTGTGGCAAGTATATCCTTCTTAGGTAAGGAGACCAAAACTGTACACAATACTCCAGGTGTGGTATCACCAAGGCCCTATAAATTGCAGTAAGACGTCTTTACTCTTGTACTCAAATCCTCTTGTAATAAAGGCCAACATACCATTTGCTTTCCTAATTGCTTGCTGTACCTGCATGTTAACTTTCAGTGATTTGTGTACAAGGACACCCAAGTCCCTCTGAACACTAACATTTCCCAATCTCTCACCATTTAAAAAATACTCTGCTTTTCTATTTTTCCTACCAAAGTGGATAACTTCACATTTCTCCACATTATATTCCATTTGCCATGTTCTTGCCCACTTACTTAGCCTGTCTATATCCCCTTGAAGCCTCCTTGCATCCTCCTCACAACTTACATTCCCACCCAGCTTTGTATCATCAGCAAACTTGGATATATTACATTTGGTCCCCTCATCCAAATCATTGATGTAGATTGTGAATAGCTGAGGCCCAAGCACTGATCCTTGCAGTACCCCACTAGCTACAGCCTGCCAACCCGAAAATGACCCATTTATTCCTACTCTCGGTTTTCTGTCTGTTAACCAATCCTCAATCTATGCTAGTATATTACCCCCAGTCCCATGAGCCCTAATTTTGTTTAATAACCTCTTGTGTGGCACCTTGTCGAATGCCTTCTGAAAATCCAAATACACCACATCCACTGGTTCCCGCTTATCTATTCTGCTAGTTACAACCTCAAAAAATTAAAACAGATTTGTCAAACACGATTTCCCTTTCATAAATCCGTTTTGACTCTGCACAATCCTATTATTATTTTCTAAGTGCCCTGTTACCATGTCCTTAATAGTAGATTCTAGCATTTTCCCTACTACTGATGTCAGGCTAACTGGTCTGTAGTTCCCCGTTTTCTCTTTCCCTCCTTTCTTAAATAGCGAGGTTACATTTGCTACCTTCCAATCCGCGGGAACCGTTCTAGAATCTATGGAATTTTGGAAGATGACAACCAATGCATCCACTATCTCTATAGCCGCCTCTTTCAAAACCCTAGGATGTAGGCCATCAGATCTAGGGGATTTATCGGCTTTCAGTCCCATTAATTTCTCCAGTACTATTTTTTGACTAATACTAATTTCTTTCAGTTCCTCATTCTCGCTAGACCCTTGGTTCTCCACTATTTCCGGGAAGTTATTTGCGGCTCCTTCCGTGAAGACAGACACAAAGATCTGGGTTTTGCCAGCGCTCAGAGGGCAGGTTTGGAGGCAGGTCTGCTGTCAAAATACAGCGGGTAGGAAACGCGCTGTCAACTCGCCTCCAGGCGAGTCTCCCAGGTGTCGGGTCTGTCTGCGCAGAACTGACCTGACACCAAGCGGCGGGAGAGACAATTGAGATCATTAAATGGCTTGTTAACAGCCAATTTTGAGGCTTCTTTCCTATTTTATGTGCTCCCCCACGGGTTACCTGCTGCTTAGGGAACACGCCAGCTCACCCTGGCTTGAGTTGAGTCTGTTCTGATGTATTTGATAAGCTGACAGCTGCAGAAGTGGTGTAAAGGATGCCACGTTGCAGATGGTCAGTTTCAGAGCACAGAAACTGTTGGTTACTGCATTTGTAAGACATATAGAGATTTCTTTAGCTTGCAAGTGTTTAGAGCCAATTGTATATCCACTGCCACCTCATTGGAACAACCTCTCTCACCATTGACAGATCGCTTATGTCATCTCACCTGCAGCTACCATCTATTGCAGCAACATCGGTGCCCTAGAACCTATCTCACCTTGCTCCTCTGATTGCTTCCACGCTCAGCCCCAATACCAACATCACCAGGCTCACCAGCAGCACCAACAACAACACCAAACTACTCCGCCATCACCTGATGCTGCACAGGACACAGGGCATCAGCCCCTGACAACATTGCTGCCCAGGAGGCCAGCGATGGCATCACCATGGCTAGATTTACTTCACTTGATGCTGTTAACCCTGGCTGCCACATGATGCGCCAGGTTGACACCATCCCACACCAGCACCATAAAGCATCCTTTTAATGTCCAAGCCATTCCATGCACACTCATCACAATGGGGCAGGGGGGAAGTTATGTCTCAACATTCACTGGAACTCAGTAAGACACTTCTCAAGGTGTGCACAGATCTGTCCAATAAGGTGCAGTGTTACATAGAAACATAGAAACATAGAAGATAGTAGCAGGAGTAGGCCATTCGGCCCTTCGAGCCTGCTCCGCCATTTAATGAGATCATGGCTGATCATCCAAATTCAGTACCCTGTCCCTGCTTTCTCCCCATATCCCTTGATCCCGTTAGCCTTAAGAAATATATCTAACTCCTTCTTGAATATATTTAATGAATTGGCCTCAACTGCCTTCTGTGGTAGAGAATTCCACAGGTTCACCACTCTCTGGGTGAAGAAATTACTCCTCATCTCAGTCCTAAATGGCATACCCCTTATCCTTAGACTGTGACCCCTGGTTCTGGATTCCCCGCCATCGGGAACATCCTTCCTGCATCTAGTCTGTCTTGTCCTGTTAGAATTTTATAAGTTTCAATGAGATCCCCTCTCATTCTTCTAAACTCTAGCGAATACAAGCCCAATTGTCCCAATCTCTCTTCATACGTCATTCCTGCCATCCCAGGTATCAGTCTGGTGAATCTTCGCTGCACTCCCTCCATGGCAAGAACATCCTTCCTCAGATAAGGCGACCAAAACTGCACCCAATACTCAAGGTGTGGTCTCACCAAGGCCCTGTACAACTGCAGCAAGACATCTTTGCTCCTGTACTCGAATCCTCTCACTATGAAGGCCAACATACCATTTGCCTTCTTAACTGCCTGCTGCACCTGCATGCTTACCTTCAACGACTGGTGCACAAGGACTCCCAGGTCTCGTTGCACTTCCCCTTTTCCCAATCTATTGCCGTTCAGATAATAATCTGGCTTCCTGTTTTTGCCACCAAAGTGGATAACCTCGCATTTATCCACATAATACTGCATCTGCCATGCATCTGCCCAATCACCCAACTTGTCCAAATCATACTGGAGTTTCTCTGCATCCTCCTCACAACACACACGCCCA
Organism: Squalus acanthias; assembly: GCA_030390025.1. Classification (NCBI taxonomy): domain Eukaryota; kingdom Metazoa; phylum Chordata; class Chondrichthyes; order Squaliformes; family Squalidae; genus Squalus; species Squalus acanthias. The sequence goes on from CM059432.1 coordinate 103,888,396, forward strand.
CCCAGCTTTGTGTCATCTGCAAACTTGGAGATATTACATTTAGTTCCCTCTTCTAGATCATTAATATATATTGTGAATAACTGGGGTCCTAGCACCGATCCCTGCAGTACCTCACTAGTCACTGCCTGCCACTCGGAAAAAGACCCGTTTATTCCAACTCTTTGCTTCCTGTCTGCCAACCAGTTCTCTATCCAAGTCAGTACCTTACCCCCAATCCCATGTGCTTTAACTTTGCACGCTAATCTCTTATGCGGGACCTTATCGAAAGCCTTCTGAAAGTCCAAATACACCACATTCACTGGTTCTCCCTTATCTATTAACATAGAACATAGAACATAGAACAGTACAGCACAGTACAGGCCCTTCGGCCCTCGATGTTGTGCCGAGCATTGTCCGAGACCAAGATCAAGCTATCACACTCCCTATCACTCTGGTGTGCTCCATGTGCTTATCCAATAACCGCTTGAAAGTTCCTAAAGTGTCCGACTCCACTATCACAGCAGGCAGTCCATTCCACACCCCAACCACTCTCTGAGTAAAGAATCTACCTCGGACATCCCTTCTATATCTCCCCCCATGCACCTTATAGTTATGCCCCCTTGTAACAGCTGCCTCTACCCGAGGAAATAGTCTCTGAACATCCACTCTATCTATCCCCCTCATCATCTTATAAACCTCTATTAAGTCGCCTCTCATCCTCCTCCGCTCTAAAGAGAAAAGCCCCAACTCCCTCAATCTTTCCTCATAAGACCTCCCCCCCAAACCAGGCAGCATCCTGGTAAATCTCCTTTGCACTCTTTCCAATGCTTCCACGTCCTTCCTATAGTGAGGTGACCAGAACTGCACACAATATTCCAAATGTGGTCTCACCAAGGTCCTGTACAGTTGCAGCATAACCTCACGGTTCTTAAACTCAAACCCTCTGTTAATAAACGCCAACACACCATAGGCCTTCTTTACTGCTCTATCCACTTGAGTGGCAACCTTCAGAGATCTGTGGATATGAACCCCCAGATCCCTCTGTTCCTCCACGTTCCTCAGAACCCTGCCGTTGACCCTGTAATCCTTATTCAAATTTGCCCTACCAAAATGAATCACCTCGCACTTATCAGGGTTAAATTCCATCTGCCATTTTTCGGCCCAGCTCTGCATCCTATCAATGTCTCTTTGCAGCCTACAACAGCCCTCCACCTCATCCACTGCTCCACCAATCTTGGTGTCATCAGCAAATTTACTGATCCACCCTTCAGTCCCCTCCTCCAAGTCATTGATAAAAATCACAAACAGCAGAGGACCCAGCACCGACCCCTGTGGCACACCGCTGGTAACTGGTCTCCAGTCCGAAAATGCTCCATCCACCACCACCCTCTGCCTTCTATGAGATAGCCAGTTACTTATCCAATCGGCCAAATTTCCCTCTATCCCACAACTCCTTACTTTCTTCATGAGACGACCATGGGGAACCTTATCAAACGCCTTACTAAAATCCATGTATACGACATCAACTGCTCTACCTTCATCTACACACTTAGTTACCTCCTCAAAGAATTCAATCAAATTTGTTAGGCAAGACTTACCCTTCACGAATCCGTGTTGACTATCCCTGATTAAGTTGCCCCTTTCCAAATGGTCATAAATCCTATCCCTCAGGACCTTTTCCATTATCTTACCAACCACCGAAGTAAGACTAACCGGCCTATAATTACCAGGGTCATTCCTATTTCCTTTCTTGAAGAGAGGAACAACATTCGCCACTCTACCAGTTACATCCTCAAAAAATTCCAGTAGATTAGTCAAGCATGATTTACCTTTTGTAAATCCATGTTGACTTTGTCCGATCCTGTCACTGTTTTCCAAGTGCTCTGCTATTACATCTTTTATAATGGATTCGAGCATTTTCCCCACTGTTGAAAATATAGATTTCACTATATGACAACACATTACCAGAACATTGGCTAAACCTCTCAAGTGCCTACCCTTGTGTGTTGTTAGTTGGAATTTTACAGTAGGATGAAGGTGAGGGGTGGCTAGTGAGGTGGGGAAGTGATAATGGAGATTGAGAGGGATGGATGGAAGTGCAAGGTAAGTTGGTGTGCGTAAGGATATGCAGGAGAGGGTATGGAAGGCAGAGTGATGGGGATGTGTTGAGTGGCACAGCAGGGTGAGTTTGAGTGTGGTTTTGCAGTAACGTTTCGTGATCCACTGAGATCATTGACAGGTTGGCGCCACTGCAGCCAGGGATTCCTGACGACATCCCTGCTTTTGCCTTCCTGTGCAATGTGCAACCAGGCTGTGTTGGTGAACTGGGGAGGTCTCTTCCACCCTTGAAAGGGAAGAGAACCTCCCTGCATGCTGTGACTCCCTCCATAAGCATATGGAGGGAGTCATTGGAGAGCCTGGGTGCAACCGTCCACCTTTGTGCAGTGCTTGTCAGTGTTTGCAGCACCTCAATGCTGTCAAACACTGACAGAACAACTGTCAAACTCAATGTGGCCGTGTTCCCTTTAAGGAAACCGGCTGATGACGCGTCATCAAATGACATCATCAGACCCGCTTCCTGTTAATTGTCCAGGAAGCCTGCAGGGTGGGCTTAACAAGGCCAATCAAGTGAAAAATCCCTTTGACAGAGCGGCTGCAGCCGGGAGCGGGACCGCAACCCACCAACCAGCTATCCCGCCACCATCCCGCCTCCGCAGACAAAATCCAGCCCAAAGTATTTGTTTAATTTCTCTGCCATTTCCTTATTCCTCTTTATAATTTCTCCTGTCTCAGCCTGTAAGGGACCCACATTTACTTTCACTAATCTTTTCCTTTTTACATACCTATAGAAGCTTTTACAATCTGTTTTTATGTCTCTCGTTAGTTTACTCTCATATTCTATTTTCCCTTTCTTTATCAATTTCTTGGTCCTCCTTTTCTGAATTGTAAAATCTTCCCAAACCTCAGGCTTACTACTCTTTTTTGGCAACATTATAAGCCTCTTACTTTGATCTAATATATCTTTAATGTTTCTTGTTGGACCACTTTTCCTGTGGGCTTTTTGTGCCCTAAAGGAATGTATATTTGTTGTAAATTATGTATTAATTCTTTAAATGCTAGCCATTGCTTGTCTACCATCATACCTTTTAATGTAGTTTCCCAATCTACCTTAGCCAATTCGCCCCTCATACCTATGTAGTTTGCTTTGTTTAGATTTAAGACCCTAGTTTTGGATTTAACTAAATCATTTTCAAACTCAATAGAAAATTCTATCATATTATGGTCACTCTTCCCTAAAGGCCCCTTTACTACAAGGTTATTAATTAACCCTTTCTCGTTGCACAATACTAGGTCTAAAGTAGCCTGTTCCCTAGTTGGTTCCTCAACTTACTGATCTAGAAAGCTATCTTGCATACATTCCATCAATTCATCCTCCACACTATTACTGTAAATTTGGTTTGCCCAGTCTATATGTAAATTAAAATCCCCCATGTATTACCCTTGTTACTTGCGCCTTTAATTTCCTGATTTATACTCTGCCCTACATTACAACTACAGTTTGGGGTCTTATAAAAAAACTCCCACCAATGTTTTCTGCCCCTTGCTGTTTCTTAGCTCCACCCAAACTGATTCTACTTCTTGATTTTCAGAGCTAAGTTCCTTTCTCCCTACTGTCTTTATCCCATTTATTATGATGACAGACTGGAGCTGGAAATCTTTAGGCAAGCGATATGGCTGCTTCACCGACTTTGATCCTGTTTCAGGCAGAAGTTGAATTTCCCCCATGAATCAGATGATTCCGTGATCTATTTGTACTGAGGAAGTACTGCACTGTCAGATGTGCATTATTTTAGATGAGACTTTAAACCGAGGCCCTGTTTGCTCAGATCCCATGGCATTATTCAAGGAAGAGCAGGGATTGTCCTGGTGTCCTGGCCAAAATTTATCCCACAACCAACCCCTCTCAAAACATCTTTTGTCGGATTTTCCGACCCCCCACGGGTGCGTACGAGCTGCGTACGCACCCGTAGGGGCCTCGCAAGTGCCGGTTTCAGGTAGATTGGGAAACTACATTAAAAGGTATGACGGTAGACAAGCAATGGCTAGCATTTAAAGAATTCTCTTGACAGATCATCCGCCTGCCCGGAAGAAGGGCTTCCGTGATCTGAGAGTTCCGCTTTCTGCACAACTTCCGCCCGCTGAAAACCTTTAAATATCTTACGCCTGGTAAAAGCAGGCGTAAGGCCTGCTTTTCCCAGCAAAGAGTTTTAAAAAATAAAAAATAAAAAATTTTCCACTCATTTATAATTTAAAAATACTTTTAAAAAAAGGTAAGTTTATTTTTAGCCCTGTAAAAAACTTTAATTATTTTTTTCAAAAAATTAAATTTTTGTTTAAAATATTTAATTTCATGTAATTTTAACTAATTTTAAATACGTGATTTAAAAAAAATTATTTAATGTTTAACTTTTTTAAGTGATCCCCATTCATACTTTTGACAGATCTGTGCGTAGAGACCTGTCAAAAGTGTGAAGGGGGATTCCCTTCTTTGATTGGTTCCCCATAGCCCACGTGATCCATGGGGCGCTTGCAAACTGCATGCGCCCCTGAGATACCTGGGCCTCTGCGCATTTCGGAGAGCACAGGCCCAGGATCGCAAGTCTCAGGACCTACGGAGCCAGCAGATAAGTGCATAGATTTTTTCTGATCGGGGGCATCCGCACGCAGGAAGCCTCTGATCGGAAATTCAGGGCCATTATCTGGTCAGTTATCTCATTGCTGTTTGTGGGACCTTGCTGTGCACGAATTGGCTGCCACATTTGCCTACACCACACAACAATTTGTGTCAAGCAAATAAAGGTGATGTGTCAAGCTGCACCCAGTGCACAATATGTCAAACCATCTATCATCACCGACGATGCGGAACTGAATGCCATAATGGACTTCACCTACCTGGGAAATATGTTGTCAAATATTCCTCTGACTAATCAAGAAGTGCTTACTCGCATCAAAAAGAAAAGTTCCTTTGGCAGACTGAAAGAGCGTGTCTGAGATTAAGTTGCACACTAAACTGAAAGGCTCTGATTTTAACTCTAGACGGGTGTCGGGCAGGCCCGGGGCCGAGGCGGACGGCAAAACATCTCAACCTCAGCGGCGTGAGGCCCTGATGGTTTTAACTGCCGCTCCTCATCTGCATAGGGTCAGTTAGTCTCCTGGCTGGAGGCAGCAGCTAGACGGCAGGCGGGGGCACAATGATGGGCGCAGGAGGCCATAAGAACAGTTCCCGGTACATAAGTAAGTCATAGGTGGGGGTTCAGGCAGGCCTCGTGATCAGGGGAGGGGAAGCCCGGAGTTTAGGAGGCCTAAACTTTCCGTGTAGGGTCCGGAGGAACACTTCCCTGGGCCTCACAATGGTGCAGGCCTCTGGCTAAAATAGCAGTCGGATCCCTGAAGTCTATCATGCAGTTGGGATCTCTACTCTCCTTTATGTTTATAAAACCCAGCCATCGCCAACACTGGAAAAACATCCTTATAAGAGCTCAACAAGATGCACCTGCACTAGATCAGATCCATCATATTTATTAAATAGTGGATTAATGATTGGTAGGTGCTGAAATGCAGCGAATCAAACCGCATTAAACCAGTCATAATAAAAACAAGCTTCACTGGCCAGGACACATTATTGAGACGGATAATCATGGACTTGCCAAGTGCATTCTGTGCTGCAAACTCAATTGCAGTACATGTTTGTGGAGTGGGCAAAGCATTTTAAAGATATACTAAAACACAACCTAAAGCTGTGTAGCAATGGCACAAGCAACTGACAGATACTTGTGACCAACCAGAATGACATTGTCACTAACACTAGTGTTACAGAGTGGATCTTACCCCAATTATACAATTTCTAGCTTTACCTACGTGTCATGTAGAAGATCAGCCATGATCTTATTGAATGGCGGAGCAGGCTCGAAGGGCCAAATGGCCTACTCCTGCTCCTATTTCTTATGTTCTTATGTCCATGTTCTGTGAAAAGTCAGTATAAACAGCGATAAAGCATAATCAAGTTATAACTAAACCACTGTAACTAGAAAAGGACACAGAAAGAAGCTGTATGCACTCTGCTGATTGTGAAAAAGATGCAATGTTACCAGTTGCTTTCAACACACGTTAAGAGTACTTGGCAGAGAACTGTATTAGTGTATACAATTCTAAAATGCACTTTTTTCTAATCAGAGAATTTCCCATCATCATTATATAGAGACATTCTAAAGACTCCAGCATTGAAGTGGCTCAACAGATAAGTAAAAAACAAATAACTTGGAAATATGATGACCAGCTTTATGTTGTAAGAATTATCTTTACTGAAAGATATTAGGTAATGAACGTTACTTATCAGGATTTGTCATTTGATGTTGTTCATGTGACCTGAAGGCAAGGCACAGTTTTGAAAACCACTATGAAAGATAAGTTCTTCAGTCTATTAAGAAATCCGTCATACTATTTTTTTTACTTTTAACAGAATATTGGCAGCAATTAAGACATTGTGCACTGAAAAACCCTTTTTAGCTTTTAAATGTTGACCCTTATTTCCATCAAGTAGTAACAGTAAAGAAAACTACATATTTCTAAGGCTGAATATAACACAAGATGAAAAAAGAACCACAAAATAATTATCAATTCATAATCTTGAAAAAATATTTGCGACCTTGTACTATGTTGGATTGTAGTGTAGATGTGATACAGCAATCCTCAGACAGTCAAATACCTTTAGCTCAATTGAATTAAAACAGTTTAGCAGAACAATGCAAACCATCTGTGCTACAGGCCTGCTGATTTTTTAATGAAGCAAACTCTAAGATAGTGCTACTCATAACCCTGCCCAGGACTCACTTATGGCCCACCTCCACTTCACCTGTGACTGTCACAGATCTGTTAATCCATATGTCTCTGCTTCTCCATTCCTGTGGTTTGCCGAGCTATGGGCTGTTCCCATATTTGAATTTAGCACTGCTCCATCTTCTCTGCTGTGCAGTGAGCAAAGGTGGTGGAATATAACGTGGAGGTAGGGCTATCCCATCATCCATACAAGTGATAGTGTTTTGTTAAAATTATAAAACCTATAATTTTCCAAGTTTTCAATGGAAGGAAAAAGCTGCAAAATGGGCATGCCCGATAGTTTAACTAAAATCATTGCTCCTGTTGTTTTCTTTTCTTCCCCTTCCTGTGAGGAAGTACCTGATCTCTATTTAGCAACTAACCAGAGTGGCAACTTTTCAAAGCACAAGCTAATCACCAATATGGGGAATTGCAGACACAGACACATGTCATATCTGTGGTACAATGTGTTGGACTATTCTTGAGTCATCCTTGAGCAAGACACTGTTTGGAATTGTGGTCCTTGATTAAAAAAAATGAAAGGCACTAACCCAAAATAATGAATTCAATTTAAAGGAATACACTTTATTCCTTTGTTTCAATAGCCTTTAGTAGACAAATGTGCGTCTAGCCGATCCTCTCTGGTCTGGCTAATGAAAAGGCCACATTTAAAAAGGTGTCTTCATGAGGGAAACAAGCCAGAACATGATCTGCTGAATGTAAAAGCAGTGGAAGAAATGGGTTGCCTCATGTGCTGTTAGGCACAGAAGAGAAGAAGTAGATAATACATTAGATTCCTGGGTGGGCACTTTTAAGATTAGCAGGCAGTATAGCTTAGCATTGGCACTAAAATATGCTTTGGCGATTCTGTATCTAATTTACTTCACCTGAGGAAGGGGCAATCGATAGCTCCGAAAGCTTGTGATTTCAAATAAAACTGTTGGACTATAACCTGGTGTTGTGCGACCTCTCACTAAAATACAGGCCAGAGACAGATACCTCACAGCCATTATTTAGTAATGTAGGGATTGCTTTCCTACCAATGCTGATACATAGAATCTATTGCTCTGTCATTTTAATTCATGATGTGGAGATGCCGGCGTTGGACTGGGGTGGACAAAAATGAGAAGTCGCACAACACCAGGTTATAGTCCAACAGATTTATTTAATTTTACAAGCTTTCGGAACAGTTCGCTCCTTCGTCAGGTAAGTTAGCAGTGAGAGAATCTCCCAGAATTCACAATTTAAACACAGACAAAATATATTCAAATCTTTCCCTACATCAAAGAGCACAGCCAAGACAATGAGATGTGTCCCAGGGGGTCCAACGTGTCAAACCACCTGCTGGCTGCATGTCCTGTCAATCTGTGTAGGTTCTTGTGTTAGTCTTTTTAAAAAAAACACCTGGGAAGACCGGCCATGATGTCAAGTCACGTTCTGTATCGTGACACGTTGGACCCCCTGGGACACATCTCATTGTCTTGGCTGTGCTCTTTGTTGTAGCGAAATGTGAATAGATTTTGTCTGGGTTTAAATTGTGAATTCTGGGAGATTCTCTCACTGCTAACTTACCTGACGAAGGAGCGACAGCTCCGAAAGCTTGTAAAATTAAATAAATCTGTTGGACTATAACCTGGTGTTGTGCGACTTCTCATTTTAATTCATGCTCAAGTGTCTACAAAGGATGGTGTGCACTGCAGTCTACCATAGGGCAGGAAGCTACATTCGTGGGCTCAGTAACACAGGCCATCGACATAGTTAAAGCATCGCTCATGAATGTTCCCACTGTTGTAATAGATGCTTTAGTTCCAAAATCTAAGGAGCAGTTAGACAAACCTTGAGGACAACCTTTAAAAAGGCTTTCAAATACCTCACAACGACTCAGGCACCATGCTGTGACGAGCAGTACAATAGAAGTCTGCATGGAGGTTTCACAAAGGGTCAATGGCATTTCACCTGCCCACAGAATGTGGGAGCAGATTAGCAAGAAATTTACAGGCTTGAGGCCAAGGTGAGTGTCATCAAACTTTGGATAATTTTGCAATATTGCCTTAAAATACATGTTCATCAGGATCATCTTCTCCCCCTCTGTTGTTGCTACCGGTTTTCTCCTTCCGCTCCATGGAAAGGCCCTTTTGCAGGCTAAAGCTGTGTAAGACACAGCAGGCAACAATAATTTTGGACACTTTAACTGGGCTGTACTATATGCTTTCTCTGATTCTGCCCTTCCTACTCCAGAACCAGCAGGTAGAGAGGGATGGCCATTGGGACATCCATAGATCCTACATAGGTAAGGCTCAATTACAATTCCCTCAGCTAATACTCACAAATGGTAACTGGAGTTAAACTTTTGGAAGGTTTGAATAGCTACAACAACAAAACCCAAAGACACTATGAAATAAATATTAGACAGCTACTTGATGCACCTACCAAGCAGACTGTGTTTTAAGAAATAGGCACCAACGTGGCTGAATGGACCAATCATTCAGCACCCAGTTGAGCTTCAACTCTGGTGCTAAGACTGCATTAAAGGCATACGACCCTTCGAGCCTGCTCCGCCATTCAATAAGATCATGGCTGATCTTCAACCTCAACTCCATGTTCCTGCCCTATCCCCATATCCCTTGATTCCCCGAGAGTCCAAAAATCTATCTCTCTCAGCTTTGAATATACTCAACGACTAAGCATCCACAATCCTTTCGGGTAGAGAATTCCAAAGATTCACAACCCTCTGAGTGAAAATATTCCTCCTCATCTCCGTTTTAAATGGCCGACCCCTTATCCTGAGACTATGCCCCCTAGTTCTAGACTCTCCAGCCAGGGGAAACAACCTCTTAGCGTCTACCCTGTCAATTCTCCTCAGGATCTTATATGTTTCAATGAGATCACCTCTCATTCTTCTAAACTCCAGAGAGTATAGGCCCAACCTACTCAGTCTCTCCTCATAGGACAACCCTCTCATCCCAGGAATTAATCTAGTGAACCTTTGTTGCACCACCTCTAAGGCAAGTATATTCTTCCTCAGATAAGGAGACCAAAACTGTGCACAGTACTCCAGGTGCGGTCTCACCAAAGCCCTGTACAATTGTAGCAAGACTTCCTTAATCTTGTACTCCAACCCCTTTGCAATAAGACCAACATGCCATTTGCCTTCCTAATTGCTTGCTGTACCTGCATGCTAACTTTCTGTGTTTCCTGTACGAGGACACCTAAATCTCTCTGAACACCAACATTTAATAGTTTCTCAAAATATCTTGCAGTCATTCTCTCAATGTGCTGTAAAGGAAACTTTGCCCCCAAAGTACATTAAACTGGCCTTAGGAAGTACTTCTGCGCAACTAGAGAGGGAAAGCAACTATGATTGTTCTGTTACTATAAATATGTACAATATACTTTCAACATGATCCAACAACATTCAGCAAAGACGGCCCAGACTGATGAGGTTGGCCTGCTGATGGTGCAAACAGATGAACCCATGCTGTGATAATGAAAATTGTGCTGTGATATTAACTTACAGCTTTGCTGTGCAGAAACTTTGACATCTTCCTCTTGAAAATTTGCTCATAGATCTCATGTGAATAAATAGCTAAACTTCCTTTATTAGCCCAAACTGAGGAATGTTGAGTACTTCTAAGTAGATTGGTCTTTAACAAGCTTCACTGGACAGTTTTGTTGTCGCCTAATTTCAAACCATGGAAGGAAGGCCCAATACCACTTTCCTAACATTTTCCTCACCAGTTTACTTACATCTACATCTCTGGTAAACTTAACATAGTGAGAATAATATCACCCTTCATTGATAAAGATCTACAACATACCATTAAGAATATAGGCACACTACAAATCCTATATGGTCCATGAAAGGAATCCATTTGACGGACTAAATGGCATTTTCTTGTCAGATTTTCATATGTTCTTAACTGTCTATCATTCTATGTTTCTAGCATTGTCTTTTTATCTATCTATGTTAAATAGAATTTTGTTAATGAGTGCCCGGTTCATGATAAATGGTTAAAGGGAACAGTAGCTCATGCCAATTCCAATGGATAACTGCTGCTTTATGGGAACAGTTTAGGCTGAGGGTGCTGCTTTATAGGCACGATTCAAACCAGCATGGCACCTGTTTGAGTAGATTTTATAAAAGCTGCTATTACTGTCATACAATAGGCTCACTCCTGAACAGTTCATTTGGCCAGCTTCACATCGTCTCATCACTTAATGCAAACCTGCTGTTATAGATGAGTTAACAACATTGGCTCTCGGGCACTTGCAGGACACATTGTTGCCAAGTAGAAGCAGTTACACATTCTTTTTACACAACTTTTGCTTAAAAGAAACAACTGGCTAAAGGGGATCTCTAGCCTACCATGGAGATGTGCTGTTTCTATTAAGAAGCTTTCATTGTATATTAATGCTCGATCGCTACCAGTCTACAGATAGTACTACTGCAAATGCTGCTTAGGTGAAGTTGTAGCAAATCAACTGTGAACTGTATGTGGTGGAAAAAAATAAACAGAGCAGATTTTTGTATTGTTATAACATCTGGACATTATTTTCTACAACATCAGCATTAGCTACAGCTCAGGAAGCATGCTGTCCTAAGGTGCTTGTCAGCACTGCATTTAAGGATGTTTCTTTGAAACACAAACAGTGCTTTCACTTATTGGTTAAGGGTTAATCTCTATATAGTAAGATTTTTTTAAAAAGACAACAAAGTAGATGAAACTTTTTTCATTAAAATAATTCTCCAAATAAACTGAAATTGTTTTTGCATCTTTAGTAATGCAATACAATAATGCTACCCCAGGCACTTAAAAGGATAAGAAACCACAAAGTAACTGGTAAAAATGTTCTGGAAGTTATTAAATTGAGAAGCCCTAGACAAAAACATTTCTATTTCCATAATTTAATCAGAAACATATTTATTGGTACTGAGAAACAAAGATGCAAAACTCACACTAAAATGATTTACTTAAAAAAATTAGTAAAATATGTGCAACAAAGAAACATAAACATCTGGTCCTCAGTCACAAAACTTGCTTTGTGTTCAAATGAAACTCTCCTTTTTATGCCATGATGAACTTCTTAGATTCTTTTTTGATTTATAAGTGTCTAAATTAAAAGGATGATAGGGGAGGAAGATGAAGTGTCTGTCCTACATTCTGCAGGTCCAGATGGAAGGATTTATCCATCTGTTTAACACAGAAAATGTTTAACATGAATGGATAAAGATAGTTTATAAGACCAGACATGGCCCAGTGCATCCAAATTTACAATATGTATAATCTTTAAACATGAAAAAGCACATTTTTTAATCCCTCACCAGAGTTGTATTTTATTTCATGCTCACACTGATCTTAGTTGCACTTTACATAGGCCAGGTCAACTGATCGAGACAAGGTTTTGTGCCCAAATTTGGATACAATATCAACTTGGAGGAATGTGTTACATCATAACAATGACAATCTGACTAAAGCTGGCAATACACTACTCATTATTCTTTGGTGATTTACTTAGCATCTGGCAGTGTTTTCACATGATAAGCAATGCTTATTTCCCATAAACAGTTTCACAACTGCAGAATGGTGTCAAGATAACATTTGCATGATCAGTCACTAGGAAATATCTTTGCACCATGTCGGATGTGAACTATTGATAGGGTTTCATGTTCATCTTTTATTCTGTCTTATGCGTGCAGAAAATGGGGAAAAAACACATGGATTGCATTTTACTCATTTTCTATTGAAAACAAGAATAATCTAACCTTTCAGATGAATGATTCCGTGAAATTGTTAAAAAGGAGATGAATTGAGGGGAGAAAAATTAGGTTAAAAGAATATTTTAAATAGTTAACGGATAAAACTTTAGTTACATCAGTGGCTTATTTTAACTGCCCCTATAACACCCTACCTGTACTGGTATATATATAACACAGTGAAAAAAATTGGTCTGCCACTACAAATAGTGTCTATCAATCTGTCACATCTTGTTACGTGATCCTTCCATTATAATATTTGAATCACTTTATTAAATTCACTGCTGCCCAGTGCACTCAAATCCCATATTTATTTTCTGTTTTTAGCAATATTCTTCTCTCATTAAATCCTCTCTCGCCCACCATACTCCATTCCTTGCCTGAGAGGACAGGTGGGTGAATTGTTCCCAGGGGTGTGCCAATGTTACCCTTTAACCACCTGTTGGGGCTGCATGTAAACTGTCTGGAGTAACTGGGAGTATCGATTTTCTAAATGTTCTCCTGCAGGGAGACACCTAACTTTTGTTTGCCACGGCCCCTGACAATCCAGCAAGCATTATCAGCTCGCTAACTCGGGATTCATGGGCTCTAACATACATCATATCACTCTGTGGCAAAGCTGGTCAGTGCACCAATTGCACTCGTGCATCAGCTCACCTATCATTAATTTTAATCATCTATCTAGTTCTATTGCCCTGTCACCTCAAATATAAGCAAAATAAAAATTACAGACAAACATGCAAATGCCAAAATAACCTCACAACTCTCAAGCTCAGTAACCTTTACCCAGTAGAACAGAAAACAACTTTAAAACGGTGGAAAATATGGACTAGACAGCAACAATATTGCACTGGTTAAACTGACCTAGTGTATCCGCAACACAAGATTAAGGGTAACTTTTGAAAACTTGCAAAAGGACAGAAGTTGAATATATATAAAGCAACAAACACAGATCAGAATTACAGTGTTACAGGATTGGTACAAAAAGTTGGGGCTCAGATGACTATAAACCATCAGAGCTTTATGTTGACATCGTCTGAACCCTGCAATAGTTAGAGACCCACCAAACAGTTTCATAGATTTGTGATTCTACAGATTTCTCATTCATATTCACATTCTTTGTTGATTAGTAGTGCACACAAGAAGTCAGTGTCTCTTGTTTCCAAGAGACCACCAAGAGGAAAGGATTTGAATCCAAAATCCGAGCTGGTGCTGGCAGGTAAAATGTTGAAATTGCAAAGTAAAATATTTTGAAACCAGGAGGTAATTCAGCTTTGAGAGGAATTTTGAAAGGCTCTCTTGCAGATTCTGAATATTCTATTCAAGACAGAAGTATGCTCTTTATTCAGATTGCCACACAGATTTTAAAATGAAGAAAGGAATACAAGCTTCAACTGTGGGCTTATGTTGCCCAGTAGGAATTTGCTCAAATGTAAATACATTTTTTTGAGGTGAAAGAGTCATTCCTCAAACTTTAAGCTAAAAAAAACTAATGAAGGGAAAAGGAGCCCAGTTTTATAAAATGTGAATTAATAACCATGTAACAAATGTAACAAGGTTGTCTTTTGGCTTTAAAGCAGGTGCCGGTTACACAGCCCAGTAGTCCTCATTTGTGCTCACCTAACCCTTCTCCCCCCACCCCCCCCCCCCCCCCCTCAATACCAAGTTCAGGTGGTGTGTATGAATGGTACTGCAAACAAGAGCATGTGACAGAAATACAGGAAAGGCAGGTTATTCGCTTAGTAGGAGGCACTGGACAGAATTGTGTTGCTAATATTAACATATCATGCAGAACATCACTTTTAAAGTACATATCTAAGCTCTGTATAATCAGGATCTACAGTACTTTGGTTAATGCGAATACCTTGTGTTTTATATTTCAGCTATTTACGGATCCAAATACAGCGCAGTATCTAGGCCAAACCTATTTACATTGGCAGCTCGACAAGGACTCAGAAGGAAAATACTTCATATAGTGTAGCACTCAGAAATGCAGACCAGAAAGGTTCCAGGTTTGATTCCTGTATCAGTTCTGAGTTAACCGATCTAAGCCAGTACAGTGCTAGAGATGGAGTTGAGAGGTGCTACAATTGGCCTCCACATTCCAAGGCTTTGAGACGGTAAAATCCAGCAAGCTTCCTGCTCTCGATCAATATTCAGTGATGCTCTGCTGGAGGTAGGCATCATACTTCCAGCAGAGGATCACTGAATATTGATCGGGCAGGAAAGTGGAGTTCAGGCCAAGATCAGATCAGCCATGATCTTATTGAATGGCGAAGCAGGCTCGAGGGGCCAAATGGCCTACTCCTGCTCCTGCTTCTATTTCTTATGTTCTTATGTAAGTGAAGACAGGAAATGGCTCCATAGTTAGATCTCCTGTTGATGCTCACTATCCAAGCTCATGCATGAGCAATGGCCACTTGGTAGGAGACCAATGGACTGTCATCGCTCCTGGAAACATAACCCACAGCAAGAGTTTCCACCTTCAATAGAAGAGGGGTAATGAAAAGAAAATCAGAGTAAATTAGAGAGGAAAATAATTCACACTTGCCTACGTATCGTTAAACTTTAGCTTTGCTCACATGAACGCAGGAACAGGAGTAGGCTATTCAGCCCCTTGAGCCTGTTCCACCATTCAATTAGTTTATGACTGAGCTGTATCTTAACTCCATCTACCCGCCTT
The DNA here is from genome assembly GCA_030390025.1 of Squalus acanthias. Taxonomy (NCBI): domain Eukaryota; kingdom Metazoa; phylum Chordata; class Chondrichthyes; order Squaliformes; family Squalidae; genus Squalus; species Squalus acanthias. The sequence goes on from CM059432.1 coordinate 103,903,689, forward strand.
AATTCCGCAACCTTTAATACCCTTGCCTAACAAAAATGTATCGATCTCAATTTTGAAATTTTCAATTGCCCTAGCCTCAACAGCTTTTTGGGGGAGAGAATTCCAGATTTCCACTATCCTTTGTGTAAATAAGTGCTTTCTGACATCACCCCTGAACGGCCTGGCTCTAATTTTAAGGTTATGCCCCCTTGTTCTGGACTCCCCCACCAGAGGAAATAGTTTCCCTCTATCAACCCTATCTATTCCTTTAAACATCTTAATCACCTCAATTAGATCACCCCTCAAGGAAAATATGCTTCAATCTGTTTTCTGTGCTGACTTATCTGATTTCAATGGGGTAGCAGTGGAGGTACTACAATTACTCTCAGTGACCGAAGGGAAAGTTCAATATTATCTCCCATTTTTGATTGTTATCCAGTGATTGCTGTCGGAAATACAAATGTATGGACATCAGGTGAGGAGAACCGGATTGGACTCAGCTATGATGATGATCATAGTTGAGTAGCATAGGCTGAAACATGAAGAATAACCACAGAGTCATTGAAGGGTTTCCAGTGCCTATGGTGAGCCACTACCTTGAGGAGAAAAGGGGAAGTGGTGAAAACTGAAATGAAGCAGGGCAGCGCGGGGGAAGGGGAAGATGCAGACCCAAAGCTTACACGGTGAACTGTGAAATTTCAAACAGCCCTGTGGTTTTGCAAATCTGCTCGATATTTACCCAAAGGTTTTCCATTGCAGTAGCAGACATATTTGATGTTCAAGGTTATTACACTAGGCAGAACTTGATAAAAAGTTTTTAAAGTCACTAATTGAGAAGCTTCAGTGCCTTCACAATCTTCCTCCTATGCATTATTCTAACAAAGCAACCACTTTTACAAGAATAGTATTTGCTTTAATGAAAGCAGCACTGAGCTACACAGAAGTTTCAAAGGATGCATCACCTTGATAATAACACATCTCCATTATCTTCAGTATTCTGCTGCATACAAACTTTGCTTTGAACAGAACTAAGGATTATATTTTTTGAAATTTTTAAATTGTAATTTTAATTCGTTTTGTGCTCAATGTGAATGGAGCATTTCCTACTTTTGACTTTGTATCAAGCAATTTCAGAGTGAAGCATCCCTTTCTGTAACAGTGTGACATTACCAATTCCATTTCACAGTTATTTTAGTAAGACTGCCACTTTAGTGTTGAATTACTGTCAATAGGGAACCACTAGGAACTTTCTTGAAAGAGGCAAAATCCATTTGACTTATGACCCTTACAGTTAACACAGAGAGGAAACTTTCACCCCCTCAGTCTGGACAGAATTCAAACCCAGATCCCAGTTCAAAAGAATGTGCTCAAGCCCATTACAATAATTTGGTTCCCTACCAATTCCCCACTAAATTTAATATTTTTGAATTTTTGGTCTAGAATTTTGATGGCTCCACACATTCAAACCACAGGTCGCTTCTGCCCACCGGCACTCACAACTTCGACCCCCAAATTTCAGGTGCAGGGATTGTTTGGCAGGCAGGCACGAATGATTTTCTGCACCTTTATATCTTTTGAGAAGCCTAGCTGAAGGCCATTGGTCAAAAGTGCATGACACCACCAAAGCTGAAAAGAATAATCTAAAAGATGAGGCAAAAGAGGAAGTATTGATTACACAAGGGCACATTTGAGCTTTAAACATTTGTAATTTGTAGGAGGAAAAGAAGAATGAAGAAAGTAAAGAATTAAAAATTGGATGAAGAGTTGAGGAACAAAATGAGTGGGGAAAATAAAAAAATAAATTAAATTCAAAGGAATGATTATAAACGGAGACTGCGGTAATTAGGGAGAGTATACAAAGGGTCTCAGCGACATTGAAACATCTTTGGGAGGTGTGCGTAATTATACCTCAATGATCCAAGAAGATCTACCATCTAACTGTGAATTTTCACCTAATTGCCAGCAGACATATTGACTGCTAATATTCAAAAATCAGCCACAATTAGGTTGATAATACAGTAGTAACTAATCACATATCTACCATGTGTTAAAAATGCACTTCTCCCTCAAAAGTAGTGAAATAATAATATGTACGCATAATCTTGACAATGATTGATCTTAGAATGGAAGTCCACAATTAATAGTTTTTTACATCTTGGATGGTTGCAGACAAAGGGCATTAAGATGCAGGGAGGCTTCCACTCACTGCAGACACTATGATGACTAAAAACAGTCTTGGCAGAAAGGTCTCAACATGCTTTCTAATTAATGAATATCAATGTCTCAGACTTCAAGTCTGCTCCCTTATGTGGCATTATAATCAATCAGTTCCTGGAAACTTGCCAGAATCTATTCTGAACTGTCAGTAGAATATTCCATCTGAACATTGTGTATAACATTGCAAAATTTTGCAGTAGCCAAATTTGGCTACTATCATTTTTTCCCAATAACGAAATAGAAAGTTGATAGCATTTGGCCACTAGGCTTCTGCTCCATGGAAATTCTTCAGGGAAATTACAACTTTAAACAACTGTTGGAAACAATATGCGATATCCTGCAACATCTTTAATAACTATATTTCAGTACTGTGATAGTTATGTACTTTATACCGGAACTGATCTGATCACCTCCAGACAGCAGCCTTAGAATTTACTGTGAAAAATATCCCAGTGAGTGATGTCAGACTTGATAATGTGTGACTGTCTGGAGATAGCTACATACATTTAAACAGCTGTTTGAATGAAACCCAGCAGAACGACAGCAATAAGATTAAAAAATAAACTTATTCTTCATTCGGTCCTCGGGTTCAATACAGAAACATATATTTTTAAAATTATTTCCAGATGTGGATAGAAAGTTACTCCTGCATATGATTAGAAAAGGGGTAACTTTACAGGTAAGTATTATCAATGATCCCCACATATTGCTCAACTCACTTACCCTGGAGATTAGGGACGTTAAGGAAGTTGCGGAGAGTTCATGATACTGCAAATTGTATATGGTCGCCTGGAAGGATGACCACCTTTCGTAGATTCCTATGTTTAATTTCCTTTTATGTAAAAGGTCTTACTTTTTCAAATATTTATATTTATGGGGCTTATGGAAAATAAATGGTGCAGACTGAAGAGAAACTGCCCCAAATCAGTCTAAAGAGTCCGATTTCACCAACAGGAATGTTATGGAATGGTGCATTTCCAAGAAGATTCCCTTGGCTAATGCCCATCCTTGGTCCATCTTCACTGCTCCAACAGCAGCTAGATACCTAAACACAGATGATTTTACACCCAAAACAAAACGCCCTTAATTTATTTACTAATGCAAGAACTCTAAAACAGGTGTATGTTAAACTATAATAATGCGGAGATGCCGGCGTTGGACTGGGGTGGACAAAAATGAGAAGTCACACAACACCAGGTTATAGTCCAACAGATTTATTTAAAATTACAAGCTTTCGGAGCTATTGATCGCCCCTTCTTCAGGTAAAGTTACTGTAACTTTACCTGAAGAAGGGGCGATCGATAGCTCCGAAAGCTTGTAATTTTAAATAAATCTGTTGGACTATAACCTGGTGTTGTGCGACTTCTCAAACTATAATAAGGAATAGTTTTACACCAAGCTGTAAAAAAAGACACCTTGTGGTATAATGCCAGGCAACAGTTGAATGTCTCAAAGTTAAACGGTGTCATTCACTTTTGTATCTCCAGAAAGACCTGAATATATTAAATGTATCCAATAATAATGAAAAGAGTTACCAAAAAATAGCAGAACTCCCAAAAAAACAAGCAGCAATCTGTGGTGAATTAACTCTCTATCCAGTTCCACAAATTTCAATAGCCACATTTTAATAGCCAATAACAAAGTTGGATTTTACAGCCAAAAGTCAAAATTGTTATTAATATTAATTGGTTGAAAAATAGGAGACAAATACACTGCATCATAAGGTAATAGATTATCAGCTAGAAATTTGTTTGCCCCCCAAAAATGGGCAGGGGGATGGCAATGCAGGACCAACCTGCGCCCATTCAAAGTAATGCAGGCAGCACTCTAACTTCATGCTGCCTGCTGAACACGCTGCTGAGTGGCTGAACGCTCAGCAGGGGGCCCAAGTTCGTGCGAGGCTAACACCAATTAAAGCTAGCCTGCACTACTTAAAGGCAGTCTGCGCCTCTGAAAGGGGAGGTGCTTTCTGCCTGCGCCAGGTTATTCCACTGGCTGGGAAATAGAGTCAGATCAGGAAAAAGGATTACTGATGTCAAAACAGGGGAGAGAGTGTGCTCCAAGTTTCTCCAATGCGGCACTGATGACCTTGCTGCAGGAGGTCAACACAAGGAGAGTGGTCCTGTTTCCACAGGAGGCCAGGAGGTCCTCCAGACAAATGTGGAAAAGGCAATGGGAGCAGATAGCTGGCATGGTCAATGCCAGCAGCGTAACCCCGAGGACCTGGACTCAATGCAGGAAGAAGTTTAATGACCTCACATGAGTGGTCAAGGTCAGTGAATGCATCTTCAAAGGCCATATCCCACCATCTGCACCACTAACCTCAGACACTGCTCAATGCACCACACTCCCATCACTCACCTACCAACAATCTCTACCAAACACAACTCATACTTTACATTCATAGCTTCACCTCACCCTCACACACTTACCACAGCTGCAAACCTCACACCCACATCTCACAGCTTGCACACACTATCAGCTATTCAACCATGACAGGCATATCACCCAAACACATTGCACCACACTCACTGACACACTTCCCTTTCTCTTGCAGGACAAGGTTGCTCACAACGGGAGGCAGCAGGATCTAACCAGTGGGGGACAGGCATGCCTGCATAACCTAAGCCCGATGGAGGAGATGGTGCTGGCCATTATTGGGAGGGCCATCACTGAGACTGTGGCCAGCGGCGGGGCTGAAACAATAAAAGATGATGGTATCCTCATTCGTAATCTTCCTTGTCACAACCCAGTTCCCTCTCATCCCACAATCTCTTCTGATTTACAAGCTGCACATGGTGTAAGCATGTACTTCTTGCTTTCCCCCGCCTTCCCTCACCACAACCTTACCCTTGTACCTTTCTCCTTTCAGATAGCCAAGAACTGACACCTAGCCAGGCACTGGTGAAGGAGCATGAAATTGAAGAGCACCAAGACACAGAAGATGATGAAGACACAGCACCATCACCCATCATTCGATTTCACTCTCGCAGCCACCAGCTTAGATATTGACACTCTGCACGTACTTTAAAGGATAGCTTAGACATGGGATCTGCACGTGTTGAGACACCGGGCATGAGTGGCCTGCAGCCAGGACAGGGGAAAAGGGTAGCGCAAGTGCCACATCCCGGAGGGCGAGGTCGCACACGAGTTTTGTTGCAGAGGACTCAGATGAGGACTTCGATGGGGCGGCCTACAGAATAGCGTTGATGGGTATGCACAATGAAATGCTTGGTGCATTGGCAGGTCTGACAAAAAGCCTGAGTGCAATGTCAAGGAACATGGAGGAGTCCAGCACCAACTTTGCACAGGGTTTTGCACAGAGCTTGGAGCCCATTATTTCCAGCATGGAAATGATGTGCAACTCCATTAGTGCACTTGTGGACCCAACCATGATGCAGCGTCTGATGGCCAATGTCTCAGCTTCCATTGTAGCTAAAGCAGAAACCACCCAACATCTGGGTGCTGCAGTGGAAGCTCAGACTTCTGTCATGCAAGCTCAGACTGCTCTCTTACGGGCTCAGCTTGCTGCCACGCAAGCTCAGACTGCTGCCATTGTTTCTGTATTTACCAGTGTGGAAAGGGGCTTGCAGAGTGTCACAGCAATCCAGCAATCTGTCCTCCAACAGATGGCTAGGAATGCTGAGGTGCTGCTCCAGGGGCAGTGGTTCCGTGGAGCATGAACCTGCTGTCCTCGCTCAGGATGACAGTATTCGTCCTCCCACCAGTGTCACTCCGCCAGTGCCCTTGCTGCTGCCTGTCAACCAGCCAGCCCAGACTGCTGCCACCCATGCTGAGGTGGTGCAGTCTACAGCCCAGCCTTCTAGGCCCAGAGCTGCTCGAGGTCATCCTCCAAAGCCATCTGCAGTCTTCCACCAGCGATGCTGCAACCACTGGGGTAGCACTTCATAGGAGCACTAGGATAGGCAAAGGCACACAGAAGACAGGCAGTAAGGGAATGAACAAGGATGATTAGTTAACTTTGTTATGTAATATTTGATGGATTGATATATAAAGTTGGTTTGGAATGTTTCTTTTGTGATGGCTTTTATTGTAGCATTGTGGCCAAGAGGACGCTGTGATGGTCAGTAACAGAGGGAAGCTAAGTTGTGGGACTAATGTTGAATGAGGAATTGGGGTTGTGGTCACTGGTACCGCAGTCAGATAAGTCGATCACAGACAGCCCGGGCAGAAAGGAACTATCTGGGTTGCCGCCTCCCTTTCGCTTCCTCCTCTTCCACTTCCTCAGCTGGTCGCTGTATGCCTGGTGGCAAGGGCTGTGCCCTCATGATGGCGAGATTGTGGAGCATGCAGCAGACCATGACAAACTTGAAATGCACTCTGGTGAGTACTGCCGGGCTCCTCCATAGCGGTCCAGACAGCGGAAGCATTGTTTAAGGACGCCAATGGTCTGCTCTATCAGATTCCGTGTAGCTGCATGGCTTTCATTATATGCATGCTGCCCACGCGTGCATGGGTTGTGCAGTGGAGTCATGAGCTAGGTGGTCAGTGGATAGCTCTTGTCGCCCAGTTAGCCATCCTCTGGTTTGTCATGGTGGCTCAAAGACTGAGGGAACAGCCAACTGGCACAGAATAAAAGCATCATGACTGCTGCCAGGATACCGGGCATTCACCATCATGATGTGCTGAGCAAGGTTACACACCAGCTGCACATTCAGCGAGTGGTAACTTTTGCGGTTGTGGTACATCTCAGCATTTAGATGCCGGGCCCGCAAAGCCACGTGCCTGCAGTCGATGGCGCCCTGTACCATGGGGAAGCCCGCTATCCTGGCAAAGCCACATGCATGCAGTCAATGGGGCCCTGCACCATGGGGAAGCCGTCTATCCTGGCAAAACCATGTGCACGCTCCGCCTGCTTCTCTCAGTCGGAGAGAAGACAACAAACTCCGCTCTCCTGGCATAAAGAACCTCTGTCACCTCTCTTATGCAGCAGTGGACGGCAAACTGCGCGACGTTACAGATGTTGCCTGCTCCAGCCTGGAAGGATTCCGATGCAAAGAAATTCAGGGCCACGGTCACCTTCTCAGCCACTGGCAGTGCTGTCCTTGCCCTGGTGAGGCTGCAGGTCTGGTTGCAAGAGATGGCAGAGTTCTGTGAGAATCTCCTTCATAAAGCGCAGACGCCTAATGCACTGCTCCTGGCTCAGGCTGAGGTAAGAGAATTGCTCTTGGAAGACCCTAGGTGGGTAAGGCCTCCTGCTCCTTCTCCTCCTCCTCCTCCCTCTGCGAGCAGCTTGTCCTCTTCTTGGCTGCCTCTGCTCCATCTCTCTGTCATGCTGCAGGCCAAGGGAGATGACAACTAGAGCACCCATGACTGGGATAAAGTGGTCTGACCAGAACCCTTGAAGTCAGAATGAAGGCCTTCTCCACTTGCAGCACCACTCCCTGTCACCTCACCAACTTTAAACAACTCTGAAAAGCACTAAAGACTTCTACAAACTTACACAATCCCAGTTGAAATTAATCAGCAACTAACCTGAGAGTGGTTGCTGATCCCTTTAAATATCGCTGGTGGGGGGTCCTTCCTGCTGTTGAACGCATGTTCAGCTGTGCGGTTAAGACAGGGCGTTAGCTCCAGCGTGGAGGACAAAAATGGCAGTGCTGGCATCAAATCAGCATTGCACACTGATTGATGTCACGGTCTGCCAGCTTTACATACTTCTAGCGCACGCTCCTAACGCTCACTCTACCACCTTCACCAAAATGGCATCCAGTGCAGCCTGCACCCGAAGTGTGCACACGCGGCGCGGACACCATTTTTGACACTAAATGGCATCCATAGTGCCTAAAGATTGGGCGCTACAGAGCTGAATTTCTAGCCCATAATAGTAGCTGTGTCTGCGATTCCCTGTATGGTGAGTTTCTAATGTTTCTAATGCCGGGCCACTGGCAAAGCATGAAGAGCAGCTCATTTGCTTTCTAGGAGGGTAAAAAAATCAGTGGATGAGTTACTCTGGGCTATTCTAACAAACATCTGAGCTGTTGATTACAGAGCACTGTTCTCAGAAGTCTGGAAGAAGTTTACCTGCCACCAAACCTGGTCAGTGAAGTGTGTGTATATGGGGAACCTAAAGAAAGAGAGGAAGAGAATAATTCAAAACATAGAGAGATACTCCTGGTGAATTAACAAAAGGAAAAAAATACCTGTCTAACAAAAGCAATCTTTTGCTTATTTCATAAATTGTCTGATGGATATTGAGTGGCATATGGTTAAAGTTCCTGCAAGACTAGAATTGGTTTCAATACAACAGAAGGGGATTTAAATAACACAGTAGATTAGCACACTCTCCCTTTTTACCTTTGGGACCTTGAATCGAATCCAGACCAAACTGATGAAAGACTTCTCCTGTACAGGTCCTACGTGACATGGGTTTCTGAAGACCATAAAATAGGGATATGATAAAAGACTGTTTGCACTGCCAAAACCTGCATTCTCCACAGACGATGTTCAACTGCCCCATCATGAGCTCTATCCAATATTCTTTGTGAGGTGACTAACTATATTAAACCTCTAGGATGATAAAGCTCATTTGATCTCAGAAGATAATTAAATAAATTACAAGATATTATTCTAACCTTACATTTAACCCTATTTAAGTGTTGCCAGTTAGATTACATTCCACAACCAAACTTCCAGCAGCATTGGAATCATGGCCTCGAAATTTGACAGCCTCACACCCATTTTTAAGGCACTAAATGGGCGCCTAAGCCAGGAAGTGCACGCTCATTATGAGCCAGATGTGCACCACCCACCATATTGGTATAGGCAAAAATATAGGCATCCAGGGCTCATGTCTGAAACAGGCGGTAGGCCCTTTGCATATACAAATATGTGGCGGTTCATGTTTCCCGCTGTGTTCGCATCCCAAATCGGGCGCAAACTAATTCCTATGCCAATATCTCAGGAAATTATAGCCATATGGCCTGTCATTTTCTATACATTGGGTCAGAATTTGCTGGCAAAATAATGGCGGGTTTAATGGGCACACCATTATTAATATGGTTAGCACTGTTGCCTCACAGCGCCAGGGACCCGGGTTCGAATCCGGCCTCGGGTGACTGTCTGTGTGGAGTTTGCACATTCTCCCCGTGTCTGCGTGGGTTTCCTTCGGGTGCTCCGGTTTCCTCCCACAGTCCAAAGATGTGCGGGTTAGGTTGATTTGGCTATGATAAATTGACCCTTAGTGTTAGGGGGGATTAAATACGTGGGGTTACGGGGATAGGATGGGATATGTTAGGGGGAATTAAATATGTGGGGTTACGGGGATAGGGTGGGATATGTGTTGGTGCAGGCTCGATGGGCCGAAATGGCCTCTATCTGTACTGTGGGGATTCTGTGATTCTGTGATTCTGTGAATGTGTAGGTCATCCAGCAATTTGTGGCGAGGAGGAGATACCCCGTGAGTTGCAAATCGGCACAAATTGCTGGATGATTTGCACCGCTCCGCCGTTAGCCTTGCAAAACAGCAGCTCACTGTCAACCTCCCCATGAGTTGCATGGAATTGCTGCATTTGCACAGTAATTACCAATTGAACTTGCCGCTGAAAGTTAGGGTTGGTACTTAACAGCGTAAATACCCTTTTTAATGACGAGATTTATGTTCCTGAAATGCCACTGAACCTCTCCGGCCCAGAAAGGGAACTATTAAAACTGTGGAGTTTCATTCCAACAGGTAGTAAATAGTTTTTTAAATTATCATTTTAATTTATTTTTCTTACTTTACCTTTCTAGCTCTTTTTTCTCTCTCTTAATCCAATTTTTCTTTCCCTCTCTTTATTTCTCTTCCTGTACCTGATTTTACTCTAGTTCACCCTATTTCCTTCTCCATCGTACCTCTGTTTATTTCTCAATCCTTAAATCTCATTGGTTAAGGAGATAGACTGTTAATCCCGCTGTTCACCAAGGTCCCAGAAGCCCCACTGATCCCGCTGTACCGTTAATCAGCTCACACTTCCAGCAATTTGTGGCGTAATTTTATTACGAGCTGATGGTTGAGGGAAATAGTTCAACTAACGGGGCGCGCCGCAATATGCCCCACTCAAGCAAAATCTGAATCATTAATTGTAATGAACTGAAAATTATAGGCTGCGCACCCATCATTTTCCGAGATGCATTCCCTGCCAGCGCTGCTCCCACTGGAATTGCCACATCGCAGAATCAAATCTATTGTTTTTTATCTCATACTTGAGAGATGTTAATTTTCTACTCGTGCTCTGGTTCAGTTTTGTCCAATAAGGTTAAACATGTGGCTAATTGCATTTCTGATTAATAAGTAAAAAATGAGAAATGGACCCCATCGTTGGCATGTGATCTCAACACTGATATTTGCATGGCGTGCACATTCATTGGTAAAATGGTAAGACGAAAGACAGAGTGTGCAAGTGTTTTTTGATTGTTGTGAGTATTTTACTTCTTTGGTTACTAAATGGCAGTAGATGTTTGTTAAGTAAATATAGACAGATGTAAAGTATTGTGTGTATGTAAGGCGTTTTCTACTAAAATTAGTGCTCGTGGCTAAAACGGTGTCGCCATAGCCACACCTGTGGCTAATCAGTGATTTCTATTGGACAACCCTGCTCTATTTCTATAATCACAATCATATGTTTAATAACCTTATTACATCTGTATTATTTGATTAACCTCACTGATAGTGCTAGGAGCAGTACAATTGGTTGCAAATTATGCCCCTAGGTTAGGGAGGAGAAAAATCAGCCCTGTTTCCTCCTTCTGATTGCTATACTAGAAATGCACATACCTGGATACTGGCTCGGCACAGGTCTTAGACGACATGTTACACAATTGAATAGGACTATCAAAGCTCACGTATGAACACTTAGGCGAGGTACAGGAGTGAACCAACCATGGAACTGTATCCCAGTGAGGGAGTCAACACCTTCAGGACAAGATGGGGAGGGGAATTGGAGAGAATAAAAAAGTTCTTTAAAAGACTCATGTCGAAACATGCCCAATGCCTTTAGCAATCAATGTATGTTGCACCCACTCTATAACATTTAAAAGACAATTTTAGTTACCTTCTGAAAATAATCTAGTGCTTTAATGAAGTGTGACCTATTGCTTCTTGAACTACCTTTAGTACTTGTAATGTGCTCTTTAGATGAGGTTGTTGGTGTTACATTTTAGGATTTTTAGGAGTCACACTTGGCCAATATTATACCTGACCAGGCACCAAAAGTAATAAAAATGTTCCACTCCCTAGTGCCGTACACATACAATATATTAATGAAGAGAGGAACAATTAAACAAAAATAGTTTAAAAGAAAAAAATTCTATTAACTTTTCAATGATATTTAGGAATAGAATTTAGAGATGTGTTGAGACAGAAGGTTTCAGTGAGATAACACTGCCTCCTGACAGTTCCAGTGGGTTTTAGTGAGATACCACTGCCTCCTGACAGTTCCAGGTGGGTTTTAGTGAGATACCACTGCCACCAGACAGTTCCAGCTGGGTTTTAGTGAGATATCACTGCCTCCTGACAGTTCCAGGTGGGTTTTAGTGAGATATCACTGCCTCCTGACAGTTCCAGGTGGGTTTTAGTGAGATACCACTGCCTCCTGACAGTTCCAGCTGGGTTTTAGCGAGATACCACTGCCTCCTGACAGTTCCAGGTGGGTTTTAGTGAGATACCACCGTTCCCAGACAGTTCCAGGTGGGTTTTAGTGAGATATCACTGCCTCCTGACAGTTCCAGGTGGGTTTTAGTGAGATACCACCGTTCCCAGACAGTTCCAGGTGGGTTTTAGTGAGATACCACTGCCTCCTGACAGTTCCAGGTGGGTTTTAGTGAGATACCACTGTTCCCAGACAGTTCCAGGTGGGTTTTAGTGAGATACCATTGCCACCAGACAGTTCCAGCTGGGTTTTAGTGAGATATCACTGCCTCCTGACAGTTCCAGGTGGGTTTTAGTGAGATATCACTGCCTCCTGACAGTTCCAGGTGGGTTTTAGTGAGATACCACTGCCTCCTGACAGTTCCAGCTGGGTTTTAGTGAGATATCACTGCCTCCTGACAGTTCCAGGTGGGTTTTAGTGAGATACCACCATTCCCAGACAGTTCCAGGTGGGTTTTACTGAGATATCACTGCCTCCTGACAGTTCCAGGTGGGCTTTAGTGAGATACCACCATTCCCAGACAGTTCCAGGTGGGTTTTAGTGAGATACCACTGCCTCCTGACAGTTCCAGGTGGGTTTTAGTGAGATACCACTGCCTCCTGACAGTTCCAGGTGGGCTTTAGTGAGATACCACTGCCTCCTGACAGTTCCAGGTGGGCTTTAGTGAGATACCACCATTCCCAGACAGTTCCAGGTGGGTTTTAGTGAGATACCACTGCCTCCTGACAGTTCCAGGTGGGGTTCAGTGAGATACCACTGCCTCCGGACAGTTCCAGGTGGGTTCAGTGAGATACCACTGCCTCCTGACAGTTCCAGCTGGGTTTTAGTGAGATATCACTGCCTCCGGACAGTTCCAGGTGGGTTCAGTGAGATACCACTGCCTCCGGACAGTTCCAGGTGGGTTTTAGTGAGATACCACTGCCTCCTGACAGTTCCAGTGGGTTTTAGTGAGATACCACTGCCTCCTGACAGTTCCAGGTGGGCTTTAGTGAGATACCACCATTCCCAGACAGTTCCAGGTAGGTTTTAGTGAGATACCACTGCCTCCTGACAGTTCCAGGTGGGTTTTAGTGAGATACCACTGCCTCCTGACAGTTCCAGGTGGGTTTTAGTGAGATATCACTGCCTCCTGACAGTTTCAGGTGGGTTTTAGTGAGATACCACTGCCTCCTGACAGTTCCAGGTGGGTTTTAGTGAGATACCACTGCCTCCTGACAGTTCCAGGTGGGTTTTAGTGAGATATCACTGCCTCCTGACAGTTCCAGGTGGGTTTTAGTGAGATATCACTGCCTCCTGACAGTTCCAGGTGGGTTTTAGTGAGATACCACTGCCTCCTGACAGTTCCAGTGGGTTTTAGTGAGATACCACTGCCTCCTGACAGTTCCAGGTGGGTTCAGTGAGATACCACTGCCTCCGGACAGTTCCAGGTGGGCTTTAGTGAGATACCACCGTTCCCAGACAGTTCCAGATGGATTTTAGTGAGATACCACTGCCTCCTGACAGTTCCAGGTTGGTTTTAGTGAGATACCACTGACTCTGATGACCTTTGTTTCAAATGGCCTCTGTTCTATTTTTGGACTGCAATCTAGAAATTGCTGTGTGGGATTATTAGCGCACAAATCCTCACTACAGGCTTATGATATGTTCCTTGTCCCTTATTTTCTCAGAGAATTAAAATAAATCTGCTGACGCCTCTGTTAAAATAACAAAATAATGTCATATGAACTCATCAAGCTTTGTACATTAATATCACACAGTAATTTCGCAACTCTGATTATCTCACGTGAAGAGGAATTAAGATTTTAAAAGTTATAAATCTGCAGAATTTTAAGGGTATCTGGATGAAAGTGCAGAGGATATAAATTAAAATAATCTGCTAAATGTTATTCAGAACCACTCACCTCAAATTAATTCTGAAGAATAATATAGATAGCCTTATGATGTTTGGGTGGATCTTAGGTATCGGCATCTGTAAAGATGTAAACAGTGCAGATACAATCCTGCTTTCCTGATTCATAACTAGTTTGGCTCCCTCTCATGGTTCAGTTGGCCAAATAGTCTCTGACACTCAAAACCAAGCCGCTCACCAAAAGAATGGTTACTTGGGTAAGGCATTGGAGGGTGAATATTGCCCATGAAACCTTTCCCAAGGATGAATTGCCACAGTGAGGGGAGAAAGAGAGAAAAATTAGAGGGGGGAAATTTAGGCCTGAGACTGATGAAAGTTAATATGGATAAGTGTAAAGTACTGATTTAAAAAAATGGAATATAAATATTCGGTGAATGGTGTTGAAATATCTAAGAATGAAGTTAAAAGAGATGTACGGTTACAGTACAGCCACGTTGGACATGTCCAATCACTACACAGCAGCAATCAAGAAAGCAAATAGAATGCTGATTCTGCATAACCAAAATAGTAGAGTACAGGTTGGAGGAAGTCATGCTCAAAATGTATCATGCTCTTGAGAACATCTTGGTTACTATGTCTCAGTCTGATCACCAACACACAAGGGAGACATTCAAGCTCTGGAGGCTGTTCATGGCTGATCCCTAGCATCAGAGGACTGAGTTACAAGGAAAGACTGAAGAAACTTGGGGCTTTTCAAATTTGAAACAAGGTAACTAAGAGGTGACCCTGTAGAGGTATATAAGGTAATAAACAATAGAAAAGGTAGATTCAGAACTCTACTTCGAACTAAACCATGACAGTAAGACACAAGTTCAAACTAGTGAAAAGCAAATTTAAGACTGATGTCAAGTTCTTCATGCAAAGAATGATCACCACATGAATAGACCACTAGGTAGGATAATGGAGGTTAAAACCCTGGAATCATTTAAGAACAGATAGATACTGTGAAAAGGATTTTGATGTCTTTCTGGACGGATAACCTAAGATAGGCTGAATTGTCTTGCTCATTTTTATATGAACATTTTGTACCTAGTGGCAGAATCAGGTACTCTCAGCTGAGGTATAAATGCAGGGTTCACTTCAGATGAGAGTGCCTGATGTCTTGTGAGATATAGCCTGCATTCAGAGCTCCCCCTGTATCACTTTCACAATATCACTGAATGATACAGTAAGAAGAATGTGCCATAGTGCTGCAGCAGGATATTTCCATTCCCATACTGTTTTGCCTGAGTCAATGCCAGTTATGCAATATTTAAAGACAGTTTGTTCTGCTGACTCACATCCATTGGGACTTGGGTTGAGACTGACCACACTCATTTCACTAAAAGCTCTAAACACCCATCATAAAGAGGAAATTTTAATTGTTTGTCTTTAATCCTGGGCAGAAATAAATTGGGAACTGGTCAGTAATATAGTTGGTTTCACATTAACTTTAATGACCTAACTTCCAGGAGTCAGAAAGTACTCTGGTGATAATGGAAGATCTGAGTAATTGTCTCCACCCAGTCTACATGGATTGAATTTGAACTCAGAATACTATAAGTAAAAGGGCAATGTTCTAACACTTTTCACAACACAGACCTCTCAGGTATTCTCAGATCTAGTCCTCACTAGTCCAAAACCACATTAAGGATTAGTGTGATATACTGATGTTAAAGTGGTTGATAGGCATTCTAGTGTATATTATTATTTACTGAACGTCAGAAACTGTAGCACTATTATTTTCAAGATAAATGTCTTCAATTAAAAAGCAGCTATTAACTCCTTGCACACTGAAAACCCTTTTGAGAGTTTAAGTTGGACCCATCTTTCCCTTTACTAAATGGGCCAAAATTTGGTGCCGCTGGGCATCTGCATCATGTGCCGTTAGACTTTTTCCTGCACCCTTCAGCTCAAAAAATTTTTGCCCACAAAGTTGCTGGAACTACGAGCTGATAACGGCGCGAGGAGGTCAACAGGGCATCTGGGACCCTGATGAATGATGGGACCAAAAGTGTATCTCCTTAACCAATGAGATTTAAGGATTGAGAAATAAGCAGAGGAAGGTCTGAGAAGTAGGATGAATTGGAGTGGGTAAATTCAATTTTAAATCAGGTACCAAAAGAGAAATCGAGTGAAAGCAAGATTGGATTAAGAGAAAGAGAGAAAACAGACAGAAAAGAAAAGTAAGGAAAAAAATTGAATTTAAAATTTGACATTTTTAAAATCTCCAACAATTCACTACTTGAAGGAATGAGACTTCACATTTTTAATCGTTCACTTTCTGGGCCAGAGAGATTGATTGGCAGTCATTAACAATTATCATGTTGTTAAAAGAGTATTGCACCATTAATTACTAGATTTAACTTACTGTGGCAAGTGGTGATTTGTAATTCACAGGGTATCACTTCCCCGCCACAAGTTGCTGGGCGATTTGTACATTAATAACGGCGCATGTCGTATTTTTTCAGCAAATTCCGGCCCAAACTATTTTTCTAATTTCTTCTTATTTTCCATCTAATTTTCTCCCCTTACCCTTCCTCTCCAAACATGCAACTCATACTAGGATACAGTTCTACACCGGCTGCAGTGGCACTAAAGTACCTCACCCAAGTGGCATTCTCCATATGTGTGCTTGGACAGTGAATCCCTGAAATTCCTGGAGCCAGAGAGGGCAGAAAGTCTCATTTTCATCAGAAATTTGGGAAGAAACCTGGGTAGGCCAGGATTCCGTCCCTTTAAATTCTTATTTTGTTCCTTCTAAGCTTCAAATAAAACCATACTCTTCATAACATCCTCACTGTGTTGAAATCAAGATTTATCGTCTGTTCTCTTATTCTGACTCATTCTCTCCCAGGATCGCAAATTAGGGAACTCCTTTTCCCTCAGTTTTCCTTCCTCCTACAATATTCAGGCTTTTAATACATAAGTTTGATGTCCTCTAATCACTACTTCCTTACTTTTTTGATTGCTTTTACTTTTTTCAGCCTTGGCGATGTTCTTCACATTTGACCTTGACCCTTCACCTTGGATTCTTGAAAAAAAGAACATAAATGACACTGACAGAGACCAGGATGATTCAATGTTCAATTTCTAATTGGTGTTGAGTTAGCCTAACACTAGTTAGCTCGTTATGAAGTATCAACCTGCCTCATTTGGTAGCTCTTTCAAGTCAGAAGGTTGTGGGTTCAAGAACCACTCTAGGTTTTGAGCATATAATCTAAGCCAAAACTTCAATGCAATACTGAAGGAGTGCTACATTGTTGGAGGTATCACCCTTTTGATGAAACGTTAAACCAAGGCCATGTCTGGTAATTCAGGTAGATGTTAAGAATCCCGTGGCACATTTTGAAGAAAAGCAGGGCATTTCCTGATGTCTTGACCAACATTCCTCCCTCAACGAACACCACCAAAAATAGATTACTGGTCATTCATTGTATTATTCTATGTTGAATTTTGCTGTATCCAAAATGGTTGCCACATTTGCTACATAGCAGTCACTGCACTTCAAAGTAATTAATTCTTTGTAAAACACAGTGTTACTTCTGAGAAATGTGATAAGGCGTTATGTGAAACAAAGACACAGAATTTCCTCAGAGCTGCTACCGCTCCATCGACATGTATAAAAAGAGTTTCTGCACATTTCCAGCGAAGTTATGGTGGCGGAGCAGAAGCAGCTCTGAGGAAATTCTTGGCCCAAGTATTTCTTTTCCCACTTTTAGCTTACTGCAGCCAGGGAAGTGGTGGGAACATGACACTTGACCTAATTATTCCTGGATAAGTGAGCTAAACAAAGCGACCCAGTTCTCACTGCTGTCCACTGCTGGAAAGTACAGATGTGTGGACATCTCAAAAGGGTAAGATCAGGCTTCGCTCTGCTTCCTGCAATGATTGCTTAGGCGCCTGCGACTCACTGTCTACAAACACTCCAGAGGAATGGCCACCACCAGCACTAGGTAGTGGAGTGCTGTCGGTGCCAATGAAGCACACGGCAGCATGAGTGTCCACCTTCAAGAGAGGGGGTGAGAATGTTGGACACAAAACTTGAAAAACAAAAACAAAAATGTACTGCACTATCATTTGAAATTTCAAAAATTCAAATTGATTAAGTATTTTCTACCTTCCAGCCCGCAATCCACTCCAACCTCCTCGAGCACAGTGCAGATCAAGTACGTATAGCTTTGGCAACACACTCAGTTCACATGTAAGATACCATCTCCTCCAACTCACTGTTCATCGCCTATCACTGGGATTGGTAAGAGAGTGATCTGCAATAACACGCCTTACGATTTCCTTTCTGGGTGGGAAGGGTATAGAGGAAACTGTGAAAGAACCTGTGCTCAGTGCCTCCCCTCACAGCAGAACTAAGATCATCTCCTTTCAGAGTGGGAAATCTCAGGATCCAGCCTGTGATCTGACATTTGATGGCGCTAGGTGTTGGACCACCAATGTGCTGTGCCATTGCAACTCTTTTGAGATGTTTTAAAGTATAATAAATTTGGTAGGTAGGGTGAGCTCTCCAAAGTGAACAGCTGCATTCTATTCTTTTCTGCACGCTACTGCAGAAGCCATTTCACCCACAGCACGTCACAGTGGCCAACTCACAATTTCCTCTGTTTGAATTGGCAGCCTGAAAAGATGAAGATGTGTTTTTCCCTCCCCCACTATTTATATGAGCTTCCGCCATGCTTTAAGGTCAAAGCAATGCATTCAAAAATGTGTCACAAAGCAGAAAGTGGAAGGGGGGGGTGAATCCAACTTACCCTCCCACATAGAACTAAAGCTCACAATCCACTCCAACCCCCCCTCATGTACAATGCCAATCAAGTGTGTGCAGCTTTGGCAACACGCTCAATGCACATGTGTAAGATATCAGTGCATGAAGGACCATGCAAACACAATATGAACTGACTGAACCTGACATCTAAATGTGTGTTAAAGCATTTTCTCTCTTTTTTTCTTACCTAGAAATAAAGAAAATAAATAGAAAATGTCAGGAAGGAAATTGCTTTGTGTGATGCAGCACAGATGCTGCAGCCATTTCAACAGAGGTTCAGCTTATTTTTTTAAATGCAATAGGAAATTACATATGTGTATTTCTTGAACATTCTTGTTCAATATGCCACCAGTACTCCCAGAAGACAGGAGCACTGTGCCGCGTGGCGGTGGCAGCAGCCATGTTTAATTCAAGATGGTTGTTTTTAAAACCAAGAACAAATTGCTTCAGCATTGTCTGCCACTGCATAAATTCATTCTCTTTTAACTGCGCACTTCTAAAAACGTACATCCCAGCAAAAAGAGGAAGCAGATTTTTTTTTCATGGTTTACACTCCAGCAAAATGCATTTACAACTAACTTTGAGAGGTTGGAGGTGCTCCAGTCTAAATAGATAATGCACTTGCTTAAAACCTGTTCTATCTTTAACTTATTCCAGTTCTGACGAAGGGTCATCGACCTGAAACGTTAACTCTCCACAGATGCTGCCTGACCTGCTGAGTATTTCCAGCATTTTCTGTTTTTATTTTAGATAATGGATGAGTTAGTTTAGAAAAGTGCTGTGATGCTTGGAAAACAATGAGCACCTTTACCTATTTGAGATCAGGCCCCATTAATTTGTGAACATGAGTGTGAGACGGGCAAGAGGTGACACCGGCAGGATACAGGAGATTTTGTGTGTGTCTTGTCCTGTACGTGCTCTCACTTCTAGAAATGGCCTGAAGTTCAATTTAAACAAATGGAAACATGAAACTGCAAGTGTGATTCATCAATGCTCAGCTAGTCATTGGTTTGTTGGCAACTCCACCTCGGTATAAATTTATAGGAGACTCCCTTGTTCCAACCTCGCCTCATTTCAGTCAGACATGCACCCAGTTTAAACCTACTGACTCACCCATTAGTGCTGATGTTGGGATTGTGCAGAACAGCCCACAATTAGCCTATAGGGCAGCAATATTTGGGATGACTGACAAAGAAAGGGAGGAGCAAAGGCATTATACAAATGAAATAAATTATTTTAAAGTGGTGATGCCCTTGTGAAAAGTTGTTCGGGAAAACTTTTCTTATTTTGATCACAATTACTTCACTCTGAAGTATATTCGCCCCCATATCATTGTCAAAAGGCTGGTGGCAATGCATTCACACATTTTATGGTGAATTATACTGCTGGCTATGTGACTTGTAACAAGCACATGGCTCTGTTGTTCACCTAGTAAGGGATGAAACCAGCACTTGTCTAATGTCTAGTGACCAACTAGGAACTATCCTTCTTGGTGAGTCTTTCTATCCTTCAAGTGGGATTTTTGCAGTAAAAATGTCTTCAAGATGATATACTTGTTTGATGGAAAGTCAGAGTGAAATTAACCCTCTGTGGCAGACCCTTTAATCCAATACCTGAGCATGGGTCCAGAGCACTCTAAGGCACTGTCAATAATTAGCTAGCCAGCTTGGCATATAAAGGTCACTGGGGGCTTGGATTCTTCCCACACAGCTCCAGATAGCCCTGTAAGCCAATGCCGTAACAGGAAGAGTGATCCGACCTGGACCAGCAGTTGAAAGTATTCTGTGCTGGAGAACTGTGCAGTTTTAGCTGATTAAACTCTAACAGTGCCCCAGAGTAGACATGGACATATTTAAGCCTTTGCTCTTACCAACCTGCACCTAAGCTGTCTGGACTTGGTTAAGTGGGATGTGCTCCCTCAGGGAGAGTGTGTTTACTGTATATCAGGCAAACAGAAACTCTACCTGTGTGGATTTCTCACTAGGTTTGTTTGGAGATGCTTAAACATGGTGATGGGTTTCTGTATGTATCAGACAGGCAGCCGAACAAAAAAAAATGACTGTATTGCTGTTTGTTCTTCACTCCCAATGCTTCTGTATCAGTCATTAATACTCTGAAATTGTCTCCCAAAACCAATTTGCCTCACAACCAATATCAATGCCTTCAAAAGTCTCCGAAAAAACCATTCTCTTCAACCATACCATGGGTCCGGTCCCACCCACCTCATTCTCTTCCTGAATGGTGCCTACTGCTCCCCTTGTTGAGTGTTGTGAGACAGTGTTTTAAATGAGGAACACTACACAAAAACAAGTTGTTATTGAAGTTAAGTAATGATTCATTTCAACATCATTTTCATCATTACCCTGTGTTTCTAAACAAACCAAACAATGTTTGCCAACCACTTTTCATAAAGACAGTGGCCCATTGCTTGAACAGAGCAGCCTAGAATAAATACCTTCGCCATGATTTATCCTGGGGGGTACGGGGGGTTCTCCAAATCAGCCACCATACCTTCGGCAGTAGATCAGCGGAAACTCCAGATACATGCATAAACGGAGTTTCCGCCAATGGTGGCTGATCGGGAAAAGCCCTTCCCCCACCCCAAGGAAATTCCCAGTGCTTTTTTATAACGTGCCCCATTCACTTTAATATATCATAGAATCATACTGCATAGAAGAGGCCATTTGATCCCCCATGCATGTGCTGTCTCTTTGAAAGAACTATCCAATTAGTCCCTCTCCCTGTTCTTTCCTCATAGCCCTGCAAATATTTCCTTTTCAAGTATTTATCCAATTCCCTTTTGAAACTTACTACTGAATCAGCTTCCACCACCCTTTCAGGCAATGCACTCCAGATCATAACATCTCGATGTTTATATATATTTCTGATTTCCAAAGACAGACTTGTAGAGATGACTGGCGTATTATGATAAGTTTAACAATAAAACCACAATCCTTCCTGCTTTTATGCTGTGATAAATCCTAGAAATGTCTTTGCTGATTTTCACCTTTTGCTTAAATTAAGAAAAATCAAATGTTCTTCTGTAATGTATTACAGCTCAGTGCTGGCATGCCTGTATATATTACAAGCAAATTAGTTGATAGAACACATGGAAATCTCTAACAGCTGCTTGATTCTACTCTAGAAACTTTGGCACCACTGTAATTCATTCAATTTTTCACATCAGTTTTCTTTTGTTTATAAATGGTTTTCATTCACTCCAAGCCACCCACAGACTGGTGCTATTCAGACAGGTGTTCAGTGATATTTCAGTAGGTCCATGGGGATGAAAATACCTGCTTGATTAAAAACAGCCTGGAATTGTTCCAATATATTTAAACACAAAATTGGTTTTGAAATTCCGAAAAAAAAGTTCCCACTTACTCAACACGGCTGACTCCCTCCTTTATTAACAAGCATTTAAGTGCCTTTTGTCTTCAAAATGCTACCATAATTTGCAGAATGCTTGTCATTGTCTAAATTTGCATACTTACTGTGAAAAGGATTTGAAGTAGTCTCAATTTCTCTGGCGGTAGAGTGTTTTTTTGAGGTCTACAAGAAATTGCATCTCAGCATGGAAGTACATTAGTGAACTATATGTCAGCTACTCTCCATAAAGTATGAAGCAGAAAAGAGACAGTATAAAGGAATTTGAGATTAATGTTATGCAGAGTGAAAATGTTACCAAACAGTTGAATCTGAGATTCCCCAGACAGCTTAGTGGATGGATACGCTGCCCGTGTGGTACTGAGCTAGGAGGATCTGAGGTTCAATCATTAGACTGTGCTTAGTTAGCTGATCTCAGCTAAGGTGGCAGTTAGGATGGTACAATTGGCCTCAGCATCCAAGGCAATGAAGAGGGAAAATCAGCTCGGGTTCATTCTTATGATCATTATCTAGTAACACTTGATGGAAAGTGCATGTGTGTGGACTGTTACAATTTGGCCTACTTCTTAATGTTCTTTGTTTGTGTTCTCAACAAAAGTCTGCCTCCATGGGAAAGCTGGGCATTCCTATAAACCATAACTTGCTTTTATTTGTGAAGTATCTCAGAAAGCATGCCACAATCTGAACAATAACCTCTTATACCATTGGGGTATGCACTGGAAATAGCATGGGATGGCACCATATACTCTTGATCCCTCTAAAACAGCAGAAAAACACCATGCTAATAGAATCATGTAGCTTAGGTTAAAACTGCTCATCTAAATTTATTGTAAGAAGTAAAATTATACAGATGAAAAATTAAATTAGCAGGGCAGGTCACAATAATTTAAAACTTTTACTGGTATCTGTTCAGAGTCTAAAGTAGTGAATCATTTCAAGGTACTTAATCATTGTTTAACTGAGTTTAGATGCTGTAAATGGGTTCTAACAGCCATGAAGTTCCAGCTCACCACTGTGACACAGAGCTAAATGTTTTAATCATGTGAACTGTCAAACTAACACAAGACTACAGGATATATCTCTATTAGTTAGCCTTGGAGCATAGACCTATCAATCAATTCATACTTCAAAGACATCAAGGCTGCCGCTTAGATACTCAACATCAAACATTCTTACAGGTCCAGGACAAAGGAAACCTGTCTCAATAGACAAGAGTCTACTAGTGGGACATGAGACAGAAATTATGATTAGTGACTTGGGGAAAAATTTGGCTGGTTAGCGCCTCCCACGGGTGCTAACGACTTACCACCCAGGCATGGCGATGTTAGCGTCGCTGGTGAAATTCACCTGGCGGTTTGCGGCGGTGGTAACCACTACTGCCACAATCACCTGCGCCCAGAGATCGTGACATCATCCGGCCGTGCATCACCCTGGTAGCGCCCTGGGACAGAAATTAATTTCCGTTCCCTGCCGCAGCGCCTGCCATTAGGAACGACAGGTACAGGAGGCAGTTTGCAGTCGGCTGGGAGCTGGGGGAGCGCTATTTAAAGGCGTGAACTTCCTGGGGTTTTTTGTCGGCAAACAATGCTGCCTTGTCACTTTGACAGGAGCAGACAGGCGTTTTGACCCATTTGAGGCTTTCTTGCTTGAAGGAGTTTTGTTCCTGACAAAAATTTATCAGGTTGATTTGTCTTACTTTTGATACTGCAACATTTCCAGCTTCACCATTGGAGGCAGCGGAGGCAGAGAGAGAGATTGGAAAACGTGACCCGAGGGAGGAGGGCCAACAGGGCTCTGCACAGGAGACCTTACCCTCCCAGGGTATTCCGGGAGCAGTTCTCCTACATTCATCTGTCAGAGGAGCCATGCCTTAGAAGGCTCCGCTTCAGTAAGGAGGTGGTCACAGAGCTCTGCCACCTCCTGCAGCCAGAGCTCCAGCCTCAGCTCAGGACCAGGATATCTCTCTCAATGGCAGCGAAGATCACAGTCGCTCTCAATTTCTACGCCAGCGGCTCCTTCCAGGCTTCAACAGGGGATATTGCAAACATTTCACAGTTCGCTGTTCATTGCTGCATCCGGGAGGTAACAGACGCTCTCTACAGAAGGAGAAGGGACTATATCTCATTCCCCATGACCAGAGACAAACAGCGTGAACGTGCATGTGGCTTCACTAGGATAGTGGGCTTCCCCATGGTTCAGGGCACCATTGACTGCACCCATCACAATGCAGAGGTGTTCCGCAACCACAAAGGCTACCAATCTCTGAACATGCAGTTGGTGTGCGACCACAGACAGCACATCCTCGCCGTCAATGCCCGCAATCCTGGCAGCAGCCACGATGCATCCATCCTGCGCCAGACTGGTGTGCCAGCACTGTTCCACCCACCACATCAAACTCGGCGCTGGCTGCTCAGAGACAAAGGTTATCCACTCACCACCTGGCTGATGACACCCCTCCGCAACCCCAACACTCCTGCTCAGCACACATACAATGAGAGCCATAGCGCCACCAGGAACCTGATCGAACAGACTATCGGGGTGCTAAAGCAATGGTTCCACTGCCTTGACCGCTCTGGAGGAGCCCTGCAGTACTCCCCTGACCGAGTCTCCATTTTCATTGTTGTGTGCTGCATGCAGCACAACCTGTCCATTCTGAGGGCCCAGCCATTGTCACCAGGGATTGGTGCACCACCTCAGGAGGAGGAAGAGGGAGAGGAGGAGGAGGAGGCGGAGAAGGAGGATGAAGAGGAGGAGGAGCAGCACCAACGTAGAAGGGAGCCACTCAATCTTGCTTCTGCAAGGGCCGTTCATGAACGCTCATTACACAGCGCTTTCAATAAATGAGAGAGCTCATGGCATTTGCGCAGAACAACCACATCATTACAGCCAGCTCGCAGCCCCTATCACCGGGCAAAGGTCAAATGAGAAACAACACAAAATTTGCTATGTCGAAATAAACATTTATTATTCTGCACAACTCTCTCTTATCAAACACAACCAATAATAAACAAACACAACAATTTATGAGCAAACACAACTGGTTCTTAGCAAACAGAACTATTTCTTACCAAACTGAACAATATATTTACAAGCACATCAACTTTTGTACACACACTCCCCCCATTTGCTATTAACATTTTATTTACTGGGCCTTCCTCAATGATTTCCCTCCCCATTGCAATTCCCCCCTCCCAACCCTACTGCTCCTCCGTAATGTGACCCAAGTGGCTGCAGCAAGGCTGGTGGAAGGCTGCTGAGTCTGGGAGGCAGAGACTGCAGATGGCCTTGCAGGACGCCCTCGACCAGCTCTGGGCCTGGAAGGCTTGGCTGCAGACTGCACCACCTCAGCATGGCTGGGTTACAGGCTGCAGCAAGTGCAATGGTGGAGTGGCAGTGGTGGAAGCAGAAATGCTGTCATCCTGAGAGAGGACAGCACCTTCCTGCTCGACAGACACACTGCCACCCCCCCGGGGCAGAACCTCAGCATCCGGAGCAATCTGCTCGAGCACAGGTTGCTGGCCTGCTGTGGCACTGTGAGATCCCCGATGGACTGTGGGCGACCCAGCGACGATGGCAGCAGTCAGCACTTGCGTGGCATCAATCTGAGACTGCATGAGAGCAGTCGGAGATTGGATGCCACCAACCACTGACTCCATTACAGCACTAAGCCGTTGTGTTGCTTCGGCCTGTGCTGCAATAGCTGATTCCACCTCACCCATGAAATGCAGCATGAGGTCTGTGTCCCCACAGTCTCTCTGCGAGTCAACCATCCTCTGCAAAGCGCCAAGGATGGGCTCGATGGTTTGCGCAGAGATGACTGCAATGCTGGAGGCAGTCTCCTCCACGCTCCTAGCCAGTGCATCCATGCTCTTGGGCACCTTTGCCACTGCACCCATGAGCTCAGTATGCATGCTCATCGCCTGTGTGGTCATCGCCGTCCTCATCTGAGTCCTGTGCAGCAGAACTCATGCACGCAATCACCCTCCGGGGAGATAGCCCCCGAGTTCCCTTTCCCCATGGCATTGCTGCAGCCCGCTGGGTCCCGGAGCTTCACCCACATCAGAGCCAATTCCTCTGCTCCCCTCCAGTGACTGCGTGGCCTCATTATCGGATGTCTCGCCCTCAGGAGACACAGGCAGTGAGGCTCCGGCTTGGTGTTCCTCCTCCTCTCCCGCGTCACTGCAACTAGGAGGCTGAGGGACAGGCTGGTCAGATGGTGGCTGATTATCTGAAAGCATTAAGGTACAAGAGTGTATTTAACGTCAGGGGAGGGGCGCAGGAAGGGAGCAAGGAATGGAGACAGTATAATTAGATGGAAAGTGGGAAGGGCTTGTGTTGCGAGGGGGAAGTGGTATGAGAGAAGATGGAGAGGTGATGAACATACCGTTGTTGTCCCCAAGGGGGTTGACCTCTCCGACTGCCACAGCGCCCAAGACCTGGGCTGCGATGATTTTACAATTCAGCAAAGGAGGACCAAGAAATTGATAAAGAGAGGGAAAATAGAATGAGAGTGAACTAGCGAGAGACATAAAAACAGACTGTAAAAGCTTTTATAGGTATGTAAAAAGGAAAAGATTAGCGAAAGTAAATGTGGGTCCCTTACAGGCTGAGACAGGAGAAATTATAATGGGGAATAAGGAAATGGCAGAGAAATTAAACAAATATTTGTGTCTGTCTTCATGGAAGAAGATGCAAAAAACTTCCCGGAATTAGTGGAGAACCAAGGGTCTAGTGAGAATGAGGAACTGAAAGAAATTAGTATTCGTAAAAAAGTAGTACTGGAGAAGTTAATGGGACTGAAAGCCAATAAATCCCCTGGACCTGATGGCTTACAACCTAGGGTTTTGAAAGAGTTGGCTGTAGAGATAGTGGATGCATTGTTTGTCATTTTCCAAAATTCCATAGATTCTAGAACGGTTCCTGCGGATTGGAAGGTAGCAAATGTAACCCCACTATTTAAGAAAGGAGGGAGAGAGAAAACGGGGAATGACAGACCAGTTAGCCTGACATCAGTAGTAGGGAAAATGCCAGAATCTATTATTAAGGACATGGTAACAGGACACTTAGAAAATAATAATAGGATTGGGCAGAGTCAACACGGATTTATGAAAGGGAAATCGTGTTTGACAACTCTATTAGAGTTTTTTGAGGTTGTAACTCGCAGAATAGATAAGAGAGAACCAATGGATGTGATGTATTTGGATTTTCAGAAGGCATTCGATAAAGTGCCACACAAGAGGTTATTAAACAAAATTAGGGCTCATAGGATTGGGGGTAATATACTAGTATGGATTGAGAATTGGTTAACGGACAGAAAACAGAGAGTAGGAATAAACGGGTCATTTTCGGGTTGG
The DNA here is from genome assembly GCA_030390025.1 of Squalus acanthias. Lineage (NCBI taxonomy): Eukaryota > Metazoa > Chordata > Chondrichthyes > Squaliformes > Squalidae > Squalus > Squalus acanthias. The sequence goes on from CM059432.1 coordinate 103,930,941, forward strand.
CAGGCTGTAACTGGTGGGGTACCGCAAGGGTCAGTGCTTGGGCCTCAGCTATTCACAATCTACATCAATGATTTGGATGAGGGGACCAAATGTAATATATCCAAGTTTGCTGATGATACAAAGCTGCATGGGAATGTAAGTTGTGAGGAGGATGCAAGGAGGCTTCAAGGGATATAGACAGGCTCAGTGAGTGGGCAAGAACATGGCAAATGGAATATAATGTGGAGAAATGTGAAGTTATCCACTTTGGTAGGAAAAATAGAAAAGCAGAGTATTTTTTAAAATGGTGAGAGATTGGGAAATGTTGGTGTTCAGAGGGACCTGGGTGTCCTTATACACGAATCACTGAAAGTTAACATGCAGGTAACAGCAAGCATTTAGGAAAGCAAATGGTATGTTGGCCTTTATTACAAGAGGATTTGAGTATAAGAGTAAATACATCTTTCTGCAATTATATAGGGCTCTGGTGAGACCACACCTGGAGTATTGTGTACAGTTTTGGTCTCCTTACCTAAGGAAGGCTTCACTTAACATAGAGAGAGTGCAACAAAGGTTCACCAGACTGGTTCCTGGGATGGGGGGATTGTCCTATGAGGACAGATTGAGTAGACTAGGCCTATATTCTCTAGAGTTTAGAAGAATGAGAGGTGATCTCATTGAAACATACAAAATTCTTACAGGGCTTGACAGGGTACATGCAGGGAGGATGTTTTCCCTGGCTGGGGAGTCTAGAACCAGGGGTAACTGTCTCAGAATAAGGGGTCGGCCATTTAGGACTGAGATGAGGAGAAATTTCTTCACTCAGAGGGTGGTGAATCTTTGGAATTCTCTACCCCAGAGGGCTGTGGAGGCTCAGTCGTTGAGTATATTCAAGACAGAGATCGATAAATTTTTTAATATTTAGGGAATCAAGGGATATGGGGATAGTTGAGGAAAGTGGAGATGAGGTAGAAGATCAGCCACGATTTTATTGAATGGCGGAGCAGGCTCGAAGGGCCAAATGGCCTATTCCTGCTCCTATTTTATATGTTCTTATGATACTGCGTACTCGCTCCTCCAGCTGTGTAAGGGGGTGCAGCTCCATCTGACCTCCTCCTGTGTATTGCTGCTCCCTCCTGTTATGGGCAAGCTTGGCCTGCAAGAAAAAAGGACAGTGTGTGAGTGAGTGCACAGCTATGTGTTTGACAGATGTGCCTACCATAGTTGAATAGCTGTTAATGTATGCAAGGTGTGAGATGTGGGTGTGACGTTTAGTAGATGGGCATAGTTGGTGGGTGAATGTTGGGGAATTGGCGGTTTATACCATCTGTGTACAGAGTGAGGTTGAGATGGTGGGATGTAGAGGTTTTTGAAGCATGTACTCACCTGAACCACGAAAGTGAGGTCGTTGAACTTCTTGCAGCACTGGGTGTGAGTCCTTTGGTCCACACTTCTGGCCGAGACGTACTGAGCCACCTCCCTCCACATCCTTCTGAACTCCTGCAGCAATGGCCTCCTGCCAGTGTCTGGGAACAGCACTGCCCATCGCCGTTCCACAGCCACAACCAGAGCCTCCAATGCCTGGTCGCTAAACTGGAGAGCTCTCTCCCTGGGCCTCTGAGCAGCCATGAGATTTGTGGTTGATGGATTGCAGCTCCTTGCAGGCCCAGGTCACAAGCAGCAATGATCAGAGTGAGGCTGTGCAGCATGATTGAACCACCCCTTTAAGAACTGGAAGGCACCAGTCTGTCTGAGTACTTGTAATTGGCAGCGCCTGAACTTGAGTAGCGCTCTGCAGTAGCGCCCCGCTCCCCAACGTTAGCGTCCTAAGATAAGTGTGTAGCGCTTGATTTAGCGCTACACTTCCCTCTTGGGAGCGCTAAAACTGAATTTCGCGGTCGCCAAAGCTAATTAGCGCCGGGCGCTGTTAGCGCCCCAAAATGGTCGATACCGAATTTTTCCCCCTAAGAATCTTTCTTCTGTATCAAATTCACTTACATTGCCTGACAGGAGAAAATCGAACTATTTTGTCCTGACAGGGAATAGTCTACAAGCAATTAAGATATGCAAAGGTGATCATCCCCTTTGAAGTGGTAGTCACTCTCTAGTCAGGATTTGTGTCTTCCTTACCTAGCCTACACAGAAAGACAAAATATGCCTCGGTAGAGTGCTGCTAACAGAAACCCAGGTTTAAATTTGTTAAAGTACATACTTTTCAGCCTTGGCTCAGTGGTAGCACTCTCACCTCTGACTGTCAAGGTTATGGGTTCAAGCCCCCTTCTAGAGACTTGAGCACACAATCTAGGCTGCCACTTCAGTGTAGTAGTGCTGCACTGTCATGGGTCCTGTCTTTCAGATATGATGTTAAACTGTCTGCCCTCTCAGGTGAATGTAAACGATCTATATGAAGAAGAGTAGGGGAGTTTTCCCAGTGTCCTGCCCAACATTTATCCCTTAACCAACAGATAATTTGATCATTTATCTCATTGCTGTTTGTGGGGCATTGCTGTAGGTAAATTGGCTGCCACATTTCCCTACATCAGGGCTCGCAACCTTTTTGCTTCTGAGGTCCCTCTCCCATGTTATAAAAATTCCATGGACCCCCTGTAACACAACACAAGCATTTTTCTGTATATACATTAGTTATACAATTAAACATATATATTTATTATTATTTTTGTTCTACTTAATGTGAAACTTGTTGCTGGTGCTGAGCAACAATTCTGTCAAGATTTGACAGATTCTTATAATACAGTATAACATCAGCTAACATGAATATTAACTTAGAATATATCAGTGCTAATTCATTAAACATAAATGGCCTCCCACAATTGTGTTGTATATTGGACAGGATTACAGTTAATGCAAAATCTCAAGGGTTGGAGAGAATTTTTAATTATGCCTAAAATTAATTTAGAAAACAATACATTTCTTACTCAAATAAAAACAGAAAATGCTGGAAATACTCAGCAGGTCAGGCAGCATCTATGGAGAGAGAAACAGAGTTAACGTTTCAGGTCGATGACCCTTCGTCAGAACTGGAAAAAGCTGGAGATGGAACAGGTTTTTAAGCAAGTGCAGGGGCAGGGAAAGGGGGGAGAGGAAAGAACAAAAGGGAAGGTCTGTGATAGGATGGAAGGCAGGAGCGATTAAGAGACATTAAGAGAGATTAAGAGATGGTGCAAGGCAAAAGGAGATGATAATGGGACAAGTTAAGAAACAAAAGATGGCTCTAGATGAAGTGTAAATGGCACTGGCAGAATGAAAGACAGCTGGCATGTCGGAGCGAGAAAAATAATAAAATAAATGGAAAAAAAGGATAGGGGCAGAGGTTATGGTCTGAAATTGTTGAACTGTATGTTGAGTTCAGAAGGCTGTAAAGTGCCTAATCGAAAGATGAGGTGCTGCTCCTCAAGCTTATGTTGAGCTTCATTGGAACAGTGTAAGAGGCCGAGGACGGTGAGGTCTGAGTGGGAGTGGAGCAGAGAATTAAAGTGACAGGCGACCGGAAGCTCAGGGTCACCCTTACGGACTGAACGGAGGTGTTCCGCAAAGCGGTCACCCAATCTGCATTTGGTCTCCCCAATGTAGAGAAGACCGCATTGTGAGCAGCGAAAAAAGTATACTAAATTGCAAGAAGTACAAGTAAATCGTTGTTTCACCTGGAAGGAGTGTTTGGGGCCCTGGACAGTGGGAAGGGTGGAGGTAAAAGGGCATGTGTTGCATCTCCTGCGCTTGCACGGGAAGGTGCCGGGCAAAGGGGAAGGGGTGTTGGGGGTGATACAGGAGTGGACCAGGGTGTCGCGGAGGGAGTGGTCTCTTCGGAATGCTGAAAGGGGAGGTGAGGGGAAGATGTGTTTGGTGGTGGGATCACGCTGGAGGTGGCAGAAATGGCAGAGGATGAAAAGGCTATTGACAAACATTCACTATGAGCCCACTGACTCCCACAGCTACCTGGACTACACTTCTCCCACCCCACTTCCTGTAAGGACTCTATTCCATTCTCCCAGTTTCTCCATCTCCGCCGCATCTGCTCTGACGATGCCACCTTCCATACTAGCGCTTCCGACATGTATTCCTTTTTCCTCAACCGAGGATTCCCCTCTACCGTGGTTATCACAGCCCTTGACTGTGTCCGTTCTATTTCCCGCACTTCTACTCTCACCCCTTCCCCTCCCTCCCGGAACCACGATAGGGTTCCCCTTGTCCTCACCTTTCACCCCACCAGCCTCCACATTCAGCGGATCATCCTCCGCTCAGTCCATAAGGGTGACCCCGAGCTTCCGGTCGCCTGTCACTTTAATTCTCTGCTCCACTCCCACTCAGACCTCACCGTCCTCGGCCTCTTACACTATTCCAATGAAGCTCAATGTAAGCTCGAGGAACAGCACCTCATCTTTCAATTAGGCACTTTACAGCCTTCTGGACTCAACATACAGTTCAACAATTTCTGACCATAACCTCTGCCCCCTATCCTTTTTTTCCATTTTTTTTTCTCTCTCTCCCACATGGCAGCTGTCTTTCATTCTGCCAGTGTCATTTACACTTCATCTAGAGCCATCTTTTGTTTCCTAACTTGTCCCATTATCATCTCCTTTTGCCTTGCACCTTCTCTTAATCTCTCTTAATGTCTCTTAATCTCTCCTGCCTTCCAGCCTATCACAGACCTTCCCTTTTGTTCTTTCCTCCCCTCCCCCCTTTCCCTGCCTCTGCACTTGCTTAAAAACCTGTTCCATCTCCAGCTTTTTCCAGATCTGACAAAGGGTCATCGACCTGAAACGTTAACTCTGTGTCTCTCTCTAAAGATGCTGCCTGACCTGCTGAGTATTTCCAGTATTTTCTGTTTTTATTTCAGATTTCCAGCATCCGCAGTATTTTGCTTTTACATTTCTTACTCAGCTGTGCTCAGCTCAATAAGGTGTCACCGCAGATTTTAATGAATTAGCTTTGTGTTTTGCCTCGGTGATTTTATAGGTTATATTTAACTGTGAAATTATATAAAACCAGTGGATAATCGGTTTTCAATGTAAATGTCTCTTGGTTTGTTAATTTCTTACTCTGTCACTGAGTCCCATGTTACGGGCAGTAAATTACTGTGGAATGTGAATTATTTCGGTGCACTTAGAATCATCGAATGGTTACAGCACAGAAGGAGGCCATTTGGCTCGCCGAGCCCGTGCTGGCTCTCTGCAAGAGCACCTCAGCTAGTCCCGCTCCCCGCCCTTTCCACATAGCACTGCAATTTTTTTCCTTCAGGTACTTGATTGAATCTGCCTCCACCTCCCTCTCAGGCAGTGCATTCCAGATCCTAACCACTCGCTGCGTAAAAAAGTTTTTCCTCATGTCGTCTTTGGTTCTTCCGCCAATCACTTTAAATCTGTGTCCTCTGGTTCTCAACCCTTCCGCCAATGGGAACAGTTTCTCTCTATCTACTCTGTCTAGACCCCTCATGATTTTGAACACCTCTATCAAATCTCCTCTCAACCTTCTCTGCTGTAAGGAGAACAACCCCAGCTTCTCCAGTCTATCCATATAACTGAAGTCTCTCATCCCTGGAACCATTCTCGTAAATCTTTTCTGCACCCTCTCTAAGGCCTTCACATCCTTCCTAAAGTGCAGTGCCCAGAATTGGACACAATACTCCAGTTGAGGTCGGACCAGTGTTTTATAAAGGTTCATCATAACTTCCTTGCTTTTGTACTCTGCCTCTATTTATGAAGCCCAGAATCCCATATGCTTTTTTAACCACTTTCTCAGCCTGCCCTGCCACCTTCAACTATTTGTGCACATAAACCCCCAGGTCTCCCTGTTCATGTAACCCCTTTAGATTTGTACCCTTTAGTTTATATTGCCTCTCCTCATTCTTCCTACCAAAATGTATCACTTCGCACTTTTCTGCATGAAATTTCATCTGCCACGTGTTCGCCCATTTCACCAGCCTGTCTATATCCTCTTGAAGTCTATCACTATCCTCCTCACTGTTCACTATACTTCCAAGTTTTGTGTCATCTGCAAATTTTGAATTTGTACCCTATACACCTAAGTCCAAGTCATTAATATATATCAAGAAAAGCAGTGGTCCTAGAACCGACCCCTGGGGGACACCACTGTATACCTTCCTTCCGTCCAAAAAACAACCGTTCACCACTACTCTCTGTTTCCTGTCACTTAACCAATTTTGTATCCATGCTGCCACTGTCCCTTTTATTCCATGCGCTTCAATTTTGCTGGCAAGCCTATTATGTGGCACTTTATCAAACACCTTTTGGAAGTCCATGTACATCACATCAACCGCATTGCCCTCATCAACTCTTTCTGTTACCTCTTCAAAAAACTCAATCAAGTTCGTAAAATTGTTTTCAGGAAACTAAATCTTACAAGGTTTGGAAGACTGTAGACAGAGAGGGAGGAATTTTTGGAAGTGAAAGAGAGTTTTTCAAATTAATATCATTTTAATTTTGAAGTGGGGAAAGAGTTAAAACAACATCACTGGCAGCTCACAGAATGGTGTAAGAGAGGCAGTTGCTGACATGAAAGACCACATCCATAAGGTGTGGTCAAGATAACCGACCTATGAGACTAAAAACAACTCAGTTGAGACATGATGTCTAGCACCTCAGCTGCCCTTATGGTTTTGTTATCTGGGTCACAATGCTTCCAAGTTATTTTTTAATCAGCGTTCAGCAGTTTGGGCTAATAATTGAGTATGCAGCTTACACATGTTTACCTTAGGACATGTAACCCAATCCGTGAAGGTGCATGCGGGCCAAGATCCAATCAGGTTGCGGGAATGAATTGTACATGAGGCCGCCATGCTTATTTGAATGTATAAAAATGTAGTGCTTGCTGTAACAATTTGGAGAAGTCTGGCTAAGACAGAGCAGATTGTCTCCCCACCAGTGTAATAAAGACAACTTGACTATCGATCTGAAACCCTTGTGTCGAGTGTTGGTTTAAAATACTCCACATCAATTTCAAAGAACGTGCAGAGTTGACGTGATTGGAAATTGACAAGAGATCAATTAGAAATCAAACAGCTTCATTGAAATTGACAGATTGTACAGACCTATCTGGTGAGAGCACGATTGTTGCACCATTTGTGGCTGTTCTGTTTCTGTGCGCCTGCTCACTGTGTGAGAATCAGGAGTCCTCCTGACTGGTTGTAAACCTTCTGATTCATTCTCCTGTATTTCAGGGAGTGCAGTTTGACCCATTTACAGTGCATGACAGGCCAGTGCAGAACGTTCCCCCCTTTGGCGAACCCCTTGAAACCTTCACATGGACCTGGCAACACGGTGGCATAGTGGTTAGCACTGGTGCCTCACAGCGCCAGGGACCCGGGTTCGAATCTGACCTCGGGTGACTGTCTGTGTGGAGTTTGCACATTCTCCCCGTGTCTGCATGGGTTTCCTCCGGGTGCTCCGGTTTCCTCCCACAGTCCAAAAATGTGCGGGTTAGGTTGATTTGGCTATGATAAATTGACCCTTAGTGTTAGGGGGATTAAATATGTGGGGTTATGGGGATAGGATGGGATATGTTAGGGGGAATTAAATACGTGGGGTTACGGGGATAGGGTGGGATATGTGTCGGTGCAGGCTCGATGGGGATTCTGTGTGAGGGGGCAGGGACAGGGTGCTGGATTTGAATGATCAGCCATGATCGTATTGAATGGTGGAGCAGGCTCGACGGGCCGAATGGCCTACTCCTGCTCCTAGATTCTATGTTTCTATGTTTCTATGACCCCTAGGGGGCCGTTGACCCCAGTTGAGAACCGCTGCCCTGCATTACAACAGTGAATACACTTCCAAAGTACTTAATTTGCTCTGAAACACTTTGGGATATCCTGAGGTTGTGAAAAGTGAAAGAGTAAATAAGGAGAAACTGTTTCCACTGGCAGGAGAGTCGGTAACCAGTGGACACAGATTTAAGATAATTGTCAAAAGAACCAGAGGGGCGATGAGGAGAATTTTTTTTAACATAGCGAGATGTTGGCTCGTAATTTGCGGTCAGAGGCGAAGCTGGCCCCAAAGTAAGCTTCCCACAAAGATCTCGCGATCTCTGTGGCGAGAAGTTCAGCTTTTCGGACGTGCAGTTGGGATCAGGGTAGTTTAGTGAGAATCCCACAGTGTGAGCTGCTGTGATGTCAACAAGCTGTCTAAGTAGCCAATCACATTGCAGAATTCTCACAGACAGGGAACCAGAAAATAGAAAGCACTAATAATCAATCTTTTTCTAAAAAAAACTCTTGTTTCTCTCGCCACAGATGCTGCCTGACCTGCTGAGTATTTCCAGCATTTTCTGTTTTTATCTCTGTTTTCCTTTATGATCTTCCTTTAAAATACCTATTAATTCCCTTGTAAATGATGTTACAATCTCTGCCTCAATAGCCATTTCTGATAAGGCATTGCATAATCTAATAGCACTCTATGTGAAAACATTTCTGCTACTTCCCCTTTCATTCTACTAGTGCTGATCCTGACTCTATGGCCTCGATATTCGCCTCCCAATGGCGGGTGGGAATGGGTCAAGGGGCAGTTAAACTGTCAAATGTGCAAAACATGACCTCAACCCGCCACACACACGCCACGCACACGCCACGCACACGCTAGTTGCTATTTTTACGGCGGCGGGTTTCATGGCATCCGAGTGTCCCTCCATGCAGAGGTGGGACACATCATTAATATATTTAAATTAGTCTACCACAGTGCAATTGGGAGCCCGATTTAAAATTCACTGCTGCTGCGGGGGTTTCCCAGGGGTCGGGAAACCCGGACGTGAAAGGGAGGCGGGAGCTGCCAGCTCAAGAAGGTAAATGCCTTTCCCCACACTCCTTGTGGACCTGGAGGAGCAGGAGTGCACCCCCCAGCCCCTCAAGGAAGCCTTTGGCCTCCCCTCTGTCGATCGCCGACCTCCCCCACCAGCCCCAATGTCCAATCTTCCCCCCACCCCGATGTCCAACCTTCCCCCCCCGATGTCCGTCCTTCTCCACCACCCCCCCGATCCCTCCTCCGATGACCTATCTTCCCCCCGATGTTTGACATTCCCCCCGCGATATACGACCTCCCCCACACACGATGTCCAATCCCCTCCCCCGCTGCGATATCTGAACCTGAAGAATGGCTCATTTTCTGGCTGTACCACTTATGTTCCTAAAGCTGGCAAGGAGAGAGAGGAGAAAGAGTTCCGGAGGCTCGAGGCCCAAGGAGTTAAGCGCCACAGGAAAAGACTGCACCCCAATCACAGGTACCTGCCCACAGAGTATACTGGCCATGAATGAGCTCTGAGGAGATGTCTGAGGAGCTGGCTGTGCACCGACTATGATTCACTGAGAGCGTGATCGGCCGACTGTGTGAATTTCTGCGAAATTACCTTAAGCCTCTGTCCATAAGCTGCAGAGCCAGTTCCAGTTATGTTTCAATTACGTTCGGTGATTGCGCTGATTCATGGGTGATTTTACGTTCGGGTTTATGTTAAATATTTTGCACAGAAACCGGAGCATAATTTCACCTCAACCAGACGGGTGCATCTTTGTCTGCATTTTGGGCACAATTTGCCGATTGTGCCCATGGAGGGAACTCCAGGCCCAAGAAAGGTGTCAGCTCAGCTTAGCTGGCACCACTCTTACCCCTGAGTCAGATGATCATAGGCTCATAACCCACAGCAGGACTTGAGCATACAATTGAAATGAATACACCAGTGCAGTACTTAGAGAGAACAGTTTTGTTACAGGTGCCCTCCTTGGGATGAGAGTCAAGGCTTGTTTTGTGGTTCAGAGATTGTTGCTGAGCACTATTCTGACCAACATTTTTCTCTTAACCAACACCACAAATTAGCTGGTCATTCATCCAATGGCTATTTGTGGAATTTCACTGTGTGTAAAATTGGCGGCTGAATTTGCCCGCAAGGGTAATTAATTGCATGTGCAATACCTTGGGCATTTCTAAGAGACATGATGAAGTGCAATTTAATGCAAGGGTTTCCCCCTTACTGGACAGAAGCCTTAAAGCTGTTTGAGTCTTTGCTATAGACAACAAAAATCAGCAGTACACCAGGTGAAAAGATCTTAGACTGACCTTGGCTCTGGGAGCTGATTCCTCCTGGTGGATGAAACAGTTGACAAAACAAACATGCCTAAAAGCGACTTCCAGTGAACATTTAAATATTTAAATACCGTCACTGTCTGCACAATGTTAAACAAAAAATATTTTTATATTTGGGTGTACTTAAACACTATTAGCATTGCACCAGTGCCAGTGCGAATAGCAATCATCAAATTTACACCTAAGTTTAGCAGTGCATTTATTGAGTTGGGCAAACAGTTCTTCACATCGATTTATAAGTAAATATATTTCAGTTATTTGAAAAATAAGACAAACATTTAGCACCGTGACAGCACACTGTCACTTTTCTCCCCATGGAGAGTCTGCATCAGAAGCAAAATAAATCATTTGCTGCTTGTGCAATCATACAAATCACTCAACCAACCATTATTAACACTAGGAATGACTCAACCAGTCATTAAAACCAGGAATACAGACAGGGAAATCCCTTCAGCTAGTTTGGGGGAAATGCGATTGAAGCTTGGCATTTGATTGGTCAGACACAGAGACTCCATTTGGTACTGGAAAATATATTTTCACAGTTAGTCACTGCTTGGCCAGAAAATCTTTTTTCTTAATTGCACTGGTTCAAACAAAAACTGAATTTCATGATAACTGGCTGTAAGAACAGATTTAAGGTTACTAAGAGATATAGGGAGAAAAATTCAGTTGGTTGCGCCTCCCGTTAGCGCCTTAAGAGGGCGCTAGTGGGGCGCAAAGCATCTAGCGCCCAGGCGCGGCGAAGTTTGCGCCGCTCGCAAAATTAACTAGACATTTTGTGGCGGCGCTAAACACTACCGCCACGATCTCCTGCGCCGGCAGATCGTGACGTCACTCGAGTGCGCAACGCCCCGGTATCGCCCCGGAGCGGATATTGAGTGGCGCCCCCTGCCTTACCGCCTGACGCTAGCAACGACAGGTTGAGGGGAGCGTTTTGCAGTCATGAAGGGAAAGGGGGAGCGCTATTTAAAGGTGACCGCTTCCTGCCTTTTATTGTTGGTGCCATTTTTGAACTACGCATTCTGAGAGAGAGAGGGAGAGACTTCTGGAGAGATTCAACGTTGTGTGAAGGAGTTTTGGGTACTGAGCAGCACTTTGCAGGTTCATTTTGATTTGCCATTCCTTGTATCGATTTAGCAGAGACTGTGGGGGCTGCACTCTGAGCTCTTTGCCTGGTACTCTCCATTGTTCTTTCCAGCAGATTTGATGTGCAAGTCTCTCCAGGCCGAGATTCAAGGCTGCAATGAGCAGGATGTGGATGGAAAGCAAGATTAACCATCCCCTTTTAGAACTGGCCCGTGCCATTGTGTGTGTGTTCCATTGCTGACTGACATTACATGAGCTTCGCCAGCGCTCTGAGGTAGCGCCTCGCTCCTCGGCCTTTGCGCCTTAAGACAGGTGTGAAGCGCCTGATATAGCGCTGCAATCACCTCCAGGGGCGATAAAAGTCAAGTTTGCAGTCGGTGGCGATAATTAGCGCCAGGCGCTAATCTTTGCGCCCGGCCGATAATTGCGCCCCAAATGGGGCGATACTGAATTTCTCCCCCATAATGTTATGCATAATCACTAACCCAACTGCATGATATAAAAGTGATAAAGTTGTTGCTATGTGTTCACCAGTGAAGAGAAAAACTGTGTCTCACTGTCAGCTGTCAGCTGTGCCTGGATTTTGCGGTAGGGATAATGGTGAGGCTATCAGCGCTCACCGTTATTATGGAGTAAATCGGATGGCAACTTCCGGCATCCACACATGCGCAGTTAAATGCGGAAATCAGGAAGTTGCTGTCCGAGTTGTCCTGCTCCTCCACAAGCTTTGCTACTCCGGTACCTCACCGAGAGATTCGGCATTCAAATACTAATCCATTGGTTACCCACTAAGCATGCCAGATAAAGTTAGGTTTTGTCCCTTCAAGTGTGAATTTTTAACAGCGTGATAAGTCTTGATTATTACCAAACAACCTCTCTGGCACTGAAAATCAACTTTAACAAGTGTGGAGTTTCATTCCTTCAGATTTTAATTATTGTTGGAGATTTTTAAAAATTAAAATAATTTTTTTAACTATTTCTTTCTGACTCTTAATCTCATCTTTCTTTCCCTCTCTTTATTTTGTTTTCTGTACATGATTTTACATTGAATTAAATATTCTAACTTACACTTCTTGGTTTAGACTTTGCAAGGCTCGGTAAGGATTCTTCAATCTCATTGGTTAAAGAGACACACAAAGGTTCCAGATCCCCTGTAGAGGGTGCCGCACTGAAATGGATCTCTAGTAACCATAAGTTGCCACACAAACGCCCACAAAAAGTCTGTGGGTATGTTTAACGAACGGCGAGTGCTGTTCGTTTGCCGCTGAATGCAAAATCCGGGCCAGTATTTATTAGAACATAAGAATGTAAGAAATAGGAGCAGGAATAGGCCATTCGGCCCCTCAAGCCTAGTCTGCCATTCAATAAGATCATAACTGATCTTCTACTTCAACTCCTCATCTCAGTCCTAAATGGCCGACCCCTTATTCTGAGACTGTGGTTCTAGACTCCCCAGCCAGGGGAAACATCCTCCCTGCATCTACCCTGTCAAACCCTGTAAGAATTTTGTATGTTTCAATGAGATTACCTCTCATTCTTCTAAACTCTAGAGAATATAGGCCTAGTCTACTCAATCTCTCCTCATAGGACAATCCACCCATCCCAGGAATCAGTCTGGTGAACCTTCATTGCACTCCCTCTATGGCAAGTATATCCTTCCTTAGGTAAGGAGACCAAAACTGTACACAATACTCCAGGTGTGGTCTCACCAGGGCCCTATATAATTGCAGTAAGACGTCTTTACTCTTATACTCAAATCTCTTGTAATAAAGGCCAACATATCATTTGCTTTCCTAATTGCTTGCTGTATCTGCATGTTAACTTCCACTGATTCATGTACAAGGAAACCCAGGTCCCTCAGAACACCAACATTTCCCAATTTCTCACCATTTAAAATATACACTGCTTTTCTAATTTTCCTACCAAAGTGGATAACTTCACATTTCTCCACATTATATTCCATTTGCCATGTTCTTGCCCACTCACTTCGCCTGTCCATATCCCCTTGAAGCCTCTTTGCATCTTCCTCACAACTTACATTCCCGCCTAGCTTTGTATCATCAGCAAATTTATATATATTACATTTGGTCCCCTCATCCAAATCATTGATATAGATTGTGAATAGCTGAGGCCCAAGCACTGATACTTGCGGTTCCCCACTAGCTACAGCCTGCCAACCCGAAAATGGCCCGTTTATTCCTACTCTCTGTTTTCTGTCCATTAACCAATCCTCAATCCATGCTAGTATATTGCCCCCAATCCCATGAGCCCTAATTTTGTTCAATAACCTCTTGTGTGGCATCTTATCAAATTCCTTCTGAAATCCAAATACACCACATCCACTAGTTCCCCCTTATCTATTCTGCTAGTTACAACCTCAAAAAACTCCAACAGATTTGTCAAACATGATTTCCCTTTCATAAATCCGTGTTGACTCCTATTATTATTTTCTAAGTGCCCTGTTACTTAATAATAGATTCTAGCATTTTCCCTACTACTGATGTCAGGCTAACTGGTCTGTAGTTCCCCATTTTCTCTCTCCCTCCTTTCTTAAATAGCGAGGTTACGTTTGCTACCTTCCAATCCGCGGGAACCGTTCTAGAAATATGGAATTTTGGAAGATGACAACCAATGCATCCGCTATCTCTATAGCCACCTCTTTTAAAATCCTAGGATGTAGGCCATCAGGTCTAGGGGATTTATCGGCTTTCAGGCCCATTAATTTCTTCAGGACTATTTTTTTTACCAATACTAATTTCTTTCAGTTCCTCATTCTCGCTAGACCCTTGGTTCTCCACTATTTCCAGGAAGTTTTTTTGCATCTTCTTCCGTGAAGACAGACACAAAGGGCTGGATTTTGCCATTGTGGGCGGACTGGGGCGTGCCAGGTGGCATTCGTGTCAGGATCCCGACTCCGAAGTGAAGTGGGGAAAAAGTCTGATTTTCCCCTAATTGGGCAATTGATTTCCAGCGTGTGGGAACCCCTGGCCCAATGAGTCTTTTCATCCAGAAAGTCGCCTCCGATGACGTCATCAGTGCTGCTGGCTTTAAGGCCTGCAAGCAGCCTTGCTTCTTCTGGAGACTGCAAACTTTATGACCATTGTAGTAAGCACTTCATTGATCGACTATGTCCACCAGTAGGCCAAAGTGTGCTCCACGCTTCGATGAGCCCTCCCTCCAAGCTCTGCTGGAGGGAGCAAGATCCAATAAGGAGGTGCTCTTCCCTTCCTCAAGGAGCAAAAAGCCACCCAGCAGACTAAAGCTGTGTGGCTGCAAGTCGCCCAGGAGGTCAACTCCATCTCGATGAGCCACAGAACCTGGCTGCAATGCAGGAAGAGCTTTCGTGACCTTCTCCGCACAGGAAAAGTGAGTATGACTTTCCCATCACCCTCAGTCTGATCCCCATTGCCTCTCCTCACCAGCACTCTGCTTTGCCAACCTCTTCCTCCACATCCCACTTGACACTTACATCCCTGCACCCTTACCCATTCCCTCTCTCTCTATGGCCACATTCACTTAACTATTCGATCCTGAGGAAGGATGTTCTTGCCATGGAGGGAGTGCAGCGAAGATTCACCAGGCTGATACCTGGGATGGCAGGAATGACGTATGAGGAGAGATTGGGTCGATTGGGCTTATACTCACTGGAGTTTAGAAGAATGAGAGGTGATCTCATTGAAACTTATAAAATTCTAACAGGACTAGACAGACTAGATGCAGGAAGGATGTTCCCGATGGCCAGGGTGTCCAGAACCAGGGGTCACAGTCTAAGGATAAGGGGTAAGCCATTTAGGACTGAGATGAGGAGGAATTTCTTCACCCAGAGAGTGGTGAACCTGTGGAATTCTCTACCACAGAAGGCAGTAGAGGCCAATTCATTAAATATATTCAAGAAGGAGTTAGATATATTTCTTAAAGCTAAAGGGATCAAGGGATATGGGGAGAAGGCAGGGACAGGGTACTGAATTTGGATGATCAGCCATGATCTCATTGAATGGCAGAGCAGGCTCGAGGGGCTGAATGGCCTGCTCCTGCTCCTATCTTCTACGTTTCTATCATGCAGCCCTCACACTCCCTATCACTGTGATGCAATGACAACAACTTACAACACACAGGGAGGGTCCTTTGTCTCCTTCTAAGCATCTATGCTATGGATTCTCTACACTCACTCCTTCATTCTCACTCAAACTCCACTTGTGTCGCTCATTGCAGGAAAAGAGAGCCAACTATAAGAGGGAAAGAGCCATGACAGGAGGAGGGCCACCCTCAGTAGCCCAGCTCACCGCCTGGGAGGAGGCGGCCCTGGAAATCGCAGGAATCAAGGACGGTTCCCAAGTGGGGGACGGACAGACGGGCGCAACACAGCAAGCTGGTGACAGAATAGTTTGGCATCTCTCTCATTGACATTGCATGAGTCACTGATAATGATTCTGATGCTCTAACAGATTGACTTATGATCATCTGCACTATTCAATGTGCATGTAACCTTGACCTCACATCTCTAACTCTTTCCTTTACTCCCCCACAGGACCATCGAAAGCCCCCATCCCCACTGTCCAGGAGGAACAGCCTGAGCCTCCACACTCCTCAGAGGAAGCTGCAACCTCTGAGGGCGCAGCGTCAGCAGAATTCAGCGCACCCAGCACCAGCGCAGACACTCATACATCGGTGGGACCTTCGCGAGATAGAGTAGTGTTGTCACCTGATGTATCACAGCTCACAAGTGAGCATCAGCAGATGGTGGAGACAGGGACAGCAGTGGCGAGTCCTCGTCGGAGGGCGCAGGACTCTGCCAGCTCGAGTCAGCTGCATGTCGATCCTGTGCCTCCGGGTCCATCCAGAAGGAGAGCAGTGCTGGAACTCCAGGAACAGGTGTAGGAGTCTCTGGCAGGTTTTGTCTCCAGGGTCGCTGCGAGTGTAGAGCGAATGGAGGAGTCCATCGCTAACATGAGCAGAGCCTTTGTGGAGGCATTGGCACATGAACGCATCACCGCGGAAAGGATGGCAACCTCCGTGGAAAGGATGGCTACCCCCGTGGTAAGGCTGGCTACCGTAGAGGAGAGGATGGCTTCAGTAGAGGAGAGGATGGCTATGGCCATGGAGGAGCTTAGTCGCCAGGGTCTTGAAAACATGGTCATTGTTCAGAATAGAATGACATCTCTTGAGGAGCGATGGTCAGCTATTGAGCATACAAACCAGACCTTCATGGAAGCCCTCTGGAGTAGGACTTCCAGTGAAGAAACGGGTCCTCATGGCCCCCCTGCAGTGCAGCAAGGTGCTGTCAAGCCACTTGCTAGCTCTGAAGTGGGGCTGACCCATGAAAGGGATGTTGGTGGCAGGCAACAAGGAAGTGGGGGCTCCTCTCCAAGCGCTCACACGACCATGCCACTGCAAAGCCCTCGGTCAGAGCCCCACCCAACTGAGATAGGCATCTCAGCCCCTGCACAGCCGCAGGAGCAGCAGACTGATGCCGAGCCCTCACAGGTTCGCAACCCCAGAGGACGCCCGCCAAAGGTGTCGAGACAGGAGCAGCAAGAAAGTGAGCAAGGGGCCACCACATCTGCTGAAGCCACAGGGGAAGCACCACGCAGGAGCATGCGTAAGAGGAAGATAAAGCACAATTAGTCACAAGGGTAGTCACTTGGGTGTTGTGATGTGTTGTTTTTTGACCAGCCATCCTGGTCATGGTATCATAAACAGATTTGATGGCAAACTGTTGAAGTTGTGGCCTGTGTCATTTCGCAAATGGGACTTCCACATTGAGGGCTTAGGGTGACTTGCAATTGTCAGTATGGTGGTCAGAGTAATAGGAATCCGTAGGTTCTTGTCCATTGTCGATGGTCTGGTAAGAAGGTGCGAGACAAAAGTGTCTGATTGTGCAGGCTAAGCAAATCTGGCCAACATGAGTGCGTCCCTTGCATCCCGGCCAGCAATGTGGTCGCGCGCTGGTGCCTTCTGGCCTGTGCAGCTTCAGGTGGGTGAGCAGCAGCTTGGCACTCCTGTTGTTGCTGCTGCTGTTGGTGCTGCTGTTGCTCATGGGGCTGCTGCTGCCGCAGCTGGTCTTCATCCAAATCTGATGTCCAGGAGGAAAGGAAATAAATGTTCGCCATGCTTCTGGTATATGCCTCAGTTGAGGAAGCGCTCAGTCAAGGTGGGCAGAGGGGTTTCCCAACAGGTCATACTGGAGATGGGTGTCAGGCTCCAAACTTCCACAACAATGAGTAGGCCTGCTAAAAACTCCCCAGACCTGAGACAACAAAGTTCTGCCACCTGCAAGTGATCATTGGTGAAAACTCCTTTTTAATAGTGGAGCTGCAGCTGTTAGTAAGCAATCCAATTGTGAGGCCGCCAGGATTAACTGGCGTGTTCCAGAGGAGGCGTGTCGGATGGGGGAAATGTCTAAAAATCAGAAAGGCCTCTCAAAATGGGATTATAGAGGCAATTATGTGGTCGTTATGGACCTTAAAGGCCTATCCCGCCTCTTGGAGGCGGGATGGAAACATGGTCTGAAAATACGAATGTGGGAAAATTGCTCGGAGGCGGGCTGGAGGCGGGATCGGGCCCGGCCGCCATTTTTTGCGATTTTGATAACTCACATGCCTCCAAACCCGCCTCCTTGGGCCTGGTAAAATCGAGCCCAAAGTATTTGTATAATTTCTCTGTCATTTCCTTATTGCCCATTACAATTTCTCCTGTCTCAGCCTGTAAGGGACCCACGTTTACTTTCGCTAATCTTTTCCTTTTTACATACCAATAGAAGCTTTTACAGTCTGTTTTTATGTCTCTCGCCAGCTTACTCTTATATTTTATTTTCCCTTTCTTTAGCAATTTCTTGGTCTTCCTTTGCTGAATTCTAAAATCCTCCCAATCCTCAGGTTTACTACTCTTTTTGGCAACATTATAAGCCTCTTCCTTTGATCTAATACTATCTTTAACTTCTCTTGTTAGCCACGGTTGGACCACATTTCCTGTGGGGTTTTTGTGCCTTAAAGGAATGTATATTTGTTGTAAATGATGTATTCATTCTTTAAATGCTAGCCATTGCTTGTCCACTGACATACCTATAATGTAGTTTCCCAATCTACCTTAGCCAACTCGCCCCTCATACCTACATAGTTTGCTTTGTTTAGATTTAAGACCCTAGTTTCGGATTTAACTAAATCACTTTCAAACTCAATATAAAATTCTAGGAAACTATCTTGTATACATTCCATGAATTCGTCCTCCACACTATTACTGCAAATTTGGTTTTTCCAGTCTATATGGAGATTAAAGTCCCCCATGATTACTGTATTACCCTTGTTACATGCGCCTCTAATTTCCTGATTTATACTCTGCCCTACATTACAACTCCCACCAATTTTTTCTGCCCCTTGCTGTTTCTTAGCTCTACCCAAACTGATTCTACTTCTTGCTTTTCGGAGCTAAGATTTGTCTCTACTGTCTTTATCCCATCCTTTATTATCAGGGCTACCCTTCCTCCTTTTCCATTTTGCCTATCTCTTCTAAAAGTTAAGTATCCTAGAATATTTAGTTCCCAATCTTGGTCACTTTGCAACCACATCTCTGTAATGACTATTAGATCAAACCTGTTCATTTCTATCTGCGCTATTAATTCATCCATTTTGTTGCGAATGCTTCACACATTCAGATATAGTGCCTTTAGCTTTGACTTTTTTCTATTTTTCCTTGATGTCACCCTAGTCACTGATGCCTTATTACCTTTGTTACTTTTTCTGTCCTTTCCTGACCCACTCTGCTTATTTTTACCCAAAGCTCTACTCTGCTATAGAGCCTTGACATTTCTCTTGCTGCTTTTAAATTTATTCTTTCCTGAATCCTCCCAACCCCCCCTCCCCCTTCATTAGTTTACAGCCCTGTCTACTGCCCTAGTTATTCAATTCGCCAGAACACTGGTCCCAGCCCAGTTTAAGTGGAGCCCATCCCATCGGAACAGCTCCCTCTTTTCCCAGTACTGGTGCCAGTGCCCCATGAACTGAAACCCCTTCCTCCTACACCACTCTTTGAGCCATGTATTTAAACCCATAATCTGTTTGTCCCTATGCCAATTTGCACGTGGCTCAGGTAACAATCCAGAGGTTATTACCTTTGAGGTTCTGCATTTTAATTTGGATCCTAGCTCCTCAAACTCCCTCAGCAGAACCTCATTCTTAGTTCTACCTATATCAGTGCTTCCTACGTGGCCACGACAACTGGATCCTCCCCCTCCCACTCCAAGTTCTTCTCCAGCCACGAGGAAATATCCTTAACCCTGGCACCGGGCAGGCAATACAGCCTTCAGTACTCCCCTGTCACAGTGCAGAGAACAGTATCTATCCCCGTGACTATACTGTCGCCTATCACTACCACATTCCTTTTACTCCCCCCACTTGAATGGCCTCCTGTACCTTGGTGCTGTGGTCAGTTTGCCCATCCTCCCTGCAGTCCTTGTTCTCATCCATACAGGCAGCAAGTACCTCATACCTGTTAGACAAGGTCAAGGGCTGAGGCTCCTCCATCACTATATCCTGGGTTCCCCATACCTTCCTGACTCACAGTCACACCCTCCTGTCCCTGATCATTGATTAACTCTAAAGTACTGCTTAACCTAAGGGGTGTGACTGCCTCCTGGAACAAAGTGTCCAGTAACTCTCCCCCTCCCTGATGTACCGCAATGTCTGCAGCTCGGATTCCAGTTCAACAACTCTGAGCCGAAGTTCCTCGAGCTGCAGGCACTTACCACAGATGAGGTTGTTTGGGATCTCATTGGTCTCCACCAACTCCCACAAGCTGCAGTTACGACACACCACCTGCACTGCCATCTCTATCTAACCTTATTTTATTTTTATAATTAGTTACAGTATTTATTCAAATGCTTATTTTTACTTTTCATTTTTAGTTTTAATTAGTTAATTTAGTTTAAGTTATTAATTCAATAAAGTTATAGTAGTTAATACTTTCCCAGTTCTGAATTTAATCCACTTACCTCACCTAGAAAGCAAAAGAGCTGTAATACTCACCAACCAATCACCTACCTGCTGTCCTGTGACATCACTCCTTGTTTATTTGTTGTTTTAAGTCGCCGCTCAGCTCCCTTTAAGCCGCCGCCTCTGCTGCCACCGCTCCCGCTCAAGTCCGCGCTGTGTTCTGGGCCTCCTCCGGTGCTCCCTTTAAGCTGCCACCGCTCCCGCTCAAGTCCGCGCTGTGTTCTGGGCCTCCTCCGGTGCTCCCTTTAAGCTGCCACCACTCCCGCTCAAGTCCGCGCTGTGTTCTGGGCCTCCTCCGGTGCTCCCTTTAAGCTGCCACCACTCCCGCTCAAGTCCGCGCTGTGTTCTGGGCCTCCTCCGGTGCTCCCTTTAAGCTGCCACCACTCCCGCTCAAGTCCGCGCTGTGTTCTGGGCCTCCTCCGGTGCTCCATTTAAGCTGCCACCACTCCCGCTCAAGTCCGCGCTGTGTTCTGGGCCTTCTCCGGTGCTCCCTTTAAGCTGCCACCACTCCCGCTCAGGTCCGCGCTGTGTTCTGGGCCTTCTCGGGTGCTCCCTTTAAGCCGCCACCGCCTCCTCCACTGTCGCCACTCCCGCTCAGGTCTCAGTAAGATGGTGAGGATGCAGACCAGGGAACTCCCATTTGAACCTGGTCTGTTAAAAAAAATAGTGCTGGAGAAATTAATGGGACTGAAAGCCAATAAATCCCCAGGGCCTGATAATCTGCATCCCAGAGTACTAAAAGAGGTAGCCATGGAAATAGTGGATGCATTGGTTGTCATCTTCCAAAATTCTATAGATTATGGAACAGTTCCTGCAGATTGGAGGGTGGCAAATATAACCCCACTATTTAAAAAAGTAGGGATGGAGAAAACAGGGAACTACAGACCGGTTAGTAGTAGGGGAAATGCAAGAGTCTATTATAAAGGATGTGATAACAGGACACTTAGAAAATAGCAACAGGATTAGACAAAGTCAACATGGATTTATGAAAGGGAAATCGTGTTTGACAAACCTACTGGAGTTTTTTGAGGATGTAACTGGTAGAATAGATAAGGGAGAACCAGTGGATGTGGTGTATTTGGATTTTCAGAAGGCCTTTGATAAAGTCCCACATAAGAGGTTAATGTGCAAAATTAAAGCACATGGGATTGGGGGTAATATACTGGCATGGATTGAAAATTGGTTAACAGACAGGAAACAGAGAGTAGGAATAAATGGGTCTTTTTAGGGGTGGCAGGCGGTGACTAGTGGGGTACCGCAGGGATCAGTGCTTGGGCCCCAGCTATTCACAATATATATTAATGATTTGGATGAGGGAATCAAATATAATATTTCCAAGTTTGCTGATGACATCCAACTAGGTGGCATTGTGAGTTGTGAGGAGGATGCAAAGAGGCTTCAAGGTGATTTAGATAAGTTGAGTGAGTGGGCAAATACATGGCAGATGCAGTATAACGTGGATAAATGTGAAGTTATCCACTTCAGCAGGAAAAACAGAAAGGCAGAGTATTATTTAAATAGTGATTGATTGGGAAATGTTGACGTACAAAGGGACCTGGGTGTCCTTGTACACCAGTCACTGAAAGCAAACATGCAGGTGCAGCAAGCAGTTAGGAAGGCAAATGGTATGTTGGCCTTCATTGCAAGAGGACTTGAGTACAGGAGCAAGGATGTCTTACCACAGTTATATAGAGCCTTGGTGAGACCACACCTGGAGTACTGTGTGCAGTTTTGGTCTCTTTATCTAAGAAAAGATATACTTGCCATAGAGGGAGTGCAGCGAAGGTTCACCAGACTAGTTCCTGGGATGTCAGGACTGTCGTATGAGGAGAGATTGGGTCGACTCGGCCTGTATTCACTAGAGTTTAGAAGAATGAGAGGGGATCTCATTGAAACATATAAAATTCTGACAGGGCTAGACAGACTGGATGCAGGGAGGATGTTTCCCCTGGCTGGGGGGTCTAGAACAAGGCGTCACAGTCTCAGGATACGGGGTAGGACATTTAGGACTGAGATGAGGAGAAATTTATTCACTCAGAGGATGGTGAACCTGTGGAATTCTCTACCACAGAAGGCTGTGGAGGCCAAGTCACTGAATATATTTAAGAAGGAGATAGATAGATTTCTAGACACAAAAGGCATCAAGGGGTATGGGGAGAGCGGGAATATGGTATTGAGATAGAGGATCAGCCATGATCATATTGAATGGCGGAGCAGGCTCGAAGGGCCGAATGGCCTACTCCTGCTCCTATTTTTCTATGTTTCTATGTGCCGAGCTCGCTGATCCCAGCTGGGTGATAGTAGGAACTGTATGACTGGTTCCTGTTGGATAATACATGTGTGCATGAAGGACTGGGTCAGTTCAATTGTTTACCAAGGTTCACGGTTTAGGCTTCCATTTGAGGAATAGCCAGTTTGATGAGGTAGCGACAGATGGCTGTGAAGATAAAGGGAGAAAATGTGGGGGCACAAATGTGGTGAGAAAGGTTAATACTTTGATAGTGTTTCTCAAGCTTTGTTTTAAAGTTCATTTTAAAGTTAATCAAGTAAGCACAGTCCCATCAGATGGTTCAAAGGTCTAAGTATCACCGTGAGACACATTCTACCAGTCATGTGAAGAGACTCCAGGAAGATCATCACCATGCCATCTTCCCCTGAACTCATCAAAACAACTTCAGTTGAGACACAACCAGAAATGCGTTTGTGTTGGTAAATGCGTATAATATGTCATTTTAGTTTTGAATATAATTTATTACAATTGTTGTACACTAATCCCTTCAGGTACACAAATTGCAGGATTATAATAAATGATGCCAGAGCAGTGTAACTCACAAAATACACCCTTTGCCATATAGCCTTTAGGGCTCTGGTATAGAAGTCTGATATCAAATTGAGTGAATTTTTGCATATCTACTATTTCAATAAACAACTAAAATGTATTTAATCAGATGGCACCACATCAATCACAAGGCCACTTTTCTGGCACAGAATAGTAATTAAAAAAAACTAGGCCTTGAATTTCCTTGATGTCCATTACACTATTGTTGTGCCAGACAGCTACGCCATTCAACAGTAGGAATTGCACGCAAGTTTCCTGGGTAAGTTAATTTGTATGTGAAGTGGTGTACGTTGTGGTATAATTGCATTCTAAAAGCGCAGTGAACAGCTTAGGCCCCAGGAAACCTAAATGCAGAAGTGCTACAACTTCTGTAAAAACTTCAATCTTCATTAGAGCACTTAGGGCCATTCAGCCCCTCGCGCCTGTTCTGCCATTCAATGAGACCATGGCGAATCTGTATCTTAACTCCCATCTACCTGCCTTGGCTCTATAAAGCTGTGTTATAGAAATTTGATATCAAATTGAGTAAATTTTTGCAAATCTACTATTTCAATAAACAACTAAAATTTATTTAATCAGATGGTACTACATCAATCACAAGGCTAATTTTCTGACACAGACTAGCAATATAAAACTAGGCCCTGAATTTGCAGGTGAAGTGGGTAAAGCAAGGGCAGGTTGCAGAGTATCTTTCCTCAAGCCCTTTAATCAATTTTTATTTCAAAGAAGAGCAGGGGAATTCTCCCCGATGTCCTGGCCAATATTTATCCCTCAATCAACATCACTAAAAGCAGATTATCTGGTCATTATCACATTGCTGTTTGTGGGAGCTTGCTGTGCGTATATTGGCTGCTGCATTTCCTACATTACAACAGTGACTACACTTCAAAAAAAGTACTTCATTGCCTGTAAAGTGCTTTCGGATGTCCTGAGGTAGTGAAAGGTGCTATATAAAGTCTTTCATTCTTTTAACTCAGGGCATTTCCCACCCTCATCTAAAGTGCCTCATCAGAACTATGAGCAGTCACAGGCCCGTGGCAAAGGGCTGTAAGCTTTTCACAGGAAGACCTGGTGAAAGAGGGGCAAGACAGGAGGGACATACTCCTGGGTGTGCCAGGCAGCAGACCATCCAGAAGTGTCAGCCTTGCTGCCTGGAGGGAGGTGGCCCAGCACCTCACTGTCAATGTCTTCTGCCCTGCTGCCTTATTCTTCTCACCTCCACGTGCTGCTGTTCCTCCTCCTCCTCCTCAACAAGGATGGTATAGAGAGGTACGCCCATGGGCAATGCCAATACTTCTCCAGAGTCGTTCTGAGTATTTGGGGGGTGGGGGGGGAGGATGATAGAATGTAGGGATGGGGTGAGACTGTAACACTGTGAGGAGAGTGAGTCAGATGCTCGTCTCAGTGAGCAAAATGGAGGGGGGCGGAAATAGGTTGATAAAACATTTGTAAAGGCAGGAATCAGCAAGCAAAGGTTGTGGACATTTCCACGCTCTCAAACTCCCCACATACACCTGAATCAGGTGACTGGGGCAGCAGCTGCTCCTGTTTCCTATGGGTGTAACTTTCCCAGAGTGCAGTAGTGGTGTAAAGGCAGGAGATTCCTGGGCACAGCACCACCAGGTCAGTGGTGCTCTTATGCAAATGAGCCCAGCGGGGCTTGGCAGGCAAATCATCAAAGCTGCCGAAATGGTGGAAGAAATTAGTAATCAGCAGGAACTTCGAATCACCCAAAGTTGGGTTGCACTGCAGGTTAGGCTAGATAGCTCTTACCTTTTGCATTCTGCTCTATGTTCAATTCTTCCCTCATAACGGTCATAACCACAGAGCAAACACACTATGCACGCAGTCAGATCATTTATCATTCATATTTTGCTGGCTGGTACTTGAGTAAATACTGTGTTGTATAATTACAAACATATGAAATTGACGGGCAGGAGAAGACCAGCTGGTCCATCAAAACTGACGCACATCTTGATGGCTGGGCCATCATGGCTAAACACTTCTTCCCACCCCTCCCCCGACCTCCGCTCCCCCCAACCCCCTCCCCAGCCATGTAATCTCCTGGGAAAGGCAAAAAAACAGAATAACCCAGGGCCAATAAGGGAGAGAATACTTTGGAAAATTTCTGCCCGACCCCCTCAGGCCCAGTCCAGGAGATCACATGGTCCAAGTGTGATCTATAAAGACACTTACCTTCTCCATGATGCGATCTCTGCCCCAGTCAGGAACCGGCCCAGCTCCCTCTTGAAGGCAGAGAGTCAGAACCCACCACACCAGCTGGCAACGTATTCCAGAGGCTCACTGCTCTCTGGGAAAAGAAGAACCGCCTAACATCCAGTCTATTCCTACTCTTACATAGGTTAAACTCGTGTCCCCTGGTCCTCCCCAATCTGTTAAACTGGAATAATCTATCAATCGGGACACTATCCAGCCTTTTAATTATTTTATAGACAACTAAGTCTACGCTGCTCTAAAGTAAATAGACCAAGGTCCATGAGCCTATCTGAGTTGCTTTTGTTCTGGCAATAGTGCTAGCAGAGCATTTTGCTGGTGGTCTTTGCTGTTTTAAACAAAGTCATTGTTGCTACTGAAGAATGAATTCAAAGACAAAAATAATGAGATATGCCTTTCATCAACTTGATTGGCAATAAACATTAGTTACATGCCCATTGCCGATTTGGGTTGAGGAACTGCAGTAAATTTTTAACTCAAAGACAGTGGCAACTGAGGATTAGCATGTCTGTATTTAATATTAAAAGCTTAAATAGCAGTGCTTTGAGTTTTAAAGCATGAGAAGATGTTGGTTTCTTAATCCCTTTCCCTGGGGAAGGAGAGAAAATTCCTATGCTCGCTATTTGGAGTGAAATCGTTAACATATTCTTTATACTCATGTTTAAAATTGTGCTACTATAGTGAACACAGAAAATCTCCTCTCCACACATTAATTTTCATAGTCTGCATCATCTGCCATGTCATAGAAGTTGTGGAAATCAAGTCTTGTAGTTGAAGTAGTAGCATCACACTGTTCAAACCAGCATAGCTCTCAGCTTCGCAGTGTAAAGTAACTCACAAATATCTGGTGATGGGCTGATTCTATTTCTTTTTCAGCTCATGTTATGCATATTTCCTAACAGTTCTTCTCCCAACTTTCTGCTTATTTAATTTTTTGTGCCAGTCACTAGGAGGCGCACAAGAGCAGCTCGGAAAGATGTGCCTTCTTTACTCCCTTCATTCCCCCTTTTCTCTCTGGGAGTAATGGTTAAGCTCTGTTCTGCACCTCTGTAAGGTTTCCAAAATTTGCAGATCCCCAAAACCTAAGGAAAAAGGACTTTGGAACTACCTCAGAGTGATAATATTGTATTTGAGCCTAACCTAAGAGACTGTAAGACCAAAAAACAAGTTTTGGCATTTTAAAACTATGTCTGGGCCTGTAAAGGAACAAAAGGTGGGCTCAACCTCTGTAAAAGTAGTTTTGGGTATTGCGGTTAATTGCAATGTCTGGGGAACCGGGATGACCTCACTCAAAGCCCCAGCAAGCATTAACATTTTTAAAATAGACCCTAGGAGAAGACAGTCCCACACAAAACAACAGGCCCCATCAAACCGATTACAGGGCCCATCAGGAAACATGCATAATACAAATCACCCAGGACTAGGCTATAGAAAAGGCCGAGTCCAGCCTCGAAACACAAAACACAAAACCAATCACCAGTAATCAGCCAAGGAGATCGACAGGATGCAAACCATCCCAAAACCCATTTGACACTCACAGAGCAGTTACTGGTAACAGGCCCGCCAAATTCAGACAATGAACTGAGCAGATTTGGCGGGTAGATAAGGCCATGTTCAATGGGTGAGATTGAAGGCCTGTTAAAAAAACAGTTAACACGCTAGTAAAGTCGTTACTGTTAACGAGGTCTTACAATGACCGGGATTTGATTTGGGGTAGATAAGGCCACTTCAATTTAGTATAATTGAAGGCCCATCAAGCAGTTACAACAGTTACAAGTTCGAGTTCTCCAGTAACAACAGTTCAAGTTCAACAGAAGGCAGTTCTGCAGTTGGGAGTTCAATTGAAAGCCTGTTTTCAGCAGAAGTCAGTGCTGGAGTTACAGAGTTCAGGAGAAGCAAGTTGGGCAGTTAAAGAAGACAGTTCAGTAAGAAGGGAGTTCTCCAGTTCTCCAGAACAACAGTTACAGTTCTGCAAGAAGGCAGTTCCACAGCTCGGAAGAAGACAGTTTAAAGAGAGGCAGAGTTCAACAGAAAGAAGTTCAACAAAGAAGGCCAACAGCTCCAGAAACAGGCAAGAAGAAACCAGAGCGACCGCCTCAGTGACCATCGGACACCTCGTGGCAACAAGGGCCTTACGAAACCTTTTACTCAAAAGACTCTAAACCCTAACTCTCAACTGTCAAGGATTCGTTTGGTGAGCATTATCCCTGGTTCTCCAGAGTCCAACCTAGCTAGTGAAGTGGGATTGGGAGGGGTGAAGTATTCTCCTAATGTTATTTCCCTCGCTTGTACCGAAGTGTTCCCCACTTTTAGAGTGTTAAGAGTGTTGTCATTTGTGTTTTACCTTTTAATAAAGATTGAAGTTCTTTCATCAAACTTAGTTGTCTGCTGCACCTTTGTATCACAACCCCCAAATAAGTCTAGGGTCCAGAACCAAGGGAGTGGGAGCGATTCGAACCGCTCAGAAGTCAGAGGTGAAACTGACACAAAACCACCACCCCCCTACACCTCTCTCAATGGCATTGGTGAGATCTAAAGCTTGGTATGTTGATACTTTAAGGTAGAAATCTACGTTTGCTCATTTGGTTCACACACATCATTGAAGCGCCATGGTTTTTTTAAATTCATTTTTATGGGATGTGGGCATCGCTGGCAAGACCAGCATTTATTGGCCATCCCTAATTTCCCTTGAGAAGGTGGTGGTGAGCCGCCTTCTTGAACCTCTGCAGTCCGTGTGGTGATGGTACTCACACAGTGCTGTTAAGTAGGGAGTTCCAGGATTTTGACCCAGTGACGATGAAGGAACGGCGATATACTTCTAAGTCAGGATGGGGTGTGACTTGGAGGGGAACTTGGAGGTAAACTTGGAGGTGGTGGTGTTCCCATGCGGCTGCTGTCCTTGTCCTTCTAGGTGGAAGAGGCCGCGGGTTTGGGAGGTGCTGCCGAAGAAGCCTTGGCGAGTTGCTGCAATGCATCTTGTAGATGGTAGACACTGCAGCCACGGTACGCCGGTGGTGGAGGGAGTGAATGTTTAAAGTGGTGGATGGGGTGCCAATCAAGCGGGCTGCTTTGTCCTGGATGGTGTCGAGCTTCTTGAGTGTTGTTGGAGCTGCACTCATCCAGGCACGTGGAGAGTATTCCATCACACTCATCACTTGTGCCTTGTAGATGGTGGAAAGGCTTTGGGGAGTCAGGAGGTGAGACACTCGCCGCAGAATACCTAGCCTCTGACCTGCTCTTGTTGCCACAGTATTTATGTGGCTGGTCCAGTTAAGTTTCTGGTCAATGGTGACCCCCCCCATCAGTGCAAAGATGGAACTGATGTTCTCGGGGTAAATTTTGATAAAGCAGTTCGGGAGCATTTAAACTAGTATGGCAGGGGGCTAGAAACCCATGTAGTGAAATAGAGGAAAGTGAAAGGCAGACAGAAATAAATGGTAAAAAGGAGAGGAACAAAAAACAAAGGGCCAAACTAATTCATAAAAAATGTGAGCATAAAAAAAGCCTGAGGGTTTTATACCTTAATGCGAGAAGCATCAGGAACAAGGTAGATGAATTAGCTGTGGAAATAGAGGTTAATAATTATGATCTAATTGGGATTACGGAAACATGGTTGCAGGGTGAGCAGGGCTGGGAGCTTAACATACAGGGGTATTCAGTATTTAGGAAGGATCGACAAAAAAGAAAGGGAGGAGGGGTAGCATTGCTGGTAAAAGAGGGGATAAATGCAATTGAAAGGAAGGATATTAACTCAGTTAATACAGAATCTATATGGGTGGAGCTAAGAAATAGCGAGGGGCGAAAAACATTAATAGGAGTGGTATATAGGCCTCCAAATAGTAAAATAGAGGTTGGGGAGGGCATCACGAGGGAAATTAGAGAAGCGTGCAATAAGAGCACAGCTGTCATCATAGGTGACTTTAACTTACATATAGATTGGACTAGCCTAATCAGTAAAAATAATGAGGAGGAGGAATTCCTTGAGTGTTTAAGGGATGGTTATCTGGATCAATATGTCGAGGAACCAACTCGGGAACAGGCTATATTGGACTGGGTACTGTGCAATGAGAAGGGACTAATTAGTAATCTTGTTGTACGGGGACCCTTGGGTCAGAGCGATCATAACATGATCGATTTCTCACTCGAAATGGAGAGCGAAGAAATTGACTCAGAGACTCAGGTCCTGAATTTAAACAAGGGGAATTATGATGCCATTAGACGGGAACTGAGTAGGTCTGATTGGACAACGTTCCTGGGAGGACTGGAGGTAGATAAACAATGGCAAGCATTTAAAGATAGAATGACAAAATTGCAAAAATTGTTTATACCAATCTGGCATAAAAGGAAATCTAAAAAGGTGACTCAACCGTGGATAACAGGGGAAATTAGAGACAGCATAAAATCCAAAGATAGGGCGTATAAAATAGCCAAAAAACGCGCCAGAGCGGAAGATTGGGAACAGTTTAAGATAGAGCAAAGGAGGGCAAAGGGCTTAATCAAGAAGGGCAAAATAGCTTACGAAAGCAAGCTGGCGGAAAATATAAAAACTAACTCCAAAAGCTTTTATAAGTATATCAAGAGGAAAAGACTGGTGAAAACCAAAGTTGGTCCATTGCAGTCAGATACGGGGGAATATATAATGGGAAATAAGGAAATGGCAGACCAACTAAATGCATACTTTGGGTCAGTCTTTACGAAGGAAGACACAAAAAACCTCCCTGGGATATCGGGAAAAATAGGGACATTGGCAAAGGAGGAACTGACGCAAATCAATATCTCTAAGGATATGGTGTTAAGGAAGCTAAAGGGATTGAAGGCGGACAAATCCCCAGGGCCTGATAACATGCATCCTAGGGTACTGAAGGAGGTGGCCCTAGAGATAGCGGATGCACTAAGCATGATTTTTCAGAATTCATTAGACTCGGGAACAGTGCCCATGGATTGGAGGGTAGCTAACGTTACCCCACTATTCAAAAAGGGGGGTAGGGAAAAAGCAGGTAATTACAGACCTGTAAGCCTTACATCAGTTGTGGGCAAAATGCTGGAGTCCATCATTAAGGATGAAATAGCCGAGCACTTAGCAAATGGGGACAGGATAGGACAGAGTCAACATGGATTTACAAAGGGTAAATCGTGCTTGACTAATCTATTGGAATTTTTTGAGGGAGTAACTGGTAAAATAGATGGGGGAGAGCCAGTAGATGTGGTGTACCTGGACTTCCAAAAGGCCTTCGATAAGGTCCCACATAAAAGATTAGCATGGAAAATTGAAGCTCATGGGATAAAGGGGAAAGTATTGACGTGGATAGAGAACTGGCTGTCAGATAGAAAACAGAGAGTTGGAATAAACGGCTCATTTTCTGAATGGCAGGCAGTAACAAGTGGGGTACCACAGGGATCTGTCCTGGGTCCCCAGCTGTTCACAATTTATATTAATGACCTGGATCAGGGAGTCGAATGCAGCATTTCCAAATTTGCAGACGACACTAAACTAGGAGGGGGGGTGGGCTCAGAGGAGGAGACCAGGAAGCTCCAGAGCGATTTGGACAGACTGGGTGATTGGGCGGATAAATGGCAGATGCACTATAATGTGGACAAGTGCGAAGTTATCCACCTTGGGTGCAGGAACGGGAGGGCAAATTATTATTTAAATGGCAATAAATTGGGAGAGGGGGAAGTACAGAGAGACCTGGGTGTTCTTGTACACCAGTCACTGAAGGCGAGCATGCAGGTGCAACAGGCGGTCAAGAAGGCAAACGGTATGCTGGCCTTCATAGCAAAAGGGTTGGAATACAGGAACAGGGATACCTTGCTGCAGCTGTACAGGGCACTGGTGAGACCACACCTCGAGTACTGTGTACAGTTTTGGTCGCCTCATCTGAGGAAAGATGTTCTTGCCATGGAGGGGGTGCAGCGGCGATTCACCAGGCTGATACCAGGAATGGCGGGATTGACCTATGAGGAGAGACTATGTAGTTTAGGGATGTACACACTGGAGTTTAGAAGATTGAGAGGGGACCTCATAGAAGTGTATAAAATTCTGACAGGTCTAGACAGATTAGATGCAGAAGGAATGTTTCCCTTGGCGGGTGAGAACAGAACTAGAGGACATAATTTAAGGATAAGGGCTAAACCATTTAGGACAGAAATGAGGGGGAATTTCTTCACTCAGAGAGTGGTGAACCTGTGGAACTCATTGCCACAGAGGGCAGTGTACGCCAGCTCATTAAATATATTTAAGAGGGAATTAGATATATTTCTACAGGCAAAAGGGGTTAAGGGTTACGGAGAGAAGGCGGGGACGGGATACTGAATTGAAGGATCAGCCATGATCTCATTAAATGGCGGAGCAGGCTCGAAGGGCCGGATGGCCTACTCCTGCTCCTATCTTCTATGTATCTATGTATCTATGTTGATGGCGGGGGATTCGGCGATGGTAATACTGTTGAATGTCAAGGGGAGGTGGTTAGACTCTCGTTTGTTGGAGATAGTCATTGCCTGGCACTTCTGTGGTGCGAATGTTACTTGCCACTTATCAGCCCAAGCCTGAACGTCGTCCAGGTCTAGTTGCATGCGGGCATGGACTGCTTCATTCTCTGAGGAGTTGTGAATGGCGCTGAACACTGTGCAGTCATCAGCGAACATTCCCATTTCTGACCTTGTGTTGGAGGGAAGGTCATTGATGAAGCAGCTGAAGATGGTTGGGTTTAGGACACTGCCCTGAGGAACTCCTGCAGCGATGTCCTGGGGCTGTGATGATTGACCTTCAACCACCACAACCATCTTCCTTTGTGCTAGGTATGACTCCAGCCAGTGGAGAGTTTTCCCCCTGATTCCCATTGACTTCAATTTTACTAGGGCTCCTTAATGCCACACTTGGTCAAATGCTGTCTTGATGTCAAGAGCAGTCACTCTCACCTCACCTCTGGAATTCAGCTCCTTTGTCCATGTTTGGACCAAGGCTGTAATGAGGTCGGAAGCCGAGTGGTCCTGGCGGTACCCAAACTGGGCATCAGTGAGCAGGTTTTTGATGAGTAAGTGCCGCTTGATTGCACTGTCGATGACACCTTCCATCACTTTGCTGATGAATGAGAGTAGACTGATGGGGCGGTAATTGGCCGGGTTAGATTTGTCCTGCTTTTTGTGGACAGGACATACCTGGGCAGTTTTCCACATTGTCGGATAGATGCCAGTGTTGTAGCTGTACTGGAACAGCTTGGCTAGAGGCGCGGCTAGTTCTGGAGCACAAGTCTTCAGCACGATAGCCGGGATGTTGTCGGGGCCCATAGCCTTTGCTGTATCCAGTGCGCTCAGCCGTTTCTTGATATCACGTGGAGTGAATCGAATTGGCTGAAGACTGGCTTGTGAGATGGTGGGGACCTCAGGAGTAGGCCGATATGGATCATCCACTCGTCACTTCTGGCTGAGGATGGTTGCAAATGCTTCAGCCTTGTCTTTTGCACTCACATGCTGGGCTCCACCATCATTGAGGATGGGGATATTCATGGAGCCTCCTCGTCCCGTTAGTTGTTTAATGGTCCACCACCATTCACGACTGGATGTGGTAGGACTGCAGAGCTTTGATCTGATCCGTTGATTGTGGGATCACTTAGCCCTGTCTACAGCATGCTGCTTCTGCTTTTTAGCCTTCATGTAGTCTTGTGTTGCAGCTTCCCCAGGTTGGCACCTCATTTTTAGGTATGCCTGGTGCTGCTCCTGGTATGCTCTTCTACACTCCTTATTGAACCAGGGTTGGTCCCGTGACTTGATGGTAATGGTAGAGTGAGGGATATGCCGGGCCATGAGGTTACAGATTGTGGTGGAATACAATTCTGCTGCTGCTGATGCCCAGTTTTGAGCTGCTAGATCTGTTCTGAATCTATCCCATTTACCACGGTGGTAGTGCCTCACAACACGATGGAGGGTGTCCTCAGTGTGAAGACGGGACTTCGTCTCCACAATGACTGTGCGGTGGTCACTGCTACCAGTACTGTCATGGACAGATGCATCTGCAACAGGTAGATTGGTGAGGATGAGGTCAAGTAGGTTTTTCCCTTGTGTTGGTTCTCTCACCACCTGTCGCAGGCCCAGACTGGCAGTTATGTCCTTCAGGACTCGGCCAGCTCAGTCAGTAGTGGTGCTACCGAGCCACTCTTGGTGATGGACATTGAAGTCCCCCACCCAGAGTACATTCTGTGCCCTTGCTACTCTCAGTGCTTCTTCCAAGTGGTGTTCAACATGGAGGAGTACTGATTCATCAGCTGAGGGAGGGCGGTAGGTGGTAATCAGCAAGAGGTTTCCTTGCCCATGCTTGACCTGAAGCCATGAGACTTCATGGGGTCTGGAGTCAATGTTGAGGACTCCCAGGGCCACTCCAATACCACTGTGCCGCCACCCCTGGTGGGTCTGTCCTGCCGGTGGGACAGGACATACCCAGGGATGGTGATGGAGGAGTTTGGGACATTGGCTGAAAGGTGTGATTCTGTGAGTATGACTATGTCAGGCTGTTGCTTGACTAGTCTGTGGGACAGCTCTCCCAATTTTGGCACAAGTGCCCAGATGTTGATGAGGAGGACTTTGCAGGGTCGACTGGGCTGGGTGTGCCATTGCCATGTCCATAGCCAGTGCCTCGGTCGATGCCGGGTGGTCCGTCTGGTTTCATTCTAATTATATTGTTTTGTAGCGGTTAGTTACAACTGAGTGGCTTGCTAGGCTATTTCAGAGGGCAGTTAAGAGTCAACCACATTGCTGTGGGTCTGGAGTCACGTATAGGCCAGACCAGGTAAGGACGGCAGATTTTCTCCCCTAAAGGACATTAGTGAACCAGATGGGTTTTTACAACAATCCGATAGTTTCATGGTTACCATTACTGATACTAGCTTTTTATTCCAGATTTATTTAATTAACTGAATTTAAATTCCCCAGCTGCCGTGGTGGGATTTGAACTCACGTCTCTGGATCATTAGTCCAGGCCTCTGGATTACTAGTCCAGTGACATTACCACTACGCTACCATTCCCGGAATTTCTATCAGGTATGCAGAGATTCCTGAGGAGGGTGCACTTTAAAAGTTCTAAAAGAAGGTCTGTTTCCTAATGTATACCAGAGCTTCAAAATGAACTATTTTTTTCTCGCTCTCTAACCCAGTAACCAATACAGTATTATTGTGCCAGACCTAAATTAATTTGCAAAGTTTTTCCTTAAGTGGAGCAGTTTGCTATGACTTCCTTGTTCCTTGCACCTTACAGTCTGGCCAGGATCCTTGGGTTTTGTGGCAGGAAATGTCTCAACATTTCAAAATACAGTTTACGCCACCTCAAAATATCATATTAAAACTGACTACAAAATGGTCCCAAAGCTGAAGTAGGCTTGCTCGCTATGCCAGATCTATGCGTCACACTACTGGGTGTGCCAAGAGCTGGCAGGAAGAAAAAAATGCAGTGTTTTGTTCAGTATGTAAGTACAGATTGAGAAACCCAAATTCATTTGGACTGGTCTCAGTACTGGCACTGGCACAGACATAGTTAAACATATGCCTGAGATAAACAACTCTCCTCGGTCTAGACAAAGTTCTGGAATCCATTACACTCTATGTTCCGAGGTTCATCCGGCCTCGTTTAAGGAAGGGTCCACAAGCTGACTGGTAGTGACCTGTCACAGATGGATCCAACTGGCCCACTACTTACTGAATTAAAAAGAAACAACACCAAATGTTGCTGCTGCTTGTGAGCAGAGCTGAAGGACCACACACCACACACAGTCACTACAAACTTTCTGGTGAATGTTTTATTGTACCCCCCTAATTGACTGAATTACTTTAGAATTAGGAAAACAAGTTCAGATTTTGTTAAATCAATCTGTAATTACTTTATGAATAGGATCTGATTGGGGGCAAAGGGCGATGGTGTTTCAATATTCCCCAGAGGATGCACCCACGCTGGAAAAAAAGGTAGCAATGTCTTTTACTGCTGTGATTGGGTTAACAAGGCTTGGCTGATGAAAGAATGTAAGGTTTGTTCTGCTCCAGGCAGCAATTAGGACTTTCTCATTGTGCTGCTGTGTCCTTTGGTTCAAGTTCCAGCAACAACTGACACTCATGCTCACAGACCTCTCAACCTGTGTGTGTTGAGTTTTGTCAGTTCTGAGTTAACCTGTAAGGTGGGAAGCTCTTTTATTGGGGAGGGGTATGACAGGAAGGCAAATAATTAGAATACTCCGCCTTGCAGAAAATCTGACACTTTATTTATGGCTGGCTGTTTAATTATATTTCCTCTCAAGTTATAAAAATAATTTGCTTATATATTTCGTCACCTATTACCCCAGTTATGCTTGAGGATGTTGTAATCTTCACAATGTGTCTTTAGTTAATTCTTAGTGTTCAATATAAAATTTATTCGCAATGAAGAAGGGTGTAAAGTGCAGTGGAATCAGCAGTTGTGGGCTAGGTTTTCTGCTTATTCATTGTCAATGGTGGAAAATACATCTTTTTTCTGAAAGTACTTAGGGACTAGGAGTGAGACACATCATGGAGAATAATGATTTATGATGGCTGTAAAAAGATGAGGTGAAGAAAGTCAATACTATCAGGGTGTGCACTATTAGTCTCTTTGAAACAATGCAGCACAGCAATCATTTCACTTTAAACTCAATCTGTTCCAATTACTAAAATTAGATCATCTAATCAGGAACCTTATTGGTTAGACTAATTAGCATTTAAAGCAACATTGTCCTTTTTCCAATGATCACTATTATTTTCATATATATATATATTTAGAATCAACCCTTTAAGTACTGAATTCCCTTTGCAGCATTTAAAATGGACAAGTGTTTCCTATTATAGAACATCTGGAAAAATTATTTCTCTAAAATTTTGATACCTAATAATGTAAAGAAAAATTATAGCTGAGTTGGGAACCTTAGAACTTATTCATTCCCAGCCTTCACTTGCCAGCCGAGAAATATGCCAGTCACATTTCAAGATCTTTTGAGCATTTTTCCACACAAAGGATTTATCTTGGGGTTTTTCAGCAAAGTGTATTCTCACAAGGTTAGAAACAGGCCCTTAAAGAAAGGTGGTTACTATACTAAATGAAAGTTGCTTTCCCCAGAGATTAAACAATAAGCAATTTTCTAACTTGTCTACATAATTGAAAACCCCTTGTGCCCATTGTGTTGAATAGTCCTTTGATTCCTATCTGTCTGTGTACATATGGGAGATGAGAGTGAGACTTTTTGGATGAAACAGAAACAGAAACGCCACGAGGACCATCAACTTTATTGCAGAGAAAATTGTGAGGGCTTTCACTGATGTTAGAAATGCTGGAGGATAGTTAGAAGCCAATTTGTCTAAGTCAAGTAGGACAACCCACTGATGTGGGCTAGTGTGGCATGTTCTCTATTTTGTATTATTATGAGAAGTTGTAAGGCTTGAATTAAGGTTGTACGGTCACCTTGTGAGATAAAGAAGCTTAACAATTCATATCTGGCCTCATCTCATCAAGTGTTTGATAAGTTCGCCTTCAGAAATGTAGAAGTATATATAAGAAAAACATGAATATCCAGTCCAGCTCACAAGGGGATGCTATTGTTATGTCCCTGGATTATGCTACAAAACAAGAAGATATAGGGTCATGTAAATGGGCAAAGATACCATAAAAACAGATGTAGGGCTGTGTGAGTGGGTTATGATACCATACAAACAGATATAGGGCTGTGTGAGTGGGTTATGATACCATACAAACAGATGTAGGGCTGTGTGAGTGGGTTATGATACCATACAAACAGATGTAGGGCTGTGTGAGTGGGTTATGATACCATACAAGTAGATATAGAGCTGAGCTTCTGACCCCGTATCCTCTCAATCAACAAGATGGCCGACTTCCACCTCCGTAACATTGCCTATCTCTGCCCCTGCCTCAGCTCATCTGCTGCTGAAACCCTCATCTATGTCTTTGTTACCTCTAGATTCAACTATTCCAATGCTCTCCTGGCCAGCCTCCCCCACCCTGCACCCTTTGTACACTTGAGCTCATCCAAAGCTCTGCTGTCCATATCCTAACTCTCACCAAGATCCGTTCACCCATCACCCCTGTGCTCGCTGATCTACATTGGCTCCTGATCCAGCAACACCTCAATTTTAAAACTTTAATCCTTGTTTTCACATTCCTCCATGGCCTCATTCCTCCCTATCCCTGTAACCTCTTCCAGCCCTACAACCCTCTGAGATCGCTACGCTCCTCCAATTCTGCCCTCTTGCGAATCCCTGATTTTCTTCGCTCCATCATTAGCAGCCGTGCCCTCATCAGCCTAAGCTCAAAGCTCTGGAATTCCCTCCCTAAACCTCTCCATCTCTCCTTAAAACCTACCTCTTTGACCAAACTTTTGGTCACCTGTCCTAATATCCCCTTATGTGGCTCAGTGTCAAATTTTGTTTGATAACACTCCTGTGAAGCACCTTGGGACTTTTTACTACATTAAAGACGCTATATAAATGCAAGTTGTTATTGTTTGAGTGGGTTATGCTACCATACAACTAGATATAGGTCTGCGTGAGTCAACTCCCATAACATAAGACACTCAGGCATTTACAGGGATGACTGACACAACTGAACC
Source organism: Squalus acanthias (assembly GCA_030390025.1). Lineage (NCBI taxonomy): Eukaryota > Metazoa > Chordata > Chondrichthyes > Squaliformes > Squalidae > Squalus > Squalus acanthias. Next base: position 103,968,778 of record CM059432.1, read on the forward strand.
CTGAAAGATATCTACTGCAGAACTGAATTTGTAACATTGGATGCAAAGTTCTTATACTTGCTGACATAATGGGCTCGATTTTGCCATTGGTGGCGGGTTGGGTGCGGGTCAGGTGGTCGGCGGGTCCCGCTCCCGCCTCCGCTGTCGGGCGGGATAAAATTGCGATTTTGCCCTAACTGGGCAATTGATTCCCTGCGTGTGCGCTCCCCTGGCCCAATTAGTCTTTTGGGTCTGAAACTCGCCTCTGCTGACGTCATTTCTCCAGCTGCATTTAAGGCCTCCAAGCAGCCTTGGTTCATTTTGTGCCTCTGTTCTTCCAGAGTGACAACTGCTTAAAGTGTGTGCTACTGCTGAAATGTCGAGAGCTCAAGTGCCAAGCCCTCACCATGTTTCGATGATGACTGCCTCCATGCTCTGGTGGAGGGAGCCAGAGTTCAAAAGGATGTGCTCTTTCCTTCCTCTGGGAGGAAAAACCTCCCCAGCAAACCAAAGCTGTGTGGCTGCAACTGGCTCAGGAGGTTAGCTCCAGATCAATGTGCAGCAGAACCTGGCTGCAGTGCCGAAAGAGGTTCAATGAGCTTGTCCGCACAGGAAAAGTGAGTATACCATCACTTTTACCCTCATTCTGCTCCCCATGTCCTCTCAGCGCCAGCACTCTGCATTGTCAACCTACTCCTACACATCCCACTTTACCCTTACATCCTTGCACACTTGACCATCCCTCTCTCTCTATGTACACAATCACTTCACTATTCGACTATGCTGCCCTCACACTCCCTATCACTGTTATGCAATGACAACAACTAACAACACACAGGGAGGGACCTTTGTATTGGCACCTCATCCATCTTTGTTTCCTTCTAAGCATCTATGCTATGGATTCTCTACACTCACTCCATCATTATCACTCAAGCTCCACTTGTGTCCCTCATTGCAGGAAAAGAGAGCCCACAATAAGAGGGAAAGGGCGAAGACAGGAAGAGGGCCACCCTCAATAGCCCATCTCACCAGCGCTGAGGAGGCAGCCCTAGAGATCGTTGGAGCCAAGGAGGATCTGAAAGTGGGGGACGGACAGACGGGCGCATCAGAGCAAGCTGGTGACAGAATAGTTTTGCATCTCTCTCATTGACATTGCATGAGTGACTGATATGGCTTCTGATGCTCATACAGATTGACCTATGATCATCTGCACAAGTCTATGTGCATGCTATGTTAATATCACATGTCTAACTTATGCCTTTACTCCCCCACAGGACCATCGACAGCCCCCCTCCCCACTGTCCAGGAGGAAGAGCCTGAGCTGGAAGACTCCTCACACTCCCATGCCACTGAGTAGCCCTCGGTCAGAGCCCCACCAGAGTCCTCACCCAACTGAGATGGGCATCTCGGTCCCTGCACATACGCAGGAGGAGCAGACTGTTGCCGAGCCCTCAGAGGCTCACAAACCCAGAGGACGCCTGCCAAAGGTGTCGAAGCAAGAGCAGCATGAAAGTGAGCAAGGGGCCTCCACATCTGCTGAAGCCACAGGGGAAGCACCAAGCGGAAGAGAAAGAGGAGGATGTGGAGGAAGGGAGGAGGCAGGCAGCAAATCCCCCTTGTCTGTGAACGCCTCATCAGACTCCGATACGAGTGAATGAAACCCCAGATCCCCGTTGCTCACCACAGCCTCATCAGACCATCCCTCTGTTACAGAACGTCACAACGTCCTCCTGGACACAAAGATGACATGAGAGCCACCACAAAACAAACATTCCAAACAAAATTAATAAATTTATAAGTATTCAATTAACATTACAATATGAACTAAACACACTTGTGCAATCTCTTTGTGCCTGTCGTTCGTGTGCCTTTTATTGCTTTAGTGCTCCTACACAGTGCTCCCCCAGTGGCTTCAGCATTGCTGGTGGAAGGCTGCTGAGTTTCCATGGGGGAGACTTCAGATGGCCTTGCAGGATGGCCTCGACCAGCTGTGGACCTAGAAAGCCTGGATGTAGACTGCCCCACCTCGGCATGGGTGGCAGCAGTCCGACTGGCTGGCTGACAGGCAGCGGCAAGGGCAATGGCGGAGTGGCAGTGATGGGAGCAGGAATGCTGTCATCCTGAGAGAGGACAGCAGGTTCTTGCTCCACAGACCCACTGCCACTCCCCCGGGGCGGTGTCTCATCATTCCTAGCAATCTGTTGGAGGACAGATTGCTGGACTGCTGTGACACCCTGCAAGCCCCTTTCGACACTCGTAAACCCAGCCACAATGGCAGCAGACTGAGCTTGGGTGGCAGCAGTCTGAGCCTGCAGGAGAGCAGTCTGTGCTTCCACTGCAGCACTCAGACGTTGGGTCGCTTCCGCCTGTGCTACAATGGAAGCCCCAACATCGCCCATCACAAGCAGCATCATGGCTGGGTCGACAAGGTCTCTACTGGAGTTGTCCATCATTTCCAGGCTGGAAATCATGGGCTCCAAGCTCTGCGCAAAACCCCGTCCAATATTGGAGCCAGACTCCGCCATGCTCCTTGACATTGACAAGAGGCTGTCTGGCAGGCTGGCCATTGCGACCAGCATTTCTGTGTGCATGGCCATCTCCCTTCCTCTGAAGGCCGCCTCATCGAGGTCATCATCTGAGTCCTGTGCAGCAGAACTCGTGCACGATCTCGCCCTCTGGGGAGCTGGCCCCCGAGATACCCTTTCCCCCTGGCCTTGCTGTAGCCTACTTGTGCCCGGTGCCTCACCCTGTGCAGATCCCGCATCTATACTACCCTCTAAATTCCGCGCAGTGCCCGTTTCTGAGCTGGTGTCTGCGAGTCTTCTTCTTCTTCTCCACAGCGAGAGGTACAGGCTGGCCTACTGGCAGTTCTTGGTGATCTGAAAGCAAAAAGGTACAAGAGTTGGGTTGTGGTGAGGGGAGGGGGAAAAAGCAAGATATCCATCCATGGGGATGGCATTAAACGGGAAATTAGAGATGCGTGCAATAAGGGCACAGCAGTTATCATGGGTGACTTTAATCTACATAAGATTGGGCTAACCAAATTAGTAACAATACTGTGGAGGAGGAATTCCTAGAGTGTATACGGGATGGTTTCCTGGACCAATATGTCGAGGAACCAACTAGAGATCAGGCCATCTTAGACTGGGTATTATGTAATGAGAAAGGATTAATTAGCAATCTTGTTGTGCGAGGCCCCTTGGGGAGGAGTGATCATAATATGATAGAATTCTTCATTAAGATGGAGAGTGAAGTAGTTGACTCAGAGACTAGGGTCCTGAATTTAAATAAAGGAAACTACGATGGTATGAGGCGTGAATTGGCTAGGATGGATTGGGGAACGTTACTTAAAGGGTTGACGGTGGATAGGCAATAGCAAACATTTAAAGATCGCATGGATGAACTACAGAATTTGTTCATCCCTGTTTGGCATAAAAATAAAACAAAAAAGGTGACTCAACCATGGCTAACAATGGAAATTAGGGATAGCATAAGATCCAAGGAGAGAACATATAAATTGGCCAGAAAAAGCAGCAAACATGAGGATTGGGAGCAGTTTAGGATTCAGCAAAGGAGGACAAAGGGATTAATTAAGAGGGGGAAAATAGAGTATGAGAGTAAGCTTGCAGGGAACATAAAAACTGACTGTAAAAGCTTCTATAGATATGTGAAGAGAAAAAGATTGGTGAAGTCAAGCGTAGGTCCCTTGCAGTCAGAATCAGGGGAATTTATAATGGGGAACAAAGAAATGGCTCACCAATTAAATACATACTTTGGTTCTGTCTTCACAAAGGAGGACACAAATAACCTCCCAGAGATGTGGGGGAACATAGGGTCTAATGAGAGGGAAGAACTGAATGAAATCAGTATTTGTAGGGAAATGGTGTTAGGGAAATTGACGGGATTGAAGGCCGATAAATCCCCAGGGCCTGATAATCTACATCCGAGGGTACTTAAGGAAGTGGCCCTAGAAATAGTAGATGCATTGCTGGTCATCTTCCAAAATTCTATAGACTCTGGAACAGTACCCATGGATTGGAGGGTAGCTAATGTTACCCCACTATTCAAAAGAGGTGGGAGAGAGAAAACGGGGAATTATAGACTGGTAAGCATGACATCGGTAGTGGGGAAAATGCTAGAGTCCATTATAAAAGATGTAATAGCAGAGCACTTGGAAAACAGTGACAGGATCGGACAAAGTCAACATGGATTTACAAAAGGTAAATCATGCTTGACTAATCCAGTGGAATTTTTTGAGGATGTAACTGGTAGAATAGATAAGGGAGAACCAGTGGATGTGGTGTATTTGGACTTTCAGAAGGCTTTCGATAAGGTCCCGCATAAGAGATTGGCGTGCAAAGTTAAAGCACATGGGATTGGGGGTAAGGTACTGACTTGGATAGAGAACTGGTTGGCAGACAGGAAGCAAAGAGTTGGAATAAACGGATCTTTTTCCGAGTGGCAGGCAGTGACTAGTGGGGTACCGCAGGGATCGGTGCTAGGACCCCAGTTGTTCACAATATATATTAATGAACTAGACGAGGGAACTAGATGTAATATCTCCAAGTTTGCAGACGACACAAAGCTGGGTGGGCGTGTGTGTTGTGAGGAGGATGCAGAGAAACTCCAGTATGATTTGGACAAGTTGGGTGATTGGGCAGATGCATGGCAGATGCAGAATAATGTGGATAAATGCGAGGTTATCCACTTTGGTGGCAAAAACAGGAAGGCAGATTATTATCTGAACGGCAATAGATTGGGAAAAGGGGAAGTGCAACGAGACCTGGGAGTCCTTGTGCACCAGTCGTTGAAGGTAAGCATGCAGGTGCAGCAGGCGGTTAAGAAGGCAAATGGTATGTTGGCCTTCATAGCGAGAGGATTCGAGTACAGGAGCAAGGATGTCTTGCTGTAGTTGTACAGGGCCTTGGTGAGACCACACCTTGAGTATTTTGTGCAGTTTTGGTCGCCTTATCTGAGGAAGGATGTTCTTGCCATGGAGGGAGTGCAGCGAAGATTCACCAGACTGATACCTGGGATGGCAGGAATGACGTAGAAACATAGAAACATAGAAAATAGGTACAGGAGTAGACCATTCGGTCCTTCGAGCCTGCACCGCCATTCAATGCGTTCATGGCTGAACATGCTACCTCAGTACCCCATTCCTGCTTTCTCGCCATACCCCTTGATCCCCCTAGTTGTGAGTGTTATATCTAACTCCCTTTTGAATATATTTAGCGAACTGGCCTCAACAACCTTCTGTGGAAGAGAATTCCATAGATTCACCACTCTCTGGGTGAAGAAGTTCCTCCTCAGCTCAGTCTTAAATGGCTTCCCCTTAATCCTTAGACTGTGACCCCTGGTTCTAGTTTTCCCTAACATTGGGAACATTCTGCCCGCATCTAATTTGTCTAAACCAGTCAGGATTTTAAATGTCTCTATAAGATCCCCCCTCATTCTTCTGAACTCCAGAGGATACAAGTTCAGTTGACCCAATCTTTCTTGATATGTCAGTCCGGCCATCCCAGGAATCAATCTAGTGAACCTTCGCTGCACTCCCTCAATAGCAAGAATGTCCTTCCTTAAGTTAGGAGACCAAAACTGCGCACAATACTCCAGGTGTGGCCTCACCAAGGCCCTGTACAACTGCAGCATCACCTCCCTACTCTGACGTATGAAGAGAGATTGGGACGATTAGGCTTATATTCGCTAGAGTTTAGAAGAATGAGAGGGGATCTCATTGAAACTTATAAAATTCTAACAGGACTAGACAGACTAGATGCAGGAAGGATGTTCCCGATGACGGGGGAGTCCAGAACCAGGGGTCACAGTCTAAGATAAGGGGTAAGCCATTTAGGACTGAGATGAGGAGGAATTTCTTCACCCAGAGAGTGGTGAACCTATGGAATTCTCTACCACAGAAGGCAGTTGAGGCCAATTCATTAAATATATTCAAGAAGGAGTTAGATATATTTCTTAAGGCTAAAGGGATCAAGGGATATGGAGAGAAAGCAGGGACAGGATACTGAATTTGGATGATCAGCCATGATCTCATTAAATTGCGGAGCAGGCTCAAGGGGCCAAATGGCCTACTCCTGTTCCTATCTTCTATGTTTCTATGTTTCTATGCATACACTATCAGCAGCTTGTAAATGAGAAGAGATTGTGGGATGGAGGCGGGAAGTGGGATCTGAGAAGAAGGATTAGGAATTACTGTAACGTTATTGTCCCCAAGGGCTTCAACTTCGCCCGTTGCCACTCCCTTGGTGACTTCCCCTCCAGTGATGTCGAGCACGCTCTCCTCCAGTTGGCGCAATGTCTCTAAAGCGGCTTGGCCACCTCCTGTTTGCCGCTCCTCCCGGCAGTTGTTAGCCACCTTGGGCTGCAAGAGAAAGAGAAGTGTGTCAGTGAATGTGGTGCAATGTGGTTGGGTGATGCACCTGCCATAGTTGAATAGCTGGCAGTGTGTGCAAGGTGTGAGATGTGGGTGTGAGTGTTGTAGCAGTGGTAAATGTGTGAGGGTGAAGTGAAGCTATGATTGTGAGGTCTGTGTGGTGATAGGTAGAGATTGTTGTGAGGTGAGTGATGGGGGTGTGGTGCATTGAGCAGTGTGTGAGGCTTGTGGTACAGATGGTGGGATATGGCCTTTGCTGAAGTCGTCACTCACCTTGACCTGCCGTGTGAGGTCATTAAACTTCTTTCGCCATGGTATCCAGGTCCTCGGTAAGACACTGTTGGCCCTGATGTAGGCAGTTTTCTCTTGCCAGAGCCTTCTGCAAGTAGGCTTTGATGGTTTCCTGCCACTCTACGGGAACAGGACACCCCGCCTTCTCTCCACTGCCATGATCATGGCCTCAGAGCCGCATCCGAGAACCTTCTGGCTCTTTCTCTGTGTTGCTGTTATTGTTGCTGTGCCATGGATTCAGACTGCAATGACAATGAGATGCTGCTGCATCAAAGCACCTCCCCTTTAAGTAGTGGAAAGAGACTAGGCCAAACATTACTGGCCCACTTGTTAAGTGCTAAGCCACTCAGCAGCACGTTTAGCGCTGAGATCAGCACTCCAATCATGTTAATGAGCAGGCAGCACGAATTTTGTGTGCTGCAGGCACCACTTTGAACAGGCGCTACCAAATAGCGCTGGCCCATGTCACCACACGTTTTCAGGCCATATCCAATTTCTAGGCCAATGTTCTTAACTTTTACTTTCTGTCTCTTTTATCTCTCTCTCTTAATCCCATCTTTCTTTCCCTCTCTTTATTTCACTTTCTTTACCTGATTTGACATTGAATTCATTATTCTAACTGACAATTTTCTGGTTCCATCTCTGCGCCACTCATTAACGCTTCTTCAGTCTTATTGGTTAAGGAAACAGACAGGTGGCCTAGAAATTTGTCGCGGGCGGTGGCGCAAAACGGGCAGTACCATCCAAGATGAATTTCTAGCCCCTAGTGGCCTACCCTGTTCACACAGGTCCTCGATGCCCTGTACAGGGCACTACGCTGAAATGGGTTTCTAATCACAGCAAATTCCAGTGCAAAACCTCATAAAAAGTCTGTGGGCAAGTGCAAGTTTAATGGACAGCTGATGCTACTCGTTCATCACTGACCGCAAAATCTGGCCCAATATTGTTACTTTTTCTTCCTAATTTACTATTTTTTAAATTTCTCTCTTCCTCTCCTGAAACCAGTGAATCTTACTGCAGTAATGCACAAATGCCAGCTACTATCTTTTACCTCACCTGAGTGGCCATTTTTCTTGTGTGAGGCGAGGCAGGTAGTGTCAGGTGGCTATTTGACTACTCAGGGTGTCACAGCTGAGCCTGATCCTTCCCTCCCCTGACATCCACATAGATGTTCACTCCCAAACCCGCGACCTCTACCACCTAGAAGGACAAAGGCAGCAGGCGCATGGGAACACCTCCACCTCCAAGTTACACACCATCCTGACTTGGAAATATATTGCCATTCCTTCATCATTGCTGGGTCAAAATCCTGGAACTCCCTCCCTAACAGCACTATGGGAGTACCTTCACCACACGGACTGCAGCGGTTCAAGAGGGCAGCTCACCACCACCTTCTCAAGGGCAATTAGGGATGGGCAATAAATGCTGGCCTTGCCAGCGACGCCCACATCCCAGGAATGAATTTTTAAAAATGCACTTTCTAGCAGGGTCAGGTTATTGATCAGAAGCAGGAATTCTAGCTAATTTTCCCTTCCCTTGATCAGGAGTGAAGAGGCCAACCCTACCCACCAACCTGGCTGAGATCAGCTGGCTCAGCATTCGAACAGCTATATTCATTTCATTAAAATGACACATCTTTTTACAGCCATCATAAATCATTACTTTCCATAATATACCTCACGCCCAGTCCTTATGTACTCTCCAGATACACTTTCTGCTGTTGACAATGAATGGGAAGAAAATCTCGCCCATAAATGCTGACTCTACCGCACTTTACAACATGAATCATACCCCCCTTTTCTGTTGTGATTAAAATTTGTATTGAACAATCAGAGTTAACCAAAGATATCCTGTAAACATCACAACATACTCAATCATTACAGGGCGATAAATTACAAAATTTATGTGCAGATTATAGAGAGAAAGTACACTAAACAGCAAAAAATAGATGAACTAAGTGCAGCAACAGAACTAGACAAGACACATTGGCCCAAAAATTCGGCCGTTCTCGGGTGAGTACTCAGTGCGTACTCACCCGTATTCGTTCCCGAAGTGCCGGTTTCCTGCATGCACTGCGCATGCGCGGGAAAACGCCACTTTATGGCGAAGGGGGCGGTTCCTAGGTGAACCGCGTGCGCACTAGAGGCTGCGCACACGCAGCACACTTTGTTTTTTTTTCAGGTTTCAACGCGAGGGTAAGTATTGAAGATTCTACGCTAGTAAAAAGGAGGCGTAAGACCCCTTTTGAACAAGGTAAGTAGTTAATTAAGTATAATTTAAAAAATTTTCAACAGGTTTATCTTTTTTAGAGACTTTAAAGAAAGGTAAGTTTATTTTTATAACTTTTAAAAAGTATTTTAATTTTTTCAAAAATTTTAATTTTTGTTTAAAGTGGTTAATTTATTTAACTATAGTTATTTTATTAATGTGATGGGTTTTTAAAAAAATTTATTTGAGGTTTAGCTGTTCTTTTGGGGCCAATTTCAATTCACAGATTTGACAGGTCTCCTGTCAAATCTATGAATGAAAGATGGTGTGCTGCCATTGGCTCTCCATGGCCCACGTGATCCCAGGGGTCGCATCGCACTAACTGCGCCCCTGGGACATGCACACACTGCGTGCCGGCACTAGGGAGAGGCCCGGGACCCGAAGTTCCTGCGGGGGCAAACAAGGACGGCAGACGCGGTAGGTGATATCGCGCACGATCCTTACCCCCGCGGCAAGCCTCCGAATCGAATTTCTAGGCCATTATCCTGGTGACTGCATGCAGTGCCATTCAAGTTTCATGAACAGAGTTCAACTATCTATTATATCATACTGAAAATAATCAACTGATAATTTAGTGTACATACCAGTGTGGTGACCTCTTTCCATCTTATGGTCCATCTTCAGCAAATAAACATTACAAATTAACTTTTATCTTCTAATCCAGTCTTCCTCAATCATTCCTGCACTGGAAATGTTGCATTGTGCACTGGCCAATATTTATCCCTCAATCAACATTACTAAACAGATTATCTGGTCATTATCACATTGCTATTTGTGGGAGCTTGCTGTGCGCAAATTGGCTGCTGCGTTTCCTACATTACAACAGTGACTACACTTCAAAAAGCACTTCATTAGCTGTAAAGTGCTGTGGGATGTCCGGTGGTGGTGAAAGGCGCTATATAAATGCAAGTCTTTCCTTCTTTCTTTTTTTATCAAGGATTCATCCATTACTTTCTAATTATCGAAGTTTATGTTATCACCCTTCTGTGTGCCTCTTTAAATACATCCACTGTTAAATCCCAAATTCTCCCTCCTTGAATTCTTTGTAAGCTTTTCCTGTTTGGTTTATTAGGACAATTCCTATTTATCTGTATACTTGCACAGTCTTTATAGAGAAAACATTCTGTGCCACATAATAGTTATCAAATTAATATTTCATGCTCCACTCCATAGATGCTATCCAAACATTCCACAATATGTGATCATATTGTTCCTAAATCTATTTTTCTAACTCCCTAAAATCCAGTATTCCAACCTTAAGCAAATGCTAATCCTTAGGGTTGTTTATCTAAACTGATCGATGCCAGTGTAAATGTCATAAATCTGCTACCCTAAACTATCCTTTTCTAGATTAATTCATTTACAAAGGGGAGTGGAATTCTGGAAATCTCTCCTCCAAAAAATTGTTAAGGCTAGATAAATTTAAAATTTAAAAACTGAGATTGATAGATTTTTGCTTGGTAAGGGCATTCTGGGTTATGGAACCAAAGCGGGTAGATGGAGTTAAGATACAGATCAGCCATGAGCTAATTGAATAGCGGAACAGACTCAATGGGCTGAATGGCCTACTCCTGTTCCTATGTTGTTGTGTTCATTATTGTATTGTTGTCCAGTATATGGTTAAATTTGCTCCAAGCTATAAATCTGGGTTAGGCATATGAGCCATTATTGGAAATTAGTAATACACTTCAAGAAGTGTGTGATGTTCAAAGACGAGGTGAAAAATGAAATTAACACATTGTTAATTGCCCCGATCTTATTTTGGAGGTGGGGAGGGGGTGCAGTTTTGCGGTCGGGAAACCCAGAAGAACGCATTTCCCTTAATGGCAGAACCTGATTACCATTTTATTGTCTCCATTCCCGGCCGCAGCCAGCCAGATTGAGAGGCTGGCTGGTTGTCGGGCGGGTAGGCCTTCAGCACCAGGCCATAGCAGGGGAGCGGAGCGGAGAAGAGGAAGGGAGGGATTGGAAAGACCGGGAGGGAGAAGATCGGAGGCCAGAGGGAAGATCGGAGGCCGGAGCAGGGGGGAGATCGGAGGCCAATGGGCAGATCGGAATGGTCGGGAGCGAAATTGGAAGAGTCAGGGTGGGCTGTCCGATCGTGGGGTGGGGTGGGTGAAGCAGGTAAGCTGGATCCAGCAGGTAAGTGGAAAGGCACTTACCTCCTGGATCCAGCAGTCATCGCCTCCCTTTAGCTGCTGGGTTTCCCGAGGCCCGGGAAACCTGGCTGGCCAGGGTTAAATTTAAAATGGTGGTTAAATATAAGGCACGCAGACTCATTATAATATTTAAATGGACAACCCGCCTCCTGGGAGCAGGTTGGTTTGCCGCCTCCCATCCCACTTCCGTTAAAACCGGAAGTGGCGGGTTGAAGGCAGATTGGGGTCGTGATTCAGATTTTTTACATTTTTATGCCCCCATTGTATACCTCAAACATGCATCAGTTTTAGTAGACACTTCATTGCAGATCAGGTTGGTAAATTCACCTAGTGTGTAAATTTCAGGTAATTATTTTGGACTTTAATAAATACAGAATAATACACTGAAGATGGCATTTGATGAATGGTAGAGCATTACTGTGGGGGAAACATGCTGGTATGCTGAGAAGATCAACTTCTGCTGATCCTTGAAGCTGGCATACTTTAGATTTTGGTTTGAATAATTAAATAGATCAGTTAATTGTGAAGGGAATTCAGTGAGACAGAGACGTGCTGATAGACTAAAGAAGTTATGCTTGACTGCTCCTTGAAGCAAGTGCATTTCAAGTTTAGGAGCGATAAATTAATTACACAGGATAGTCCAGATTTTATTGAGGTAGTAATGACTGGTGAAGAACCAGATGTTTATGTTTCAAGGTGGTCTCCAGATGTCTGTGTAGATAGGTGGGCAACAGGCAGCAAAGAGAATGGATGAGGTTATAAAGGTACCAGGAAATGATGCAGCTCAACTAACCTAACTTAGTACAAAAAAAAACTAACCTAACTTTGTGTCTTAAATTTAAAGGGTTGAAAATCGCAGAAAGGGTTGGTTTGTGGTTGACGTTGTTACCGGTTCATCTCATAGTCATGGTTCATAATTGTCCTCTAATAGTTGCCAGAAGATGAACTGTGAACATGCACTAATGTAAACTGGTTATGCTTCAGAAAGATAATTATATTTGTTCAGCAAGGACAAAGTCTAGACTGATGAGCAGGTAATTTGTAGAATCTGGGGAAATGAAAAATTATATAAGATAGGTATGACAAATAGAGACAGAAGTTATACTTTGTAAACACTGTGCTAAAGAGAAGCATGATTATGGTAAAGTTTCTCATAATAAAAGTATACAAATCCTTTCAAACTCTGTAGGAATGATATTACTCTAAACATTGCCTTTTTACACTTTACTTACTTGACACAATGAAGCATTAAAATGGCATCTTCATACTAGGTGGTCTCAGAATTTCAATATGTAGGCAGAACCATAGTGTAAAATGGGAATTCATCCACAGCTGTTCAGACTGCAACAAAATAATAGTACAAAATTCACCCTTTTTATCTTATTACAGAAGTCAATGGTTAAAATAGAACTTATATTTATATATAAGAATAAAGAACAGGTTGAACAATGAGGTTGGTCAAGAATGTATGTTTTCCATAATAATTAGGATTTAAATTTTTATGAAAAATTAACTTACAACCACACTCACTTTTATATAGCTCTTAAGTTCTGTAAAGTATGTCTTCTTTACAGTTAAAATTCTACTAAATCATTGTTTTTGATCCTTTATTGTCTTCATAGAAATGTTACTGCATTTAAAAATAATATATGAATGAAACATAAAGATGGCTAAAGACATATTGGGACATAATGGGATCAGTGTGGATTTGTTTTGTGAATGTATTAAAGGAGTTGTGTTCCTCAGACAAAAATCACTAAAACTTTGGTTACTTGATCAGCAGATCTTGGCTGGCAATCTGTATTAAAACTTTTTCTTGTGGAGGGAGATTTTCTTAGTGTGCTGGGTTTAGCAAAATCGTAAACATGTTTAGAAAGAATGCATTTATAATTTCTCTACACCTAGTAAACAGAGGAAATCATCCCTTTTAAAGACAGTTTATTGACATGCATTCTCCCAAACATTGTGAGGGCGACCATTTTGAAATCAAGGCTCCAAGGCAACCAGCCATGTTAACTGATGTAGCATTAAAGTAATCTAAATTTTTGTTAAGAAACACAATCAGGATTTATAAAGTTGCTGAATATATTGGTCTCCTTATTTAAGGAAGGATATACTTGCATTGGAGGCAGTTCAGAGAAGGTTCACTAGGCTGATTCCTGAGTTGAAGCGGTTGTCTTATGAGGAAAGGTTAAGCAGGTTGGGCCTATACTCATTGGAGTTGAGAAGAATGAGAGGTGATCTTATTGAAACATATAAGATTCTGAGGGGGCTTGACAGGGTAGATGCAGGGAGGATGTTTCCCCTCATGGGGGAATCTAGAACTAGGGGGCATAGTTTCAGAATAAGGGGTCGCCCATTTAAAACAGAGATGAGGAGGAATTTCTTCTCTCAGAGGGTCGTGAATCTTTGGAATTCTCTACCCCAGAGAGCTGTGAAGGCTGAGTCATTGAATATATTCAAGGAGGAGATAGACAGATTTTTGAAAAACAGGGGAATCAAGGGTTATGGGGAGCAGGCAGGAAAGTGGAGTTGAGGCCAAGATCATAGAAAAAAAATAGGAGCAGGAATAGGCCATTCGGCCCTTCGAGCCTGCTCCACCATTCAATATGATCTTATTGAATGGTGGAGCAGGCTCAAGGGGCCGAATGGCCTACTCCTGCTCCTATTTCTTATGTTCTTAAAGAATTAATACATAATTTACAACAAATATACATTCCATTAAGGCACAAAATCCCCACGGGAAAAGTGGTCCAACCGTGGCTAACAAGAAAAGTTAAAGATAGTATTAGATCAAAGGAAGAGACTTATAATGTTGCCAAAAAAGTAGTAAGCCTCAGGATTGGGAGAATTTTAGAATTCAGCAAAGAACTTGATAAGGAAAGAGAAAAAAGAATATGAGAGTAAATTAGCAAGAGACATAAAAACAGATTGTAAATGTTTCTATCGATATGTAAATAGAAAGACATTAGTGAAAGTAAATGTGGGCCCATTAGAGGCAGAGACAAGAGAAATTATAATGGGCAATAAGGAAATGGCAGAGACATTAAACAAATACTTTGTAGCTGTCTTCACGATAGAAGACACAAAAAACATGCCGGAAATAATGGGGAACCAAGGGTCCAGAGAGAATGAGGAATTTAAAGAAATCAGTAGTACTAGAGAAATTAATGGGACTAAGTGGTGACAAATCCCCTGGACCTGACAACCTGCATCCTAGGGTTTTTAAAAGAGGTAGATGCAGAGATAGTGCATATACTGGTATTAAAGTTAACATGCAGGTACAGCAAGCAATTAGAAAAGCAAATGGTATGTTGGCCTTTATTACAAGAGGATTTAGTATAAGAGTAAAGACGTCTTACTGCAATTATATAGGGCCCTGGTGAGAGCACACCTGGAGTATTGTGTACAGTTTTGGTCTCCTTACCTAAAGAAGGATATACTTGCCAAAGGCCTATATTCCCTAGAGTTTAGAAGAATGAGAGGTGATCTCATTGAAACATACAAAATTCTTACAGGTCTTGACAGGGTAGATGCAGGGAGGATGTTTCCCCTGGCTGGGGAGTCTAGAACCAGGGGTCACAGTCTCAGAATAAGGGGTAGGCCATTTAGGACTGAGATGAGGAGAAATTTCTTCACTCAGAGGGTGGTGAATCTTTGGAATTCTCTACCCCAGAGGGCTGTGGAGGCTCAGTCGTTGAGTATATTCAAGATAGATTTTTGGATATTATGGGAATCAAGGGATATGGGGATAGTGCAGGAAAGTGGAGTTGAGGTAGAAGATCAGCCATGATCTTATTGAATGGCGGAGCAGGCTCGTTGGGCCGAATGGCCTACTCCTGCTCCTATTTCTTATGTTCTTATGTAATCTTCCAGAATTCCCTAGATTCTAGAACAGTCCCAAGGATTGGAAGGTAGCAAACATAACCCCGCTATTTAAGAAGGGCGGAAGAGAAAAAAACGGAGAGCTATAGGTCAGTTAGCCTGACATCAGTAGTCGGCAAAATGCTAGAATCTATTATTAGGGATGTGGTAACAGGGCACTTAGAAAATCATAATATGATTAGGCAGAGGCAACGTGGTTTTATGAAAGGGAAATCGTGTTTGAAAAATCTGTTTGAGAGTGGCGAATGTTGTTCCTCTCTTTAAGAAAGGAAATAGGAATGACCCTGGAAATTATAGGCCGGTTAGTCTTACTTCGGTGGTTGGTAAGATAATGGAAAAGGTCCTGAGGGATAGGATTTATGACCATTTGGAAAGAGGCAACTTAATCAGGGATAGTCAACACGGATTCGTGAAGGGTAAGTCTTGCCTAACAAATTTGATTGAATTCTTTGAGGAGGTAACTAAGTGTGTAGATGAAGGTAGAGCAGTTGATGTCGTATACATGGATTTTAGTAAGGCGTTTGATAAGGTTCCCCATGGTCGGCTCATGAAGAAAGTAAGGAGTTGTGGGATAGAGGGAAATTTGGCCGATTGGATAAGTAACTGGCTATCTCATAGAAGGCAGAGGGTGGTGGTGGATGGAAAATTTTCGGACTGGAGACCAGTTACCAGCGGTGTGCCATAGGGGTCGGTGCTGGGTCCTCTGCTGTTTGTGATTTTTATCAATGACTTGGAGGAGGGGACTGAAGGGTGGATCAGTAAATTTGCTGATGACACCAAGATTGGTGGAGTAGTGGATGAGGTGGAGGGCTGTTGTAGGCTGCAAAGAGACATTGATAGGATGCAGAGCTGGGCCGAAAAATGGCAGATGGAATTTAACCCTGATAAGTGCGAGGTGATTCATTTTGGTAGGGCAAATTTGAATAAGGATTACAGGGTCAACGGCAGGGTTCTGAGGAACATGGAGGAACAGAGGGATCTGGGGGTTCATATCCACAGATCTCTGAAGGTTGCCACTCAAGTGGATAGAGCAGTAAAGAAGGCCTATAGTGTGTTAGCGTTTATTAACAAGGGGTTTGAGTTTAAGAACCGTGAGGTTATGCTACAACTGTACAGGACCTTGGTGAGACCACTTTTGGAATATTGTGTGCAGTTCTGGACAACCTCACTATAGGAAGGACGTGGAAGCATTGGAAAGAGTGCAAAGGAGATTTACCAGGATGCTGCCTGGTTTGGGGGGGAGGTCTTATGAGGAAAGATTGAGGGAGTTAGGGCTTTTCTCTTTGGAGCGGAGGAGGATGAGAGGCGACTTAATAGAGGTTTATAAGATGATGAGGAGGATAGATAGAGTGGATGTTCAGAGACTATTTCCTCGGGTGGAGGTAGCTGTTACAAGGGGGCATAACTATAAGGTGCATGGGGGGAGATATAGAAGGGATGTCCGAGGTAGATTCTTTACTCAGAGAGTGGTTGGGGTGTGGAATGGACTGCCTGCTGTGATAGTGGAGTCGGACACTTTAAGAACTTTCAAGCGGTTATTGGATAAGCACATGGAGCACATCAGAATGATAGGGAGTGGGATAGCTTGATCTTGGTTTCGGACAATGCTCGGCACAACATCGAGGGCCGAAGGGCCTGTACTGTGCTGTACTGTTCTATGTTCTATGTTCTATGTAACTGGTAGGATGGATAATGGGGAACCAGTGGATGTCGTGTATTTGGATTTTCAAAAAGCATTCGATAAGGTGCCACACAAGAGGTTATTACACAAAATTAGGACTCATGGGATTGGGGGTAATATTTTAGCATGATTTGAGGATTGGCTAATGGACAGAAAAGAGAGAGTAGGAATAAACAGGGCTTTTTTGGGTTGGCAGGCTGTAACTAGCGGGGTACCGCAAGGATCAGTACTTGGGCCTCAGCTATTTACAATCTATATTAATGACTTAGATGAAGGGACTGAGTGTAACATATCCAAGTTTGCTGATGATACAAAGTTAGGTGGGAAAGTAAGCTGGGAGGAGGATGCAAAGAGGCTGCAGAGAGATATAGACAGGTTGACTGAGTGGGCAAGAACATGGCAAATGGCATACAATGTGGGGAAGTGTGAAGTTATCCACTCTGGTAGGAAAAACAAAAAAGCAGAATATGTTTTGAATGGTGAGAGACTGGGAAATGTTTGCATTCAGAGGGACCTGGGTGTCCTTGTACATGAATCACAGAAAGTTACAATGGGCAATTGGGAAAGCAAATGGTATGTTAGCTTTTGTTACAAAGGGATTGGAGTATAAAAGTAAAGAAGTCTTACTACAATTATATAGGGCATTGGTGAGGCCACACCTGGAGTACTGTGTACAGTTCTGGTCTCCTTACCTAAGGAAAGACATACTTGCCTTAGAGGGAGTGCAACGAAGGTTCACTAAATTAGTTTCTGGGATGAGGGGATTGCCCGATAAGGAGAGATTGAGTAGACTAAGCCTATAAGTTTAGAAGAATGAGAGGTGATCTAATTGAAACATATAAAATTGTTAAGGGGCTTGACAGGCTTAATGCTGGGAAAATGCTTCCCCTGGCTGGGGAATCTAAAACATGGGGTCACAGTCACAGAATAAGGGGTCGGCCATTTAGGACTAAGATGAGGAGAAATTTCTTCACTCAAAGGGTTGTGAATCTTTGGAATTCTCTACCCTAGAGAGTTGCGGATGCTCAGTCGTTGGGTATATTCAAGACAGCGGTCGATAAATTTTTGGGAACTAAGGGATATGGGGGCCTTTAGCAGGTTCCAGCACGCAGGAGCCGAAATGGGTCCAACGCACAGGCGCCGAAGCCCGCTCCTGTGGGCCTAAAGAACAAGCCTGTGGGATGCGATTAAAATGAGGGCCTGCGTGCTGGAACCCGCTCCAGCGGGACTGAGTGGCCTGCAACACCTGGTGCACAGCAGCCTCGAGAGAACCGCGCGGCCGTGCAGCTCTAGGGGGAACAATGATATGGGGATAGTGCGGATAGTTGAGGTAGAAGATCAGCCATGATCTTGTTTAATGGCGGAGCAGGCTTGAAGAGCCAAATGGCCTACTCCAGCTCCTATTTCTTATGTTATTTTCTTATGTTCTTACTGAATGGCGGAGTAGGCTCGAAACATAGAAACATAGAAGATAGGAGCAGGAGTAGGCCATTCGGCCCCTCGAGCCTGCTCCGCCATTCGATGAGATCATGACTGATCATCCAAATTCAGTACCCTGTCCCTGCTTTCTCCCCATATTACCTTGATACCTTTAGCTTTAAGAAATATATCTAACTCAACCTTGAATATATTTAATGACTTCGCCTCAACTACCTTCTGTGGTAGAGAATTCCACAGGTTCACCACTCTCTGGGTGAAGAAATTCTTCCTCATTTCTGTCCTAAATGGTTTACCCGTTATCCGTAGATTATGACCCCTGGTTCTGGACTCTCCGACCATCGCGAACATTCTTCCTGCATCTAGTTTGTCCAGACCTGTCAGAATTTTATATGTTTCGAGAGGCTGTATGGCTCCTAATTCTTAAGTTCTTATGTTCTTATTGATCCTGCTGTTTGTAAGTGCTAAAAGCATGCATTCCATGGAAATCTTATGCTAAAATTGAACCAGACAGCTCCTTTAAGAAAGTTGCATAGCAGAATATTTTCAATTCTGCATCAGACCTATTTGAGGAAGCCTAAATGATAACAAAGATCATTATGAAAGGAATCACTTTCAAAGATTAAAGTAACATGCACAGAGTAAAGGGAAAAGGCGCTCATTAATTGACAAAAAGACATTATTAGAAACATCGTAGTGGGGATCAGGAAGAGCTGGGGGGTCGGTGATCGTGGGGTGATTGGTGATCGCGGGGGGAGATCGCAGCAGGGATGTTGGGGAAGATCGTGGCGGGGGGCGGCAGGTTACAGGCACTTACCTTATGGATCCAGCCCTTCCCGCCTTCTTTTACGTGACGGGTTTCCTGAGGCCAGGGAAACCCAGCCAGCAGCAGTTAAAAACAGAAACCTTGTTAAAATGGAGGCACGCAGGCTCCTTAAAAGGTTTCAGTGACCAATCTGCCTTCGAGAGCGGATTGGTTGCCCGCCCCTTGTCCCGCCTCCGTTAAAACCGGAAGTGGGTGGGTTGGATTCGGATTTGAAATTTTTAACATTTTAACTTCCCACCCAAACTAAACCCACCCATTTCTGAGGGGTTAAAATTACCCCCACAAGGTCCCATGAGAATATTTAAAGAAGAGAAAAATCTTCCTCTCCTAATTGGTATAGAGTGGCCACTACTGAAAAGAATGTTTTTGTGGACAGAATTGTACACCAAACTGAATCATCAACTTCAGGAGTGGAAGAAGTAATAAAGAAAAAGAACATGTTTCTCTAATACTCACCTTGGTGTTTAGGGATGTCGATTTGTTTACTTGCATATATTTTTTAAATGTTCGTCATAACTATATCAGATCTTTGCCCTTATTTTAAACGGCGTTCAGTGTTGTCAATTGTTTTGTTTCGCATTTGCAACTACATCTCGCTGGAAGCATAGTTCCATCAAGTTATGAATGCACAAAGTTGCAATAATTGATGGCACAGGAATAGTTGTTATTTCAGCAGACGGGTACACAGTGGTGGTAGTGGGGATAAGTTAAAGGTTTACGTTATTTATATCATCTGACATGAAAGAGCAGGATATAAAGGAAAGGGAGTAAAATGAAGAAGAAAGAAAGTACGAAGGACAAGAGGGAAATAAATATAAATACAAATTGCAGGGAAAGTACAAACATTTGAAGGTGTCAGCCGTGGCTCAGTAATAGCACTCTCGCCTCTGGGTCAGAAGGATGTGGGTTCAAATTCCACTCCAGTGCAGTATTGAGGGAGTGCTGCACTGTCAGAGGTGCCATCTATTGCAGTGGTTCTCAAACATTTTTGGTTGAAGGACCCTTTTCAAATCGATTAGTAATCACGGACCCCCATCTAAATTATAATACTCATAATGGCCCAAAAATTTGTGTTGATACGCGAGAGTACGCACTGTGTACTCTCGCGTATTCTGTCTCCAATTGCTGGTTTTCTGCATGCACTGCGCATGCGCTGAAAACCGGCACTTGGTGAATGGAAAAGGGGGCGGTTCCTAGGTGAACCGCGTGCGCGCTACAGGCTGCGCGCATGCAGTGCACTTAGTGGTTTTAACGCGCAGGTAAGTATGGAAGATTTTACACATAAAAAAAGGAGGAGTAAGACCCACTTTTAACAAGGTAAGTAGTGAATTAAGTATTATTTTGAATTTTTTTTAACAGGTATATCTTTTTAGAGACTTTAAAGACAGGTAAGTTTATTTTTATAACTTTTTAAAAGATTTTAAATTTTTTCAAAAATTTAATTTTTTATTTAAAATGGTTAATTTATTTAACTATACTTATTTTATTAATGTGATGGTTTTTTTTTTATTTAATTGAGGTTTAGCTGTTCTTTTGGGGGGCTATAGTATTCATAGCTTTCACAGCACTTATGTGAAAGTTATGAATGGAAGATGGTGTGCTGCCATTGGCTCTAACTGAGTCACGTGATCCCACAGCTCGCACGAATTAACTACGCCTGTGGGATACGAAAGCCCAGCACAGCAGCTGTCCAGAACATCAAGTTCGTGCGAGCTGGAACTGAAAAAGCCAACGCGCAGTGAGAGATCGCGGGGAAGCCTTACCCTCGCACGAAGGCTTCCTCACGAATTTTTGGGCCAATATGAAAGTGCTGCACGTAAGGAGTGTTTTAATAATGCTTTTAAGAAAACAGGTATTTAGTTCTAGGTATCAGTGAGATGGGTGTGCCTGCCTCTCACTGCAGAGTCTGTCTATTATTGGTGTGATGTATGACAATGACAGTCCTAAATCATTCTTCACTTCCGGATGGGACCTGTACTTTGTCTTCATTGCTGCCATAGCAGAAAATTATGTTTCACAAATGTATGTTGTTGGGAAAGGTAGCAACACTTTCATTGCATCTTTTACCAAATCTGGGTACTCCGCAGCAACAGATGGCCAAAACTGGGAAGGTGCTTGTTCCTGAAACTTAATTTTCAGCGAGTGGTCAGGGGACAGTTCCAGCAGCTGCTCTTCTGTTTTTCCACTTCGTCTTAAACTCACAGCATACGGTATAACTCCAGACTAGTCCAAAGACCCTGGCCGGCTTCTTTAGATGGTCTATACTTCGAAGCAGATATTTTCCTACTGTCTCAGCTGCCGTAGCCAAATTTTTTTGTTTATTTTCTTTTGCCGCCGCTCATGCCCACAGGAAAGGTTTTATAGAAAAAAAACTTGAGAGAAATAAGTCCCTAACTTTTCATTGGTTCATTGACAAGACGTCATGCGGCGATTGGATGAGGATCACGTCAGTCATTAGCAGCACGTTCGCCAGCATTTGAAATATTCTCGCGCGAGTGCGGTGACAGTTGGAAGTGAGGAGATGCTTGTGGAAGCGATGGGCAGTCACTGGTTTGCTCACGATTATCAGCAATAACCCACAGGCTGGCGAACATGCTGCTAATGACTGACGTGATCTTCATCCAATTGCTGCACGACGTCTCTGGCCGCCGCTCATTCGCTTATTTCACAGACCCCCTGGAAAGTCTTTACGGACTCCAGTTTGAGAATCACTGGTCTATTGGATGAGACATTAAACCGAGGCCCCGTCTGCCCTTTCAGGTGGACGTAAAAGATCCCACGGCACCATTTTAAAGAAGAGCAGGTGAGTTCTCCCAACATTTCTGGCCAACATTTAACACTCAAGCAACACTTAAAAAACAGATAATCTGGTCATTGTCACATTGCTGTTTGTGGGATCTTGCTGTACATATATTGGCTGTCACGTTTCCAACATTACAACAGCGACTACACTTCAAAAAAGTACTTAATTGGTTGTAAAGCGCTTTGGGACATCCTGTGATCATGAAAGGGCTATATAAATGCAAGTCTTTCTTTCCTTCTTTAGGTATATTTTTTGGTGCTGATTTATTTATAGTTCATACTGCGCAGAAAATTAAATGAGTTCAGGGACTCTCTCGGATTAGTAAATCAAGTCTTTAGATTACTCCAGAGAACAACAAAAAAAGAAAAACTTGCTATGCACACATATTAAAAATGGTTCTAAAAAAATTGTATTTTAAGTATATAGGACTTTAATTTATTATTAATTAAATAAAGTTTACTCACAAGAGTGGCAGACTGAGGGCTATGTCGCCAACCCCTCAGAAGTTACCAGTGATGGCACATCCCTGACTGTTTACTTTAATACCATTTGAGGGGGAACCTAGAGCAAGGGTGAAATAATTAAAAGAATGTGTGTGGGATGAAGGAAAAAAATAAACAAAAATGCCTTCATGTGTGTCTAATTCTCTTCCACAGAACTCTGCCATCTAAAAATATTCTACCAAATGTGGTTATGTACAATGTGTTGGCAGAATAAAATAAATTGAAGACAGTTTGTCTCTTCAGAGCAATCCACAAGTGTATTCTTCTACAGACATTTAGTGGGGAATTTTAACCCAAAAAAACGTGTGGGTTGGGGTCGGGTGGGAGGTTAAAGTGTTAAAAATCTGAACCCGTCTCCAATCCGCCCTCTTCTAGTTTTAATGGAGGCAGGACGGGGTGGGGGGGGGGTGGAGGGTAGGGGGGGCATTGGTGGACAGCCAATCTGCTCCCAAGAGGTGGGTCACCCATTTAAATATTATAATGAGGCTGGCGTGCCTCAGCTTTAACCAGCATTTCAAATTTAACTGTGGCTGGTCGGGTTTCTCAGGCCTCGGAGAACCTGCCAGCTAAAGTAAGGCGAGGACTGCTGGATCCAGGAGGCAAGTGCCTTTACACTTACCTCCTGGATCCAGCGTCCCTGCCTCACCCACAACCCGCAATTGGAGAGCCCCCCACAATGCCTCCAATTCTGCCCCCAGGCCTCTGATTCCACCCGCCAGGCCTCCGATGCCCCCCGCCAGGCCTCCGATTTCCCCTCCGTGCTGCTCCAGAACCTCTGACTAGCTGCTCCCGGGCCCCTGATCAGCCGCTCCAGGCCTCCATGCTGATCCTAGCACCCCCACGTGCTGCTCCCGGCCCCCGATCCTGTGCTGCTCCTGGCCCCTTCCCCCTCCTCCCCCCGCTCCTCCGATAATCACCCGGCTCCCCCCACCACTCCTCCAGCCCTCCGATGATAAACCCACTCCCCCTCTTTTCCTCCGGCCCTCCGATGATCACTCGCCCCCCCCCCCCCCGCCCCCCATTCCTCCGTGCTCCCTCTCTCCTCTCTGCGGCCTGGTGCCGCAGGCCTACCTGCCCGTAGTCAGCCGGCCTCTCAATCTGTGGCTGCGGGTGGAAACAGAGGTTTCCAATGCAAATCAGGCCCTGCCATTAAATTCATCAGGGCCTGCAGGAAACCCGTCCTCCCGGGTTTCCCGATCATTTCCGACTCACGCTGCTCCCAACCTGCCTCCCGATTAAAATTGAGGCCTTGTTTTCAGATTGCTTTGAAGATATGTATAACTGAAACCTCTGTTGGAAATTTGGGTGACATGATATAGCTGTTGGCTGATTGCACTGATTTTATCAAAATTTGCAAAAAATTTTTGCAATTACTTCATTCTTAACAACCTAACCAAAAACTATTAAAGCACAATGATAATTGCCTGACTGCGAAACCTCATTAAACCTCATCTTCAAACAGCCAGGGAAGGGAAAAATCAAGCATGCTGGTCACTATCCAGTGACTTGTGGAGGGGTGTGTCAGCCTTGATAACCTCCCACAGCTCAATAGCCTGCAGACATACCTCTGTGCTTGCCAGCCTGCGATTTTCTACCCATTCACTTCAGTAATCAAAAACCTGTGGGCCGCTGAGAGCAGAAGTGGAAAATCCCGGCCTTTCTGTCTAGGCTTGTACATGACGAATGGATCCGTGGATGAGGTAATAGAGGATGGCCAACATCTGCGACTTTGGGCCCAGGCCAGAGTCAGCACCTGCAGGAAAGGATGGACAAATATGAAGGAGGGAAAATGGATGGTTGGGGGGAGAAAGAAGTGAAAAAGAAAACTTTAAAAATAGATGTCTTTAGTGCCTTTTCAAAGCTACAATTTACTATATAGTGGTGAAGCAACGTCTAAAATTAAATACTACATTCCATCATGACCTTTTTTTGTACTGATTTTAGTGTAGAAAGACATACTTGCATTTACATAGTAGCTTATCACATCTTTAAAACGCACTTAACACGTATTTTTTTTAGTCAATGACTATTATTATGTAGGCAAACACAGCAGCCATTCTGCACCAGTTAACAGCGATGAGATGAATAACGGGTTAATTTTTCTTTTGGGCTTGGTTGAGGAACTGTTGCCCTGGACACCAGGAGGACTGTTTGCTTATCTTAGAATAGTGCGATGCACAGTATGGTCCCACAAACAGCAATGTGATCAATGGCCAGATAATTTCCTTTTGGTGACATTGGTTGCTCTGTCTACCACATAGTAGACTCATGACTAAGGTCAGAACATGTGGAGTCAGGGGACAGGGAGCAGAATGGATAGCAAACTGGCTACAAAACAGAGAGTAGCAGCTAAATGTAGTTACTTAGACTGGTGGAAGGTGGGAAGTGGTGTTCCACAGGGGTCGGTGCTGGCACCACTGTTGTTCACATTTACATAAATAATATTAACTCAGGAATCGGAAGTACAATATCAAAATTTGCAGTTGACACCAAATTGGGGATACAGTTAATACTGAGGAAGACTGCAACAAAATACAAAAAGATGATAATACGCTTGCAGAATGTGTGTAAATGGCAAATTAATTTCAATCTAGCCAAGTGTGAGGTGGTGCACTTTGGTAGGAGGAATAAGGAGGCCACCTACTCCTTGGAAAATAAGAGTCTAAATGGGGTAGAGGCGCAAAGGGATCTAGGGGTATCGATTCACAAATCATTAAAAGTAGCAACGTAGGTCAACAAAGCCATAAAAAATGCAAACAAAGCACAGGGGTTCATTTCTAGAGGAACAGAATTCAAAAGCAGATAAGTTATGTTAAACTTGTACAGAACTTTGGTTAGACCACACAGAGTACTGTGCATAGTTCTGGTCTCCATATACAAAAAGAATATAGAAGCACTGGAAAAAGTGCAAAAAGGTTTTACAAAGATGATACCAGAATTGAGAGGGTAAAACTATCAGGAAAGACTGAACAGACTGGGGCTCTTTTTTCTAGAAAAGAGAAGACTGAGAGGTGAGCTGATAGAGGTCATTAAAATTATGAAGGATTTCGATAGAGTAGAAGTGGAGAAGATGTTTCCGCTTGTGGTGGAGTCCAAAACTAGAGGCGATTAGCATACATGCATTTAAGGGGAAGTTGCACCCCCTCCATGGACAATATATCCTGTGGTGTCTAAAACTGAATGCAGTATGCGAGATAGGATCTGAGCAAAGCTGTATAAAACTGAAGGATAACTTCCTCCCCTTTGTATTCCAGCCCCCTTGAGATAAAGGCCAACATTTCGATTGCCTTTTGTGCCTATCTAATGTCTTTTATTGATTTCTGTACTTGGACTCCCAAATCTCTTTGCTCTTCTACAGTTCCTAGTTTCTAACCATTTAGAAAATATTCCGATTTTATCTTTATTTTTATTCATTCACGGGATGTGAGTGTCGCCTCTGTAAGGGGTTCGCGTGGCTCTGTGCTTAGCCTGGGTGCTAGTGCGGGGTTAGGCCTTGTTGCCTGTTCTGGTCTCCAGCCAGCTTGGTGACACTAGACGCCTGTGAGTGGTTCGACCCACTCGCCCTTACGGTTCTGACACTGGACTTAGGTGCGAGAGCAATAATGCAGAGAAAAACTCAGGTAGACCCGGTGAATAGTGTGAAATGGAAAATCTTTATTGCATATTATTCAAGATTACAAAATACATGTCATAAGCACAGATTAATGACAGTACAAACTTACATACATTTATGCAACTAGGTTTAGGGAAACGAGGAGCGCACGACACATCGTAAAAGGGGACACACATTATAATTATCCTTAAAACCTAAACCCTCCCCTATCAATACCTGTCCTAATCTAGATCTGTAGGATCGAGACACATGCTCACCACTCGTGATAACTCGGAGAATTCCGAAAACGCTGCTCGGATGTTTTCACCACAGCACCTGACTATCCACGTGTTGATCAGGGGTCTCTGTACCCCACTTGTTTACTCGCTTTGCTCCGGCTAGCAGGCTGGACCATCTGCTGTCATGAAGATCTGTGTTGACCTCGGACTCCAGATACAGTTTGAAGAAGAGTCTTACTGTGCCCGACACCAGTTGTCGGTAGAACTCGAAGAAAAGTCTTCCAGAGCCAGTTGTGGAGTAGCCGATAGAATTCGAAGAAGTGGTTAATCGATTTTCGGGCGCGGTCGGGGTTTACTGACCGCGGCGGCACGTGTAGTCGTCTTCTTCTCTTCTCATCTCATCTCATCTCATCTCCTCTCGGGCCTTCGGTTCCGACACCGTTTACCGACTTCTCGGGATGGTGCGCCCGCTTACAGGCCTTCGCAGACCAGCTCTCCACAGATCTTCGCGGCAAGCCAGGAGGTTGACTCCCGGAAAATCAGCGGATCAGAGAAGCGAGTCAAAGGAATAAGAGTCGAGCGAATAAGAGAAAGATGGACGTTTGGACACTACAGTTATAGTACTGTAATTCCTTATCTCCCGCCCAATCTTAATGTTCATCTTTTGTCATGTTTTTGGCGCTCAAACTTCTTGTATGGGGTGGTACTTGTCGTTAATGGGTATCGGTGATACTTGTAACTGTCTGAGTACCCGTTAATATTTCTCCCATTGTGGAATCGGCTAGGAGTCTCCCTGGAGGGGTTTTGGGGGCCTCCGATTCTTGTTGTGAGTACCCGCGAACGGCTCTCTCATCGTAGAGCCGTGGGGAATTTGCGTATCAATGTCTTTTGGATGGGCCCCTAATTGCCCAGTACAATAGCCCTCGTTTGTGCATGGAAAACCCGATTCCAGCACTTATATTCCTTGCTTGGGTGTTAAAATGCAAAACGATCTCGTCTTGTCTTATCTCAATATGCTGAGTCCTGTCCGATCTTGCTGAAATGTTTATTGAAACGCCATCTTGTCTGCCTGCTGAAAGTCTAGAACCTTCTGCCACGAGGCGTGGTGGCCATTTTACAGGCTGCTTGTGTCCATTTTGAAACCCGACAGCATTTTGCTGAAATAAAGCTGTGTTTACGAAACTGTATGTCTCTTTCTCATTAATTTTAAATCGCGATAATTTGCGAATTCTACACCTCTAAGGCCAGCATTTATTGCCAATCCCTAATTGCCCTTGAGAAGGTGCTGGTGAGCCACCTTCTTGAACCACTGCAGTCTGTTAGGTGAAGTTAGGCTTGGGCTGATAAGTGACAAGTAACATTCACGCCACACAAGTGCTAGGCAATGACCATCTCCAACAAGAGAGAGTCTAACCACCTTCCATTGACAGTGCTGTTAGAGAGGGAGTTCCAGGATTTTGACCTAGTGAAAATCTGAAGGAACAGCGATATATTTCCAAGTCAGGATGGTGTGTGACTTGGAGGGGAACTTGAAGGTAGTGGTGTTCCCATGTGCCTGCTGACCTTGTCCTTCTAGATGGTAGAGGTCACAGGTTTGGGAGGTGCTGTCAAAGAACCATAGGCGAGTTGCTGCAGTGCATCTTGTAGATGGTACACACTGCAGACACAGTGCGCTGGTGGTGGAGGGATGAATGTTTAAGGTGGTGGATGGGATGCCAATCAAGCGGGCTGCATTCTCCTAGATGGTGTTGAGCTACACTCATCCAGGCAAGTGGAGAGTATTCCATTACACTCCTGACTTGTGCCTTGTAGATGGTGGAAAGGCTTTGGAGAGTCAAGAGGTGAGACACTCACCGCAGAATACCCAGCCTCTGACCTGCTCTTGTTGCCACAGTATTTATGTGGCTGGTCCAGTTAAGTTTCTGGTCAATGGTGAACCCCAGGATGTTGATGTTGGGGGATTCAGCAATGGTAATGCCATTGAATGTCAAGGGAAGGTGGTTAGACTCTCTCTTGTTGGAGATGGTCATTGCCTAGCACTTGTGTGGCGCGAATGTTACTTGTCATTTATCAGCCCAAGCCTGAATATTGTCCAGGTCGTGCTGAGTGCGGGAACAGACTGCTTCATTATCTGAGGAGTTGCGAATGGAACTGAACACTGTGCAATCATCAGTGAATATCCTCACTTCTGACCCTATGATGGAGGGAAAGTCATTGATGAAGCAGCTGAAGATGGTTGGGCCTAAGACACTGCCCTGAAGAACTCCTGCAGTGATGTCCTGGGACTAAGATGATTGGCCTCCAACAACCACAACCATCTTCCTTTGTGCTCGGTATGACTCCAGCCAGTGGAGAGTTTTCCCCCTGATTCCCATTGACTTCAATTTTACTTGGGCTCCTTGATGCCACACTCGGTCAAATGCTGCGTTGATGTCAAGGGCAGTCACTCTCACCTCACCTCTGGAATTCAGCTATTTTGTCCATGTTTGGACCAAGGCTGTAATGAGGTCTGGAGCTGAGTGGTCTTGGCGGAACCCAAACTGAGCTCGGTGAGCAGGTTATTGGTGAGTAGGTGCTGCTTGATGGCACTATCGACGACTCCTTCCATCACTTTGCTGATGATTGAGAGTAGACTGATGGGGCGGTAATTGGCCAGATTGGATTTGTCTTGCTTTTTGTGGACAGGACATACCTGGGCAATTGTCCACATTATCAGATAGATGCCAGTGTTGTAGCTGTACTGGAACAGCTTGACTAGAGGCGTGGCTAAATGTGAAGCACAAGTCTTCAGCACTACAGCCGGGATGTTGTTGGGGCCCACAGCCTTTGCTGTATACAGTGCGCTCAGCCCTTTTTTGATATCACGTGGAGTGAATCAAATTGGCTGAAGACTGGCTTCTGTGATGTTGGGGACCTCAGGAGGAGGCTGATATGGATGATCCACTCGGCACTTCTGGCTGCAAATGCTTCAGCTTTGTCTTTTGCACTCAAGCGCTGGGCTCCGCCATTATTGAGGATGGGGATGTTCATGGAGCCTCCTCCTCCCGTTAGTTGTTTAATTGTCCACCACCATTCACAACTGGATATGGTAGGATTGCAGAGCTTTGATCTGATCCGTTGATTGTGGGATCACTTAGCTCTGTCTATAGCATACTGCTTCCGCTGTTTAGCATGCATGTAGTCCTGTGTTGTAGCTTCCCCAGGTTGGCACCTCATTTTTAGGTATGCCTGGTGCTGCTCCTGGCATGCTCTTCTACACTCCTCATTGAACCAGGGTTGGTCCCCTGGCTTGATGGTAATAGTAGAGTGAGGGATATGCCGGGCCATTCTTGGATCCAAAGTGGATGACCTCACATTTTCCACATTGAACTCCATTTGCCATAGTTGTGCCCGTGCATTTACTCCATCAATGTTCCTTTGCAACATCTTGCTCGCATCTGCTTACTGTCTCTCCTAATGTACTGTCATCAGCAGACTTGGAAATATAACTCTCTATTCCTTCATCCAAGTCATTAATAAATATGGTGAAAAGTTGAGGCCCTAGAACAGATCCCTGGGGAACACCACTTGTCACATCCTGCCAATTAGTGTATCTAGCCTTTATCCCCACTCTCTGTCTCATACCTCCCCACCAATTTCCAACCCAAGTCAAAAGGCTACCTCTAATTCCGTGTGCTCTCATTTTTGCTAATAATCTCTTATGTGAAACCTTATCGAATTCCTTCTGGAAGTCCATATAGATAACATCCATAGACACTCCCTTAACTACTTTATTAGTGACCTCCTCAAACAATTCAACTAGATTAGTCAGACATGACTTATCCTTAACAAAGCCATGTTGGCTCTCTCTGATCAGATCATATTTGTTCAAGTGTTCAGTCACTCAATCCCTAATGACAGATTTAGTAGCTTCCCCACAACTGACGTTAAACTGACAGGCCAGTAGGTACCTGGCTTCACTCTCCTACCCTTCTTAAATAATGGAGTGTCATTAGCAAATTTCCAATCTAACGTCACAATTCCCAAATCAAGAGAGCTTTGAAAGATTATGACTAACACTTCTGCAAATACCTCGTCCTGGGGTGGAAACCTTCAGGTCCTGGAAATTTATCTATTTTAAGTCCCATTATTTTCTCCATTACTGTTTTGTTACTTTTATTGAATCCAATAAGTTCCTCACCTTGATTTATTTTTAGTTTTACTTCTTTCACTGGTATTTTATCCTCTTCCTCTATTGTGAAAATGGATACAAAGTACTTGTTTGATAAATCTGTCATTACCTTGTTGTCTACTACAGTACCACCTACGTCTGTCTTTAATTGGCCCACATCTCCCTTAGCCACTCTATTACTCTTAATATATTTATACAACAACAACTTGCATTTATATAGTGCCTTTAACATAGTAAAACAGCCCAAGGAGTGTAATAGAACAATGACTGACACCCAGTCAAAGAAGGAAATATTAAGACAGGTGACTAAAAGCTTGGTGATAGAGGTAGGTTTTAAGGAGCGGCTGAAAGGACGAGAGATAGGTGGAGAGGCGGTGCAGAACTTAAGGGCGAGATAGTTGAAGGCACGACCACCAATTGTGGGGTGAAGAAAGTGGAGAAAGCTGAGAGGCCAGAGACCCTAAATTGCTGTTTATGAAGTTACATTGCCCCAATAATACTACCAAAGTGCTATAGATACCAAGAGGGTGATATTACTCCTGTCGACAGTTTTGGGGAAATATTGGCACAAGTACAAAAACAGGAAATGCCATTTTGTTCTCACATTGACTTTTTACTAAATATTATTGATAGGAGAAATTCCCCCCCACCCACCTACCTTATTGCTTAGAGTTCAGTTTATTGGTTCCAGTTAATGGAATGGCTCCACTGTAATTTAGGTGAGGGTGGATAGCTGGCACACGAACTAGGGCTGCTTATTTCAGTTTTGAAAATAACAATATTATTTGGTTTAACATCTATTATGTTTAATCACAGAATGTGTGCTTTATTTTAATAGTAAGTCTTAGAATATTCAATCATGTTTTAATGTTCATGACTTTGAAGTAAAGATATATTTTTTTGGTGCCATGCTACATTAAGCCTAGTTCATTGTAAGAATGTTATAGACTGTTCAAAGATTTGGCACAAATATTCAACTTCAAAAGGACTATAGTTTCTGATCTAAGCAATTGAAAAGTTTAACAGCTTGTGTGACATAAGGATTGGTAATATGAGGATAACTCATCGCTGAGAGCTCAATACAGGTGCTCTTTTATGAGTATGTAAAGAAACCCATAACTCAAGGTTAGCACAAGCATGAAGGAGTTATGATGGTCTTTTAGATAATTAAAAATACAATAGCCGGTGATTAACAGTGAGTTTATTTTAATTTTTTTAAGTTAGAAAGAGATGGTAATCTTGTCTGTAATTTTTCTTGTAAGTAGGTGGCAAAACAATATGCACCAGGAGTCAAGGATAGATGACTGACAAATTTTATTCTGGTAATTGCTGGGAGCCCTGCAAACTTTCAAACAAGTCAGGAAAAGGTCATCGACCTGAAACGTCAACTCTCTTTCTCTCTCTACGGATGCTGCCTGGCCTGCTGAGCTTTTCCAGCGTTTTCTGTTGTTAAGTCAGGAACTTTGTTCAGAACAAAAAGCCAGTGGCTCAGTGCCTCTGAGTCAGAAGGTTGTGGGTTCAAGTCCCACTCCAGAGACTTGAGCACGAAAATCTAGGCTGACACTCCAATGCAGTACTGAGGGAGTGCTGCACTGTCAGAGGTGCCGTCTTTCGGATGAGACGTTAAACCGAAGCCCCGTCTGCTCTCTCAGGTGGATGTAAAAGATCCCATGGCACTATTTCGAAGAAGAGATGGGGAGTTATTCCCGGTGTCCTGGCCAATATTTATCCCACAATCAACATAACTAAAACAGATTATCTGGTCATTATCACATTGCTGTTTGTGGGAGCTTGCTGTGCGCAAATTGGCTGCCACGTTTCCTACATTACAACAGTGACTACCCTTCAAAAAGTACTTCATTGGCTGTAAAGCGCTTTGGTGGTTGTGAAAGGCGCTATATAAATGCAAGTCTTTCTTTTCTTTAGAACTGTTATAAAAAGTGCCAACAGAAGTCACACGGGCTATGTGATAAGTGGCACCCGTGTTATTTGCTGTTTTTCTCTGTGTGAATTCTCACCCTATTCTGAAAAGCTCTGCTAGCATCTGGAGATCATAAGTGCTTATGCACATGTATTATTCCACTGAACACACCCCTAGCCATTTTTTATTTTCATATCATAATATATACAGTTTTTCTTTATCCTTCATTTCTGACACTTCCCATAGGAGTTTTTGCCTTCTGCTATTACCATTAACTTTTCCTTATTGCCATTGCTGCAGCTGCTGTGCTCTATTGTGCTTCACTACATAACAGAATTTGTTTTTAACCATTCCAGTTGTTAAATTCAGAGATTGAACAGTAAGACATATGAGTGAAACAAGAGAATGAGGAAAAGGAAATAAAACTAGGTTACAGATTTGTTTTCATTTATACTGACATTTAGAGTAGAGGGTGTATAGTGAATTATGCATTCCTCGTAGTCAGATATCATGGAGCAGATGGGACATCAGTCAGGGACTAGCATCACATTATTATTTTCTTAAAAGATAAAGGCGAAGAAGGGTTCATGATTCCTCCAATAGGTTCCTTTCAGTATAGCACTGTGTAGATGCTGCACTTGTCAATCAACAGTGACCAAGTGTCATTCAGTGTCTCGAGCTCAACCTTTGGATTGGACCAGTCTAATTTTTCCCTTTAGGTGGATGGGATATTTAATAACAGGTGACCTCCCTCTTCTCTCCCAAGCCAAAAGGGTCATTTACAAAGCCACTGATATGCAGTCTGCACAGAAAGATGGATGGAATTACTTTAATCCCCAAAGCACCAGTGAAAATCCCCAAATCCCCAAATCCTATGTAATACAAGAGAAATTTGAATGATTCAGTTACACAAATCAATGGCCCTAATTGTAAATGAATAGAATTGTGGAATTTAATCCCCAAACCATCAGTAAAAATGTTGAAACCCCATAAAATAAAAACAGTGTTTGACTTATTCCATCACGATAAAGCAGTGTCCCTGATCATTTGCAAAAGTAAATTTTATCATATACACTCGTATTTGTATTATTTATGGAGGATGTGAGAGACGGTGCCTGCCATTTCTCCAGCAGTTACTATAGTAGTGCTGTTATTTTAAGATTATTTTAGGGTTCTCAAGATTCAATTAAAAAGAAATAACTTTCTTAAAGTTTTAACACATTACATACAGCAACAGCAGTGCAGCCTCTGCTAACCAACTCTATCTTCTCACTGGAGCAGTCTGCCTCAAACTGGTTGCCTGTTTGGTACACTGTCACATACTGCTTATTAAGGGAACGTCTCTAAATTACATACTCAAATGGATATGACACATTGACAACTACTGAAGCAAAGTAACATTTATGAATGCTTATACTGCATGACAGCTAGAATTAATTAATAAAGTTTCAAAATATAATTTTTATATTACAAATTAAAGCTTCATGGCCCTATAAATGCTATATCTAAAAAAAACATGTATTTGTAGACTACTCTTCCAGTTCAAATTGTTACTAGTATCTATGTAATTAAAGAATTTGCATTTATTTAGCGCCAATGAAGTACTTTTTGAAGTGTAGTCACTGTTGTAATGTAGGAAACACATCAGCCAATTTGCGCACAGCAAGGTCCCATAAACAGTGATAAGGTAATGACCAGATAATCTGTTGTATATTGTATTCGCTGCTCACGATGCGGTCTCCTCTACATTGGGGAGACCAAACGCAGATTGGGTGACCGCTTTGCGGAACACCTTTGTTCAATCCGCAAGTGTGACCCCGAGATTCCGGTCGCCTGTCACTTTAATTCTCCGCTCCACTCCCACTCTGACCTCACCGTCCTCGGCCTCTTACACTGTTCCAATGAAGCTCAACATAAGCTCGAGGAACAGCACCTCATCTTTCGATTAGGCACTTTACAGCCTTCTGGACTCAACATCAAGTTCAACAATTTCAGACCATAACCTCTGCCCCTATCTTTTTTCCATTTTTTTTTCTCTCTCACATGGCAGCTGTCGATCATTCTGTCATTGCCATTTACACTTCATCTAGAGCCATCTTTTGTTTCTTAACTTGTCCCAGTACCTTGCACCATCATCCCTTTTGTCTTTTAATCTCTCCTGCCTTCCACCCTATCACAGACCTTCCCTTTTGTTCTTTCCTCCCCTCCCCTGCCCCTACACTTGCTTAAAAACCTGTTCCATCTCCAACTTTTTCCAGTTCTGACGAAGGGTCATCGACCTTTATACGTTAACTCTGTTTCTCTCTCCACAGATGCTGCCTGACCTGCTGAGTATTTCCAGCATTTTCTGTTTTTATTTCAGATTTCCAGCATCCGCAGTATTTTGCTTTTGTATCTGTTTTAATGATGTTGGTTGAGGAATAACTATGTAAGAAAGTTTTGAGACAGGAGAGTAAAGATGCCAGCAATGCACAAACTGTAGTGGTACAACAGGGATGCCCATCCAGCAGAGAATGTGGAATCTCACAGTGGCACCCAATTGCTCTGAGGGGTGAGGGGGGACATGCTAGATCAGGCCAAAGATGTAAGTCAAGATTTTTTTTTTTTAACTATTCTCTCCCTCAATATAAGGCCCAAAACCAATTGGTTATCAATCCCTCTGGGATCGATTACCATTCAATATGTCCTTAGTGGGGCCCACTTGCAGCCCAGAGGGGCACTTATGCTTGCTCTCAGCAGACATGGGCACTGCTGAGCCTGTCGGAGGTGTATCTAGTGGGATTCCCAAGGCAGCCTAATAACGTCCCTAGACACACCCCAAAACTGCCTTCAGGATGTCGGGTAGGCAGAAGAAGCACCCACCCCATGCATCAGAATTTGCTGGTAACATAGAAACATAGAAGATTGGAGCAGAAGTAGGCCATTCAGCCCCTCGAGCCTGATCCGCCATTTAATGAGATCATGGCTGATCATCCAAATTCAGTACCCTGTCCCTGCTTTCTCCCCATATCCCTTGATCCCTTTAGCCTTAAGAAATATATCTAACTCCTTCTTGAATATATTTAATGAATTGGCCTCAACTGCCTTCTGTGGTAGAGAATTTCACAGGTTCACCACTCTCTGGGTGAAGAAATTCCTCCTCATCTCAGTCCTAAATGGCTTACCCCTTATCCTTATACTGTGACCTCTGGTTCTGGACTCCCCCGCCATCGGGAACATCCTTCCTGCATCTAGTCTGTCTAGTCCTGTTAGAATTTTATAAGTTTCAATGAGATCCCCTCTCATTCTTCTAAACTCTAGCGAATATAAGCCTAATCGACCCAATCTCTCTTCATATGTAATTCCTGCCATCCCAGGTATCAGTCTGGTGAATCTTCGCTGCACTCCCTCCATGGCAAGAACATCCTTCCTCAGATAAGGCGACCAAAACTGCACACAATACTCAAGGTGTGGTCTCACCAAGGCCCTGTACAACTGCAGCAAGACATCCTTGCTCCTGTACTCGAATCCTCTCGCTATGAAGGCCAACATACCATTTGCCTTCTTAACCGCCTGCTGCACCTGCATGCTTACCTTCAGCGACTGGTGCACAAGGACACCCAGGTCTCGTTGCACTTCCCCTTTTCCCAATCTATTGCCATTCAGATAATAATCTGTCTTCCTGTTTTTGCCACCGAAGTGGATAACCTCGCATTTATCCACATTATACTGCATCTGCCATGCATCTGCCCAATCACCCAACCTGTCCAAATCATACTGGAGTTTCTCTGCATCCTCCTCACAGCACACACTCCCACCCAGCTTTGTGTCATCTGCAAACTTGGAGATATTACATCTAGTTCCCTCGTCTAGATCATTAATATATATTGTGAATAACTGGGGTCCTAGCACTGATCCCTGCAGTACCCCACTAGTCACTGCTTGCCACTCGGAAAAAGACCCGTTTATTCCAACTCTTTGCTTCCTGTCTGCCAACGAGTTCTCTATCCAAGTCAGTACCTTACCCCCAATCCCATGTGCTTTAACTTTGCACGCTAATCTCTTATGCGGGACCTTATCGAAAGCCTTCTGAAAGTCCAAATACACCACATCCACTGGTTCTCCCTTATCTATTTTACCAGTTACATCCTCAAAAAATTCCAGTAGATTAGTCAAGTATGATTTACCTTTTGTAAATCCATGTTGACTTTGTCCGATCCTGTCACTGTTTTCCAAGTGCTCTGCTATTACATCTTTTATAATGGACTCTAGCATTTTCCCCACTACCGATATCAGGCTTACCGGTCTATAATTCCCCGTTTTCTCTCTCCCACCTTTTTTAAATAGTGGGGTTACATTAGCTACCCTCCAATCCATGGGAACTGTTCCAGAGTCTATAGAATTTTGGAAGATGACCAGCAATGCATCTACTATTTCTAGGACCACTTCCTTAAGTACCCTAGGATGTAGATTATCAGGCCCTGGGGATTTATCGGCCTTCAATCCCGTCAATTTCCCTAACACCATTTCCCTACAAATACTGATTTCATTCAATTCCTCCCTCTCATTAGACCCTATGTTCCCCGACATCTCTGGGAGGTTATTTGTGTCCTCCTTTGTGAAGACAGAACCAAAGTATGTAACCTGAAGAAGCAGAAACTGGCAGATTCAGGTTATACATAGGAACAGGAGTAGGCCACTCAGTCCCTCATGATCCACCATTCAATGAGATCATAGCTGATCGGTATCTCAAATCCATTGACCCGCCTTTGCTCCATATCCTTTGACACCCTTACCAAACAAAACTCTATCTATCTCGGTCTTGAAAATTTCAATTGATCCAGCATCCACTGCCTTTTAGGGGAGAGAGTTCCTGATTTTCACTATCCTTTGTGTGAAAAAGTGCTTCCTGTGTCACTCCTAAATTGTTTAGCTCTAATTTTAAGATTATGCCCCCTTTTTGTGAATTCCCCCACCAGAGCAAATAGTTTCTCTGTATCTTCCCTATCAAATCCCTTTATCATTTAAAACACATCAATTACATCACCCCTCTGCCTTCTTAGCTCAAGGAAATGCAAGTCAATTTTAGGCAGCCTGCCCTCATAATTTAACCCTTTAAGCCCCAGCATCATTATGGTGAATCTGTGCTATACCCCCTCCAAGGCCAATATATCCTTCCTGAGGTGAGGTGCAACTGAAGCATAACTTCCTCCCCTTTGTATTCCAGCCCCCTTGAGATAAAGGCCAACATTCCATTAGCCTTTTTGATTGCTTTTTGTACCTGTGTACAGCTTTTAGTGATTTGTGTAACTAGACACCCAAGTCCCTTTGCTCCTCCACATTTCCTACTCTCTTGCCACAAAGAAAACGTTCCACTTTGTCTTTCTTGGATCCAAAGTGGATAACCTCACACTTCTCCACATTGAACTCCATCCATTAAGAATTTGATATCCAATAATGTGAATTTCAGTTCATGCAAGTAATCATTTTTACCAGCCAAGACAGTTTATATAGGTTAGTAGTCAAGAGGTGAGTATATCCTTTTTTTTTAAATTGGATTTGAAAAAGAGTTGGTCAACAAGCCTAGCTCAGTGAATAATATGCATTTGAACTTGTGACGATATGGAACAGGAGTTGCAGTTGATTATACAATCTGGAAAAGAGTTCTACAGCTCAGAGAAGTGTTGTGTAAAACTTCACTACTGGTATTCTGCACAAAACCACAGAAGTTTATAGCACAGAAAAGGCTATTTAGCCCATTGTGTCTGTGTTGGCTCTATGCTAGAGCAGTCTAAAACTAATTGCACTGCTCTGCTCTCTCCTCACAGGCCTGTATCTTCCTTAGCTTCAAATATTTATCCATGTTCCCCTTAAAAGATGCAATGATCTCTGCCTCAACTATAGCTTGTGACAAAGCATTCCATGCCACAACAATTCTCTGCATAAAGACATTTATCCTAACCTCTCTCTTCACTCTTAGTAACAACTTTAGATTCATTGAGGGAGAAATTCATTATAGCCCAGGAATGAGCGGTAACTTTTGAAAAGTTTGAGAACTAGTGCCAGGGGCTAATGCTTCAGACTGCACGCAAAATTAAGTCTCATTGCACAAAGAAAGGATTGGAGCGCTAAATCAAGCGCTAATGGCCTATCTCAGTGGCGTTAAACTCAAAGCACTGACCAATATCAGGTGCAGTCTAATCACAAGTCATCATTGCCACAGGCTCTTTCCAGTTCTTAAAGGGGAGGTTCATGGATGCTGCAGAACCTCATTCTCATCATTGCTGGCTGTGCAGCTGACTCATTATTCATGATCCCTTTAAGTAGCACCCCTGGAGCCAGCATCCACCTGCTTGATGCCTCGGGCGAGGCGCTAAGGCAGGAGACGACAATGAATTTTGCAGATCGGGTGCCCAGCGATCGTTGCATGCTCACTGACGTCACGATCTGCCTGGCGCTGAAGTCCCCAGCGGTAACTGTTAGCGGTGGCACTATGGGGGGGCTGAATTTGCCGTGCAGCGCTGGATTTGCCTCACCCGGCGCTACTGCATCAGCGCCCTGTTAACACCCCGCCAGGCACTAACCAACTGAATTTTTCCCCCATTATCTCTTGTCACTGACTCACCAACCACTAGAAATAGTCTTTCCCTATTCATCTTATCAAAACCCTTCATAATTTAAAAATGCATATGCAATTTCCCTTTAGCCTTCCCTTTAGCCTTTTCTGCTTCAGCAGAAATAGTCTCGGTATCTCAAGTATCTCCTCCTAAAAATAGTTTTCATCTATCGTATCATCCTGATGAATCATTGTATGATTTCTATGTATTTAATATCATTTTACATTGGGTGTCCGAACTTGCACACAGTACTTTAACTGTGGGCTAACCATTGCTTTGTACAAATTTATCATGACCTCTTTGTTCTTGTATTCTACACCCCCATTGGCATTTTTATTCCTTTATTTACCTGCACTCCCTATCTCTGTAATCTCCTCCAGCCCTATAACCCTCTGAGATATCTGCGCTTCTCCAATTCTGGCCTCTTGAGCATCCACGATTTTCATCGCTCCACTATTGGTGGCCGTGCCTTCAGCTGCCAAGGCCCTAAGCTCTGGAATTCCCTTCTTAAACCTCTCCGCCTCGCTACCTCTCTTTCCTCCTTTAAGACGCTCCTTAAAACCTGTTTCTTTGACCAAGCTTTTGGCCATCTGCCCTAATGTCTCGTTATGTGGCTCGGTGTCAAATTTTGTTTGATAAAGCTCCTGTGAAGCGCATTGGGACATTTTACTACGTTAAAGGTGCTATATAAATATAAGTTGTTGTTGTTGGACTCACACTTTCAGGGAATTATGTATTTGAACCCCTAGGTTTCTCTGTTGATCCACATCCTTCGGTACCTTTCTCTTGAATGCATACTCCCATTACTTGTATTTCCTCCTAAAATGCATTATTTTACACTTCCACACATTAAAATGCATCTGCCATCTGTCCACCCTTTCTACTAACCTGTCTATATCCTTCTGCAGCCTTGCTGTTTGCTAAACCTCATACTTTTGTATCATCAGCAAATTTCCAATATCCTACTCTCTATGCCCAAGTTCAAATCATCTATATCAAGAACAAAAGATGGCCTACCACTGACCCTGGGGTACATCACTTCCAATCCTTCACTAATCCGTGGAAACCCTGTTAACCTTAAATCTGTGTTTTTTTCTTTCTACCCAAGCTGCTACATTTCCTCTGCCATATGTCTGGATATTTGCAACAAGCCTTCTGTGAGACACCTTATTGAGCACATCTATTATGTTCCCTTTATCCTATCTATCACTTCTTCCAAAAACCCTATTAAACTTATCAAACATGACTTGCCTTTAACAAATCTATGCTTACTGTCCGTGATTATCTCGCACGTTTCTAAATGCTCATTTGTTTGAATTTTGAATTATGGATTCTTTCCCACAACTGCTTTCAGACTAACTGGTCTACCAGGTTCATACAATATATTGAGGTGCAGCTGCTGTGCCTCTTCCTGCTATATAAAGTGTAGAGCTCTGACTTCATCTGTAATGATTTTTGTGGTCATGATCTTAAAGAGAATTGGCAGCCTAGCCACATCTCTGCAATGTTGTAGAACATGGGCTCTGGCAAGAAGTAATTCATCTTCATCCAGTCTACTGGCCTTAATAGCTTTGGAGCATACTGAGTCTAGAAGGGTTTGCTCTGCAGATTGCAGAATGAACATTTTCTAGTTTTCAATTTCTATTTCCAATTTAACCAGTGTGTATCTATCTCTTGATCTTACCTAAAATGTTGATTGTTCCGTTTTACAAAAAAAGCTTTGTAGGTCTCTTGCAGGTTAGAGGCATCAGCGGTTTAGTCAACATTGGAATAGATAAAGGTATTAGTTCTATTTTCCAGAAAGTTATGAAACTTTGTCCCTGTACTTTGCGTTCCCTCTGGGATTAACATGGGTGAAGTGATAGGCCTTAAGGTTATGTACAACCGTAGAGTTTCTGAGTTGCAATACAACATAGACTAAAGTTTCCCTCTCAATTTAAGGTTATTCTGGCAGTACTTGGACAAGTGGCTGCAGAAAATAAGTCAAGCACCCATTACTCTGTATCCCTACACCATTTTTCTGTGTTCCTGTTTCCACAGTCATTTCTTCCAGTTGCTAGAAGCACCTGCCCAAATGTAACCAGGGGGATTTAAATGAGGCGATAATGATGAGTGACATCATATGTCA
Source organism: Squalus acanthias (assembly GCA_030390025.1). Taxonomy (NCBI): domain Eukaryota; kingdom Metazoa; phylum Chordata; class Chondrichthyes; order Squaliformes; family Squalidae; genus Squalus; species Squalus acanthias. Next base: position 104,009,648 of record CM059432.1, read on the forward strand.
CTATGGTGGTCACTACTTATGCCACCATTCAACATGCATCCAACATTGCTTGAAGAAATGCAATGCCATTTAAAAGGCCAAGATAGGGGCATAAATTTCAGCTCAGTGAAGTGGCAATTCTACACTTGTAGACTTTGTAAGAACTTGTTAGACTTAGAAAGGGCAACACGGTGGCATAGTGGTTAGCACTATTGCCTCACAGCGCCAGGGACCCGGGTTCGAATCCGGCCTCGGGTGACTGTCTGTGTGGAGTTTGCACATTCTCCCCGTGTCTGCGTGGGTTTCCTCTGGGTGCTCCGGTTTCCTCCCACAGTCCGAAGATGTGCGGGTTAGGTTGATTTGGCTATGATAAATTGACCCTTAGTGTTAGGGGGATTAAATACGGGGATAGGGTGGGATATGTGTCGGTGCAGGCTCGATGGGCCGAAATGGCCTCTATCTGCCCTGTGGGGATTCTGTGATTTGTCACTTCATCAGAGGCTGTCTGTCTCTTTAAGGTGGTGGAGGCCTCAATCTTCTCCAATAACAGTTATTTCCCTCCTCTTGCCACTTCCAAGTGCAAGCAAGGATACTGTTGGTAGCCCGCCAAACTTAGATAAATGTATCTGACACCAGGAAATTTACAGGTCCCTTTAAGGACAGCTGTTTTGACTGCTGTGTTACTGAGAAAACTGACCGCAGCATGCACAGCGCGTGCTGCCCTCAGTCACAATCCAATTTGGCAAAAGGATCTGAAACAGGTGTTAGGCTCCTTATCTGCATAGGTAATTGGCCTAATGGCTGTTCAAGGTGGACGCCCTGAACGACTACAGGGAGCCCTAACCAATAGGGCAAGTTGCGCAGTTCTGGCGCAGACCGAGTACGTGTACCCCGTGAATCCTTCAGTGCTGATTTCTTGATCGATAAATGGCTGCTATACAAACAAATTTCTCGGCTTCAGTCTTTTCTTACCAAAATTCAAAAAGTTCTACTGGAAAACAAACCGTATCATCTGGAAATTAGGGAGATAAGGGGTTGTATTTTGGGAGAAATTCAAAATGTACATTCCTTAAGATTTTGGTAGATGTTGGACCCAGACATTGGGCCGTATTTTCTGATCGGAGGCTTCCCGCGTGTGGAAGCCTCCGATCTGGAAAAAATCTACGCACTTACCTGAGGGCTCCCGAGGTGCGTATAGTTCCGATGCTGGACCTCTCCAAGTGTGCAGGGCCTACGTATCCCAGGGGCGCATGCGGTTCGCAAGCGTCCCTGGGATCACATGGGCCATGGGGAGCCAATCAAAGAAGGGAATCTCCCTTCATACACTTGACAGAGAGACCTGTCAAATATATGAATGGAGATCACCCCAAAAACACATCAAAACATTAAATAAATTTTAAAAAAACATCACATTTTAAAATTAGTTGAAATTACAATAAATTAAATATTTTAAACAAAAGTTTAACTTTTTGAAAAATATAATTAAAGTTTTTTACGGGGCTAAAAATAAACTTACCTTTTATAAAGTATTTATAAATGATAAATGACTGAATTTTTAAAATTTTTTTTACTTTTTTCAACTCTTATCCTGGTAAAAGCAGGCCTTATGCCTGCTTTTACCAGGCGTAAGAATTCTAAGGGTTTTCTGCGGGCGGAGGGGCTCCAGAAAGTGGAACTATCCGCCCGCAGAGGCCCTTCTCCAGGGCAGCAGGAGGATCTGTCAAGAGCATTCTTGACAGATCGGAAATGCCAGTTTTCAGCGCATGCGCTGTGCATGCCTGAAACTGGCATTTCCGATGTCCCTACGGGTGGGTACACAGCGCACACACACCCGTAGGGATCGGAATATCTGGGCCAATATGTAAATAATTGCAAATTAGACTGCAATGCAATAATCTTTTTGTACAGTGTCTTTGATCTTGGGTGATTGAAAAAAAAGAAAGACTTGCATTTATATTTGATAGTATTGTCTTTGAAGATCCAGAAATTGTATCAGAGCTATGGGTTTCTCCTATAATTTTCATTTCTAATGGGAGATCTGAACTCCATGGGTATAATTTTCACTTTTAGTGAGTGTAAAATGGGTGACACTGGATCAGCCACTCATTATACACCTCACCCGACTTTCCTTTCCATTGATTTTAAAATCAGGCGGGGTGTATAACGGGCGGCCGATCTGCTATCGCTTGTTCTACACTATCTCTGAAAGCTAAAATTTCCCCACAAGGATCAACACAAGAATCACATCAGCCGTATACAACATCACATCATAAGAACATAAGAAATAGGAGCAGGAGTAGGCCATACAGCCCCTCGAGCCTGCTCCGCCATTCAGTAAGATCATGGCTGATCTTCAGCCTTAACTCCACTTCCCCGCCCAATCCCCATATCCCTTGATTCCCTTAGAGTCCAAAAATCTATTGATCTCAGCCTTGAATATACTAAACGATTGAGCATCCACAGCCCTTTGGGATTGAGAATTCCAAAGATTCACAACCCTCTGAGTGAAAAGATTTCTCCTCATCTCAGTCCTAAATGGCTAACCCCTTCTTCTGAGACTACAACCCCTAGTTCTAGACTCTCCAAACAAGGGAAACAGCCTCTCAGCATCTCCCTTGTCAAGCTCTCTCAGAATCTTATATGTTCCAATGAGATCACCTCTCATTCTTCTAAACTCCAGAAAGTATAGGCCCATTCTACTCAATCTCTCCTCATAGGACAACCCTCACATCCCAGGGATCAATCTAGTGAACCTTTGTTGCACCGCCTCTAAGGCAAGTTTATCCTTCCTTAGGTATGGAGACCAAAACTGTACACAGTACTCCAGGTGTAGCCGCACCAAAGCCCTGTACAATTGTAGCAAATCTTCTCTTGTACGCCGACCCCTTTGCATTAAAGGCAAACATACCATTTGCCTTCCTAATTGCTTGCTGTACCTGCATGCTAACTTTCTGTGTGTTATATACAAAGACACCCAAATCCCTCTGAACACCAATATTTAATAGTTACTCACCATTTTAAAAATATTCTTATTTTCTATTCTTACTACCAAAGTGAATAACTTCACATTTCCCCAAATTATACTCCAGCTGCTACTTTCTTGCCCACTCACTTAACCAGTCTATATGGGCTAAAAATTCAATAGCGGTAAAAACCTGCCGGTGTTAACAGCCGCCGAAAATGGTGGCACTGGCAGGACCAAAAAATTGGCGCTGGGGACTAATTAACATTAGCCCAGCGCTAAACTCACTGTGCAACGCCATCCTGGTGGCTTTCGTTCCGGCAGGAGACCCCAATGTAGTGTGGCCATAGTGTCATTGCAGCAAGAACAGCCTCCTGTTAAAGCGAGGCTGTCATTTCAGAAAGCAGTTCGGTCTCTTAAAGGGGAACTGCCTTCTGAAATGAAAAAAATAAAAATCATGTAAAAATAGGCAGTTTTTAGCCCTTACAGCTCAAATGACTTCTGAAAAAAAATTAACTTTAAAACGAATTCCCAAATGGGAGTCTTCAGCTCTTAAAGCTGAATTCCCTTCCGCACCTTAAAAAATGGGAAAAGTGCTTCAGCACTAACACAAATGGCTCAGCAGGCCAGGGAAGTGGCACCCAGAGTCTCCCATGCAGCACTCCAGCTTTGTGCAGGGGGTGCTGGCCATTCTTGGCAGGAGCATGGCTGAGCCCTTGGCCAGCGGTACGGATGAATCTGCACTGCACTGGCAGCTCAGAGGCCTCGCCTGGCCGAATATTGCAATGCTAGTTCCTCCTCTTAATCTGAATAGCAACCCAGCAAAGTCATACCCAGAGAGCTAGGCTTGTACTACAGTTCGCGGGGGGTGCACAAAATCAGCAAGGCACCAGCTTGCCATTAAGGAGGCTGTGTTGGTGACAAAAAAAGTGATTGTTCAGAATGGCACAAAGGAAAAGTGTGGGCAAACTGTTCCCTTTGATGCTGAAGGATTGGGAGGACATTTGAGCCTGAAAGCCAATTTCCAGTTAAAACAAGGTGTGTGGAGAGAGGCTACTGTCCAATTCAATGGTGCAGCCCATACCCTCATATCTGGCTGCAAACAAAGAAGTTTTCTGGAATCAGGCTGGTAAAGGTGACTGTGCTTCTCACTTTCACTTTTTGTGGGGTTTATCATGGGATGAACCAATGGTAACTGCTGTACCCTCCAGGAGGTACTATTTAAAGCATTGCACACTTCTGACATTGTGCTAAAGCTGGACAACACACGATTCTTGCAGGTGGAGGTGGCACCCATGGAATACCAAACAGATGCTCAGGATTTAAGCCTCAGGTGCTTCTCAGTAGAATCAGAAGCTATGGAAGGAAGCTTGGTCTCCTGAGCTTCATCTCCCCAGTGATTCATCTCCTTCAAATAATGCAGGCACCATGGACTGTCACATCATGGCTTCTTTTTGGGTAATGGTCATTACTATCCGTAATAATGTTTCTGTGGTGAGATGCCATCAGGATGTTAATTGAATACATACCTTTCTGTTCATGTAGGCCATATGTTTGATATAAGGAGCTCTGATGCCCACATGGATGTCATCTGCAACACCCAGCACTCGAGGGAATCATGCCATTCATTAAAAACTGTCTACCTTGTCATGTATCCTTTCTACAGGTAGAGTGATGAAGGTGTTACCACATGCAAACAAAGGCTGAGAATGTCCTTGGAGCTGCTCCCGCTCCACCACCCATAACTTTGTGGAAGTGCGACAAAGACCCCATTTACAGGATTCCGCCGCACTTCCGGCAAAGTTATGGTGGTGGGAGTGGGAGTAGCTCCAAAGAAATTCCTAGCCATAGTCATAATAAATGGTCATTACTGGATTATGTTCACAGACTGTTGAGGAGTTAGATACTCACTGATAGATTAATTACTCCTTAACTTCGTATCATAATATCTCTGAATGTACAGATTTCCACTTAGTCCCAATTCATTATTGAATACTCAATGATAAGTTAGATCTCGATTCATTCTCAATTGAGTAACTTAACCAATCAATAATTAAATTCTTCTTTTTCCATTACATTTCTCCTTTGACCATTAAACATCTCCTTATCCCTCCCTATCTCTAAGATTCTACACTGTACCCACTTCCACTGCTATCCATCAACCATCATCTGTTCTTGAAATACTCCTTTTTTAATTCAAATCTCAAGCCCACCCAATCCCTCAACAAATGCTTCTCCTTCCCAGCACCCTTCCTTTTAATCCCTGCTCCTTCCCTAATTTGGATTCACAGTGGATCCAAATTGTTACTATTCTCATCTGAATGCTAACTAATATGTCTCATATGTACCCTTACCTATCATGGCAGGATTATGCTGGGATAAGAGAGAAGACGGCGGCAACCAGGTAGGCCCACAGAGGCGGCGGACCTGGGTGGAGCGGCTGCGGCGAGGCGGAGCTGAGAAAAGGCGGCGGCGACCAGGTAGGCTTACCAATCTGAGCCCCGAGAGCGGAGAGAGAGAAGTAGAAAATAATCAAAGTGTGACGTCACCAGAAAGCAGGTAAGTGATTGGTTGGTGAGTATTTCTCTTTTTCTCCTTTTATCTATACTTAAATTCTGTGGTTTATAGTTTCTAGAGTCTCTGTGGTGTAGCGGGGACTGCTGTTAAGCAAGGGCCCTGAGTATATCATTTAATTGAAGTGAAATTGGTGGGATTCAATTAGTTTAATTTTAATTAATTAATTAAAGGGTAAGTCATGGCAGCAGAGCTCGGCGCCGTGATATGCTCCTCCTGCAATATGTGGGAAATCAGGGACACTTCCTGTGTCCCTGACGACCATGTGTGTGGGAAATGTATCCAGCTGCAGCTACTGACGGACCGCATTGCGGCGCTGGAGCTGCGGATGGATGCATATTGGAGCATTCGCAACGCTGAGAATGTCGTGAATAACACGTTTAGCGAGTTGGTCACACCGCAGGTAAAGGGTGTACAGGCAGGAAGTGAATGGGTGACCACCAGGCAGAGTAAGAGGTGCAGGCAGGTAGTGCAGGGGTCCCCTGTGGCCATCCGCCTCTCAAACAGATATACCACTTTGGATGCTGTTGGGGAGGATGACTTATCAGGGGAAGGCGGCAGCAGCCAACTTCCTGGCACCATGGGTGGCTCTGCTGCACAGGCTGGGAGGAAAAAGTGTGGAAGAGCTATAGTGATAGGGGATTCAATTGTAAGGGGAATAGATAGGCGTTTCTGCGGCCGCAATCGAGACTCCAGGATGGTGTGTTGCCTCCCTGGTGCAAGGGTCAAGGACGTCTCGGAGCGGCTAAAGAACACTTTGGAGGGGGAGGGCGAACAGCCAGTTGTCGTGGTGCACATAGGCATCAACGATATAGGTAAAAAACGGGATGAGGTCCTAAAAGCAGAATATAGGGAGTTAGGAGGTAAATTAAAAAAGAGGACCACAAAGGTAGTAATCTCAGGATTGCTACCAGTGCCACGTGCTAGTCAGAGTAGAAATAGGAGGATATTTCAAATGAATACATGGCTAGAAGAATGGTGCAAGGGGGAGGGATTCAAATTCCTTGGACATTGGAACCGGTTCTGGGGGAGGTGGGACCAGTACAAACGGGACGGTCTGCACCTGGGCAGGGCCGGGACCGATGTCCTAGGGGGAGTGTTTGCTAGTGCTGTTGGGGAGGGTTTAAACTAAAGTGGCAGGGGGTTGGGAACAGAGGAAAGGGAAATAAGGATAAAAGCTAAAGACAGGAAGGAGAAAAACAAAAGTAGAAGGCAAAGAACTCAACGGTTTAAATCAAACATGGTCACAGTAAATAATAATTCATATAGGTCTGAGAGCGTTAAAAAAACAAGCCTGAAGGCTTTGTGTCTTAATGCAAGGAGTATTCGGAACAAGGTGGATGAATTAGCTGCGCAAATAGAGGTAAATGAATACGATTTGATTGGGATTACAGAAACATGGCTCCAGGGTGGCCAAGGCTGGGAACTCAACATCCAGGGTTATTCAATATTTAGGAAAGATAGGCAAAAAAGAAAGGGAGATGGGGTAGCATTGCTGGTTAAAGAGGGGATTAACACAATTGAAAGGAAGGATATTAGCTCTGATGATGCGGAATCTGTATGGGTAGAACTGAGAAATAACAAGGGGCAGAAAACGTTAGTGGGAGTGGTATATAGACCTCCAAACAGTAATACGGAGGTTGGGGACGGCATTAAAAGAGAAATTAGAGAAGCATGCAGTAAGGGCACAGCAGTCATCATGGGTGACTTTAATTTACATATAGATTGGGCTAACCAAATTAGTAAAAATACTGTGGAGGAGGAATTCCTAGAATGTTTACGAGATGGTTTTCTGGAACAATATGTCGAGGAACCAACCAGAGATCAGGCCATCTTAGACTGGGTATTATGCAACGAGAAAGGATTAATTAGCAATCTTGTTGTACGAGGCCCCTTGGGTCAGAGTGATCATAATATGATAGAATTCTTCATTAGGATGGAGAGTGAAGTAGTTGAATCAGAGACTAGGGTCCTGAATTTAAATAAAGGAAACTACGATGGTATGAGGCGCGAATTGGGTAGGATTGATTGGGGAATGTCACTCAAGGGGTTGACGGTGGATAGGCAATGGCAAACATTCAAAGACTGCATGGATGAACTACAGAATTTGTACATCCCAGTGTGGCATAAGAATAAAACAAAAAGGGTGACTCAACCGTGGCTAACAAGGGAAATTAGGGATAGCATAAGATCCAAGGAGAGGGCATATAAATTGGCCAGAAAAAGCAGTAGCCCTGAGGATTGGGAGCAGTTTAGGATTCAACAAAGGAGGACAAAGGGATTAATTAAGAAGGGGAAAATAGAATATGAAAGTAAGCTTTCTGGGAACATAAAAACTGACTGTAAGAGCTTTTATAGATATGTGAAGAGAAAAAGATCAGTGAAATCAAGTGTAGGTCCCTTGCAGTCAGAAGCGGGGGAAGTTATAATGGGGAACAAAGAAATGGCAGCCCAATTAAATGCATATTTTGGTTCTGTCTTCACAAAGGAGGACACAAATAACCTCCCAGAGATGTTGGAGAACATACGGTCTGATGAAAGGGAGGAACTGAAAGAAATCAGTATTTGCAGGGAAATGGTGTTAGGGAAATTGACGGTATTGAAGGCCGATAAATCCCCAGGGCCTGATAATCTACATCCTAGGGTACTTAAGGAAGTGGCCCTAGAAATAGTAGATGCATTGCTGATCATCTTCCAACATTCGATGGAATCTGGAACTGTACCCATGGATTGGAGGGTAGCTAATGTTACCCCACTATTTAAAAAGGGTGGTAGAGAGAAAGCGGGGAATTACAGACCGGTAAGGCTGACATCGGTAGTGGGGAAAATGCTAGAGTCCATTATAAAGGATGTAATAGCTGAGCATTTGAAAAACAGTGACAGGATCGGACAAAGTCAACATGGTTTTACAAAAGGTAAATCATGCTTGACTAATCTACTGGAATTTTTTGAGGATGTAACTGGGAAAACAGATAAGGGAGAACCAGTAGATGTGGTGTATTTGGACTTTCAAAAGGCTTTCGATAAGGTCCCGCATAAGAGATTAGCAGGTAAAGTTAAGGCACATGGGATTGGGGGCAAGGTATTGACTTGGATAGAGAACTGGTTGGCGGACAGAAAGCAGAGAGTAGGAATTAATGGGTCTTTTTCCGAGTGGCAAGCAGTGACTAGTGGGGTACCGCAGGGATCGGTCCTTGGGCCCCAGCTATTCACAATATACATTAATGATCTAGATAAGGGAATTAAATGTAATATCTCCAAGTTTGCAGATGACACAAAGCTGGGTGGGAGTGTGTGCAGCGAGGAGGATAGCGAGAAACTCCAGGATGATCTGGACAGGTTGGGTGAGTGGGCAGAAGCGTGGCAGATGCAATATAACGTGGATAAGTGCGAGGTTATCCACTTTGGTGTCAAAAACAGAAAGGCAGACTATTATCTGAATGGCAATAGATTGGGAGAAGGGGAAGTGCAACGAGACCTGGGTGTCCTTGTGCACCAGTCGCTGAAAGTAAGCATGTAGGTGCAGCAGGCGGTGAAGAAGGCAAATGGTATGTTGGCCTTCATAGCGAAAGGGTTTGAGTATAGGAACAGGGATGTCCTGCTGCAGTTGTACAGGGCCTTGGTGAGACCACACCTTGAGTACTGTGTGCAGTTTTGGTCGCCTTATCTGAGGAAGGATGTTCTTGCCATGGAAGGAGTTCAGCGAAGATTCACAAGGCTGATACCTGGGATGGCAGGAATGACATATGAGGAGAGATTGGGTCGATTGGGCTTATACTCACTGGAGTATAGAAGAATGAGAGGGGATCTTATCGAAACATATAAAATTCTGACAGGTCTGGACAAACTAGATGCAGGAAGAATGTTCCCGATGGTCGGAGAGTCCAGAACCAGGGGTCATAATCTACGGATAACGGGTAAACCATTTAGGACAGAAATGAGGAAGAATTTCTTCACCCAGAGAGTGGTGAACCTGTGGAATTCTCTACCACAGAAGGTAGTTGAGGCGAAGTCATTAAATATATTCAAGGATGAGTTAGATATATTTCTTAAAGCTAAAGGTATCAAGGGATATGGGGAGAAGGCAGGTACAGGGTACTGAGTTTAGATGATCAGCCATGATCTCATCGAATGGCGGAGCAGGCTCGAGGGGCCGAATGGCCTACTCCTGCTCCTATCTTCTATGTAAGACAGAAAGCAGCATGCATTAAAAAAGATTATAATCATGTGATGTTAGGTGGTGGCCCTGATGAGTAATTATTTTTTAACAAAGATGAGCAGTACATAAGTCAACAAACAAATCCAAAGTGGAATGAGAAAGGGGTGAGTTAATTATATCTCCTTCTGGTTTCTCACAATCACTGTAAGGAGACACACTGCGGTACACACTTACTGTAAGGAGACACACTGAGACTGGAAGGAGCACACCTGGAGGGAGCACAGCGAGAGTGGAGCAGTTAAAAGGAGCAGTCCCGAGCGGCAGGAGCCTGACACTGGAAGGAGCGGACCTGGAGGGAGCACAGCGAGAGCAACACAACAGAGGCAGTTTTTGAAAAAGTGACGTCAGATTAAAAAAAAGTGACATCGGCACAAGGGAAGGAGTTGATTGGTGAGTAGCTGGTGAGTGTATTTTTTTTAAGTTCATAAGTTCATAACTAAAAGGAGCAGACCTGAGCGACAGGAGCCTGAGACTGAGAGGAGCACACCTGGAGGGTGCACAGCGAGAGCGGAGCAGTTAAAAGGAATAGTCCCGAGCGGCAGGAGTCTGAGACCAGAAGGAGCGGACCTGGAGGGAGCACAGCGAGAGCAACACAACACAGGCAGTTTTTGAAAAAGTGACGTCAGATTAAAAAAAGTGACATCGGCACAAGGGAAGGAGTTGATTGGTGAGTAGCTGGTGAGTGTATTTTTTTTAAGTTCATAAGTTTATTTATGCTAAGTTAGTTAATAACCTATTAAATAGAGGAAAAGAGCTGATTGGTGAGTAGCTGGGGAGTGTTTTTTGTTAAGTTTTAAGTTTATTTCTGCTGGGTTAGTGTTTAGTCTATTAAATAGAGGCATGGCAGGGCAGCTCAGTCCTGTGGAGTGCACATCCTGTGCCATGTGGGAAGTCCTGGATGCTTTGCGTAGCCTGGACGATCACGTGTGCGGGAAGTGTCACCAGCTACAGCAACTCGAGCTCCGGGTTTCAGAGCTTGAGCGGCGGCTGGAGTCACTGCGGTACATCCACAAGGCTGAGAGTTAAGTTAATAGCACATTTCTAGAGGTGGTCACCCTGCAGCTTAAGAGTATGCAGCAGAGAGGAATGGGTGACCGCCAGACAGAAGAGGAGGACCAGGCAGATAGTACAGGAGTCCCCGGAATGCATCGCGCTCTCCAACCAGTATTCTGTTCTGAGTACTGGTGAAGGGCAATGGTTCCTCTGGGGAGTGCAGCCAGAGTCAAGTCCATGGCACCACAGGTGGCTCAGCTGCACAGGGGGGGAGGAAAAAGAGTGGAAGAGCAATAGTGGTAGGGGATTTGATAGTTAGGGGAGCAGACAGGCGCTTCTGTGGCCGCAGACGTGACTCCAGGATGGTATGTTGCCTCCCTGGTGCCAGGGTCAAGGATGTCACTGAGCGGCTGCAGGACACTCTGAGGGGGGAGGGTGAACAGCCAGAGGTCGTTGTCCGTATCGGTACCGACAACATAGGCAGAAAGAGGGAGGAGGTCCTGCAGGCAGAGTTTAGGGAGCTAGGAGAGAGATTAAAAAGCAGGACCTCAAAGTTAGTAATCTCCAGATTACTCCCGGTGCCACGTGCTAGTGAGTACAGGAATAGGAGAATAGAACAGATGAATGTGTGGCTGGAGAGATGGTGCAGGAGGGTGGGCTTTAGATTCCTGAGGCATTGGGACCGTTTCTGGGGAAGGTGGGACCTGTACAAGCCGACGGGTTACACCTCAACAGAGCCGGGACCAATATTCTCGCGGGGAGGTTTGTTAGTGCTGTTGGGGAGGGTTTAAACTAACTTGGCAGGGGGATGGGCACCAGCATATAGGAGTAGAAAAGAGGAATAAGGTGCATAAAAGAGTGAGTGTGTCAGATAATACTAGAGAAGAAAGTAGTACTAGAGGCGGTAGTAGTACCATATTAGATAGGAGCAGACTAAGAAAGACTACGAAAAATTCAAAAATGGGTTTAGAATGCAACGTAAACGCACAGTGTGGTGAATAAGGTTGGTGAGCTATAAGCACAATTAGCTCTGTGGCAATATGATGTTGTGGCAATAACAGAAACGTGGCTTAAAAACGGTGAGGACTGGGTACTTAATATTCAAGGGTACAAGGTGTTCAGAAAAGATAGGGAAGGAAAAAAGGGAGGTGGGGTGGCAGTGCTGATTAAGGAAGACATTGTAGTGTTGGAAAGGGAGGATGTTCTTGAGGGGACAAGGACAGAATCCATTTGGTTAGAGTTGAGGAGCAAAAAGGGTATGATCACGCTATTGGGGGTATTCTATAGGCCTCCAAATAGTGAGAGGGAGATAGAGGAGCAAATCTGCAGGGAAATCGCAGAGATATGCAAGAGCTATAGAGTGGTGATATTGGGGGACTTTAATTACCCAAATATCGATTGGGATAATGCTAGGGTAAAGGGAAAGGAGGGGGAGGAATTTCTGAAATGTGTTCAGGAGAATTTCCTTGACCAATATGTTCTTGGCCCAACTAGGAAGGAGGCATTGCTGGATCTGGTGCTGGGGAATGAGGTGGGCCAGGTCGACCAAGTGTCTGTGGGAGAACACTTGGGTACGAGTGATCATCGTATCATAAGATGTAGATTAACAATGGAGAGGTGCAAGGAACAATCTAGAGTGGAACTTCTAAACTGGAATAGGGCTAACTTCAATGGGATGCGAAAGGATCTAGCCAGGGTAAAATGAAACCAAAGACTGACAGGAAAAACTGTAACGGAACAATGGGTGATCTTTAAGGAGGAGATGTTCAAGTACAGGCTAGGTACATTCCAACAAGAGGGAAGGGTAAGGGAACCAAAGCAAGTGCTCCTTGGATGACAAGGGAAATAGAGAAGATGATGAAACAAAAAAAGAGGATGTATGATGAATGTCAGGTGAATTCTTCAAGGGAGAACCAGACCAAATACAATAAGTGGAGAGGGGAAGTGAAGATGAAAATAAGATTGGCAAGAGAGAATATGAGAGTACAATGGTGGTTAACATAAAAGGGAACCCAAAAATATTCTACCGGCATGTAAACAGTAAGCGGGTAGTAAGAGGCGGGGTGGGGCATATTCGAAACAAAGAAGGTGATATATGCTTAGAGGTGCAGGGCAAGGCTAGAATACTCAATGGGTACTTTGTATCGGTATTTATCGGTAAGGAGGTGGATGCTGACAAAATATCGGTAGAAGTGGAAAAGGTAGAAGCAATGGAAGGGGTGAAAATTGATAGACAGGATGTACGAGAAAGGCTGGGTATGCTTAGAGTGGACAAGTCGCCTGGTCCAGATGGCTTGCATCCCAGGTTGCTAAGGGAATTGGGGGAAGAGATAGCGGAAGGGCTTGCCATAATTTTCCAATCTTCCCTAGATGCGGGGGAGGTGCCTGAGGATTGGAAAGTGACAAATGTGACACCATTGTTCAAGAAAGGGTGTAAGGACAATCCTAGTAACTACAGGTCGGTCAGTTTAACATCAGTGGTGGGTAAAGTTTAGAAACAATAATCAAGGAAAAAATTAACGGGCATTTGGAGAGGTATAAGTTAATTAAGGAAAGCCAACACAGGTTTGTAAAAGGAAGATCGTGTTTGACTAATCTAATTGAATTTTTTGATGAAGTAACAGGGAGCATCAATGAAGGAAATGCAATGGATGTTGTCTACATGGATTTTCGGATGGCGTTTGACAAAGTACCACAAAGAAGGCTGGTTAACAAAATTGAGGCTCATGGAATAGGTGGGTCAGTGGCAGCTTGGATAAGGAATTGGCTTAAGGACAGAAAATAGCGAGTTGTGTTAAATGGCTGCTTTTCAGACTGGAGGATGATAGACAGTTGTGTTCCCCAAGGGTCAGTGCTGGGGCCACTGCTTTTTTTGATATATATAAATGACCTGGGTATTGGAATACAGAGTAGAATTTCTAAATTTGCCGATGACACCAAACTTGGGGGTGTGGCAAACATTGATGATGATGTCAATCGACTGCAACAGGACATAGAAAGGCTAGTAGAATGGGCAGACAAGTGGCAGATGGAATTTAATACAGAGAAGTGTGAGGTGATGCATTTTGGCAGAAGAAACAGGGAGAGGCAATATACACTTAATGGCACAGTTTTAAAGAGTGTGCAGGGACAGAGGTTCCTAGGAGTTAATGTGCATAGTTCCCTGAAGGTGGCAGGACATATTGAGAGAGCGGTTAACAAAGCATATGGGATCTTGGGCTTCATAAATAGAGGTATTGAGTACAAAAGTAGAGAAGTATTGCTGAACCTTTATAAAGCGCTGTTTAGGCCACAACTGGAGTATTGCATCCAGTTCTGGTCACCACACTTTAGAAAGGATGTGAAGACACTTGAGAGGGTGCAGAGGAGATTTACCAGAATGGTTCCGGGGATGGGGGATCTTAGCTACAAGGACAGGTTGGAGAAACTGGATTTGTTTTCATTAGAGCAAAGGAAGGTTGAGGGGTGATTTGATAGAGGTGTACAAGATTATGATGGGTTTCGATAGGCTAGACGGGGAAAGGCCGTTCCCACTAGTTGATGGTACAAGGACTAGGGGACACAGATTTAAGGTTTTGGGCAAGAGATACAGGGGGGATGTGAGGAAAATCTTTTTTACACAGCGAGTGGTGATGACCCTGGAATTCGCTGCCGGCGGAAGTGGTGGAAGCGGAGACACTCAATGTTTTCAAGGGGAGACTGGATAGGCACTTGAGGGAAATAAACTTGCAGGGCTATGGGGATAGAGCGGGGGAATGGGACTGACTGGATTGCTGTACAGAGAGCCGGCACGGACTCGATGGGCCGAATGGCCTCCTTCTGTGCCGTTATGACGCCATGACTCAATGTGCAAGTGAAGTTCATCAGAGTATAAAACCTAAGGTGACGTCAGCACAAGGGAAGGAGCTAACTGGTGAGTAGCTGGTGGGTGTTTTTTTTAAGTTTGAAGTTGACTTCTGCTAAGTTCTACTAAAGCGCACGGTTGGAGATGGGCTCTTCCAGTTTGGGGCTGGGGTTAAATAGCTGGTTAGGGATAAAGCAGGAGCTTGGAGATTAGTAACTGTTAATACTACATTAAATTAGTAACTGTGAATACTGTGTTAAATTAGTAACTGTTAATAATATATTATATTAATAACTTGAATTAGATACATCTTAGTCTTAAGTTTCTGTGAAGTTAGTTAATAGTCAAATAAATAAAGGCATGACAGGGCCGCTCAGTCCCGTGGAATGCGCATCCTGTGCGATGTGGGAAATCCAGGACACTTCCCAAGTCCTGCACAACCACATGTGCAGGAAGTGTCGTCAGCTGGAGGAGCTCGAGCTCTGGGTTTTGGAGCTTGAGCAGCAGCTGCCATCACTGTAGTGCATCCATAAGGCTGAGAAATACGTGGATAGCATGTTTCAGGAGGTGGTCAGCCCGCAGCTAAGGTGTGTGCAAGCAGAGAGGGAATGGGTGACTGCCAGACAGAAGAGGAGGGCCAGGCAGGTAGTGCAGGATGCTCTGAGTGCATCTCGCTCTCCAACCAGTATTCTGTTCTAAGTACTGGTGAGGGCGATGGTTCCTCTGGGGAGTACAGCCAGAGTCAAGTCCACGGGTGGCTCAGCTGTACGGGAGGGAGGTGGAAGATAGGGAAAGCAATAGCGGAAGTGGATTCGATAGTTAGGGGAACAGACAGACATTTCTGCGGCCGCAGATGTGATTCCAGGATGGTATGTTGCCTCCCTGGTGTCAGGGTCAAGGATGTCACCGAGCGGCTGCAGAACATTCTGAGGCGGGAGGGTGAACAGCCAAAGGTTGTGGTCCATATCGGTACCAACGACATAGGTAGAAAGAGGGATGAGGTCCTGCAGGCAGATTTCCGGGAGCTAGGAAAGAGATTAAAAAGCAAGACCTCAAAGGTAGTAATCTCTGGATTACTCCCAGTGCCACGCGCGAGTGAGTATAGAAGTAGGAGGATACAGCAGATGAAGACGTGGCTGGAGAGATGGTGCAGGAGGGAGGGCTTTAGAATCCTGGGGCATTGAGACCAGTTCTGGGGGAGGTGGGAACTGTACAGGCCAGATGGGTTGCACCTCAACAGAGCCGGTACCAATATCCTCGCGGGGAGGTTTGCTAGTGCTGTTGGGGAGGATTTAAACTAAGTTGGCAGGGGGATGGACACCAGGATGTAGCATTAGAAAGGAGAAACAAACACACAAAGGATTGGGAGAGACGGATAGCACTAAAATAAAAAATAGTAAGGTATTAGGTGGGGACAGACTAAGAGAGAACACAGGATAGTCTAAGATAGGTTTACAGTGTATGTATGTGAACGCACGAAGCATAATAAACTAGGTTGGTGAGCTGCAGGCGCAAAAGCCACATGGGAATATGATGTTGTGGCAATAACTGAGACCTGGCTCAAAAAAGGGCAGGATTGGGTATTAAATATTCCTGGCTATAAGGTGATCAGGAAAGATAGGGAAGAAAAGATAAGAGGTAGTGTGGCAGTATTGTTTAAGGAGAATGTTACAGTGCTGGAGAGAGAGGATGTCCTGGAGGGACCAAGGACAAAATCTATATGGCTAGAGTTAAGAAATAATAGAGGTGCCATTACACTACTAGGTGTATTCTATAGGCCACCAACTAGTGGGAAAAATAGGGAGGAGCAAATTTGCAGAGAAATTACAGAGAGATGCAAAAACTATAGAGTAGTGATAATGGGGGACTTAACTATCCTAATATAGACTGGGATAGTAATAGTGTAAAGGGCAGAGAGGGGTAAGAATTTCTGAAGTGTGTTCAGGAGAACTTTCTTGATTAGTATGTTTCCGGCCCAACGAGGAAGGAGGCATTGCTGGATCTGGTTCTGGGGAATGAGGTAGGTCAAGTGGAGCAAGTATCATTAGGGGAACATTTAGGGAACAGTGATTATAGTATCATAAGGTTTAGATTAGCTATGGAAAAGGACAGGGAGCAATCTAGAGTAAAAAATACTTAATTGGAGGAAGGCCAATTTCAGTGGGATGAGAACGGATCTGGCCCGGGTAAATTGGAATCAAAGATTGGCAGGAAAAACTGGGCTGCCTTTAAAGAGGAGATGGTTCAGGTACAGTCGAGGTACATTCACACGATGGGGAAAGGTAGGGCAACTAAAGTCAGAGCTCCCTGGATGATGAAAGAGATAGAGAGTAAGATGAAGCAGAAAAAGTATGACAGATGTCAGGTCGAGAATACATCTGAGAATCAGGCTAAATATAGAAAGTTCAGAGGAGAAGTGATAAAGAAAATAAGAGAGGCAAAGAGAGGGTATGAAAATAGAATGGCAGCCAACATAAAAGGTAATCCAAAAGTCTTCTATAGGCATATAAATAGTAAACGGGTAGTAAGAGGAGGAGTGGGGCCGATTAGGGACCAAAAAGGAGACCTACACATGGAGGCAGAGGGTATGGCTGAGGAGCTAAATGAGTACTTTAAATTTGTCTTCACCAAGGAAGAAGATGCTGCCAAAGTCATAGTGAAGGAGGAGGTAGAGGAGATACTGGATGGGATAAAAATTGATAGAGGAGGTACTAGAAAGGCTAGCTGTACTTAAAGTTAATAAGTCACCAGGACCAGATGAGATGCATCCTAGGCCGCTGAGGGAAGTGAAGGAAGAAATCACGGAGGTACTGGCCATAATCTTCCAGTCTTCCTTAGAAATGGGTGGTGCCAGAGGACATGAGAATTGCAAATGTTACACCCTTGTTCAAAAAAGTGTGTAACAATAAACCCAGCAACTACAAGCCAGTCAGTTTAACCTCGGTAGTGGGGAAGCTTTTAGAAACAATAATCAGTGACAAAATTGTCACTTGGACAAATGTGGAATAATTAAGGAAAGCCAGCACGGATTTGTTAAAGGCAAATCGTGTTTAACCAACTTAATCGAGTTTTTGATGAGGTAACAGAGAGGGTTGATGAGGCCAATGCGGTTGACGTGGTGTACATGAATTTCCAAAATGCGTTCGACAAAGTGCCACAAAATAGGATAGCAAAATACTGCGGATGCTGGAAATCCGAAATAACAACAGAAAACGCTGGAAAAACTCAGCAGGCCAGGCAGCATCCGTGGAGAGATACCACAAAATAGGCTTGCCAGCAAAGTTGAAGCACATGGAATAAAAGGGACAGTGGCAGCATGGATACGAAATTGGCTAAATGACAGGAAACAGAGAGTAGCGGTGAACGGTTGTTTATCAGACTGGAGGAAGGTATACAGTGGTGTTCTCCAGGAGTCGGTTCTAGGACCATTGCTTTTCTTGATATATATTATTGGATGTGGGTGTACAGGGCACAAATTCAAAATTTGCAGATGACACAAAACTTGGAAGTAGGGTGAACAGTGAGGAGGATAGTGATAGACTTCAAGAGGACATAGACAGGCCGGTGGAATGGGCAGACGTGTGGCAGATGAAATTTAACGCAGAAAAGAGCGAAGTGATACATTTTGGTAGAAGGAATGAAGAGAAGAAATATAAACTAAAGGGTCCAATCCTAAAAGGGGTGCATTAACAGAGAGACCTGGGGGTATATATGTGCACAAATTGTTGAAGGTGTCAGGGCAGGTTGAGAAAGCAGTTAAAAAAGCTTACAGGATCCTGGGCTTCATGAATAGAGGTATAGAGTACAAAAACAAGGAAATTATAAAACGCTGGTTCGGCCTCAACTGGAGTATTGTGTCCAATTCTGGGCACCGCACTTTAGGAAGGATGTGAAGGCCTTAGAGAGTGTGCAGAAAAGATTTACGAGAATGATTCCAGGGATGAGGGACTTCAGTTATGTGGATAGACTGGAGAATCTGGGGTTGTTCTCCTTGGAGCAGAGAAGATTGAGAGGAGATTTGATAGAGGTGTTCAAAATCATGAGGGGTCTAGACAGAGTAGATAGAGAGAAACTGTTCCCATTGGCAGAAGGGTCGAGAACCAGAGGACACAGACTTAAGATGATTGGCATAAGAACCAAAGGCAACATGAGTAAAAACTTTTTTACTCAGCGAGTGATTAGGATCTGGAATGCACTGCCTGAAAAGGTGATGGAGGCAGACTCAATCACAGCTTTCTAAAGGGAGTTGGATAAGTACCTGAAGGAAAAAAATTTGCAGGGCTACGGGGAAGGGCGGGGTAGTAGGACTAGCTGAAGTGCTCTTGCAGAGAGCCGGCACGGGCTCGATGGGCTGAATGGCCTTCTTCCGTGCTGTAACCATTCTATGATTCTATGATGGTAAAAAAAATATTCCACCCAAGGCCTTGCCAGATGGAGCCTTATTACTCTGGAGATTTTCCTTAACCTCATCAATTTTTTTTCCGTTGGCAGAAGAGCAGAAAAGTCTGAGTGAATGGATATTCTACCTTCAACGGCATGGAGAAATTCAGTTCTTAGATATGGTGGAAGATAACCATCTTTTGGCAAAAATCAAACTGCCTCCTTTCTCAGGCATGTGATGTGCCAAATTTATTTATAGGAGCAGGTTGCAATGGAAAGACATAGATTGTTTTTGAATTTGCAGAAGTCAAGGGAGTTATTGTTCTCTTCTTTTTTAGGTATACCAATCAATTTAATTTAACATCCGTACTGATTTTGAAGCTTATTGGCCTTTGTGATAAAGCCAGGCCAAACTTTGGGCATTTTTTTCAGGACTGTGACAGGATTGTCAAGTGCAAGGGTTCATTAAATTCAACCCTCTTTCTAATTTGTGCAACATCACTTTTCAGAATAAAACATTCATTTTTAAAGACAAGGGGGGCTAATTTGAACAGCCCCCAAAATCGGGCACGTGGCTCACGAGGCATGATTACCCCGCGCCCGTTCCATGTGATGCAAGCAGCACACCAACCATGATTGTAGTGTGCATCCAGCGCTAACCACGCTGTTGAGTGGCCGCAGCCTCAAAGGTCGAAGGTTGTTTTTGTGACTGGAAGCCTGTGTCCAGTGGTGTACCGCAGGGATCGGTGCTGGGTCCTTTGCTGTTTGTAGTGTACATTAATGATTTAGATATGAATGTAGGAGGTATGATCAGTAAGTTCGCAGATGACACGAAAATTGGTGGAGTGGTAAATAGCGAAGAGGGAAGCCTCAGGCTACAGGACAATATAGACGGGTTGGTCAGATGGGCAGAACAGTGGCAAATGGAATTTAACGCTGAAAAGTGTGAGGTGATGCATTTTGGGAGGACTAACAAGGCAAGGGAATACACAATGAATGGTAGGACCCTAGGAAGGACAGAGGATCAGAGGGACCTTGGTGTGCATGTACATAAATCCCTGAAGGCAGCAGGACAGGTAGACAAGGTGGTTAAAAAGGCATATGGGATACTTGCCTTCATTAGCCAAGGCATAGAATATAAGAGCAGGGAGGTTATGATGGAGCTGTACAAAACGCTAGTTAGGCCACAGCTGGAATACTGTGTGCAGTTCTGGTCACCACACTATAGGAAGGATGTGATTGCATTGGAGAGGGTGCAGAGGAGATTCACCAGGATGTTACCTGGGCTGCAGCGCTTCAGCTATGAAGAGAGACTGGACAGGTTGGGGTTGTTTTCCTTAGTGCAGAGAAGGCTGAGGGGGGACCTGATTGAGGTGTACAAAATTATGAGGGGCATAAATAGGGTAGATAGAAAGGAACTTTTCCCCTTAGTAGAGGGGTCAATAACCAGGGGGCATAGTTTCAAAGTAAGGGGCAGGAGGTTTAGAGGGGATTTGAGGAAATACTTTTTCACCCAGAGGGTGGTTGGAATCTGGAACTCACTGCCTGAAAGGGTGGTAGAGGCAGGAACCCTCACAACATTCAAGAAGCATTTAGATGAGCACTTGAAACGCCATAGCATGCAAGGCTACGGACCAAGTGCTGGAAAATGGGATTAGGATAGACAGGGCTTGATGGCCGGCGTGGACACGATGGGCCGAAGGGCCTCTTTCTGTGCTGTATAACTCTATGACTCAGCAGGAGGCCCAAAATCATGAGAGGCTAGCACGAGTTAAAGCTAGCCTGTACTACTTAAAGTCAGCCTGCACCTCTTAAAGGGGAGGTGTATTGTGGCTGGAACAGGTGCTGGAAATCCTTGTACAAGTCACTCTGATGTGGAAAAAGATTGAATAATGGCACAACATGGGAGGGACTGGGCTCCATGGCTCTTGGACGCTGCACTGGATGCCTTGGTGGAGGAGGTGGCAAGGAGGAGTGAAGTGCTGTATCCACAGGGGGCCAGGAGGCCCTCCAGACACATGCTCAGAAGGCAGCGAGACCAAATAGCCATGGCAGTCAATGACAGGAGTCAAGCCCCGAGGACCTGGATGCAGTGACGCAAAAAGTTCAAGGACCTCACACGAGTGGTTAATGTCAGTGAATTCATCTTCAAATGCCATATCCCAACAACTGTACCACTAGCCTCAGACACTGCTCAATGCACCACACCCTCATTACTCACCGACCAACAATCTCTATCAGAACTCATACCTCACATTCATAGCTGCACCTCACCCTCACACATTTAGCACTGCTGCAAGCCTCTCACCCACATCTCACAGCTTGCACACACTGTCAGCTATTATTCAACCATGACAGCCACATCACCCAAATGGATTGCACCACACTCACTGACACACTTCCATCTCTCTTGCAGGACAAGGTGGCACACAACCGGAGAGAGCAGGACCTAACCGGCAGGGGACAGGCGCTTCTGCATGTCCTAACCCCCATGGAAGAGACAGTGCTCGCCATCATTGAAGTGACCATGGCTGAGGCTGTGGCCAGCAGCGGGGTTGAAACCATAGAAGATGATGATACCTACCCTCATACCTAATCCTCCTCTCACATCCTACTTCCCCCCCCATCCCACAATCTCTTCTGATTTACAAGCTGCAGATGGTGTGAGCATGCACCTCATGCTTTGCCCCCTCTCCTCACCACAACCTTACCCTTGTGCCTTTCTCCATTCAGATACCCAAGAACTGCCACCTGGTCAGGCAGTGGTGGAAGAGCAACAAGACACTGATGATGAAGAAACACCGTCACTCGATTTCACACTCGCAGCCATCAGCTCAGATACTGACACTGCGCTTATTTAGAGGATAGCATAGAGCCAGGGCAGGGGGCAAGGGTTGCGCAGGTGCCAGTTCGTCAGAGGGTGAGGTCGCACATGAGTTCTGCTGCAGAGGACTCAGATGAGCACTTCGATGGGGCGGGCTACAGAAGAACGCTGATTGGTATGCACAATGAAATGTTTGGTGCATTGGCAGGCCTGCCAGAAAGCCTGCATGCAATGCCAAGGAGCATGGAGGAGTCCGGCACTAGCATGGCACAGGGCTTTGCGCAAAGCTGGGAGCCCATCCTTTCCAGCATGGAAGTGGTGGCCAACTCCATTAGTGCACTTGTGGACCCAACCAAGGTGCAGCGTCTGATGGCCGATGTCTCAACTTCCATTGCAGCACTAGCAGCATCCACCCAAGGTCTGAGTGTTGCAGTGGAAGCTCAGACTGCTCTCATGCAAGCTCAGCTTGCTGCCATCATGGCACCGGATACCATTGTTCAAAGGGGCTTGCAGGGTGTCACAACAGTCCAGCAATCTGTCCTCCAACAGATTACTAGGATTGCTGAGGCGATGCCCCAGGGAGTGGCAGTGGCTCCGTGGAGCACGAACCTGCTGTCCTCTCTCAGGATGACAGTATTCATCCTCCCACCACTACCACTCCGCCAATGACCTTGCTGTTCCCTGTCTGCTGCCGCCCATGCCAAGATGGTGCAGTCCGAAGCCGAGCCTTCTAGGCCAGAGCTGCTCAAGGTCATCCTGCAAGGCCATCTGCAGTCTCCTCCACTGAAAGTCAGCAGCTTCCACCAGCCATGCTGCAGCCACTGGGGTAGCACTGTGTAGGAGCACTAGGACAGGCAAAGGCATACAGAAGGCAGGCACCAAGGGAATACACAAGGGCAATTAGTTTACGTTTGTATGCATTATGGCATGCATTGATTTATAAATTTAGTTTGGAATATTTATTTTGAGTTGGCTTTTATTTTTGCATTGTGGCCAAGCAGACACTGTGATGGTCAGTGACAGAGGGAAGTTAAGGTGTGGGACTGTTGGTAAATTGGGAATTGGGGTTGCGTTTACTGGTATCATGGTCAGATGAGTTGTTCACGGACAGCCTGGCCAGAAAGAGGCTGTGTTGGTTGCCTCCTCCCTTCCTCTTCTTTCTCCACCTGCTCCTCAGCTGCTCGCCGTATAGCTGGTGGCAAGGGTTGTGCTCTCATGATGGCAAGGTTGTGCAGCATGCAGCAGGAACCGGCCCTCACAAATGTTGTCACCCCCTCTGCGGAGTACTGCAGTGCTCCTCCAGAGCGGTCCAGGCAGCGGAAGCGTTGTTTCAGCACGCCAATGGTCTGCTCTATCACATTTCATGTGGCAGAATGACTTTCATTGTATTCATGCTGCCCACGTGTGAGTGGGTTTCGCACCGGAGTCCTGAGCCATGTCATCAGCGACTAGTCCTCGTCGCCCAGTAGAAACCCTCTGGTTTGTCGTGGTGGCTCAAATGCAGATGGCACAGCGGACTGCCGCACAATAATGGCATCATGACTGCCGCCATTGACCTGCATTATTCGCTGCCTATGGTCACACACCAGCTGGCCGTTGAGGGAGTGGAATCCCTTTCGGTTGCGGTACATCTCAGTGTTGATATGCACACCCGCAAAGCAACATGCGTGCAGTCAATGGCATCCTGCAGCATGGGGAAGCCTGCAATCCTCGCAAAGCCGCATGCTCGCTCCACCTGCTGCTCTCTGGCAAGAGAGAATGAAATGTAGTCAGCTCTCTTTGTAGGGAGCCTCAGTAGCCTCCCTTATGCAACAGTGGATGGTAAACTGCGAGATGTTGCAAATATCTCCAGCTCCAGCCTGGAAGGAGCCTGACGCATAAAAGTTCATGGTCACGGTCACCTTCACAGCCACTGGCAATGCAGTCCTTGCCCTGCTCTGAGGTTGCAGTTGTGGCTGCAGCAGGGGGCAGATTTCAGTGAGGAGGTCATTATTGAAGCACAGACATCTCACACACTGTTCCTCACTGAGGTTCAGTAGGAGGAATGCTCCCTGAACACCCTAGGTAGATATAGCCTCGTGCTGAGAGCCCTTCTCCCCCTCCTCCTCCTCCCTCTTCTAGCAGCTTGCATGGCTCTGCGTCGCCTCTGTTCATTCTCCCAGTCACTCTGTATTCCAAGTGGAATGCCTATTACTGCACCCATGTCTGGGAGCAACTGGTTTGTGCAGAAGCCTTGAAGTCAGGACAAAGTCCTTCAGCACCTGCCACATCACTCCCTGTAGACTTTAGCAACTTTGAAGAACTCTAGAAAGCACCAAACACTTGTACAAGCATAGCAAACAGCCAATAGAAATCAATCAGCAACCAACCTAAAAGTAGTTGATGGTTCCTTTAAATAGGGCTAGTGGGGGGTCCTTCCTGCTGCTGAACACGTGTTCAACTGTCCGAACTTAAGATAGGGTGTTAGCTGGAGCATTGAGCTCCAAAACGGCAGCGCTGGCATCAAAACAGTGTTGCACGTTGATTGACGTCATGATCTGCCTACTCTGCATACTTCCGGCGGACGCTCACTGCACATGCGCTCATGCCCTTACCAATATGGCGTCCAGCGCAACTCACACCAGACGTGTGCGTGCGCACCGTGGAGGTCATTTTGGACCTCTAAGGGCACTCGCAGTGGCCAAACAACGGGTGCTACAGATCCGAATATTGCACCCAAGAATTGATCTATGGGATCATATAGGGAGGATTTTGATCTCGTCAAGATCTGCTGCAACATAACAACAACTTGTATTTATATAGCGCCTTTAACGTAGTAAAACGTCCCAAGGCGCTGCACAGGAGTATCTTAAGACAAAAAATTTGACACCGATCCACATAAGGATAAATTAGGGCAGGTGACCAAAAGCTTGGTCAAAGAGGTAGGTTTTAAGGAGCGTCTTAAAGGCAGAAAGAGAGGTAGCAAGGCGGAGAGGTTTAGGCAGGGAATTCCAGAGCTTAGGACCTAGGCAACAGAAGGCACGGCCACCAATGGTTGAGCGATTATAATCAGGAATGCTCAAGAGGGCAGAATTAGAGGAGCGCAGATATCTCGGGGGGATTGTGGGGCTGAAGGAGGTTACAGAGATAGGAAGGGGCGAGGCCATGGAGGGATTTGAAAACAAGGATGAGAATTTTGAAATTGAGGCGCTGCTTAACCGGGAGCCAATGTCGGTCAGCGAGCACAGGGGGATGGGCGAACGGGACTTGGTGAGAGTTAGGACACGGGCAGCCAAGTTTTGGATGACCTTAAGTTTACGTAGGGTGGAATGCGGGAGGCTAACAACAACTTGCATTTATATAGCGTCTTTAATGTAGTAAAATGTCCCAAGGTGCTTCACAGGAGCATTATCAAACAAAATTTGACAGCCTACTAGAAAGTGGTATCAACATATGGGAGGGTGAATTTGCACAGGAGTTCACCCGTTCATCCACGTTACGTTTGATGGAATAGCTACAGAGACTCAGAAAAAGAATGAAGTTACAGTGGACCAATGGGATAGCCTCTTCGGAAATTCACCCCCCCCCATGAACTTTCAAGAAATGAAGACGTGAAAAGACCATTACACCCATCATTGTTCATCTCAACCATTAGAAGGTACAATAACCTCATGAATCATCTTCCCCAGACATTAGTAATGCTAAGTCTTGGGGGGACAAAATGAACAGTTTCACAAACACCTTGTGAATCTGCCAGTAAAGGTGAGCTTCTTAGTTGTTTACTTGGTTGAGTTCTGGTCCCCAGTGGTTTAATGTTTCTTGGGGATAAGGAATTCTTCATGCATAAAGAATGCTGAGAAAAATTACATTTATCCGCTGATAAGTTTCAATGTTTTTGAAGGGGTTAAAGTCAGGAGCTAATTTGGTCGCAGATGCCTTGCTCCATAGCTTCAAAAAACATATTTTATAAAGATAACTTACTAGCAAGGGCTTTTTTAAACTTAAAAATATGGAAAGGAAAATTAGGCAGGTGTATATTGTCACCTCTCAAATCCATGCCCATCTCTCCCACAACTCCCTGTTTGAATCTCTCCAATCAAGTTTCTGCCTCCCCCAAAGCACTGAAATGGCTCTAACAAAAGTCACAATCAACATTCGCTGAACCAAACTGTCTACAACCTTGACATGTTATTAAACCCTTTATTCCAACCCCATATCCCCTCCATCACGAAGACCACCTACATCCATCACTAACATCACTTGCACCTCAGCCGAGCTACCACTGAAACTATCCTCAAAGTCTTTGTCACCTTCAGATTGGACTATTCCAATGCTCTCCTGGCCAGCTTCCATTCTTCCACCCTTCATAAACTTAAGCTCACTCAAAACTCTGCTGCTTGCATCCTATCCCACACAAAGTTCCACTCACCCATCACCCCTGTCTTTGTTGAACGACATTGGCTTCCGGTCCCCAACACCTGAAGTGTAAAAATTATCATCCTTGTATTTAAATCTCTTCCTGGCCTTACCTCTCCTTATCTTTGTATCCTCCACCAGCTCTATAATCCCCTCCTCTGAACTCTATTTTCCTCTGACTCTGGCTTCTTGTGCATTCCCCTTCTTCAGCTCACCACTTGTGGCTGTTCCTTCAGCCACCTAAGCTCCATGCTTTTAAATTCCTTACCTAAACCCTCCTAACTCTCATAGGAACAAAGAAGCATAGGTCATTTAATTAGATCACGACTGATTTGTACCTGACCTCCATTTGATCCATATCCCTTGATACCCTTACCTAATAAAAATCGGTCGATCAGTCTTGAAAATTTCAATTGACCCAGCATCCACAGAAGGGGAGGGAATATCACACTTCCACTACACTATGGGTGAAAAACTGCTTCCTGATTTTACTCCTAAATATTCTAGCTCTAATTAAAATTGCGCCCACCAGAGGAAATAACTTCTCTGACTCTACTCCATTGAATCCATTGAATCATTTTATCATTTTAAACACCTCAATTAGATTACCCCTGACCCTTCTAAAGTCAAGGGAATACAACACAAGTTTAACCCTTTAAGCCTCGGTATTATTTTGGTAAATCTGCACTGTACCCCCTCTAAAGCCAATATATCCTTCCTGAGATGCGGTGCCCAGAACTGAACACGGTATTCCAGATGGGGTCTGACCAAGGCTCTGTACAACTGAAGCATAACTTCTTCCTCTTTGTATTCCAATCTTCTAGAATTAAAGGCCAACATTCCAGTAGCTTCTTTTATTATTTTTTTGTACCTATGCACTAGCTTTTAGTGATTTGTGTGCATAGACACCCAAATCTATTTGCTCCTCCACAGTTCCTGATATCTCACCAAGAAGAAAATATTCTGATTTGTCTTTCTTGAATCCAAAGTGCATGACCTTACACTTCCCCACATTGAATTCCATCTCACACTATTTTGCCTACTCACTTAATCAGTCTGTCCCTTTGCAACTTCTGGTTCCCATCTGAACAACTTACTGCCGCTCCATCTGCAAAACTTAAATGTACAACTCTCTATTCCTTCATCCAAGTCATTGATATATATGGTGAAAAGCTGAGCTGGAATTTTCTGGGGTCCATGCGGGCGTGATCGGAGGCGGGTTGGGTGGGAAATTTGCAATATCTTGCAGCGGGTTGGAAACCCGCTGTAATCCCACCCCCACGCGCCTTTCCCTCGGGAGCGTTTGCCGGCGCGGCAGCGACCTGAATGGCAGAGGCAGGCGAACTAATTTAAATAATTTTCAGGTACTTGTCAGACCCTTAAGAGTCTTTTCAAACCTACCTTTAAAATTTCCCTGGCTGATTCACGCAGCTCGGGAACCATGTCTGTCAAGCTGAGGTGGAAGTTGAGTGGCCATTGATCCAGTTGATTAGTGCACAGCTTGAAAAGTACAATAAAAACTCCCACCTCACAGCTGATCACTTTCCTTAGGCAGAAGCTGTTGCTGACTGTATTGCCAGCACAGATTTAGCTTTCTACAGGCTGCAAGTATTTCCAGCAAAATCGCCATCCAGTGTCACCTCATTGTTAGAACCTATCACATCATTGACAGATCATTGTCATCTCTACTTGACCTGCATCTATTCCATCAGCATGGGTGCCATCTATACTGTCTCACCTTGGTCCTCAGAATTGGAGCATGATGAACCCCAACACCAGCCACACCAGCAGCACCAACACCACCACCAACCTTCTCCTCAACCACCTGATACTGCACAGGACAGAGGCCATCAGCGCAGGGCTGCACTGCGCTGGAGGCAATACCCCCAACACAGGATATGCAGGCAGAGGATGAGCTTCCTCAACATGACTGAGCAGCAGTGCCAAAGGAGGCTCAGGCTATCGCGCCAGGTCATCGCAGACATTTGCAGCTCGCTGGAGCAAGACCTGCAGCCCAGAGGAGCGGGTGGACATGCCTTACCAGTGGCTGTCAAAGTCACCACCGCCCTCAACTTCTTTGCCTCAGGCTCTTTCCAGGGATCTGCAGCAGATATTCGTGGAATCTCACAGACAGCCACCCACAGATGCATCACACAGGTCACCGATGCCCTCTTTGACAAGTCAGCCCATTAGATCAACTTTTCCACTGATGAAGCCGGTGTTAATGAGCGGGCGTTTGGCTTTGCCGCTCTGGCTGGCTTCCCATGGGTGCAGGGCGTCATTGACTGCACACATGTGGCCATCAGGGCACCCCATCATCATCCAGGAGTGTTTGTCAAACGGAACGGCTTCCACTCCCTCAATGTGCAGCTCATCTGCAACCATAGGAAGATCATCATGCATGTGTGCCAAATTCCCTGGCAGCTGCCATGACTCTTTCGTCCTGCGCCAGTCCACCCTCCCTCAGCTCTTCGCACCTCCAAACAGACTTCCCAGCTGGCTGCTTGGAGACAAGGGCTATCCACTGAAGACGTGGCTCATGACATCCTTGAGGAGGCCAAGTACTGAGGCCGAGGAGAGATATAATGAAAGCCACATCTCCACCAGATGTGTCATAGAGCAGACAGTAGGCATGCTCAAAATGCGCTTCAGATGCCTTGACAGATCTGGAGGAGCCCTTCAGTACGCACCAGCCAGGGTCTCCAGAATCATCGGGGTCTGCTGCGTCCTGCACAACATAGTGCAGCAGCAAGAATTAGCGCTGTATGAGGAGCAAGGCACTGAGCGCACAGCCTCTTCAGAGGAGGAGGAGCGTCAGCTGGAAGACGAGGAGGAGGAGGAGCTGGAGGAACCTGCGGTCAAGCTCACACCAGCACCTGAGCACATTGCTGCCCGGGAGGCCAGGGATGGGCTCATCATGGCCAGATTTACTTAACTTTATGCTGTACACCCATATGGCTGCCACATGCTGCGCCAGGTTGGCACCACCCCACACCAACACCATAAAGCATCCCTACAATGACCAAGTCATTCCTTTCACACTGACCACCATTGCAGGGGGTAACATTATGTCTCACCATTCACTGCAACTCACTAAGCCACTTCCAAAGGTGCACACAAATTTTTCCAAGAAAAGTGGCGAAAATAAAAATTTTGATGTGTGACATCACAGTAATGGAAACTTTACAAAAACATTGAATAAAACACCCAAGTAGCTACCCTTGTGAATCTACTTGTGTTTCCTCTTTCTGTTACGTGTGCTTCTACGAGGTGCACCCCCTGTGGCTTCAGCAGAGGTAGAGGCAGCCTCCTCACTTTCCTGCTGCAACTGCTTAGACACTCTTGCCGGATGTCCTCTGGGTTTTGGAGCCTCTGATGGCCCCACCAAATTCTGCTCCTC
Source organism: Squalus acanthias (assembly GCA_030390025.1). Taxonomy (NCBI): domain Eukaryota; kingdom Metazoa; phylum Chordata; class Chondrichthyes; order Squaliformes; family Squalidae; genus Squalus; species Squalus acanthias. Next base: position 104,039,218 of record CM059432.1, read on the forward strand.
CTGCGACTGTGCAAGGGCAGACTCAGCCATCACTGTCCGAGGAGGTATCTAGGGCTCTGACTGAGGGGATGGCAACGGGGGAGAAGTGTGAGAGGAGCCCACACTTCCATGTGCCCTCTTACCACCATCCCTCTCATGGGCCACCCGCACTTCCCTGCTAGCAAGGAGCTGGAGAGCACCTTGCTGTACATCAGTGGGGCCATGAGGACCCACGTCTACGTTGACATTCTTCCTAGACAGGAGGTCTATGAACCTCTGCCATCTATTCTTCATAGAGATCATGTGCTCCTGTGAGTGGTGCATTAGCTGCTCCATGCAGGTGGCCATCCTATCCATGGAAGAGCCTACTGTCGCCATCGCCTGTGACACGGTGGTGCTCATGTTGGAGATGGACTCCTCCATTCTCTGAACACTGGCAGTCATCGCACTCGCAAAACCTGTCAGAGCCTCCTGCACTTCTTCCTGCAGCTCCAGGATCGCCCTCTTTCTGGATGGCCCCCGAGGCTCAGCGTCTGCATACAGCTGAGCAGAGCTGGGAATGTCCTGCGCCCTCCGGCGAGGACTCTCCACTGCTGTCCCTGTCTCCACCATCTGCTCTTGCTCACTTGTGACTTGTGATGGACCCGGTGACAACACTACTCTATCTCGCGTGGGACCCACCGAGGTGTGCGTAGCTGCGCTGGTGCTGGGTGCGCTTATGTCTGGTGGCGGTGCACCCTCAGTGGCTGGAGGCATTGCCAAGAGGCTCTCTATCAGGCTTGCCATTGCACCTAACAATTCGGCGTGCATGCCTATCACCTTTCTTCTGGTCACCTCATCGAGGTCCTCATCCGAGTCCTGTGCAGCAGAACTCACGCATGAACTCTCCCTCCGGGGAGTTGGCCCCCGAGCTACCCTATCCCCCTGGCCTTGCTGCAGCCCACTCGTGCCCGGTGCCTCACCCTGTGCAGATCCCACTTCTACACTACCTTCTAAATTATATGCAGTGCCAGTTTCTGAGCTGGTGTCTTGTGAGTGACAGATGCAGTGACGCTGTGTCATCGTCCTCTTCTCCCCTTCGCTCTCCTCCATCGTCTCAGGGACAGGCTGGGCTTGTCTTGATTATCTGAAAGCAAAAAGGCGCAAGAGTCGGGTTATGATAAGGGGGAGGAGGGGGAAGCAAAATATTCATGCATATAGCATGAGTAGCTTGAAAGTGAGAAGAGATTGTGGGATGAGGGGGAAGTGGGATGTGAGAAGAAGGATTCGGAATGAGTATACTGTTGTTGTCCCACCTCCCCCCCCCCCGCCTGTCTGCCGCTGCTCCCGGCGATTATGCGCCACCTTGGGCTGCAAGAGAAAGGGAAGTGTGTGAGTGAGTGTGCTGCAATGTGTTTGGGTGATCTGCCTGCCATAGTTGAATAGCTGGCAGTGTGTGCACGGTGTGAGATGTGGGTGTGAGCGTTACAGCAGTAAGGTTGTGAGGGTGAAGTGAAGCTATGATTGTGAGGTCTGAGTGGTGATAGGTAGAGATTGTTGGTAGGTGAGTGCTGGGGGTGTGGTACATTGAGCAGTGTGTGAGGCTTGTGGTGCAGATGGTGGGATGTGGCATTTGCTGACGCCTGCACTCACCTTGCCCTGCCGTGTGAGGTCATTAAACTTCTTGCGGCACTGGATCGACGACCTGGGGACCACAGTGTTGACCATCACATAGCCGGCTATCTCCTGCCACAGCCTTCTGGATGTATGGGCCGAGGGCTTCCTGCCAGTCTGCGGAAAGAGGACAGCCCGTCTCCTCCCCACCGCCACCATCAGTGCCTCCAGAGCCGCGTCTGAGAATCTGCAGGCCCTCTCCCTGTGCTGAGGCTCAGCCATCTGTTTCCACTACTGTCTGCTTCCAGGTGAAGTTGGAACTAGATTGACAATGAGGTGCTGTAGCATCAATGTACCTCCCCTTTAAGTACTGAATAAAGCCTGTGCCAAACATGACTGGAAATTAGACTGGACCCGATATTCGCCCACCTGTTGAGCGGTAATCCATTGAACAGTGGTTTTAGCGCTGAGATCAGCACTATAATCAAGTTAATGAGGACTGAGCATGAATTTTGCGTGCTACCTAGACCATTTTGACCTGGTGCAGCTTAATATCATTGGGCCATGACACCACCCGTTTTCTGGTCATATCCAATTTTTAGCCCTTGAGAGAGTATGGAGAAAAGGAATGTACTCTGATTGCTGGAATGTGACAAGGCGGCCAGAATTTTGTTTACCTGGGCAGGTCAGGTGCAGGCGGTCGCCATGGCAGGTCGTGACTCTGTTCATCCATCCCACTCCTGAAATCGACTTTGCGTTAACGGGGCCTATTAAGCTTGCCCTGCGCGTTACCCAGCCCTATTAAGTGGTGCAGGTCTGATGACGTCATCGGTGACACGTTTTTCAGCTGGGATATTTAAAGAAGCCATGGCCACATTGCATTTGAAGGTTCATCTAAGAGTGTGCAAACATTTCCAGAGATGACTGCACAGAGACAGAGGTCTGTACACAGGTTCTCCGATGACTCCCTCCATATGCTTGTGGAGGGAGTCAGAGCATGCAGGGAGGTCCTCTTCCCTTCTAATGGGTGGAAAAGACCTCCACAGGAGACCAAAAGAGCCTGGCTCCAATTGGTTGAGGAGGTCAACAGCAGGGATGTTGTGAGGAGGACCTGGGTGCAGTGCCGCAAACATTTCAATGATCTCATTAGATCAGGAAAGGTGAGTACAAAGCCACACTCAACTTGAGAGGTGCATCATGGGTATACCCACTATCTTGGCAAAGCCACATGCGCGCTTGTCCTGCTTCTCTCTGCTCAGAGAGAGGAAAACATAGTCCCTTCTCCTGGTGTAGAGAGCCGCTGTGACCTTCCAGATACAGCGATGGATGGTGAACTGGGAGATGTTAGCTATGTCTCCTGCTGCAGACTGGAAGGATCCGCTGGCAAAGAAATTGAGGTTCCACGGTGACCTTGAGGGCCACTGGGAGAGCCGTGGTCACCCTGCTATCAGCTGCACGTCTGGTTGCAGGAGATGGCAGAGTTCTGTGACCACCTCCTTGGTGAAGCGGAACCTCCTAATACACTGCTCATTGCTTAAGTGGAGATAAGAGAATTGCTCTCTGAAGACGCTAGGTGGGTAAGGCCTCCTGTTGAGAGCCCTCCTGGCCCTCCTCCTCCTCCCTCTGCGAGCATCTTCTCGTCTTCTTCGCTGCCTCCGCTCCCTCTCCCAAAGATACTCGAGCGTGAGGGGGACTGACAGTAGAGCCCCCATGAATGTGAGTAAGTGGTGTGAGCGGAAGCCTTTAAATAAGAATGAAGGTGTTCTCCACTTGCAGCAACACTCCCTGTTACCCTAGAAGCTTGAAAGAAGTTTATAAAGCTGCAAGAGTTGCAGAAAGTTGCACAGAGCCAATCAAACTGCAGAATCATGTCAGGTGCAAGTTGTTGCTGATGATCCCTTTAAATACCGCTGCTGGAGCCTCCTTCCTACTTGTCAACGCTTGCTCAGCTGGTCGCACTTAAGACAGGCCGGTAAGTGGAGCAGCGAAGTTGAAAATGGCAGATCGGGCATCAAGTGAGTGTTGCACACTCACTGATGTAATGATCTGCATCATCTACATAAGTTTTGCGAGCAAGGACATCGGCAGCACTGCCGCCCAGCTGAAAATGGTGGCTGCCGCGGGACCCGTCGGCAGCGGGCAGAAGTGCAGCAGCCGCCATTTTTTCCCCCAAATCTGGCGGTAATGGGTGGCGCTAAACTCCTAAATATTTAGCCCTCTGTCTCCTACCTCCCAACCCATATCACAATTCCATGCACTTTTAATTTTGCTAATAATCTCTTGTGTGGAAGCTTATCAAATGCTTTCTGGAAGTCCATATAGATAACATCCATAGACTCATCCACCATGTTAATGACCTCCTCAAAAAATTCAATTAGATTAGTCAGACATCCATGCTGACTCTCTTTGATCAGCTCATACTTGTCCAAATGCTCAGTCACTCTGTCCCTGTTGACAGATTCCATTAACTTCACCACAACTGATGTTAAATAGACAGCTGTGTAGATTCCTTTTTCCCTCCTCCCTTCTTAAATAATGGAGTGACATTTGCAAATTTCCAATCCAAAGGCACAGTTCTACCATAACATTCTGTATTAATCCAAAAGTTTGAACAGAACACTCGTGATGAATCTTCATACATCACCTAGATCTCTCTGTCTTTTGTATGCAGAAATTCAAGTGCTGAATTATGCTTGCCGTGATGTATATCAGGCTATGGGAAGTCTACGACTTGCCTATTTGTACTGTTGTACATCTCCAAGCCTTTCTGTTCTCCTGGAACTACTAGGGTTAATTTCAGAGATATTAGTCCTTGTTACAGTTGCTTCCAGCTATACTCTGTTGTCATGACAAAAAAAACTCCTGCTTTGAACAGTCTTTGACTGTTACCAGTTGTGATGCATTAATGTGCCACAAAGCATTATAAACAGATTTGACTACTTTTGAAGTTTTGTTGCAATGTTACCAAAGTCACAATTTTCTGAAACTCAAACCGGATGTGTGAAACAATTTATGGAATTTCATCCACAAAGGGTGATACTTTAACACAATTATCAGCCACAATTAGACACAAACAGGTTGGCAGACACATTGCAGTAGCAAGCCCATACAGGTCATATTAAAAGCATTGGTTCTACAATTCACATAATTGGTTCCTTTCAAAATAATTTTTACCTATGCTTGTAACATTGTGTCAAGCGTTCATAGGTTAATTGCATTATAGTGTAATTTCAAAATGCCACACAAGAATGAAAAACAAAGCATGATAAACTCTTTCATGTATGGAACAAACGGACATACTGCGAGAGCTTAAGTTTATCTTGGCCACATAGCCAAAAGAGAATGTTGACCAGGAGAGGGTCAGCCCTTCCAATACCACTCAAACATTGCTTTAGCTGGCACTGATGGTATTTGTGAGATATCTGTGAATAGGGCCAAACTAGGTCTCCTGTCAGGGGATACATTAAGAATATTAAGAAAAGACTAACCTCCCCTGACCTCTCAAAAAGTTCCAGTTTTATTTTTAGATTTAAAGCATTAGTGAATAAGAGCATTAATTAGTATTGAAACTCAAATTATATTTTGATCTGGAATTTCCAAAAGTACTATTAAATGAAAGATTTTTTTTAGTGAGCTATCCCACTGTAAATAAGTCTTGAGAGGAGGAGCAAATGCTCCACAGTAACATGTAAAAAGGTATTCCCACCTACCTGTTGCTGGCAGCACGCGGGCTGCTGAAGAATACTGAGCAGAGCAGACTGCTCCACTTATCGCAGATAAATTTCCAGCAGGGGTCCTTCAACAGGCATTAGGCCCCTAATATTTACGGTGCCTAACACCTGTTTTAGGCATCCACCAAGGATTTTTAATTTAGCTCTAATTAACAAAATAGGATTTCTAATAAAACTCAGTTTTGCTCCCTTCCCATAAATTTGCAGTTACGAGTAGTGATGGTTTGAACTACAATAGAAAATGTCTCCAAAACAACCTAGTTTAAAAATGTATATAATTTTAAATTAGTATATATTCCTATTCAAATAACAAGTGCATCTTCTAAATATAATAGTTTCAAGATACATACTGTTTATTAATAAAGCTTATGGTAGCACCAAGTCTTTCCTCATATAACTTGCTCTGTGAAGTAGAACAATAAAATAGTGAATACGCTGTCATGTTAAGATTTCTTTTTGTCTGCAAGAAATAACATGTAAATACACTTAATAAAAGAAGTCTCCCACTCTGTACTTACATACATTGCTCAATTTTAGAAATTCTACCGATCAGAAAATGCAAGTTGAGCAATTTAAATTGTAAAAATGATTTCAATTTCAGCATTTTTAGAAAGTTTCAAATAAGGGAGATAGATTTATAATTAATGTAAACTTTCAGCATATTTTATCAGTTTGTACATGTGGTATAGTTCAACTGTAATGTGTCTTAAATGGTTTTCCACACGTTCCCATTGATAATGGAATCTTACTTTCATGTCTATTATAACCACAGGCATTTGGTTACTGTAGATTACCCAAGAAACAAGTATAATCTGGTCCAGAGAACAATTAATAAAGGGTGTTAATATCAATCATATCCACGGGCCTTACTCTGTTCTGAGCTGCAGTCATCAACTTTTTTAGTGCATAATATTTAAATATTATTAATCTTGTTCAGCAGGAGAAACGAATATACACACACACACACAAAAGCAATTTCTAATCAGATCAAGTAAAACCTCAAAATGTTTGAATTGTAAGCTGGGAGTGTCCAATTATATATGTAAGAAAGTTTCTGCATCAATGGAAATATATAATTAGTTCCTGTTTCTGATCGTGATTTAGCCATTCACTAATCTTTAAAATACTAAAGACTATTTTTTTTAATGTTTATTTGTGTAAGACACTGGATCTAATTTTACTTCAAAAATCACAAATTATAGGCCTTTGAGAGCTCTGAAAGTATTTTGTACCACTTTGAAAGGTTTCTATTTTTGTATGTAAATGTACAACTCAAGGTAAAGGACAGCAGAATTGGGGAAAATATAGATCTTTACCTTTAGGTGCAATCATCAACATTGTTCAAATGAAAGTAAATTCCAGTCATCATGGAACGTTCATAGACCTATCCCTTTAAGAGACAATGAGGCAGAACCATATGATCATCCCCTTCCTGCACAGTGCCCCTAGGCAGTCATCTTTAGTTCTTTTTGACAACTGGAAATATTAGCAATGGCATATTTATGACTGATATTAACATCCTTCATGAATTGTACCAGACTATACTTGTTTTGTGGGTAATGTACAGTAACTAAATGCAAATACCTGTGGTTACAATAGACTTAGCAGTACGTTTTCTTTATCAATAGAAAGCCCACAGTGATTCACAAGGATGTCGAAGGATCTAGTTTAATAACTACGTACAATTTGAACCAGAATGTGTTTTTTTGTAAATAATTGGCTATATACAAAGAGTTAGTAAAGCATATGTCTTATTTGACTATCTAAACATGAGACTATCAACTTGCTATATTTTCTTCCTTCCTCTTATCTTGAACTGTCATATGAAAAGCACACATTAATTTGAACAGTGATGACTGTTACACCCAAAGAAGAATACCAATTTTTCTTCTTCATTTTGTATACTCCATGTATCCCTGGAGACCCACTTGTCCTGTACCAAGAGAGGTGTAGATATCAGTTTTGCCAAGTTAGACGTACTTTTACAGCAAGCTCAATGCAGTAATGTTTTGTGAAGCTGTGTAAACTGCTCCATACAACTGCTTTGTGAGCTTCTTCAATAGCTGATTTGGTATATACACTGCACAGTGTTGTACTGAGTCATACAGACCAAGAAGGTTTCATCTTTAGTCTGTGCTGTGCCAGTTGGTCTCAGCTTGGGTTGTGATAAGTGCACACTTCAGTACCCCTGGGATAGGCAGGATAAAGGTCAGGGATCCTGCTCCTGATTGTTATGCAGTGACTACTGTTGGAAAGTGTGTGTAGGTGTGGATGCTACAAGAGAATCAGGTTCACTTAGGGCATACATAGGGCATAGCAAGGCTGGTCACAGGGGATTGCCTATCTATCCTGAACATCCAGCGTTGCTATGCTAATGGAAGTGGGATGTAAAATTGATAGAGGGGAAAGTCGGTGCAATTGGACACAGAACAATCAATTCCACAGGCTCAGACACCAATTTAAAAGTTTATTTTTTTTAAATCCATCAATCGGTGCACGTAAGCCACAGGCTATGTTACAAGAGCCTCCAAGGGCTGCTGCATCCAATCTCGGTGCCCATTCCCAGGTGGATTCCCCAGTGAAGGCCTGGGACTTTGATATAGTGGCAATAACAGAGACCTGGTTCAAAGAAGGGGAGGTTTGGGAACTTAATATTCCTGGCTACAAGGTATTCAGGAAAGATAGGGAAGGAAAAAAAGGGAGTGGCAGTATTGATCAAAGAAACTATTATAGCGCTGGAGAGGGATGATGTAGTTGAGGGATCAAAGACAGAATCTATTTGGTTCGAATTAAGGAATACAGAAGCTACTGAGTATATACTATAGGCCACCAAATAGTGGGAAGAAGTTAGAGGAGAAAATTTGAAGGTAAATTACAGAAAGATACAAGTAGTGATAATGGGGGACTTCAATTATCCTAGACAGGTATAGTAATAGTGTAAAGGGGAAAGATGGGGAGGAATTCCTGAAAGGTGCACAAGACCACTTTCTTAATCTGTGTGTTTCCAGCCCAACAAGGAAGGAAGCAGTGCTGGTTCTAGTTCTGAGAAATGAAGTGGGGCAAGTGGAGCATGTTTCAGTAGGGGTGCATTTGGGGAGCAGTGATCATAATATCATCAGGTTTAGAATAGTTATGGAAAAGGTGGATTGCAGTCAAAAATTGGTAGACAAAACAGTAATTGAACGATGGGAGCCCTTCAAAGAGGAGATGGTTCGGGTACAGAGTAAACACATTCCCACAAGGGGGAAAGGAAAGACATCCAAAGCTAGAGCTCCCTAGATGACTAATGATAGAGAAATTAAAATTAAATAGAAAAAGAAGGCTTATGACAAATGTAAGCTTCATTATACAGTAGAGAACCAAGATGAATACAGAAAATAGGGGAGATTTAAAAAAGGGAATAAGAGGGGCAAAGAAAGAATATGAGAATAGATTAGTGGCTAACATAAAAGGGAACCCAAAAGTTTTTTTATAAACATATAAATAGTGAAAGGGTAGTCAAAGGAAGGGTGGGGCCGATAAGGGACCAAAAAGGAGATCTTGTGGAGGCAGTGGCAGGGCTACTAAATGAGTACTTTGCATCTGTCTTCACTGGAGAAGACGATGCTGCCAATGCAGCAGTGAAGGAGAAGGTAGTAGCGATATTGGATAGAATAAAAATAGATAAAGAGGAGGTACTTAAAAAGTTGGCAGTACTCAAAGTAGAAAAGTCACCCGGTCCAGATAAGATGCATCGTAGGTTGCTGAGGGAAGTAAGGGTGGAAATTGCACAGGCTCTGGTCACAATCTTTCAATCCTCCTTAGATATGGGAGACAACTGGAGGTTGGCAAATGTTACACCCCTGTTCAAAAAGGGGAGGGAGATAAACTCAGCAATTAGAGGTCAATTAGCAGGTGGTGGGGAACCTTTTAGAGTCAATAATCTGGGACAATCTCAGACTGATGAAATGGGCAGTCACATGGCAGATGAAATTTAACACAGAGAGGTGTGAAGTGATACATTTTGGTTGGTAGAATGAAGAGAAGCAATATAAACTAAATGTTACAATATTAAAGGGGTACAGGAACGGAGAGACCTGGGAGTGTATGTACACAAATCTTTGAAAGTGGTAGGGTAAGTTGAGAAGGCTGTTAAAAAAAGCATATGCGATCCTTAGCTTTATTAATAGAGGCACAGAGTACAAAAGCAAGGAAGTTATGCTGAACCTTGATAAAACACTGGTTAGGCCTCAGCTGGAGTATTGTGTTCAATTCTGGGCACCACAAAAAAGATAGAGGAACAGATATGTAGGCAAATCTCAGAGAAGTGTAGAAATAATAGGGTAATAATAGTAGGGGATTTCAACTTCCCCAATATTAACTGGGATAGTCAGAGTGTGAAAGGCTTAGAGGGTGCGTAATTCTTAAAGTGCATCCAGGAGAGCTTTTTGAGCCAGCATGTAGAAAGTTCTACAAGAGAGGGGGCGGTACTGGATCTAATTCTAGGGAATGTAGCCGGGCAAGTGGTAGAAGTGTTAGTAGGAGAGCATTTTGGTGACAGTGACCATAATTCGGTGAGATTTAAGGTAGTCATGGAAAAGGACAAAGATGGACCGGAAATAAAGGTTCTAAATTGGGGGAAGGCCGATTTTAATATGATAAGGCAGGATCTGGCCAAAGTGGATTGGGATCAGCTACTTGTAGGAAAATCCACATCAGAGCAGTGGGAGTCTTTCAGAAAGGAAATAGAGAGAGTACAACGCCAACATGTTCCCGTAAAGGTCAAGGGTGGGACCAAAAAGCCCAGGGAACCCTGGATGTCAAGGGATATACGAGAATGGATTAGGAAAAAAAGGGATGCTTTTGGCAGATACAAAGGGCTAAAAACAGTGGAAGCCCTAGAGGAGTATAGAAAGTGCAGGGGGGTACTTAAAAAAGAAATTAGGAGAGCGAAGAGGGGGCATGAAAAAACACTGGTGGGCAAAATAAAGGAAAATCCCAAGGCATTTTATAAGTATATTAAGGGCAAGAGGATGACCAGGGAAAGAGTAGGGCCCTTGAAGAAGTTCTGCTCTTCTCTTCGATGAGACCTCCGTTTGTCTCTTCAACCTTGTTCAAATTCACTGCTTTCAGTTTCCCTTCTCGTGTTTGATCAGGTATCTGCCAAGACTCGGTTTCACAGCCACATTACTTTCCTCAGCAACTGTCTCCGGTTCCGTCTTATTCCACGTGGATTCCAACTCAACTTCCACCCTTTGTGTTTCGGATCCACCCAGGATTACAAATATCTCCAAGATATTCATCGTTCCTCGAACTACTGCTCTCGCCGCATCTTGAGATCCACGCTCAATGCCATGCAACGCCACATGAATACTCTCGACCTCTCTCTTCAGCAGCACCGACGCACTCTATCTCAAAGCTCTCCGGGTCCACAGTTCCATTTCATCCTTCGGCTCATCCGACGCTTCAACAAAAAACTTTTTTTCTTCCTTTCTGATGTCAAGGATTGCAAGCTTCATCAACTCTTGAACACCAACGTCCCTCCGGAACCTTCTTCCCCTTCACTTTCCTCTGACCCCCCTTCTCCCAATCTCACCCCCTGCCGCGTTTTCACTATCCCTTCTGACCTTCCCCTTTCTGACCCCGAACGATCAGTCCTCAGCAAAGGCCTGAGCTTCATCCCCTTAAGCCCCCACCTCAATGAATTTCGAGCTCGGCACGATACTGAGCTCTTTTTCTGCCGCCTTCGCCTCCGTGCCCACTTCTCTGGCCAGGAGTCTTCCCCCCATATGGCTGACCCTTTCTCCCGCTTTCAGAATTCCTGTTCTACCTGGACCCCTCCCTCTGGCCTCTTACCCTCTCTAGATCTTTTCATTGCCAACTGCCGGCGTGACATTGGCCGTCTCAATTTCTCTGCTCCCCTCTCTCACTCCAACCTACCTCCCTCTGAACTTGCAGCACTCTATTCCCTCAGATCCAACCCCGACATTGTCATTAAACCTGCTGACAAGGGTGGTGCTGTTGTTGTTTGGCGTACCGACCTTTACCTAGCGGAAGCTGAACGCCAACTCTCCGACACCTCCTCCTACCTCCACCTGGACCATGACCCCACTACCGAACATCAAACCACCATTTCCAAGACCGTCACTGACCTCATCTCCTCTGGAGATCTTCCCCCCACGGCCGCCAACCTCATAGTTCCCCAACCCCACACAGCCCACTTCTACCTCCTTCCCAAGATTCACAAACAGGACTGCCCCGGTAGACCCATCGTTTCAGCCTGTTCTTGCCCCACGGAACTTATCTCTTCCTATCTCGACTCTATTTTTTCTCCCCTTGTCCAGTCTCTTCCCACCTACATCCGCGACTCTTCCGACGCCCTCCGCCATTTTAACAGTTTCCAGTTTCCTGGCCCCAACCGCCTCCTCTTCACTATGGACGTACAATCCCTCTACACCTCCATTCCCCACCAGGATGGCCTGAGGGCGCTCCGCTTCTTCCTTGAACAGAGGCCCAACCAGTCCCCATCCACCACCACCCTCCTCCGCCTGGCTGAACTTGTTCTCACATTGAACAACTTCTCCTTTGACTCCACCCATTTCCTCCAAATTAAAGGTGTTGCTATGGGTACCCGCATGGGTCCTAGCTATGCCTGCCTTTTCGTGGGATATGTGGAACACTCTTTGTACCAGTCCTACTCGGGTCCCCTCCCTCACCTCTTTTTCCGATACATTGATGACTGTATCGGTGCCGTCTCCTGCTCTCGCCCTGAACTAGAACATTTCATTCACTATGCTTCCAATTTCCACCCTTCCCTCACCTTCACATGGTCCATCTCCGACTCTTCCCTTCCCTTCCTCGACTTCTCCATCTCCATCTCTGGGGATAGGTTATTGACTAACATTCACTACAAGCCCACTGACTCCCACAGCTACCTGGACTACACTTCCTCCCACCCCGCCTCCTGTAAGGACTCTATTCCATTCTCCCAGTTTCTCCGTCTCCGTCGCATCTGCTCTGATGATGCCACCTTCCATACCAGTGCTTCCGACATGTCTTCCTTTTTCCTCAACCGAGGATTCCCCTCTACCGTGGTCGACACGGCCCTCAACCGTGTCCGTTCTATCTCCCGCACTTCTGCCCTCACCCCTGCCCCTCCCTCCCGGAACCACGATAGAGTTCCCCTTGTCCTCACCTTTCACCCCACCAGCCTCCACATTCAACGGATCATCCTCCGCCATTTCCGCCACCTCCAGCGTGATCCCACCACCAAATGCATCTTCCCCTCACCTCCCCTTTCAGCATTCTGCAGGGACCGCTCCCTCCGCGACACCCTAATCCACTCCTCTACCACCCCCAGCACCCCTTCCCCTTCGCCCGGCACCTTCCCGTGCAAGCGCAGGAGATGCAACACATGCCCTTTTTCCTCCCCTCTTCCCACTGTCCAGGGCCCCAAACACCCCTTCCAGGTGAAACAGCGATTTACTTGTACTTCCTGCAATTTAGTATACTGTATTCGCTGCTCACGATATGGTCTCCTCTACATTGGGTGACCGCTTTGCGGAACACCTCCGTTCAGTCCGTAAGGGGGACCCCGAGCTCCCGGTCGCCTGTCACTTTAATTCACCGCTTCACTCCCACTCTGACCTCACCGTCCTCGGCCTATTACACTGTTCCACGGAAGCGCAGCGTAAGCTCGAGGAACAGCACCTCATCTTTTGTTTAGGCACGCTACAGCCCTCTGGACTCAATATCGAGTTCAACAATTTTAGATCATAACCTTAGCCCCATCACATTTATATTTTATTTTCTCATCCACCCTTTTATTTGCCCCCCCCCTTTTTTTTCCTCCTAGAAGCTGGCAGCTGTCCTTCATTCTGCCATTGCATTTCACACTTCTTTCAGCCTTAACCTGTCACATTAACACCACCTCTTGCCTTGATATCTCTTAATGTCTCTTAATCGCTCCTTTTGTTCTTTTATCCCCTCCCCCTTTTCCCAGCTTTATCCTTGCTTTAAATCTATTTGATTTCCTGCTGTCTCCAGTTCTGATGAAAGGTCTTCGACCTGAAACGTTAACTCTGTTTCTCTCTCCACGGATGCTGCCTCGCCTGCTGAGTTTTTCCAGCGTTTTCTGCTGTTATTTCGGATTTCCAGCATCTGCAGTATTTTGCTATCATCAAAGAGTAGGGCCCATTAGGGACCAAAGTGGCAATCTGTGTGTAGAGCCGGAAGATGTAGGTGAGGTTTCAAATGAATATTTTGCATCTGTGTTCACTATGGAGGAGGACGATGTAGGCATAGAAATCAGGCAGGGGGATTGTGATATACTTGAACAAATTAGTATTGAGAGGGAGGAGGTACTAGCGGTTTTAGCGGGCTTAAAAGTGGATAAGTCCCCAGGCCCAGACGAGATGTATCCCAGGCTGCTGTGTGAGGCAAGGGAGGAGATTGCAGGGGCTCTGACACAAATTTTCAGAACCTCTCTGGCCACAGGGGAGGCGCCAGAGGACTGGAGAACAGCTAACATAGTACCATTATTCAAGAAGGGTCGTAGGGATAAACCAGGGAATTACAGGCCAGTGAGCCTAACATCAGTGGTAGAGAAATTATTAGAAAAAATTCTGAGGGACAGAATTAGTCTCCACTTGGAGAGACAAGGATTAGTCAAGGATAGTCAGCATGGCTTTGTCAAGGGGCGATCATGTCTAACCAATTTGAATTTTTCAAGGGGGTAACTAGGTGTGTGGATGAGGGTAGTGCAGTTGATTTAGTCTACATGGACTTCAGTAAGGCTTTTGAGAAAGTCCCGCATGGGAGACTGGTCAAGAAGGTAAGAGCCCATGGGATCCAAGGCAATTTTGCACATTGGATCCAAAATTGGCTTAGTGGCAGGAGGCAGAGGGTGATGGTCGAAGGTTGTTTTTGTGACTGGAAGCCTGTGTCCAGTGGTGTACCACAAGGATCGGTGCTGTGTCCTTTACTGTTTGTAGTGTGCATTAATGATTTAGATATGAATGTAGGAGGTATGATCAGTAAGCTCGCAGATGACACGAAAATTGGTGGAGTGGTAAATAGCGAGGAGGGAAGCCTCAGGCTACAGGACGATATAGACAGGTTGGTCAGATGGGCAGAACAGTGGCAAATGGAATTTAACCCTGAAAAGTGAGAGGTGATGCATTTTGGGAGGACAAACAAGGCAAGGGAATACACAATGAATGGTAGGACCCTAGGAAGGACAGAGGATCAGAGGGACCTTGGTGTGCATGTACATAGATCCCTGAAGGCAGCAGGACAGGTAGATAAGGTGGTTAAAAAGGCATATGGGATACTTGTCTTCATTAGCCGAGGCATAGAATATAAGAGCAGGGAGGTTATGATGGAGCTGTACAAAACGCTAGCTAGGCCACAGCTGGAATACTGTGTGCAGTTCTGGTCGCCACACTATAGGAAGGATGTGATTGCATTGGAGAGGGTGCAGAGGAGATTCACCAGGATGTTACCTGGGCTAGAACGCTTCAGCTATGAAGAGAGACGGGACAGGCTGGGGTTATTTTCCTCAGAGCAGAGAAGGCTGAGGGGGGGACCTGATTGAGGTGTACAAAATTATGAGGGGCATAGATAGTGTAGATAGAAAGGAACTTTTCCCCTTAGTAGAGGGGTCAATAACCAGGTGGCATAGTTTCAGGGTAAGGGGCAGGAAGTTTAGAGGGGATTTGAGGAAAAACTTTTTCACCCAGAGGGTGGTTGGAATCTGGAACTCACTGCCTGAAAGGGTGGTAGAGGCAGGAACCCTCACAACATTCAAGAAGCATTTAGATGAGCACTTGAAACACCATAGCATACAAGTGCTGGAAAATGGGATTAGGATAGGGCTTGATGGCCGGCGCGGACACGATGGGCTAAAGGGCCTCTCTCTGTGCTGTATAACTCTATGACACACTTTAGGAAGCATTTCAAGGCCTTAGAGAGGGTGCAGAAGAGATTTACTAGAATGGTACCAGAGCTGCGGGACTTCAGTTATGTGGAGAGACTGGAGAAGCTGGGGCTGTTCTTGGAGCAGAGAAAGTTAGAGGAGATTTGATAGAGGTGTTCAAAATCAAGAATGACTTTGATAGAGTAAATAAGGAGAAACTGGCCTAGAAATTGGAACCTTTAAGTGCCTTTCGGTGATGCCGGTTTTGAAGAAAAATGGCGGCCGCCTCTCTTCCATCGCTGAACGCAGAAGCCGCCATATTGGGCAGGTCGGCAGTGCTGCCATTGCCTGCATTCATCGCAAGTATTTAAATGACTCAGAGCGTGATGTCAATCGGACTGCAATGCTGAAATGACGCTTGCTCAGCGATTTTGGGCATCACCCCTCCTCCTAGCACCCTCTCCAAAGCACGACAGCGTGTAGAGCTGGGAGAAAGCAGTGGAGAGCTATAGATCTCCGCCAGAATCTTCAATAACGCTGCAAAGTATGTCCAGTCCAGTGAGATGGCTCATGGTGATTGCTGCAGAAACACAGCAGATTGAATGCCTGTTCTATACATGTTAGATGCCAGCACTCAACCGGAGCAGGTTAGTGAGTTCTGGCACGTAATGTGTACAGAACAGCATATGGTTAAAAATAGTCTGAGGGACTTGTACTGCATCTAAAGGCCTGATCCATTACTGTCGCTTGCAGTTGTGTCAGTAAACTGGAAATGAAATATTTGGGCTTTGTAAATGTTTACTGTTATTGTTCCAAATGTCTGTATTGAATATGCATCCTTTTACTCTGAAGTAACAGGTGTGTGCTTATTACATTTTCAATGAAAGGAGCCCTAACTACTTTTTCCCGTTTCTGAAGGAATTTTTAAATCTGCATTTACTCGTATCGATATTCAGGTGTTCAGGGTATCCAGTAAACTTTTCACATCTCTTGGCCTATTCAGGGAGGAATCATGGATCACCTGTGCCGGCTCTGACATCCAGTATTGCAAACAAGTCTCCCAATTCCAGTACACCATTGCCCTTTCAAAAGGCATATCTGTGTACTTTCTAGAGAGATATACTCCTGAAAAGACTTGCAGTGAAAAACCTCTAATAACAAAGCTTATTCACTATGTATGTGTATTAAAAGAATAGGTTGCTTTTATTTGTATTCTAGGGAGTAGAATCGGAAATATTGGTTGCATTCTTTAAAATGACAGATTCATCTATTTTTATGCTTTCATTTATCTTGCATCAACCGCGAAATATAAGCGAAAACATAGTAGTACACTAAGAAATCGCAATCTCCTGAGAACGTCGCACAGATCCTTTAGACCCGACCTTCGGCCTCCTGTTGATTTTACCGCCAGAAAGAACACATTGCACGAGAGCTTCTGCGCTGTGCTCATTTAAATCAGCAGGCAGCACCAAAATACCAGCGGTGCCTGTGTTCTTTTTGCGGGCAGCCGTTAACCTTGGCCTGGGGTGGCACCCCTCGTTTTAGGGCTTAATAGAATTTCTAGGCCACTGTTTCCAGTGGCAGAAGGGTCGCTAACCAGAGGAGACAGATTTACAGTGATTGGCAAAAAGAACCAGAGGTGACATGAGGAAACATTTTTTACCACAGCGAGTTATGATGATCTGGAAAGCACTGCCTGAAAGGGTGCAGGAAGCAGATTCAATAGTAGCTTTCAAAAGGGAATTGGATAAATACTTGAAGGGAAAACTTTTTCAGTGCTGTTGGGAAAGAGCAGGGGAGTGGACTAATTGGATAGCTCTACCAAAGAGGCGGCAAAGTCACAAGGGGCTGAATGGCCTCCTCCTCAGCTGTATCATTCTATGAGGAACACTGAGCAAAAACAGTTAAGCTGTGTTGATTTACTTTTTAAAAAAAAGTATATTCCTCTAGTTGGGAATTGGATGGAAGGTACTTTTCGGGGAAAAACAGAATGAGATGATCAATACTGCATGAGGCACAATATTCACCGTGTTGTTGGGGTTTAGTGTCACCTGTGGATGGCAGGGTTGTAAGGGAAGGTGAGGGGAGGTGTAAAATTTCAGAAATTTCACCTCAGACCTTTTGGAAATCAGAGTATTTATGCAGAAAATTTCCTGAGGAGATTAATGGGATGCAGTAGAATCCAATGATGATTAAACTACAGGGTCAGTAGAAGAAACATGTTTGATTGCCTGAACGATCATTTCCCATCCCATGCTTTCTTATCTACAAATCTGGAATAAAATGAAAAGGAGAAAAATTGTTCAAAGTAAGCTAAAGAAATAAGTAAAAATAATGACGGCTTTATGCTTCTGTGCTTGCCGGCATGACATTCCACACCCATTCACTAGAGAATGAAGTAGTAGAAAATCCCAGCCAGAAGATCATATGGTGGAAAAAAAAAGAAAAAAAATTAATGCAACTATAAATGATAAAAAGTTTAAGGAATTTAATCAAAAAATTAAGGACAAGTGGAAGATTTTAGTTTGAAAATGTCACATAAAATATATACATTTTATGCACGTAATGCAAGATTGTGTCCACATGGTCATCTCTGCTGCTCTCAGAGTCCAGCCTTGGTACCTCCTTATTCATAATCAACGTGCTACATTCAGCAACACGATTCCCAATCATGCCTCCAGTCTCCCCAACCCAAACCAAATTCCTTGATCTCCTGCTTAGTGTCCACCTCTGCGTGTAAATCTTTCCAAGATGTCCTTTACATAAGGTGTACTATACAAATGTAAATTGGTGTCAATAGACAGCTAACAGGGAATAAGAATTTTCTTCTCTCCTCCTCTTCTGAAGGCAGTGACTAATGCTGGGGTTTGGTTTCATAGGTGCCAGTCACCTTCCAGCACCTCACTCAGCCAGTCGTGCTTCATGTGCGACACTGAACAGTGAGCTTCAGCAATCTATTTGGGCTGTGGTGGTCATCGCTGACAAGCCCGAACCTGTCCTCACTTGACATACACAGCAGGCATCAATAGATAGCAGTGCCCCTACTGTCACCCTGCCCGAGATCAATGAATTCGGCAGACTGGGAATAAAACCTGGTCTGCATGGTTCAGCTACACATCAACTTTACTAATTGAACCCCTGAAGAGCTCAGTTCAATTGGCATTCAAATTCATAACAGCAAAGCTGAAGCAGTGTGTAATTGGTGGAACCCTCAAGAGCAATGACTCATGTGCCACCAATTTGTTCTCATATGTAATTTTTTTTAAGGTTTTCTTATGGTCAGCCAGTGAGGATGGTAAAGACAAATATATGTAGGTGAAAGGGTAAAATTATGATAACCATCACTGAACTAGTACAACAATATTCTGGGTATGTTATGGAGGATATCAAATTACAAGAAAATAAACATTATTAATATTTTTCATGTAATTACCTGAAGAATTTAATGCGGTATTTAATACTTTTTCAACTCAGTAATCTAAATGAAAATATATAAACCAAGAACAAATCGGTGTTTATTCTACTGGGCAGTAATTTGTTTTTATTTTACTGTCATCAAAATTATTTGGGTGAGGAACATTTTTTCTGTGATAAATTTATCAAATAGGACTCTGGCTTGTAAACTGGTGATTGTGAGGTTAGAATCAGCATTTATTGTGGTTGAGATTTTTTTGGCCCCTTGCAGGAGATAGTAAATTAGGAACAAAATCCACCAAAATTACATGGTTCTGTTGGAAATGGGAGACTCCAGAACTCTGGATCCACAGGACACAAAGAGTTAAGAAGAAAGGCCTTTCTTCTGTCTATATAATAGAAAAAAAACTATCAATTTCAGCATGATGGAATAGTCAGGATTTCAGTAAACCATAATGGTATGTGTGAAATTTCCATACAATGACCACCTGAAGTAAAACCTACAGCAGTACAATTTATAGATTCTACCCTTCCGGACTTGGGATATGTCGAGTGTATTTGAGCTTTATATAATGAGGGTGAAATAACTCAGCTCAAGGGGACATTGTATGAACATTCCATACATCTATCATGCTTTATTGAAAAAAAAATCAAAATGTGGATAAACGACTTCCATAATTGTTCCAGCAAATTTCAACCAATTAATGTTACTACTACTGCTGTAATTTCACTAACTTAAGGATTGAACTGACAGCGCGATAACTTTTCATGACAACATAGAATCATAGAATAGTACAGCACAGAAGAGGCCATTCGGCCCATCGAGTCTGCGCCGGCTCTTTCGAAGAGCAATCCAGTTAGTCCCACTCCCCCGCTCTTTCCCAGATCCTTGCAATCTTTTCCCTTTTGAAGGCTACTATTGAATCTGTATCAACCACCCTATCAGGCAGTGCATTCCAAATCCTAACGACTCATTGCGTAAGTTTTTCCTCATGTCGCCTCTGGTTCTTTTGCCAATCATCTTAAATCTGTGTCCTCTGGTTATCGACCCTTCAGCCATTGGAAACAGTTTCTCTTTATTTACTCTATCTAAAACCTTCATGATTTTAAACACCTCTATCAAATCACCTCCTAGCCTTGTCTGCTCTAAGGAGAACTACCCAGCTTTTCCAGTCTATCCCCGTAACTGTAATCCCTCATCCCTGGAACCCTCTCCAAAGCCTTCCCATCCTTCCTAAAGTGCGGTGCCCAGAATTGGACACAATACCCCAGCTGAACTACTGTTTTATAAAGGTGCAGCATAACCTCCTGGCTTTTGTACTCTATGTGCCTCAACTTCGCTGTGACCTTTTGCCTGCCCCCCCCCCCTTGTTTCCTGCCCACCTTGAGGAGGGATCCCACTGGGGCAAGCACAGCAATTGAGCTCGGTGCACAGACCCGTCAAGGACACAAAACCTGAAACAGCAAGAAGCAAAGAGAAAGGACACAGTGTGGTCAGAACATGTAGATGGAGAATGAAGGTGCCTGGGATCTCCCTGCCGTGATAGCTGAGCACAACCAGGGTGGCAATAGGGGCTGCAATCAACTTCAACAGCCTGTGGTCATGGAGGACCAGCCAGGGTTCGTGCTCCAGATCCCCGAGATCAATCCTGCTGGAAAATGCCTGCATGTGGCTGCTGGCGACAGCAGGATTGGGCTTTGCTGTAATAACACTCATCCCTCGGAATAAACATCAACATTGAGAGCCTAGAAAAACGGGAAGAATGGCCACATTGGTGAGGTGCTGGATATGGAATATATAGCTGGGTAGAGTCCATGATAGGGGAGAGTGTCCATGGGCTGTGGGAGGAGATTAAATGGGTGGGTAGAGTCCATGATAGGGGAGAGTGTTCTTCAATCTGTGCTAGCCATAGATCCAAAGCCTTGCATTAATTCATCTGATCTAAGATTAAGATCCCATGGTAAGATTAAAGATTTTGTGGAAGTTTGATGTGCCTGACACCCACTATAAACTACAAATTCTAGGGATGTACTGTCAAAGACTTCCCTTCCACTGAGAGATTAAAGGCATCTCAAATGGATCCCCTTATCTTAAGAGTTCCTGGAGGTTAAAAAGAACACAAATTGCATTATATGACAAATGGTCGAGAACATAATGCCAGATGTCAAAACACCTCAATTTGCAGTTGCCTAGCTGTGAGTATTATCATTACAGAAATAAGAACATAAGAAACATAAGAAATAGGAGCAGGAGTAGGCCATACGACCCCTCG
Organism: Squalus acanthias; assembly: GCA_030390025.1. Taxonomy (NCBI): domain Eukaryota; kingdom Metazoa; phylum Chordata; class Chondrichthyes; order Squaliformes; family Squalidae; genus Squalus; species Squalus acanthias. The sequence continues at coordinate 104,060,103 of CM059432.1, forward strand.
AGCCTGCTCCGCCATTCAATATGATGGCTGATCATCGACCTCAACTCCACTTTCCCGCCCGATCTCCATATCCCTTGATTTCCCCTCGAGTCCAAAAATCTATCAACCTCAGCCTTGAATATACTCAAAGACTCAGCTGAAAGGCTGAACAGGCTGGGGGTCTATTCTCCAGAAAAGAGAATGCAGAGGGGTGATCTAATGGAGGTCTTTAAAATTATGAAGCGGTTTGATAGGGTAGATGTAGAAGATATTTCCACTTGTGGGGGAGACCAAAACTAGGGGTCATAAATATAAGAGTCACCAATAAATCCAATAGGGAATTCAGGAGAATTTTTTTTACCCAAAGAGTGGCAAGAATGCAGAACTCGCTACCACAAGGAGATTTTGAGACGACTAGCATAGAACTAGATAAACACGTGAAAGAGAAAGGAAGAGGTTATGCTGATAAGGTTAGATGAAGAGGGGTGGGAGGAGGCTCATGTCGAGCAAAAAACACCAGTACAGACCAGTTGAGCGGAATGGCCTGTTTCTGTGATGTACATTCTATGTAATTCTATGTACTGTATATGAAAACCAAAATACCCATCATGTATGATACTAAACTATTAAGCTTGCCATTAGGTTGATTCAGCAGGTATTCCAATGTTTTGGCTGTATCACATGCTGGAAGAACTGCAATTTTGATTCTAACAATGGAAAACCTTGCCTGACTTACCTCCTTGATTTTTTTTGAAGTGACGTCCCAAGTGGACTGTGGAAATTCCTACGATTTGGCGTACCTAGACTTGCCAAAAACATTTGATGAAGCTTCTAATGAAAGTTAAGCACAAAGCTGTCAGGATTCAGGGTAAAACTTTGGAATAGAATTTTTTTTAAATGGCTGATGGGTAAAAAAACAATAGCTATTTGTTAAAGAAGTTATGTCGAAGGTGAGGGAAAGTGCTGAGTGGGTTGAATATCAAGTCCGCTACTGTTTCTACTTTCTATAAACTCATTGCAAATTGGTATCATCTACAGATGATACCAAAGTAGAAGCAGCATTTGATTTTGAGGAAACAGCTCAGGACCTGAAAAAAATGAATTGGATAAAACATGTAATTGGGCAAAACGATGGCCGGTAAAATTTAATATGGTTAATTTTTAAATACAGCACATGGGAAAAAATGGGTGACATAATTACTCCATGAATGGCATCGAAATATCTTATGATAAAGTTGAAAATATCTAGGAGTGCAACAGCAATTAACAAAGCAAATAGAATGCTGAACTATATATGCAAAACAGTAGCGCACAAGTCAGAGGGAACAATGTAAAAAGTGGATTGTTTCCTTATACACTGATATCCCTCAGTGATGAGCACAAACATTTCCCACAAGTAAAATCAAGGAAAACCCGAAGATGTTTTATGAATACAAAAAGAGCAAGAAAAAAAAGACTTGCATTTATATGGCGCCTTTCACGACCACCGGACATCTCAAAGCACTTTACAGCCAATGAAGTACTTTTGAAGTGGAGTCACTGTTGTAATGTAGGAAACGCGGCAGCCAATTTGCGCACAAGCAAGGTCCCACAAACAGCAATGTGATAATGACCAGATAATCTGTTTTTGTTATGTTGGTTGAGGGATAACTATTGGCCAGGACACCGGGGAGTAACTCCCCTGCTCTTCTTCGAAATAGTGCCATGGGATCTTTTATGTCCGATAGAGCAGACAGGGCCTCGGTTTAACATCTCATCCGAAAGACAGCACCTCCGTCAGTGCAGCACTCCCTCAGCACTGCACTGGAGTGTCAGCCGAGCTTTATGTGCTCAAGTCCCTGGAGTGGGACTTGAACCCACAACCTTCTGACTGAGAGGCGAGTGTGCTACCAACTGAGCCACAGCTGACACTGTGGCAAGAGGATAACTAAAGAGTAGGGCCTATTAGAGACCAAAAAGGTAAACTGTGTGTTGAGACAGAAGACGTGGGTATGGCTCTTAATGAATACCTTGCATCTGTCTTCACAAACGAGGGGGACAATGCAGACATTGTAATTAAGGAGGAAGAGTGTGAAATATTAGATGAGATAAACATAGTGAGAGAGGAAATATTAAGGGGTTTAGCATCTTTGAAAGTAGATAAATCGCTAGGCGCAGATGGAATGTATCCCTGGCTGTTAAGAGAAGCAAGGGAGGAAATAGCAGAGGCTCGGACCATCATTTTCCAATCCTCTCTGGCTTCAGGTGTGGTGCCAGAGGACTGGAGGACTGCTAACGTTGTACCATTGTTTAAAAAGGGAGAAAGGGATAGACCGAGTAATTACAGGACAGTCAGCCTAACCTTGGTGGTGGGCAAATTATTGGAAAAAAATTCTGAGGAACGTATTAATTGTTATTTAGGAAGGCATGGAATAATCAAGGACAGTCAGCATGGATTTGTTAAGGGAAGGTCGTGCCTGACTAACTTGAATTAATTTTTTGAGGAGGTAACAAGGAGAGTCGTTGAGGATAGCATGTTTGATGTAGTCTACATGGATTTTAGCAAGGCTTTTGACAAGGTCCCACATGGCAGACTGGTCAGAAAAGTAAAAGCTGGAGTTAGATCTAAAATTGGCTGAGTGGCAGGAAGCAAAGGGTAATGGTCAACTGGTGGTTTTTGTGGCTGGAAGGCCGTTTCCAGTGGGGTTCCGCAGGGTTCAATGCTAGGTCCCTTGCTTTTTGTGGTATATATCGATGATTTAGGCTTCAATGTAGGGGACATGATTAAGAAGTTTGCAGATGATACAAAAATTGGTAGTGTGGTTGATAGTGAGGAAGAAAGCTGTAGACTGCAGGAAGATTATCAATGGACTGGTCAGGTGGGCAGAAAAGTGGCAAATAGAATTCCATCCAGAGATGTGTGAGGTAATACATTTGGGGAGGGCTAACAAGGCAAGGGAATACACAATAAATGGTAGGATACTGAGAAGTGTTGAGGAACAGGGTGCATGTCCACAGATCCCTGAAGGTAGCAGGACAGGTAGATAAGGTGGTTAAGAAGGGATACAGGATACTTTCCTTTATTAGCCGAGGCATAGAATACAAGAGCAGGGAGGTTATGCTTGAACTGTATAAAGCACTAGTTAGGCCACAGCTAGAGTACTGCATGCTGTTCTGGTCACATTACAGGAAAGATGCGATTGCACTAGAGAGAGTAGAGAGAAGATTTACGAGGATGTTGCCAGGACTGGAAAATGTTAGCTATGAGGAAAGATTGGACAGGCTGGGGTTATCATCTTTGGAACAGAGGGGAGACTTGATTGAGGTGTATAAAATTATATGAGGCCTAGATAGAGTGGATAGGAAGCACCTATTTCCCTTAGCAGAGAGGTCAATAACCAGGGGGTATAGATTTAAAGTAATTGATAGAAGGATTTCAGGGGAGTTGAGAACTATTTTCACCCAGAGGGTGGTGGGGGTCTGGAACTCTCTGCCTGAAAGGGTGGTAGAGGCAGAAACCCTCATTGCATTTAAAAAGTACATGGATATGCACTTGAAATGCCGTAACCTACAGGACTACGGACCAAGAGCAGGAAAGTGGGATTAGGCTGGATAGCTCTTTTTTGGCCGGCACAGACACAATGGGCCGAATGGCCTCCTTCTGTGCCGTAAATTTCTATGATTCTATGAAAGAGAGTTCAGCGTGAATTACATTATCATTGTAACAGAGAGTTATGACACTGGTTTTAAACTACAATACCTCAGATATTTTAACTGTTTAAAACTAGTTCATCACATGAATATGACTACAGTAGTAAAGGAGAACCCAAGAAATTTAGCAACAGGAAAGTGGAATTAGGCCCAATAAGTATCCCTTTTTGATAGATCTCAACCCCATCATCTCAAGTCCGAGGTTCAGTCTGATGAGTTGCTTGATCTCAGCTAGGGTGGCAGCAAGACCATAACTAGCCTTGGGACCTCGGAGTTTGGGAAGAAGAAAAAAAATCAGCCAACTTCCTGATCACAATATAGTGCATTATCCTCCTACGGTCATCACATAAGGTCTACGGCTAAGGTCTGGACAATCCTTATTGGTTGGGGAAGGGCAAATCTGCAGGGGTCCGATAGTGGAACAGGATTAACTGAATTAGGCAATTAAAGGCAGGTGTTGAGAGCTATAAAGATGGCTGCTGCTATGTGACCTAAAGTTTTGAAATAAACTAGGTTTTGGGGTGTGCCTGCAAAAGTGGGGAAAACAACTATTAAAATTTTATGGCCTCCTCTTTAGCCTGTGCGCGCCTGGCATAGGCCTTTGTGGAACAACAAATTTCTGGGCCTCCTCCGCTGATATTGGAATGCTGGATGTCTGGGTCTAATGAGCATCTCTTGCATCCAGCATTCAAATGACACAAATAGAGGGAAATAGGCCAGTACTTCCCTCTATTGGCATGTCATTTCAATAGGCCCACCATCTTGTTGGGGTACGGTCACAAATGCCAAACATCCTCTGATATCTCACTCAAACCTAACCATTCTTCACATGACCTAGAAAGTTAGTGTCTGCAGCTATTCAATAACAGGGGGTATCACCACGTAGCTCAGTCCTGACCTCACTCCGTTTACACACGTGCTTAATTCCAGCAGGAGTTGCACCACCTTCACCATAATGCGAGAAATCCTCACACATTAACTAAGCTTTGCTGTTTAACTGCCTTTGGCAGATTGGTCATGACAGTTGGTGTTATGGCTGCTAAGCAGGGGCCTTCCGTCCTAACCGTATACTACTTTGACATGTTCCAATGGTATATACAGGATGAAGGTTGCTAGATCAGAAATAAAGAACTTGCATTTATATAGCACCTTTCACATCCTCAGGATGTCCCAAAGTGCTTTACAGCCAATGAATTACTTTTAAAAAAAAGTGTTATGTATGCAAACACTGCAGTCAATTTGCACACAGCATGGTCCTACAAACATCAATGAGATAGGCAAGTTAATCTGTTTTGGTGGTGTTGGCCAGGACACCAAAAGATCTCCCCTGCTCTTCTCCAAACAGTGCCAAGGGATCTTTTACGTCCACCCAGTAGGGATTTTTTTTTGTTGATTCTTTGAATAATATGCATCCTCCACACCACAATCTCATCCATCAATTCCCACAAGATTATATTTTTTTGGGAGTTCATGATTAGTTAGATTCCATTTAGTTTCAGGTCAAAACAAACCGGCACATTGGCACAGGTTCTACAGCTTAATATGACACAGGAGTAGGCGACTGCATGGGCAACACGGTGGCATAGTGGTTAGCACTGGTGCCTCACAGCGCCAGAGACCCGGGTTCGAATCTGGCCTCGGGTGACTGTCTGTGTGGAGTTTGCACATTCTCCCCGTGTCTGCGTGGGTTTCCTCCGGGTGCTCCGGTTTCCTCCCACAATCCAAAAATGTGCGGGTTAGGTTGATTTGGCTATGATAAATTGACCCTTAGTGTTAGGGGGGGATTAAATATGTGGGGTTACAGGGATAGGATGGGATATGTTAGGGGGAATTAAAAATACGTGGGGTTACGGGGATAGGGTGGGATATGTGTCGGTGCAGGCTCGATGGGGATTCTGTGTGAGAAAGCAGGGACAGGGTACTGGATTTGGATGATCAGCCATGATCGTATTGAATGGTGGAGCAGGCTCGATGGGCCGAATGGCCTACTCCTGCTCCTAGTTTCTATGTTTCTATGTAACATCACCTATCTGCAATGTCATGATGCTGTTTTCATTTGTAGTACAGGAAACTCTTTATTAACCGGGACCGGCGTGGTGCCGGTTTATCAAAAAGTCCGGATAACGGAGAATTATATCTACCAACGTACGAGAACCCCGTACACATTGACATGCGCCTGCATTCGGAGCTCCATCTCCCCGGGGACCGCCAGCTGACCATCTGTCGTGTCCGCTGCCTACCCGGGCTGCACATTCCCCTCCCAATCTACACGCTCCGATACAAGGCAAACACCTCGGGGTTTTTTTTAAAGTTAATCTTAAACGAGAGATGAAGGAAAACCCCGGTTACCTACTCAAGAATTTTGCCGGTTAAGAGAGATTTCCGGATATTTGGGTGCCGGTTAATAAAGAGTTTCCTGTACTCAGCATATGGTTCCTCCAAATTTTAAATCAAGCCAGGCTATACTTCAACAGTGTGTCGAGGATGTGAAATGAAGGATAATTGGGCTTCATATTAAATCTGTTGGTTATTTTTCCACTTGCTACATACATATACCATTAGGCACTAGTAAAACAAAGCTAGAAACTGAGGTGTGATAGTATAAAACATACTTCCAATTCAGGGCCATTATGCTGCAGATCTGGCTATTTTCTGTCATGTAGCTGGGTAATAAATGTTTTAATCGGGATGTACCTATTACAAAGATTCATATTCATCTACACTACTTTAGAGGCAGTAATCCTTCTCTATAGGGAATATAAAAAATGATTTACAAAAAAAACTATCATGCATGGGCCTAGTTATAGAACAATATTGGCAGCAAGCTGTCTGGCCACCCTTTTAGCCAGGTAACTGCAAGGTTTGGTGAGGAGTATAAAACAGAACTAAACTAAGGGTGGGGGGGGGGGGGCGGCGGGTGTTGGGGAGAGAGCAAGATATTTTTTAAAAACTCATTCCAAATAAATTTCCCTTCGTTTCTGGCTGAAGCTGATCCATGCTTAAAAGGAAAAAAAGCTGATGCATTACTTAACAAAAGGGGGGAGAATAATAGTCAAACTGGTACACATTTCCTTTTAAGACCGCTGAACCATTGTAAGATGATGTTAATATTTAATTTACTGGAATTATATTCTCAACCACTGGCAAGCTCTTATAGTCAGGTAAAATGTTCAAGCTGGAAGAAAAACACACCAAGACTAACAAATGGTCACCAAATTCATATTTATTTTCATTGAATTCATATAAACTGGGCTAACTTGAACCTCCAATATCTGTTTCAGACATATGAAAACTAATTTTATAGAAAAATCAGCTTCAGGCTTGCTTTTCAGAATGACATTTTGTTGGATTTGAACACCTTATTGAGCTACAGCACATCCAATTGAGATCTTAGCTGTTGTGACCTTGAAGAGCTTCAGCCATGAATAATTTGCCCATGCTCTGTGACGTGAACTCCTTGATCTGCTGGCAGTAGGTGTTGATTTGTCCTGTTAAGCAGAGGGAGAAAAAAATTACTCTGGGAACTTGACGGCCAAAAATGCAGCCTGAAAATGTAAACCCAGAATTCAAAAGGACAATAGTTCACAATTATATACTGGACAGAATAATGTAATTTTCTTGTCAATATTTAATATGCACATCTCTCGTATTTTTTCTGTGTTTTAATGCTTGCATGCAAGCTAACCAATCACCACAGGTTACAATACAACCCCTACTGTATAATCACAGTGCCAACCACATCTGTCTGCGAAGTGACCAGTGTCAATGTAATTATTACACAACACTTAAAAGAAGCCTTTCTGAAAACCTCTTATTTTCTCCACAATTCCATGCTAATGTAATCACGAGAACGTATGGTTGCAAAAGTCTAAGGATCTGTATCAAATGGGCAATGTTCTGCTGCTTACCAATCATGTGATATGTGCTTGGCACAGTACACCTAAAAGGTTGATACTCATTTAAACAGAAATTCAGGAGTACAATTTAAGGAAATGGGATTTGGACTTTAATCGCAATGCCAGGTTTAATGACCTTTGCTGCTCTAACTTTACTACTTATTGCTGAATGGCAGCAAAGACTCTGCCAAAAGATTGGTAAATAAAGCCCCCAACTGTTCCGAAGGGATTCTGCAGTATTTCAGCTCTTCCTGAGTCAGCAGCCCAGTGCCCAATTTGAATCAATACTGTGTATACTCGCCCAATTTAGACTAAAACAACAGAACTACCACAAAGTCTGACTGAACATGTTCCAAAATCTGATACAGTAATCCTTTCCCTCTCCTTTCTAGAATGCTTCTGTAGGATAGGGATATTAACAAGAATTTCCATCTGGAAGTCTGCAAGTAACCAATGATAGAGGCACCTCCCAAGGATCCAATTTAGGTCCCACTTCCACCAAAAAGTGGAAAATAGGCCAGGCCACTTTCCTTTTTGAAGCACTTTTGGCAGTATCTGGACGAACCCAAGGGAGAATGCCAAGAGGTCTGGGGTGGCTGTTTTGACCATTTTTTACGTGGACTTGTCTTACTTTTCCAGGAAGCAATTAAAAGTTGTGTTTTGTGAAAAGCTCTTCCCAAACTTTTTAAAGCCAGAATTTTCCATAAACTTTAGATTTAAAACAAATACAAAATGGATTACAACAATAAGAGGAAAAGAATAAGAAGGCACAGCTAAACAATATGTAAGATTTCAAAGGATGTCGTCTTCTCCTACAACTTGGTTATGGACGGCAGAAAGATTATTTAAATTGAAAGTGTTTTCCTTTATACTAAGCTACTTTCCCCGTTACCTAACCCAATCTTCTCATGCCCCTACGTTTTTGTTTATATACACTAATGCATGGGGAGGGGCGGTAATACTAAGGGGATGCTTGTACCACAAATGAAGAGTGCTTACAAGTGCATGTGGTGGAGGTGGGAGAGACGAACAAAAAGTAGGGAGGAAAGTAAGAGAGGGAGAAAAAGCTAGTTGTTTTATATTAATGCCAGATATACATAAGTTTGCAGAATTGGAAATATATGTGTTAAAGGAAAAGTGCAAAATAATAGGAATAAGAGATCTGGGTTAAACGAGAACATTGACTGGAAAATGTTGGAGTCAACAGAAGGGATAAGCACATCATAGCAGGTGGAGGAGTGTCAACATGTTAAAAGATATTGCATCCATATAAAGAAATTATACAAAACCCTTGTCTGATGCAGCTGAGACATTATGGACTGAGATCAAAGAAAGGTAAGAATTGGACAAGAGAAGACCAACAAGGAAATGGTTTGCAGAAAGTAAAGGCCTGAACAGTAATCATTGGGGGGGAGGGGAAGAGAGGGAAGAGAGCACTGCATTTTTCTAGAGATGCTACATGGTTCCTTCATTAACTCGTTTGTCCAACTAACAAGGTCAGTGCCAATTCTGGATCTAATCTTTAGTAGTGATCCAGGCATTATACATAAGATAGTGGAGCATCTAGGATCCAGATATCATATTAGAACTGCAATGTTGGATGAGGGAATGCAAATAAGGTGATGACGCAAAACTATTGATCATTAGAACAGCAGACTTTGAAGTAATGCAAAATCTGGTTTTTTTTAAACAAAAAGGTTGACTGGAACACAATAATGATTTGGCGAAGTACAAGAGAGTGGGAAGTACTTAAGGAAACATTGATGAGGCTACAATCAAAATTAATTCCTGCTGGACTTTCAGTAATGCTGTGATCCAGAGAACTGCTTAAGGCAAGAGCTGTGGACCCTGGCAAAAAATTGCACCTTAAATCACCTCAGAGTTGAGAAAACTGGAAAAAAAAAAGTCTCTCAGTTTCCTCCACGCTGCAGCTGAAGAATGTCACTAGAAAACAGGTATGCTCCCAAATCTCAAGCAACAACCCATAGCATTCTATTTCCCTCCCTTCACCAACCACAAACACAGCACAGCCCAAGGGAGCCTAGAGTAACCTTGGTGAAAATAGAATTGCCCAAATTTCATCATAATCAACAAAGTGCATCAATAAAGATAAACCTTGTTTTGGTACCTCAGAAAACATACGCTGAAAACTGCTATCAACCATGCCAACCTGTGATTTGTACCATTTGTATTTCTGATAAACATCTATTATGATGCTTTTTAATAAAGACACCGCTCCTTCATTCTATATAGGTTAGATACTAGCCTTTTATTTCTGGAAACTGGGTCTAAGACCAGCCATGACTGACCAAATGCAAGTCTCTTTTGCCTACTGGCGGTAAGGATTGTGTATGAAATGGTTCTGGGCAGTCTCAATCCAGCTCTTACCAGCTATAAGTCGACAGCACAAAATTGATCGTAATTCTCTACCAACTGGCATTAACTTATCAATCTCATTCACAAAAACCATAGGATGGCTCGTGGGAGAAATGTAAAAATGTCACACTGGTACAGCAGAGTGCTCTTCTGAAACAAAAAATAGAAAATGCTGGAAACACTCATCAAGTCAGTCAGCATCCCTAGAGAGAACAAATGGTTAACATTTTATGTGTAAACATTTTGTCAGAACCTCTTCTGAGCTTGGGGAGAATACAAAAGCTTTACTGTGCACTGAACTGTACTACACTTGACATGGAAGTGTTTAATATTCACTTCTCTCCTTTTTTTCCCCCCCTCTAAATCTCTAACCTGCAACAAGCAGCGTTTCAAGCCTTGGTGGTGGCTGAGGTGGTTTGAATAACTTGGTAGGATCTTCCTCTGGCAATGGTGCCTCTCCACGGCTCTGTCGTTGGGTATTTTCCAGCTGGCGTCTGTGGAGATACTGCAGAGAAATTGTCAGTAGAAAGTATGCTGCCAATTCAAGGTTTTCAGATAACTTAATTGCTTTAGATAACACTTTTTATCTTTCATGTGGGGGACAGGAGGGTGGAAGGTAGAGGGGAAGGAGGAAGGACATTCTTAATCACTTTTTCCCCCCCAAAAAGAAATATAAAATGTCTGATTGGTACTTCCATCTGCCACTGACAAATATTTGTATGTTAGTTGTGTAAATTATTCTTAAGTTATACTGACCCTTTATTAACTATGTACATCCCTGTTATAAGCTAGTATATTTTCTCAGGTGGAATGGTGCTGGTCACCTCCATAAGTAGTCTGAGCATCTTACACTTAGGGGTGCCCGTACTGCCACTAGAGTTTAGAAGAATGAGAGGGGATCTCATTGAAACGTATAAAATTCTGACAGGGCTAGACAGACTGGATGCAAGGAGGATGTTTCCCCTGGCTGGGGCCTCTAGAACGAGGGCTCACAGTCTCAGGATACGGGGTAGAACATTTAGGACTGAGATGAGGAGAAATTTCTTCACTCAGAGGGTGGTGAACCTGTGGAATTCTCTACCACAGAAGGCTGTGGAGGCCAAGTCACTGAATATATTTAAGAAGGAGATAGATAGATTTCTAGACACAAAAGGCATCAAGGGGTATGGGGAGAGAGTGGGAATATGGTATTGAGATAGAGGATCAGCCATAATCATATTGAATGGCGGAACAGGCTCGAAGGGCCTACTCCTGCTCCTATTTTTCTAAGCCCCATATCTAACTACATGATAATGTAACCCAGAAACTGTAACAATAGGCCCTCCCCTTTGTGAGCTAAACTTTGAGACCAAGAAAACACTGGATAAGACAAGGCCAGATACAAATGGTTAAGCCATTTAATTTTTCAGACAGCGAGTGAATCTACAGAACAGTTATGATGGAACTCACTTAATTCAAATCAGTACGACGTGTATTTGTGTAATAATACAAAATAAGTGCTACACTTCTCCATGTCAGTGAGTCACCTTGCTTGACTTAAAATAAATTTTAACTACCCTTCTGCAACCTAACCTTCTGAGCCTGGCAAAAGCATTCTGTTTAAAAACCCTACTATCAGTGCGTGGTTCTGTCCCTATCTTATCTCCCTGTGTTCATAACCAGAGGGGAAGGCCTATGCCAGACAACCTCCGTCCGCTGAGCACATGGTATGGGGGACTTCCCATCGCAATGTGTGTGTTTACTGGGACAAGCTAACAAGTTACTTATTGCCTTTGGTCTTTGGGGAAACCACTTCAATGCCTAGCGCATTCACATTGCAATCACCTTCCAACTAAAGGCATTTTTTTTTTTTTAAACTTGTGGGAATGCACTTTGCTTTAAAAGCACAACATTTAAGTGTAGCTCTTTTCCAAATTCTTTCTATGGAAAAATGGTCAAAAGTACCAAAACATGACAATCCTGCTTCTGGAAACAAATAAACCACTGCTGATGTCAAAATGTTTAGATCCAAATGACCTCCCCCACTCCATGCAATATGTAATAAGCATTTTACAATAATAAACCTACAAATTTTGCAGATTAAATTTAGGAGAGTAACAATTACTATGGACATAAAGCTTTTATTTCTAAACTACAACGCACTATTTTTTTTACACCTACAATACACAATTTGTTTTACGCCCAAAGGTTGATGGTGCACATGAAATATGCTCATCTCAAGTTAATACATGGGAACAAAATTCATAGATGTGTATCTAAAGATGCAATTATATTCATAGCATCAACACTGACAACTTTCAAATGGCTGCCAAATACCTAAGCTTTGATTCAGCACAAAGGAAAACTGACCTTTCCCAGAAGGAGGAGAGGAGGCCAACAGAGCACTCAGTGTCAAAAAGAAACAGAAAAAATGAGAAAAGAAAAATACTGGGCTAACAAAAAGGATGTTTTTCTTTAAAAGAGTTTTTAAGCATGAAATCCGAAGGGTGTGATTCATTTCCCCCAGTTAAGAATAACCACCATGACATAATCATTATGCAGTTGTAAAGTCTGCTTACCACAGTTTGCAGTGATACTATGCTGATGGTATTTCTTTATTCTAAACTTTGCCAATACAGGAAGTTGTAGCTTTGATTCTACTTACTTGCTGCTTCTGTTGTTGCTGTTTAGTTACATTCCTCATGTAAGTATTATATTTAATGATATCTTGGCTCATTTCATCCACTCTGTCCATTAACAGCTGGAGGTTCTTCTCTAGGTGATTTCTGTCAGACACAATTATGAAATGAAAAATTATAGGTTGTATACAGTATACAAAAATAAATTAACCTCTATTCTTCATTCGCTCAAATAAAATTCATTTGTACTCAATTTTAGAATAATCACAGAAAGGAGTGAAACCCCCTTGTCTCAGCAGACCAAACTGTAGACGCTCCAGTAGGGAAAAGATACAACCAGTGTTGCTTTCTAGTTCACCTGCTGGTGTAGGCCACACAATTAGTCAGGAATGGCCAGCATGCGACAACCAACTCAACTACTGACAAGAACATATCTGGAACCCTGACTCATTGCGTTGCTTACAACATCACTTGAGCCAGAAAGCAACACTGGTGGTATCTTACCCATACTGGATCATCTACTAAGTCAATACTGACTTGCTACAGGCCAGAAATCCTGCCAACGGATGGGAGGATTGAAAGATGCATACCCTGATCCTCCAACCATTTTCAGTAACCCAGCTAGTGAAGCCAGATAATTCAAGCTGCTTTTGCTAGGCAAAGAATAGGAACCCAAGTATACAATCCAAACTGTACAGCCAAAAAGTAATTTTACTTTGAAAACAGTAATGCTTTTATGACTTTTTCCAAAGGGCCAACCCTTTAAAGTGTGCAAGATAGTTGATGGGATCAAGTTATACAACAAGAAAAGTATTTTTATTGAAATGCACTACTGCTAAGGTATAAAGTAAAATTAATTTATGACCCATGCACCTAACCCAACAGAGTTGTGTGAGAAAAACCACAGTGCTGGAATTACACAGCAGGCCAGTCAGCATTTGTAAAGAGAAAATACATATTATGACATTTTGGGTTCGTACCTATTGTGGTTGGGTAATCCAATTCAGCCAAGTGGGTACAGTGTGCCACAGGAGTGTAGTCAAAAGATCATAATCTTCATAACCAAATCAAGTCTTAACTAGATTTATGCAAGAATTTACAATAGTTATGGATGAGGAAAGCCATTCCCTCCATCTAAATTCATCCATCCAGAAAGATCAAGCCCCCCATTGCTGTATCCCAATTTTTTCTTAAATGTTGCCCAGGTTTTTGCCTCAACTACTTTATCTGGAAGACTATTTCATACTTTGATCACACTCTGTATGAAGAATAATTTTCTGATAGCACTCCTAAAATTACTAGTTTAAATCTGTGTACCCTTGTCCTGCTCTAGAAAATTAAAATGTTACAGATTTACCTTTTCCATTCCCTTAACTACCTTATATAGCTCTATATGGTCACCTCTCGGGTACCAAGGCCCCAATATAACAGGCAGGCAGAAGAGTGCGGGGTAAGCCCAGTAGCAGGCGAAGAACACAGCAAGGTCGGGGACATGGAAGCTCTACCGATCTTAAAGGCAGGGCCTCATTTAAATAATTCTGTGCTGCTGGCCAGATTAACTGCCTGGCTTCCTGGTGGGAGGAGAAATTTAGCGGTAGGAGGCCACAGCCTGGGACCGGTGGAAATGGTGCTGGTGGAAGGGGGTGTGTGTGGATGAGAAGAGGGAGAGGAGCCTCTGACCACGATCAGCGGGGCAGGGGGGCCTGCTGATGGCCGTGATCGGGGATGGTCAGGGTTGGGGAGGCTGAAGGCTTCCTTGAGAGGCCTGGGAGGAGTATTCCTGCTCCTCCTGGCCCACAGGGAGCTTAAAACCAGGCAAACTTTCTAAGACTTACCCGGAACTCTTCTGGCCAGTCGGCTCCTCCTACCGTATTGCTGCTGCTGGGCAACAGACTGTGAGACACTTCCCGTGTTGAGAAAGAAAGACTTGCATTTATATAGCGCCTTTCATAACCACCGGATATCTCAAAGCGCTCTACAGCCAATGAAGTACTTTTGGAGTGTAGTCACTGTTGTAATGTAGGAAATGCGGCAGCCAATTTGCGCACAGCAAACTCCCACAAACAGCAATGTGATAATGACCAGATAATCTGTTTTTGTTATGTTGATTGTGGGATAAATATTGGCCAGTACACCGGGGATAACTCCCCTGCTCTTCTTCGAAATAGTGCCATGGGATCTTTTACGTCCACCTGAGAGAGCAGACAGGGCCTCGGTTTAACGTCTCATCCGAAAAACAGTACAGCCCTCCCTCAGCACTGCACTGGAGTGTCAGCCTAGCTTTATGTGCTCAAGTCCCTGGAGTGGGACTTGAACCCACAACCTTCTGACTGAGAGGCGAGTGTGCTACCAACTGAGCCACAGCTGACACTGTGGTTAAAAATAAGTTTTGCATGTTAAGTAGTCCCATCTGCTTTTAGCAGGAGCCTGTCCAGGGCCTGAATCGCCACCGTGAATGGGGTCGGGTCACTCGATTCTGGTATTGTACACCGCCCACACCCCTCCCAAATGAGCCCCAAGTTTCTCCAGTCCTTCCTCATAACTCAGACCTTTGACACTAGGGATCAGCCTCATGGCTTTTCTTTGCACTGCCTTCAGCCCTTGAATGTTTACCATGTGCCTCAGCAACGAGAATTGGACACAGTACTCAAGGTGCAGTCCAACCAGAGCACTATAGTTTTGTCACAACTCTGGACTTATAATCTCGGGTTGGATCTTGCTGGAGTGGGGCATCTCAGACTTTTCTCTCCATCCTTCAGCGCTCAATGTTTTGTGGCATAACTTGCTGGCAGCGCGAGCCGATAGCAGTGCGGCGAGGGCAACAGGAATTTTGGGACCTCCGTGAACAGTGGGACCAACAGTGCATTAACCAATGAGATTTAAGGATTGAGAAAGAAACCGAGGAACTACTGAGAAGGAGGGTGAATTAGAGACAAATCAGGTACAGAAAGAGAACTAAAGAGAAGTAAAGAAAGATCAGATTAAGAGAGAGAGTAAAGAGACAGAAAGGGGAAAAAAATTAAAATTTGACATTTTTAAAATCTGTAACAACAATCTACCACTCCACAGTTTAAATTGTTCAATTTCTGGGCCAGAGAGGTTGATTGGCACTGCATTAACAATTATCACGTTGTCATAAAGGTACCAGACTTGGATTACCAGACTTAACTTTGTGTGGCAAGTTTAATGGGCAATTAATGTGCAAACCCAGCAAGGTCTTAAAAAATAACAGGAATGTTAAGGGCGCAATGCCGTTTGTGGGAAGCAAACATTGGAGCGTCAAATTCACCAGCAAGTTCCAGACATTCACAA
Organism: Squalus acanthias; assembly: GCA_030390025.1. NCBI lineage: Eukaryota > Metazoa > Chordata > Chondrichthyes > Squaliformes > Squalidae > Squalus > Squalus acanthias. The sequence goes on from CM059432.1 coordinate 104,075,974, forward strand.
CTCAATGCATGTCTCTCAATCCCCTGAACCGGCTGGCCAATTTGCACGTTAATAACTCTGTGCATTGTTATCACGCCGTTATTATTTCAGCAAGATCCTGCCCCATCTGTTTCGGTTTTGTAGATCAACATTGCGTTGGCTTTGTTAATTGCTGCTCTAGATTGGTTGGACATATTGAGCATTCATTCTGCTAAGACTCCTAGATCTTGTTCTGCTTCATCATAGCTATTTCAATACAATTCATAAAGTATGTGCGTCACCTATTTTTCTTTTGCACTTGTTCGTATTAAATTTTACCAGCAATTGTTCTGTCCATACTTTGTCCAACTCATTTTCTAGTTCCCGGGCAGACTTGTCAGAATCAAATGCCATTCCTAGTCTGGTATAATCTGCAAATCTGACCAATATGCATTGAGTTTCTGAATCAGTGGTGGCCTAAACACAGAGCCCTAGGGCACGGCACTCAGTATTTACCCCATCCCACCATAACTCCTCTAATACTCATCGTTTTCTACCCTTCACATCCATTCCCAGGGTTTACCCTGAATCTGCAGAGCTTTTTAGGTTAACTAACAGCCTTTTGTGTGAAAGCCTCACGTGCCTTTTGGTAGCCTCAGTACACTGTCGTAGGGCTTTTCACAATCTACTTGGAATGCTACTTCCTCAAAGCGGTCAAGGAGGTTCCCCTTCTGACTCTAAGTTGACTGCTGTTTGTTTGGTTATTGTTCTACAATCTTCAATTTTACTCCTGATAATCATTTCCATTATTTTACCCAAAATGGAAGAGAAACTAATGGGTCTATAGTTGCCCATGTCTGTTTTGTCACCCTTTTTGAATATAGGAATCACACTGGCCTGTTTCCAATCTACTGGTACCTCCCCCCAGTGTCCACTGACTCCTGCATAATGGTCCTTGGGTATTTCTCAAATCTGTCGCTCAAAAGACTTCTTCCTAATCTCTTTCAGCACTCTGGGGTAAATACCTCCTTTCCTTGGCAATTTACTTGTTTTGAGCTTGTTTAGCCCATCTCAGACTTCCATCTCAAGGTCACTGAACTTACTTAAGTTATCACCATTTGAGCAGGACATGTTGCTTATGTCAGACCCTTTGAATAATTTGAGGAAGTAATCATTCAGAATATTTACTATTTTGTACTCAGTTTCAAGTCTGTCTGCATCTTTTATGGTTTTCACCTCTTTAACTGCTCTCTTACTGGTACAGTACCAAAATAAATTTGTGTTATGTTTAGCCTTAGCTTCTATAATTCTTCCTAGATCTCTTTTTGCCTCTCTGATCACCCTTCTGTATTTTCTTGTATTTATCCCCGTGACCTCTTTCCTGTTCTTGCTGCAGGATTTGTAGATGACATTTTCTATCTTTGTCACTTTTACTTTGTTTGTTAATCCATTTAAGGTCATGTTTGTTTAGTCTTGTTATTTTTTGGCACACGTCTATCCTGCATGCTCAATGTTGTTTCTTTAAAGGTTACTGAAATGTTGTTAAAAAAATCATTCCCAATCTATTTAGTAGCTCCCTCCTTTCATTAAATGTGGCGCTTTTAAATTTATATACCTGGTTCTTGGTCTTAGGTATTTTGAACTTCCAGATCATATCATCTGTGGAATGCTACAACTTCCATTTCCTATACATTATTTGGGTTGTTTCCAATACCAGGTCAAGATGGGCACTGCCTGTTGTTGCTTTGTTAGGTCATTATGCAGTCTTGTATTATATTTACTAACTCTGATTCTAAACTTCTTGGGTTTTCCCAATTTTTATTTGGTTGGTTTAAGTCTCTCATTAAAATAACTTTATCACATTCTCTTCCTATATCTTCATCGAGTAATGTATCTTCCTCCTCTTACTGACCTGATGGTTTGTAGCATGCATCACATACAGAATCACAGAATCCCCACATTGCAGATAGAGGCCATTTCGGCCCATTGAGCCTGCACCGACACATATCCCACCCTATCCCCGTAACCCCACGTATTTAATCCCCCTAACACTAAGGGTCAATTAACATAGCCAAATCAACCTAACCCGCACATCTTTGGACTGTGGGAGGAAACCGGAGCACCCGGAGGAAACCCACGCAGACACGGGGAGAATGTGCAAACTCCACAAAGACAGTCACCCGAGGCCGGATTCGAACCCAGGTCCCTGGCGCTGTGAGGCAACAGTGCTAACCACTATGCCACCGTGTTGCCCACTAGCTTGGATTTTTTAGCATTAGAGATTAACAACTAATTCTGTAGCTTACTCCCTTCCACAGGATCAATTTTGTTTACCTTCTTCCAGGTATCCCTGAAATATAGGGGTACACCACCTTTTTCTGTCCATTCTGTCTGTTCTGAACAGTTTCTAAGCCTGAACTTTATATTGAAGGGATGTACAAAAAATGTGTTTTAATGATATTTCCCAGCTGCTGTTACAGATGTGCAGGTGAATACTTTGTTCAAAGTTGACAACACTTCCTATAAGCTTAGATTTGATTGTTTTACAGTGGTGCTTTTAAAAGTTACTTTGAAGTACTGCACTAAAGCTATAAGTTTGGGTTATTAAAGCAGTGCATCAAACTTTGCCATATTAATAATGCAGATATTGGTTTGGCACCAGTACCTACCTCCGCACCGGATTCAAAATGGGGGAGCAAATGGCACTGCACATGCTTAAATCTATTTGCAGTGCTCTGCTAACCAGCATCCAAATGCCAGTGACATTTTGAACATCACCAAAGAGCCAAATTTCTTGGTTTATGCCCACTGTGTAAAATAAATGATAAAGATGGGTGTTGGCAATCTTTTTGAGTGGTAAAAAGCCATGTGTCTTTTGGTGGAACCAAGTTATCAAGTTACTAACTTGCATTATATAACTGACGCAGGCACCTAAACAATGTCAACACATGTATACATGGAGATGCACTAATGGGGTTTTAGACTGCTAGAAATAGTTGATGGCAGATGAAAAAGAGCTAAAACAAATTCTTACGGAACAAATCAAGATGAAGACTCTGGGAATTCAAAAAGAAATAAATTAATCTAGAGATCGGCTGACATAAAATAGGTGTAATTACTTTAAATTTTAGCACCATCAGCCAGAATCTTAAGTTTCTGATTGTAATACCTTTTACAAAATGATTATTGTGTGCAATCACTATTACATCTATTTTAAACCCAATTATAGAATGCATAGACATACATTTTTTCCTTTAGTACTTTCAAATATTTTGACAATTAAAAGGGTTACTGAATATAATGCTTTGAACGATCAATGAGCTAAACATGATTGACCGCAAAACAGACCCTGAAATGCTGCAGTGCCCCAGAACTATTTAAAGTAATGCACTCCAATAGTTTCCCATGGACTGTGTCAACGTTAATAGATTTTGACATTTTTTCTTGTAAATCACGGGCTGGATTGGGACCAGGGTACTAATCCAGCCCATGATGAAAAGCTTTGCTTTGTGAAATGAGTTTAGGCAGTCACAACCTAGCTCTTAGCAAGAAAGACTTGCATTTATATAGTGCCTTTCACAACCTTAGGATGTCCCAAAGAGCCTTACAGCCACTGAAGTACTTGTGAAGTGTTTAATTGGCGCACAGCAAGCTCCCACAAACAGCAATGTGGTAATGACCAAATAATCTTTTTTTTTAAATAGTGAGGGATAAATATTGGCCAGGACACATGGGATAACTCCCCTACTCTTCTTCAAAATAGTGCCATACATCCAGCTGAGAGAGCAGACAGGATCTCGGTTTAAAGGCTCATCGGAAAGACGGCAGATCCGACAGCGCAGCACTCCCTCAGACCTGCATTGTACTAAGGCGCTATATACATGCAAGTCTTTCTTACTAAGAGTTAGGTTGAGACTGCCCAAACTCATTTCACAAAGCATCATCCTAGATTATGTGCTGAAGTCTCTAGAGTGGGACTTGAACCCATAACCTTCTGACTTACAGGCAAGATTGCTACCGCTCAGCCACAGCTGACTCCTTACTTACTAGCCCTAACTTGTGATCTCAGGGAAGTCATAGGATGTCTATTATGGGAAATGGAAATGTCACACTGGTGCAGTAGGTATTGCACTTTGGAGAGTGGGGCCTGTAAATATTGGAGTAAAGAGAGCTGTATTCTGCATAGAATCGTAGAATGATACAGCACAGAAGGAGGCCATTCGGCCCATCATGCCTGTGCCGGCTCTTTGAAATAGCTATCCAATTAGGCAGACTCCCCTGCTCATTCCCAATAGCCCTGTAAAGTACCCAGTGAGCGGCTGATCGGGGGGTCGGAGGAGCTCATTGGGGGGCTGGGGGGTACGACGACTGAGGAGCTTAGCGGGTATGGGGCCAGGGGGGGAAATCGAAGGCCTCATGGGGGAATCTCTGATCGCGGGGGGTGGGTTAGGCAGGGACGCTGGATCCAGGAGGTAAGTGTAAAGGCACTTACCTCCTGGATCCAGCAGCCATCGCCTTCCATTATCTGGCAGGTTTCACTAGGCGTGCAAATCCCGACCAGTCACTGTTAAATTTAAAATGGTGGTTAAATCTGAGGCACGCCAGCCTCATTATAATATTTAAAAGTGCAACCCGCCTCCTGGGAGCAGGTTGGCTGCCCACCTCCGTTAAAACCAGAAGTGGGCAGGTTGGAATTCAGATTTTTAACACTTTAACTTCCCTTCCGACCCCAACCCACCCGTTTTTTTGCATTAAAATTCCCCACATGCCTCTGTTTATAAAGCCAAGGATCCCGTATGCCTCAACGGCCATCTCAACTTGTCCTGTCACCTTCAAAGATTTGTGTACATACTCCCCTAAGTGTCTCTTTTCCTGCATCTCCTTTAAAATTGTACCATTTCGTTTATATTGCCTCTCCTCATTCTATCTACCAAAATGAATCACTTTACACTTGTGTTAAATTTCATCTGCCATGTGTCTGCCCATTTCACCAGTCTGTCTATGTCCTTCTGAAGTTTGTTACTATCCTCCTCACTGTTTACTACACTTCCGAGTTTCATGTCATCTGCAAACTTTGAAATTATGCCCTGTATACCCAAGCCCAGGTCACTAATATATATCAAAAAGAGCAGTGGTCCTAATATGGACCCTTGGGGAACACCACTGGATATTTCCCTCCATTCCGAACAACAACCGCTCAACACTACTCTCTGCCCCTTTAATCCCACCGGCTTCAATTTTGCTTACAAGTTTATTATGTGTTACTTTATCAAATGCCTTTTGAAAGTCCATATACACATCATCCACACTAACCTCATCAACCCTCTCTGTTACTTCATCAAAGAACTCAATCAAGTTAGTCAAATACGATTTGCCTTTAACAAATCCATGCTGGCTTTCATTTGTAAACCCATGTTTTACCTGATCTGGAAGTCCCTGGTGTTAACACTTGAAATGACTTCGGCTAGCTAACTTCCCTCACTTTTCTAAGCCAAAAAAAGTTGGAAACATTATTAAATGAGCAAAGCCAGGTGCAACAAAAGTTTAACATTGAGTGTCACTGGAGAAATAGAATTCTGTAGAATATTTTGTCAAAATTCTGTGGGGAATCTACAGGACATTACATTTGCATTCTTATAAATAGGAATTCCATAATTATACATTTTCATTTTTAGAACGTGGGGAAATGTTGCCACCTGGGTCTTCATACAAAACAACACTTTTGGGTCAGGAGTTTTAAAATGATCTATTGTGCTGCTTTACTCTTGACCTGGCTGTAGGACAATTCAAGTCTTCATCAGTAACTGACTACTGAATAACAGTTGCTATACAAAACTTCTCCCTAGACACAAACTCTTGAAAATTTTACGGCGTATCACAGCAACTGAAGCACATTTGAGCAAAAGCAAATGCCAATGCCTGCCAAATGTACTATATACACACACGTCACATAATAGAGACAGTAGCAACCAATAGATCTCCACTAATAAATTAGTACATTTTATTTGAAATTCCCAAGGAAACAGTGTGGGTTGGACAATTAATACTAGGTCTACAGTTTCTAATATTCTCTTCTGCAGGGTTGTGAATCTTTTGAATTCTCTATCCCAAAGGGCTGTGGATGCTCAGTCGTATATTCAAGGCTGAGATAGATAGATTTTTGGACTCTCAGGGAATCAAGGGATATGGTGATCAGGCGGGAAAGTGGAGGTGAGATCGAAGATCAGCCATGATCTTATTGAATGGCGGAGCCAGCCCGAAGGGCCATATGGTCTACTCCCGCTCCTAATTCTTATGTTCTGAACTTATATTCACAATATATATGGCTATTTCCTCTTTCTTTCTCGACCAAACAGGCTTTTCTTCATTCAAATGCCCATGTGGCAATACTGAATACTTATTTAGTGTCCAGATGAAATGTTTGCTTAAAATGCATCACAAAATTACTGAACAAGAATGAAACACGCTTTATTCCACTTCCTCTTTTGAGGATTTTAGTTCTTTCATAAAAAAAATGTTTTCACTTCCACTCAGCTGGAAGGAGCTGTAGGCTCCTAAAAAACAATGCAGCTCATGCTCCTGTGTAATCTTTTAATTTGGTGTGTAAAATGTGTATGCAGCAACTTTAAACTGAAATATACTACAGTTGGCAGCCCTGCTATACCTTGCCCAGGTGGCTATTGCTCATGTCTAGACAGTGTGCATCAGTGGGTTATTCCACTACAGTGGCAGTTATAGTTGAGCCAAATCTCATCCTCAACCATCATCCGTGTGAATATGTGGGAAATGCAGCAACAAATCTGCACACAGCAAGATACCACAAACAGCAATGAGGTAAATTACCAGATATTCTGTTTTAGTGGTGTTGGCCGAGGGAGAATTTCCCAGTTCTTCTTCAAATAATACCATGGGATCTTTCACATCAGAGAAGAGAGTTTAATATCTCATCTAAACAGACAGTGCAGCACTTCCCCAGTACTATTCTGAAGCGTCAGCCTAGATTATGCGAAAAAAAATGAGAAGTCGCACAACACCAGGTTATAGTCCAACAGATTTATTTAAAATTACAAGCTTTCGGAGCTGTCGCCCCTTCCTCAGGTAGAGTTACTGTGAGACAATCTACCAGAATTCACAGAATATAAACACAGAGAAAATGCATTCAATCTTTCCCTACTTATTATGTGAAGTTGCTGAAATGGGGCTTGAACCCACAACCTTTTGATTCAGAGGTATAACGAATAATTTCATTATCCACATAGCCTAGGTTACATTACTGTGAAAATGCAGTATCAAAGAAACAACATTTATCATTAGCAGGATGCAGAGTTCCAGAGTTCATTGAAACTCAGCAGTTGCGCATCCACAGAATAAACCATGACCCGGATTTTGCAGTGGTAATGATGGCGAAACTTTCAGCATTCGCCGTCATTACTCCTCAAAGTGACATCAACTTCTGGAGTCAGCACATGCGCAGATAAACTCAGAAATCCAGAAGCTTCTGTCAGTCATTCCCTGCTCTGCCACAGGCTGTGCTGTGGAACTCTCTGGAGCCCACAAGCAATTCAAATCGCACTGCAATGTGGTTTCTGCCGAAAACGTCCCCTATTACGCTGGAATATCACTGTTCAAAACCCCAGAAAAAGCTAAGCCTTTTTAAAAGAGGTGTAACTGGGTTTTTAACAGCTACTGAACAACAGTTTATATTTGTGGAATGTCAAATGTTGTCCACTAATATGATAATTACATGGTTTTTAAATATAATTGTTTTTTAAAGTTTGTTTATGATATTTTGGCTTCTATCTTAATCCTATGTGTGTGTCCCAATCTTTATTTCGCTCTTCGTAAAATTTATAAAAAGTGAAGGATAGTTAATGCATTTTACTTCCTGGTTTGCTGTCTGAGAATTCTTCAATGTGATTGGCTGCTTAGCAAAGTTCCCTCTAAGCTGCGCACACTCTGCCGGTCCTGCGCAGCCCAGGACTGGCTTTTTCAATGTTAAGTTTCACATGTGCGAAACTTTGAATGGGCTGCGCACCCAAATAAAAATTGCTGCTTAGCCTGCTTGATGACATCACTGTTGCTGGACGCTGGAGATTCGCTTGATTTGGCGGCAAAATGAAACTAATGTCGGGAGAGGTGAAATTCACACCAGAGATCGCTAAATCTTTGTGGGCAGCTTTCTGCGAGGTCAGTGGCGAGCACTGTCGTTTTGCCACTGACTGCAAATTCTGGGCCAATAGGTCATAGGAGTAGAGATAAAGGAACATTCCACCTTTTTGTTTAGGAATTTAAAAAAGATTATTGGCAGACAATTTCTATGCATTCTCATTTCTATGAAGGATGCCTATATTTTACATGCTCACGAAGTTAGGGGCAACGTTCCTTTTAAGCTGTGTGGTCATGCAGCGCTCTGCAGCTCCCGCGCAGCCGCTGAGCCGGCTTTTAAATGGGGAAAAACTACGCATGCACGGTATTTTGAATGGACCGTGCAGCCCCTTAAAGGGGCCGTGCATCAAAAAAAATTAAAGGGAACAATGGTTAGGAGTTTGTCACACTTAGTAACTGAAATAAAAGGGATAAAATGGAGTTTACACGTTACATAGGATATATGGCACAGAAACAGGCCATTCGGCCCAACCAGTCCACGCCGGCGTTTATGCTCCATGCGAGCCTCCTCCCGTCTTTCCTCATCTAAATCTATCAGCATAACCCTCTATTCCCTTCTCCCTCATATGCTTGTCTAGCCTCCCCTTAAATGTATCTATACTATTCACTTCAACCACTCCCTGTGGTAGCGAGTTCCACATTCTCACCACTCTTTGCGTAAAGAAGTTTCTTCTGAATTCCCTATTGGATTTCTTGGTGACTTATATTGATGGCCTCTAGTTATGCTCTTCCCCACAAGTGGAAACATTCTCTCTGTATCCTCTCTATCAAAACCTTTCATAATTTTAAAGACCTCTATTAGGTCAACCCTCAGCCTTCTTTTTTCCAAGAGAAAAGAGACCCAGCCTGTTCATCCTTTCCTGATATGTATACCCTTGCATTTTGTTGTACCTATTGTTTGCACCTAATGGAACAAGATGCACCAAACCCTAACTTAATTTGATTGGCACTCACATAACCTTTGTCCTTGTCCTGACCAAAGATTTAACATCTCCTTTACATTCGGCACAGTGAGCTGCTAATGGTAAACAATTTGTGACGGGTCACCTTTCAATATACACTCTGGTCAGTCATCCACAGGCCAGATTACACACTCTTCAATTAAAGCAAGACAGAACCACGATCAAATTGGAAAGAAGATTAATTTCATGTTGTTTGAAAATCCTATCTTCAATAATCAAACTACAACTTTAAGATTTCTTGAAAGATTAATGTGACTACTCATGAAATAGAAAAATGTACAGTTTTACTACTACATTTGGCATTTACTGTGATCTGGTCTACAATCCCTTATGTATGATACATAGAAACATAGAATCTAGGAGCAGGAGTAGGCCATTCGGCCCGTCGAGCCTGCTCCACCATTCAATACGATCATGGCTGATCATCCAAATCCAGTACCCTGTCCCTGCTTTAATCCCACAGTACACATATCCCACCCTACCCCCGTAACCCCACGTATTTAATTCCCCCTAACATATCCCATCCTATCCCCATAACCCCACATATTTAATCACCCCCTAACACTAAGGGTCAATTTATCATAGCCAAATCAACCTAACCCGCACATTTTTGGACTGTGGGAGGAAACCGGAGCAAACCCACGCAGACACGGGGAGAATGTGCAAACTCCACACAGACAGTCACCCGAGGTCAGATTCGAACCCGGGTCCCTGGCGCTGTGAGGCACCAGTGCTAACCACTATGCCACCGTGTTGCCCGATGTACAGAACAAATGTCTAAGTTTTGTTTTTAAAGGGAAAAGGATTCTTTTAAAACATTTTCATTATACCCCACGACTTTGGGTCTGAAACATAAGACCACAAAGACTGAATTGAAGAAAATATGCAACACAACATGCTTCCTGATTAATACATTTTCCAAAATTCCTACACAGAATACTCTTTGGATTTTTTTTTTTTTTTTTTAGAGACTGCAATCAAAAATACCATAAAGTCTAAGACTGTAATGAGTTCAAGCAGAGCACAAGCTAGAAAATGTGCAATTGTTCACAGGCAATTTCAGAAGTTTTCATGCATCTAATTGGGACACACTACTGTGGATTTTACAAAACTGAATGTAGGCAAAGAACATGTTTTAAAAAGAGTTGAGGTTTAAAATTAAGAAATGTAATTGGTGATTCTCTAATTTAAAAAAAATAACCCAGAAGAAAACCAATGATATGTGGGTATCCCTGGATCAATTTGTATTTTTTTTTAAAGTAACGCGTAGTCCTGCAACTCTGCAGACACTGCTCAATGAATGGTCAATAACTCCGTTTTTCGCCTCCTTGTGGGAAAGTGTGTGGCTTATGGTGCATCGCCACAATCAATTAAAAATTCACCTTGGTGCAAACCATCACTCTCTGGCAAGTTTGTTAGAGCTCCAATACTTAACTTCTCAAATCAAAATGTTACTTTTAATTCCTTCCATTTATCTCTATCTTTTTTCTTACTGCCAAGGTATCAGACTTGGCTCAGTGACAGCACTCTGACCTGTGAGTCAGAAGGTCGTGGATTCAAAGTCCCACTCCAGAGACTTGAGCACATAAGCTAGGCTACACTTCAGTGCAGTCCTGAGGGAGTTCTGCACTGTCTGACGTGCCGTCTTTTGGATGAGACATTAAACACACTTTTACATCTACCCTATCAGATGAATGCAAAAGATCCTATGGCACTATTCGAAGAGGAGCAGGGAAGTTGTCCCGGCGGCCTGGTCAATATTTATCCCTCAACCAAAATCACTAAAAAAAAAGATTCTCTGGTCATTGTCTCATTGCTGTTTGAGGGACCTTGCTGTGCACATATTGGTAGCCATGTTTCCCTACATTACAACAGTGACTGCAATTCAAAAAAGTACTTCATTGGCTGTAAAGCATTTTGAGGTGTCTTGAGGTCATGAAAGATGCTGTATAAATGCAGATTCTCTTTCTTTACTAAGTTTTCTCACCATGTGTAGAAAAATTCTAAATCTTTACTTTCACATTCAGTTTATTTTCTTTCAGTTGGGTGAAATGCTCTTTTGCTAAACTATAACTGTGGTATGAATTTTGAAGCTCTTTCATAGTGTCTAGCCGTGACATTCCCATATAATGGATGCCTAATTTCAGCAGCATCATTGTAGAGAGGCACTCCGCAGATTGAAACGGGGGGGGGGGGGGGGGGGGGGGGGGGGGACCGTTAAAAAATTACTTTCCGTGGAGCACTTTACCGAGATATACAGAGGTATTTTGGTGAGGAAATCTGCTATTCATTTTTTTCCCCCTCTGCACCAAACACTATCGTGGTCTGACAGGGTGGATCAACCACTCCTGGGTCTCCTCCAACATCATTCTCAAAGCAGCTGCTAGGTGTTCAAGATTGGCTAAAGCATAATTTCCCCTCCTTCTCTGGGGAATCTCAGTGAACCCAGACTCACTACTTCACTGGACAGCAATGCTCCCCAACCCACTTTAAAAGAAATTGCACTAGACTTCTTCAGATGCAAAAAAAAATGTTTACTAATCTGAAATAAGACATTTCTCACCTCTTATGGCTCACACTCACTCTTTGGTCAACGGTACAGGTAGGCAACTTTCTCCAAAGAGTTCCAACAATGCTGCTCTATAACTGAATGCAACCATGCATCCCTTTTCACGCCCCTCACCGATTTAGGGAAAGTCAAGCTTATTGTTTGCTCAGTGATTAGCCCATCAATGTGGGAATGCATCTCTTGAGAAATTGCAGCTGTTAATCTATGTTCTTCCAGTCCATTGCAAAAATAGTTCTGATACAAAATTCCCTTAAAATGTGTGCTACTGATAATGCTATCCCTGCATCAGCTGTGAGTGGAACCAAGCTAACATTATGAAAAGTCTGATTGGTAGCAGTTTTCTTTGCTGCTGCCCTACCAGAAAAGTATCATACTACTAGCCCCTCTTACATTATCTGTTCTCTGCTAACAATCATCTCTCGGGCTCAGCCTTTTGAGGGGAAAACTGGTTGAATAACAGCAAGGCAACTCAAGGGACAAGATTGTCGGCTGCTATGGGATCACAGATGGTCAAACAAAAACCTAAAAACAATTTAAATTGGCAGGAAGGGTATGATTTTACCTAGAAAAATATCATGCCTAATTTAAAAAGATTGATGGCTCCATTTGTATTACAAAATAGATCACATAAATGGAATTTTCCAGAACGAGCAGCTAATACTCAGGTACAACCCTAATCATATGTGGATTTTGTACAGAAACGGAGAAACAGCTGTTCCTAACAGGATGTGTTTTGTGCCAATGTAGTGCCTATCATCTGTGTACTTGCCATCAGCAAAGCAAGCAAACATATGTGAAGATGAAGTATACCAAGTATATTAAGCATGACCTTTAGCAGCATTTTAAGATAATTAAAATGACATATTCCTTTGAATATCAATTCTGAAGTATAATATATTCAACAAAGTGGGCAAGTGTTCTTTTTAACTGGATTTAACTTTTTAGATTTCAAAGCTATTTGTTCAAATATAAGCAGAGTCCTTATAAGCAGAAGCTCTCACTAATTTTATTTTTAAAATTTAACTTTGAAACATGCAAGCTTTTATATTTAGTACAAGTGACCTATTGGTGATAATATAAAATGTTGCACCATACAACACATATGGGAGAGGAAATTGAAGTATAGCTAACTAAAAATGTATAATGCCATTAAACTAACTACCAGCACAATAATCACAGCTTTTCACTATAACCTCATGACTATATTAACTTTCTTCTTTTCAGGAACCTGTCTCCTATACATTAATTCAACCATCACACTTCACATCAGGTTACAATATTGTCCAGCAGATTTTGGTAAGATTTTGTCTCAGAGCTTTTTTACTTATGTTCCAAATGCAGAGATTTCTGCACACGAAGTCAGCCCGAAGAGAATGGAGTCTCCAAATAAAAATTATACGTCACAAGCCGCAGGACAAAGTGAGGCACGCATATCATAATTGATATATGTATTAGCATTATCTGCCCCTGCGAGACCTCACGTGACAGCTTGCCAATCCCACCTTGGCTAGCCTGAGGATGAAGATAAGGCACCTCTCCCCAAGGTGGGGGCTGCTCTCACCCACATCCTGCTAACCAGTTGCAAAGCAAAATTGGAGAAACCTTGATGCAGATCACCTACCTGACTATTGTAGCAAGGGGTCTTTAAGGACAGTGGAAAATAACTGAAGCTTGGGAGATAAATAAAAGATGAACTGCACCAATGTCTTCTCTCATTCAGTATGATGGCAATTTAAAACATGCAAGAATTTCTGCATGTAATCCCAGAGGACTGAGTTTTACAATAAAAACAGAGGCCCCAATTTAATAATCTATGCACGTTTGCAAAATCTCAATATAGGCAAGGTCAAAACTGAACCAGTGGCAAAAATGTTCTGTTTGTAATTTATTCTGTAAATTTTACATAGAACTGCCAGTAGCATCATCAATGTCTAAGCCATAAGCTTGGTTCTATGGCTAGGAAGAACGGTTGTAAACAAAGGGTCTCTCTCTCTCTCTCTCTCTCATTGCCACCCCTCCCCAAACCTTCAGCTTTCTAATTTGGTGATTACCACCAGGACTATGTCTACAAAAGTTTTGGTAAAGCAGGTGTGTAATTTCCCACTGACAGCATTTTGAAAAGGATTAAAATTCACATTTAACTAGACACACCTCAAACATGCCAAAAAATATTTTAGAAGCCCAAACTGCTTAAACTACAGAAGTTAAACTTGAGGGTATTTTATTGGGCACAAAACAAGAATGCTGTCAGAAACCCATATTAAATTCACCCAGAGTGTAATAACTAGGTCAATGATTTAGAAAGTCCCCACTGGGGATAATAAGATGAGCTAGCTTTATTAAATAATTCTAAAATACCTAACCTGCGAGAAGTTACTAATAAGGTTTAAAGGAACACATGTTGCCAAGAGGCTAGGTTATTCTCCCCAAGCACAGTAACTGCAGCAGCTGGCATGGCAAAGTGGCAAACCCAAATTAACATGAGGGATAAAGGCCAAGGAATCGGCAGAAGGCTGCACTAAGTACTTCAGCAAGTGAGAGGACAATGGTGACACAAATAGGTGCTAAGGGAAAATCTAATAACACAAAAATCAGATTTTATTTGGATTGAAACCAATTTAAACTGCTTCATTTAACAGTGCTGTACATCTTAATTCACTTAGAATTTAATGCACAATTGCAACTGAAACTAGGTCATGTGCTTAACTGATATCCATCCTTTTCCGTTCAGTTTGTTTGTGTAGGCAAACATTCCAAAATAAAATTAGCATGCTACTCATCTATATTTTGTTGGGGCGAAGAGAGGATAGCTATACTTTGAATGATGCACATGTACAGTATCACATAAAAATTGAATTGTTTCACTGAGTTAATTGATTAACTCATTCCATTTAATTTAAATATTCATTGCGCATTAATGCAATTTCTCAGTTAGTGCTGGGATCTTTGTTATTCACATTGTTTATCAATGATCTGGAAGTGGGCATTGAAAGAGGATTGATAAAAATTGCCAATGGTGCCAAGGTTTGGAGGGGGTTGTAAATAATTAAGAGCAAGCTGATCAGGTACAGAGGCATCCAGATAGATTGGGACGGTAAGACTATAGAAATGGCAACTGAACTTTAAAGTCAGCAAATGCAAAATGATGACACTAGGAAAGCAGAATAAACATTGGACCTATAAACTAAATGGTGTTAGTCTAAAGGATAAAGCCCAGGAAAAGAATTATTGATGGACAAATCACTGAAACTGTGTGCAACAGTGCGCAGCAGCAGTAAAGAAAAATAAACAGGATCTGGGATTCTATTGGATCATGGAATAGAAGATGTCACAGGATATGATACTGAGCCTGCACAGGACAATGATTCAACCCAATTTGAAGTACTGTGTGCAGTTCTGGTTTGGAATATTACATAAAGGACATCATAGCTCTGGAAAAGGGGGAGAAAAGGGCTACCCGTCTGATACCCGGCATCAGACACAAACGACAAAAAGAAACAACACAAGCTGAGTTTGTTGACATCGGAGAAGATTGAGAGGGGATCTTGTTGAGATATTTAAGATCTTTAAGGATATTGTAAAGTGGAATACTAAGAAGCTGTTTAGCACAGCCTCAAAAATGACAATGAGGGAAGGTGAAAGAACAGATTAGTTTCACATAGAATAGTTAGGGTGTACTGCCCAAGTGACTGAGGCTGATAACATCAGTAATTTAAGGGGGCGTTGGAAAGGCATTTTTTGCGAGAAAAACAAATTGAGAGATATAGGTAGTGAATTGTGTATCATGTTTTTGAACTCTAGGCCAGCAAGATGGACCAAAATGGTCAATCCCTGTCGTGTGCTTTCCTGTGTTCCTCAGCTTCCCCCATGACTCAGCTGGTTAAAGTAGTGAGTAGTTGAGCAATTCAGACAGGGAGAGTTCCAGGTTAGGGCAGGGGGAGAATTAAAAACATAGAAAACTAGGGTTCCTTTCCTGATCGCTGTCCAGTGATCCCTGCTGTAAGTGTTATGTGGATATCAGATGAGGACAGCTTACGGCTGATATGATAACCCCTGCAGCCAAACTGTCTATTGACACGCACCGTCCAATCTCTCTCTTACACATGCACACGTCTTATGAAAGGCACCACAGAATTAACATTGAATCAGACAGAGAGAAGAATCAGCATGAACAACAAGCAATATGCCCCGTTTATATAGCAACTGCTGATTTGCATTTGTGCCCAGGTTATGACAATATTGTATCTCAGGCATTCATTATTCTAATATGAACAAATATGATGGTATACAAGAGTTTCTTTGCACATTAAAAATTGGTATGGATTTCAAATTTTCCCTCTTCAGTGTTGAAGTGCTATTACCTAGGGGCATTTCAGACCACTATCCAGGGTTTTCATTTAGCTACTAAAACTCAAAATTCTAGGTTTATAAGGTCTTGACTTTTCATTGCATAATCACACTCGTGAGAGTTACATGTTAATCCTTTAACTGGTAAAGATGTTTGTCTATAGGTGATTCAGATTTGCCAAATGTGCACACCCATAACTCAAGTCTAAGTTGCTTTTGAATATTTTAAATTGCCCTGGTAACTTTCAAAACATGAAGTATAGGCAGCAGAGCAAAAAGGCCTCTGTTAGCCTGTACAGCCCTCCTATAAACTTTGGTAAAAGTGGCATCAAAACAGTCACATGCTTAGTTGTTTTAAAGTCTATCTTGCCTGTGCAAAATCATTCTATAATCTAGAAAGGGTGGTTTCTACAACAGTAGGAGCAGCAATGGTCCAACACAAAATGAGCCATTACTAGGTACAAGCTGTTGATATTCCAATTGCATTCCGGGACTGTGATTCATGCACCTGAACTTGAAATTATCCATCCTACGAGTCTGCAATCTAAATCATATGTTTTCAAATATACCAATCTTCATTCTGTAATACCTTTGCAACTGAACCACATTATTTTTTTCACCCACGCTTTCTACACAAGTAATTTATTGAATGTTAAGTGCAAGTTTGGTTGAAGACATCTACAGCTCACTGTAAGCAAGCATAGTACTTTCCCTCCAGACCACCAACACCACGAGTAAGATCCTCCCTCCTGTCATAGCAGAGATAAGATGCTTTTGTTTCCTATCTGTATGGATTCTGCCCATGAAAAAAGGACAAACCACATATTTCATTGTTTTGAAACCCTAACACTAAAATGTTTCTTCAGTCTCTACATCTGATTTCAACAACTATAAAGCTGGAGTGTCTAAATTACATGCTCATGCTAGCTCCACATGGAAGCTGTCTACTCTAAGCTCATTTCCTTGCTATTTTCCCCAAATGCTTCATTATATTTCCACATCGGTTGTGTATCTAATGCCCTGTTAAGTGCCCTGATTGATGCAGCTTCAGTAGCTACTTGCAGCAATGCGGAGTGGAACGGAGGGAGCACCTTCATGTGGTCACGCTGGCCACGTGTTTTCCTTTTTGGAAAATATGGAAGCTATGCAAAACAAATCCAATAAATATTTTTTGATGCTGTGAAAATGACATCGCTGATCCACTGATAAACTAATGAAACTTACAAATACTACTTTCAGTACAAAATCGATCTAAAAGTATATGGGTCCCAGGTGAAATATACAAGTACAAAAGGGTGGATGCATTATATATTAGCAAAAATAATAACTGCACAATTTCAAGAGTGATCAAGAAACACATGGGTGCGGAATAAATACCAAAACAATTGGAGAAAAAGATGTTTGGAAAAATACTGAAGAGGGTTAAACACACGTCCTAGGTTTAATTCCTACTCTGTACTGTGCCAGATGGCAGTAGAGGCATTACATTTGGCCTCTGCAGCTCGGTGTTGGGGTAAGAAAAGTCACCCAGGGTTTCCAATCCTGAACTCTTTCCAAACACCCCTGCTGGACCTTGTGTATGGACGTTGGACGAGGTTACAATTGCACTTGGCTGTGATGCCCCCAATCAACACTCACCGTCAAGACTCACACACCAGGAATGGCCCCTTGGGCAAGGTAATTGAGTACAACCACTGCCTGAGGGACATACTGTTGCAAACATGAAAGTTTCAGGAAAGGAAAAGAGGAAAATGTTCATTGCAAAACCCCTTGTCTAAGCAAACAGCTGGTGCTGCAAATTTTACCATGGTAGTGACTGGTCAAAGAGCTGCAGCTACACTGATGAAGGCGCATTCACCTTCAGTAACTACATTAGCCAAACAAGCCTAAATAACTAGTGGCTTATCTACCAACACGGTCGTCATGGATACCAATAAGATGTCAACTCTTACAAAGCAGATTTATTTTACAAAAAGACAAACTCTTGAAAAGCAACTAGATTAAAGAAAGCAAACTTACCCACTAGCCAGATTGAGGAGTTCCTGTTTTTCAGCCACACTCGATTTTTCTTCTAGTTCCCACAGGAGCACATTGACGAGGTGAGAATTCTTGATAATAATGGGCACTTCTTCAAACATATTCTCAGAAGTAATGAGTGCCTTCTTTATTCTAGTTGATAAATAGAAACAAGATGAGAATTCTTGAGAATAATGGCACTTATTCATATTTGTTTATGAAGGTGATTAGCTCTCAAACAACAACCATCACTCATTTGGAGTGAGATGGACTCATTTTGGTTTAGAAGTTACATATTTGGACCCATTTCACTTAAAAATAACCACAGCTGCATTTATTTATATGGGTTTGAAATTGGGATCACTCATTTTAATGAGAAATCTGATATTTCTCTGATCTGGATGACTGTTAGTACCTTTCTTTATTCAAAGCATTTCAAGGTTTCAGATTTACAACATTTCAGCGGTTTAAGGATTTTGTATTACCAGTATTTCAACTCAAAATGGTTCTCGACTCTCCAGACGCTCAGCAACTTTATCCAGTTAGTAGCTGAGCTATGCAGTCCAGGTTTGATCTGGTGTGCTAAATTACCCGATCTTAATCAGAACAGCAGTAGGAATGCTACAATTGATGTAGAATTAGGGAATGGGTGGGAATACACAGGTTTTCCACTGTTGACCATTATTGAGTGACTCATGTTACAGGTACACTTCAGCGAAATGAACTGCTACTTTGGCAAGGTACATGTGTGACAGACATTCATGGAGCCCTACCCCAGCAAGTATTCAATGCCTTTGAGAGAGGAGAAAATTTGTGACAAAAAAAAATTGCCAATGTGAAATCACTATCCAAAGCAGAGTTTAAAATGAGTAAAGGATGTAGGCTAATGACTCAAAGAATGGCTGAATATACCATCAATAGGCAAAATATTCTGCATATTCCATCTCAATGAAATCCATATAAAACTATTTTTTAATACTCATTTTTATGAGATTTATTTCAATTGGAGAAACAAAGTGGTTTGGTCATTCTATAACACAAGTTTTATGCATAACAATGTTAGAATGCTTAGAAAAACCTACCCGTGGAAAGTTTTGAGAGCACCTATCGCACTTCAGAAGTCACACTCCAAAGTGTCAAAATAATAGTTATGCTAGAAATATACAGTCACCTGCGAATTTGCAAACCACCCTCATCAATCAACCTGTAATTTACCTCAGGATGCTTACAGCAAATAGATTTTTTTTTTTAAAAAGTTCTACTTTAGTAACAGAATTACAGATACAGTATATGGTATCCTGCGCCTGTTAATACGATGAGCGACAGTACAGACGATCTGCCAATTAATATAAAACAAAAAGGTTTTTGACCCACTGAAATAACTTACAAGATCATTAATCAACACACGTATCCCCATCCAGTGGGTGCTCCTTTAACTTATATATATTCCAATTTATCGATTGTCCATTTGGGAGTTACAAAATAGAGCGAAAATTACATGCAGAGGCCAGTGGGTTAGCATACTGAACTTTCAACTCAAGATTAATGGGATAAAGGTCGCCACACTCTTTCTGCCAGTTGTAAGGGTCATACAAGTACAACATCTGGCCACGCTAAACCCATTTCCAAGTAGGTGCACAAAACTGCCCACAAATCAGCACAAGTTAGCAAATTGGGCAAAGGGCTTGTGAACATCAGTTCAGGACAAGGTTGGGTCCTGCTATCAAATGGCCCAAGGACAGAGTGTTAGCTTACATAGAAAGCATCCACTTGGGAATGTGACAAAGTTCGGTAGCCATGCAAGTGCTCCCCAGCATGAATTGCCATGTTCAGGGAAGAGGGATAGACTGAGAAAACTAGGAGGAATAGAGGGTACTCTGCTATGGTTGAGATAAAAGCACATCTACCTTACAGCCAGCTTCCAGTGTGCTGGGGGCTGATTAATTCCATTTCCCATTGCTGATACCCATACCTTGGGACATGCATGTGTCAAAAAAGCTTTTTTTACAGAAGCAAAAACCCACTTTGGTACTACCAAGCCAAGATAGATTTGCAGCCATGTAGAAAGAAGCCATACTTGATTTCATACTTGCATCCATTTCCTGGTTCTGATGGGCCACAACCTCAAATTAGGAAACTATTTAAAACATCCAAAAACCATAATAGATGATTCTACATGTGTGGATCACTCATCAGATGACAAATGTTATTACACTTCATTCGGTTGTAAATACTGAACTACGTGTATTTTGGTACTGTGGCCTACGTCATATAGGCCTCATAACAAAATATACAGGTTTACTCAATATTAAACTGCAACACTACCAAGGTTCAGACACTAGAGGTCCCATGTGAGCTATGAAAACATCAGAGCTCCCTCCACTGACAAAAACACATATTGCCCCACATAATCCAGAGAGGCTGCCGAGACAAAAGTATTTTTGTTTAAAAAGTAGATGCAAGACTTCAAACTTTTCATACTCTAATAACAGTTCTGACAACGATTCTTTTAACTTCCCCTTTGTTGTTCCAGTATAATCTAAGTCTATGTTCTCGTTATCGACTCTCCAACCAGTAGAAATAATCTCATTGCATATCCTCTCAAAAACCTCTCATACTTTTGAAAACTTATTAGCTTCCCCCTTGGTCTTCTCTGTTCATGTAGAGCCCAAATTTAATAAGCTTTTGTTCATAATTATAGCCTCTCATTCATAGTATCATTCTAGCAAATTTACAATGTACCCTTTTTCCATGATTCTAATATCCATCCTGTAACAGATTGCCCAGAACTCCATACAATACTCCACTGTGGCCTAACCAATATCTTGTGTAAAATTAACATTCTTTCCTTGCTTTTGTATTCAATATCTTTCTTAGTCATGCAGCTACATTCTCTTTATCATCTCCCTTAATCTTTATACCAAGTTTCTTACATGTCACTTTATCAAATGCTTTCTGGAATTAAAAAAAAAAAATCTATAGCCACTGGATTCCCTTTACCGACACACTTGTGATTTCTTTAAAAAATTCAAATAAATGTGCCAAGAAATCCTGCTGGTTACAAATCCACACAGATTAGCCGCTAATTAGTCAATGTCTTTTTAACTACCCTAGTTTCATCCCAGTTCTCTAGTTCCTTGGCACAACTCCCATTTGCAAATATTCTGGAAAATCATGATTATTGCCTCCTCTTCAAACTCCTTCAGTATTCTGGGATGCATGGCAACAAAGCACCAGGTGAATTTTATACTTTTAACCCATAAACTTTTTTTTGAAAAAAGTTTCCTTTTGAAAATTTATCTCCAGTAGTCACCCTTCCATATCCTCTTCAGATATTTCTATGGTTACACTTTCACCTTCTGGACAAACTGAGGCAAAATATTTATTAACTAGCTGTCATTCCCTCACTTGCTAACGTACCACAAGGCCTACTTCATCTCCAAGTGATTCCAACCTTCCTTTGTTAATCCTTTTCTTTATATGCTTATAAAAAAACTCTTGTTATTTCCCTTTAATGACTCAGAATCTTTTCATACTTTCTCTTAGCTTTCCTAATCCCTCCCATACTTTTATATTGCTCAGTTTACCTCTATTATACTCTTTGTATGTAATCATATGCTTTTTAAAACCTAAATATTGTTCTAATCTCTCGATTTATTCACAGAATTCCTGCCTTTGATGCACCTTCTAGAATCCTAGTTAGAATGTGTTTAATTTGTAAGTTTATTAATTTCATATTTAAACATTTCTCACTGCTGTTTGATCTGCTATTCTTTCCAACCAATCTGGGTTAGGTTCATTTTCATTCCACTGAAATTAGCCAATTTCCAGTCAAACACCTTTATCTTTGATTTCTCTTTTTCTTTAACCATTATATGGATAAAAACTAATTAAGTTATGGTCACTACTTCCCAAGTGTTTCCCTGACTTCAGGTCACTTGTTCATCCCTCTGTGTTACTTAGAACCAGATCTAGCACTGTATCCATCCTGTTGGACATGCAACATACTAATTAAGGACATAGCCCTGGGCCGATTTGCAGGAGATTTCCCCAATTTGACCACAAACTTTTGTCTTATCCCAGTCTACCTTAGGATAGTTAATGTTCCATAGAAACATAGAAGATAGGAGCAGGAGTAGGCCATTCGGCCCCTCTAGCCTGCTCCGCCATTCAATGCGATCCTGGCTGATCATCCAAATTCAGTACCCTGTCCCTGCTTTCTCCCCATATCCCTTGATCCCTTTAGCCTTAAGAAATATATCCAACTCCTTCTTGAATATATTTAATGAATTGGCCTCTACTGCCTTCTGTGGTAGAGAATTCCACAGGTTCACCACTCTCTGGGTGAAGAAATTCCTCCTCATTTCTGTCCTAAATGGCTTTCCCCTTATCCTTAGACTGTGACCCCTGGTTCTAGCTCCCCGACCATCGGGAACATCCTTCCTGCATCTAGTCTGTCCAGTCCTTTCAGAATTTTATAAGTTTCAATGAGATCCCCTCTCATTCTTCTAAACTCCAGCGAGTATAAGCCCAATCGACCCAATCTCTCCTCATAAGTCATTCCTGCCATCCCAGGTATCAGCCTGGTGAATCTTCGCTGAACTCCTTCCATGGCAAGAACCTCCTTCCTCAGATAAGGCGACCAAAACTGCACACAATACTCAAGGTGTGGTCTCACCAAGGCCCTGTACAACTGCAGCAAGACATCCTTGTTCCTGTACTCAAACCCTCTCGCTACGAAGGCCAACATACCATTTCCCCTTTATTACAACTCTTGTTACTACTGCAAACCTCTCCAAACTGCCTACAAACCACATACTAAATATCTTTACTAATTGATGGTCTATTGTATATTCTCAATATGGCAACATAACCTTTAATTATTTCTTAAGCTCTCTAGCTACCTTAAGATAACCCTGTTCTATTTATATAGTTTTGCCCCATCACTGTACTTATTTTAAGTCCGAGTTAAATCTCTCACCTTCCAACGGGTTTATTATTAGTTTAAACTCACACATGCAGCACTATTCTTATTGCCAGTTTTGTGCAAGTGGAATCTGTCCCTCCTTTACAGCCACCTCCTTTTCCAGAAGTGAGCCAATGCCTCAGGTGATTTGAAACCCTCCCTCCTACATCACAATTCCTATATTATGCATTTAGCTGTTTAATCTTCCTCTGCTTATCTGATCTGATGTATGACGCACAGTATTCACGAGCTTACTAAAACCTTGATGGCTTGCTTTTTAGCTTTCTTCCAAGCTCCCAATACTCCTTGAACAAAACACCTTCTTCAGTCTTACCACATTACTAGTATCCATATTGATTATGACTCAAGTCTGTCAATACAACCCTTCCAAAACTATTTCCACTTGCTCTTTAATGTACTTCACTCTGGCATCAGACCACTTTGGATTGCAAATCACATCGATGGATATACCTACCGATTATGGAGTTGTCTTCTCCTATGCTCACTGCCCATCCCTCCCACCCACCCCAACACCTTTCCCATGGAGCTGTGGTTCACAGTGTCTGCTAATCCTCTGTTTCCTTGATAAGGCTGATGGTCATCTCATTCCTCATATTATAAAGCAAAGGAGTTGACTAGTTTCAGTCCTGCCTGCACCCTTCTGGTTTACTTTACTCTTTTCGTCACCTTCTTCACCTCAGTGTCCAGGCTTACTCACACTATAGAACATCTAATTTAAAGCTTTTGCCCCAGCCTATGTACTGCATAAGGTGTTTAAGTGGTTACTTAAACAGCCAATTGCGTAACTTGAGTGGTCAGAGTGTCCACTTCATTTAAATTCCTCACACATTCTACTTAAGGCAGTTTTGCCATTTTGTTTCATTATAGCAACTTTAGGAGGTCTAGTTGGACCCCAGCAAATTGTGTATGCCTGTTTACTTCCCTTCACCAGTCTACCTCTTTCTTGTTGAGAGGTATTTTGTTCTCCCTGCATATCAAAATTATTAATTGTGTGGCAGTATCTCTTCTATGCTCCTTTGTCAGTTCGACTTTGTGCATTTTGTGTATAATGATTCTATTGGCTATCTCCAAATGTTGCCATTGTTGGCCAACTGATCTCTGCCTTTCATTTTATACCCCTGATGAACATAAATTAAACTTTAAAAGTTTTTATACAATTCAGAAGAATTCAAAAGCAGTGAAGTTATGTTAAGCTTATAGAGAAGCTTGGTCAGAGAGTTCTATGCATAGTTTTGGTCTCCAAATTACAAAAAGGTTATAGAAGCATTGGAGAAAGTGAAAAAAAGATTTCCAAGGATGATACCAGGACTAAGAGTACAACTATCAGAGAAGACTGGGGCTCTTTTCTCTAGAAAAGAGAAGACCGAGAAGTGACCTATAGAGGTCTTTAAAATTATGATGTGGTTCGATGGGATAGGATAGATGTAGAGAAGATGTTTCTACTTTGGGGGGGGGGGGGGAAAGAGTCCAAAACTAGGGGTCATAAATACAAAAGCAAAATACTGCGAATGCTGGAAACCTGAAATAGAAACATAAAATGCTGGAAATACTCAACAGGTCAGGCAGCATCTGTGGAGAGAGAAACAGAGTTAACGTTTCAGGTTGATGACCTTTCGTCTGCAAGCTAGTCACTAATAAATTCAATAAGGAATTCAGGAGAAACTTCCTTACTCAGTGATAAGAACGTGGAACTTGCTACCACACGGAGTGCTTGAGGCAATTAGCACAGATGTACTTATCTAGTGTCTCCTTAAATGCATGAGGGAGAAAGGAAGAGAGTTGATAGATAAGATGAAGTAAGGTTGGAGGAGGCTCATGTTGAGCGTAAACACCGGCAAAGATCTATTGAGCCAAATGGCCTGTTTCTGTGCTGTGTAATTCTATGTATATGCGCCCACCCTGTTGTAACATTTCTACACAATACAGGAAGGAGGGTATACCTCCCCAAATGTTTTGGAACCTGAACAGTAGTACCTACTTGATTACTCGGGTAAAAAATACCACCCAGTTTAAAAACCACACCAAATACAATTCAAAGCTTTAAGACACCCCATAATTGTGATCCAATCACATTACAAAGCTGTTGACGTTAAAACACAAAATATGTTAATCATTTTGACCTGACAAGCATAAAGAAACTAATTTTGTTTTGTAAATTAAGTGCTAGTAGACAACTATTTTGTACCTCACATATAACTACTGTAATGTTGAAACAGAACCTATTCCTATTTCAGTTGTATTCCTTCCCTAGGCTTCACAGCTTGCAACATTCAGAAACTCTTGCACCAGTTCCATACCCATGCTTGATGAGACCAGGCAAATGTGTCAAGTACTTAACCAAACATCAAATTAGGCAGTTTCAGGAAGGAAGTATTCAGTCAAAAAAGCTTGGATGAATTGAGCAGTGTACTTGCATCTGTGAGGCACGCTCTTGTGATGCAATTGTGTACACAGCATCCTTCAATTTGATCAGGATTAACCATAAGTTTTCTGAATTCTGCTGTTGTGCTATTAAGATTAAGAGATTTATGAGTGCACGATACAATACTGGTTGATTACAGCTGATGTATTAACATATACTGCTTTTGATTGAATTATCATATGCAACAGGAATAATTTTGTAAAAATTCATACAATATTGCTATTAGCAATTGTCCACAACTAATTTTATGTATAAATACAGGGTACTTGAGTTTAGTGTACTTTTAATTCATTTTTTAAAAATAATATCTCAATTCATATAATAGTATATTCCAAATCCAGCAGGTGCAGCTTTTCTCTTTAGATCAGCTCCATTGACAGATGAAACAGCCACTGAACCACTGACTGTGAGAAGATGCTTATAACCAACAGGATGGCACTGCACAATTGCAGTATGTTCAGCCTGGCAAGTTAGATGCAGTTGACCTAGTGAGGTAGCAGGAATGCTTCCACACTTGATTTTCTTTTTTTTTTTACAGTAATTAATTTTTAATTGTAATATTTATGGCATAATGGCATTATATATTCTGCTGAAAGAAATGCAAATTAAGACATTATTTAAATTGTGAGCAACTTGAGGCATAAAAAGTTTTTTGGTACCACTGCCTTTTTGGTACCGGTTTCCATGGCTCAAAGCTTAGATGTAATGCACACGTCTTTCAACAATTTGCAGACTGGAGTGAAATTAGATAAGAATGGCTTGTCTGTTAACGATTTAATCTAGTCTACTGTAGTGTTTCAGGAGAACTGATAGCATTGGTTGATTTGAACTGTTTAATTATTTCCGAAAACCTGCTATTTACATTGAATACTCCGGTAATACAAGTTATGGTGGCATTTCTAAGTTTGGCACACATTAGGAAAATAGAACTCGATCAATGTATGTGAATGTCCACATCACTATAGTATTTAAGTTGTTTAATGTTTATGATCTGATGCTATTCAAGATTGCTTTGGTGTGCAGAAAAAACTAAAAGCAGCACAAACTGTAAATGAAGAAAACAAATAATAAAACTACAGCACACAGATCCAGAGCGATCACAGGCTTTTCAATGCAATAGGATAGGTTTCTCATGGTTCATAAAATCACTTTTAAAATAGTCAATACAAACAAATTGCATTATATCACTAAACAATTCTGGCTGCAATTTCTGAATGAACATAAATGCTGTGTAAAAGGGTGGTTCCAGAATAGTTAGTTAAATAGATTTTGATTCAGTGCTAAGTTTTGGGTAGTGACAAGTTTTCTTTAACTTTTCCCTGTGGACAAACTTACCCTTCAGGAGTGAAATCTTTCTCCTTACAAACTTCCATTAATTTTGGAGTCAGTCTGTATGCCTTCAGCGAAAGAGAGCCCTGCGCAGTTTTAATGGGATCTGGAAACATAAAGGAGAGAAAGAGAGTAAGTTAATTCTTAAAACCACACACATTCTGCAAAGCAATAAATAACCACTCAAATGATGTCATGCCATTCAACTGTAGAAAGGTTACCATCATCGTGCCCGTTAGATTGATCTTAAACAGGAATACATTTCTCTACTTACAGGAGACCCGGCAAACAGATATGAAAAATGAACTAGGGTGACCCTGTATTTATAGGCGAGAGAAATGTTCCCTTTAATTTCTTTTTGGGCTGTGTGGCCCCTTTAACAGGCTGCACGGCCCATTCCAAATTCTGCGCATGTGCAATTTTTCTATTTAAAAGCCGGTGAGCCGACTTTGAGAGTTCCAGATTGCTGCGCGGCCATAGCTTAAAGGGAACATTGGGCGAGAGGACTATTTACAGGCATTTGGAGCTGCATCTAAAACTGTTTTCTACAGTGTGCACGGAACAGAGCAGTTAATTTTATGTTTGGATATCACATACAAAGGAGGACAAGCGGTTGCCCAACATTTTTCTGTAGACCTGCTACCGGGAACGGTAGCATAGGGGATATATTACTGACTAGTAATCCAGAAGCCTGGACTAATCATCCTGAGATGAGAGTTCAAATCCCACCACGTTAATTAAATAAATCTGTAACAAAAAATAGTGACCATGTAACTACTGTAAAAATCCATCTGGTTCACTAATGTCTTAGGGAAGGAAATCTGCCGTCCTTGCCTGGTCTGGCCTATATGTGACTCCAGATGTACCTAAAAATGAGATGCCAACCTGGTGAAGCTATAACATGCATGCTAAACAGCAGAAGCAGCATGCTACAGACAGAGCTAAACGATCCCACAACCAACAGATCAGATCAAAGCTCTGCAGTCCTGCCACACCTAGTCATGAATGGTAGTGGACAATTAAACAACTAATGGGAGGAGGAGGTTCCATGAACATCTCCATCCTCAATCCTCAGTGTAAAAGACAAGGCTGATGCATTTACAACCAGTTTCAGCCAGAAGTGCCATGTGGATGATCCATCTCGGCCTCCTCCTGAGGTCCCCACCATCACAGAAGCCAGTCTTCAGCCAATTCGATTCACTCCACGTGATATCAAGAAATGGCTGACGCACTGGATACAGCAAAGGCTATCGACCCCGACAACATCCTGGCTGTAGTGAAGACTTGTGCTCCAGAACTAGTTGCGCCTCTAGCCAAGCTATTCCAGTACAGCTACAACACTGGCATCTACCCGACAAAGTGGAAAATTGCCCAGGTATGCCCAGACCAAAAAAACCAGGACAAATCCAATCTGGCCAATTACAGCCCCATCAGCCTACTCTCAATCATCACCAAAGTGATGGAAGGTGTCGTTGACAGTGCTATCAAGCGGCACTTACTCACTGATAACCTGCTCACCGATGCTCAGTTTGGGTTCCGCCAGGACCTCTCGGCTCCAGACCTCATTACAGCCTTGGTACAAACAGAGGTGAGGGGAGAGTGACTGCCATTGACATCAAGGCAGCATTTGACCGAGGATTGCATCAAGGAGCCCAAGTAAAATAGAAGTTAATTGGAATCGGGGGGAAACTCTTCACTGGCTAGAGTCACAGCTAGCACAAAACAAGATGGTAGTGGTTGTTGCAGCCCAATCATCTCAGCCCCAGGATATCGCTGCAATATGGGGATGTTCGCCAATGACTGCAGAGTGTTTAGTTCAGTTCGCAACTGCTCAGATAATAAAGCAATAAATGCTAACCATGCCAGCGGCACCCGCATATCATGAATTAATTTTTAAAAAGCAGCCCGGGCCCGCATGCAGCAAGACATGGACAATATTCAGGTTTGGGCTAATAAATGGCAAGTAACATTCACGCCACACAAGTGTTAGGCAATGACCATCTCCAACAAGAGTCAACCACCTCCCCTTGACATTCAATGCGATTACCATCGTCAAATCCCCCCCCCCACCATCATCAACATCCTGGAGGTCACCATTGACCAGAAACTTAACTGGAGCAGCCACATAAATACTGTGGCTACAAGAGCAGGTCTGAAGCTAGGTATTCTGTGGCGAGTGGCTCGCCTCCTGATTCCCCAAAGCCTTTCCACCATCTAGAAGGCACAAGTGTGATGGAATACTCTCCACTTGATTGGCACCCTTGACACCATTCAGGACAGAGCAGCCCACTTGATTGGCACCCTATCTACCACCTTAAACATTCACTCCCTCCACCACCAGAGTACCGTGGCTGCAGTGTATACCATCTACATGATGCACTGCAGCAACTCGCCAAGGTTTCTTCAGCAACACCTTCCAAACCGGCAACCTCTTCCACCTAGGACAAGGGCAGCAGGCGCATGGGAACACCACCATCTCCAAGTTCCCCTCCAAGTCACACACCATCCTGACTTGGAAATAGTTCGCCGTTCCTTCATCGTTGCTGGGTCAAAATCCTGGAACTCCCCAAGTACCTTCACCACACAGACTGCAGCGGTTCAAGAAAACGGCTCACCACCACCTTCTCAAGGGCAATTAGGGATGGGTAATAAACGCTGGCCTTGCCAGCGACGCCACATCCCATGAATTAATTTTTTAAAAGCTGCACATAAGGAATCCATAACTTGATACAGTGACTCCCCTATACTTGGTGGGAAAAATAAACTTCCATCCATACGGAGAACTCTTGCACTGATGGAGTGAGCCGTTTTGGCTTACTGATAGAATACTAAATATCCAAGGGTTCTCGTTCATATTCCTGGTCAGATAAGTCAAACTCCAGAAAGGGAAAGCTATGAGTTGGTGCAGAGAACCTGATTCTGAAGCCATCTATGATGTGGGGGGAAATGGAAAACTTCTTCTGAACAGTGTGGGGCACATTGTTGGGGCAGAATAAAGAGAGCTTTACGTTATATTTAATTATACTAAACCAGACAGACCTGGGAATGCTTAAAGATGACAGTGCCCAAAAAAATTAAAAATAGGAAGTATCCAGCAGTACCAAAAATTCACAACGAATATATTATCTACAATGATCTTCCAAGTGACAAATTTGTCTTTAGTCCAATCAGCATTATGCACCATTCTCTGGATAAGAAGAGTGGACAGATAACCTACAGGGAAAGGACAATCTGTGGCAACTCCAGTTTCCCTACCTTGGTATTTAATCAAAATGCATGGTGTGGGAAATCGCTGCACCTATTGTTCCATGGCGAACTGCACTGGCATATTAATGCACTCTGCCACCGCACTGCCATGTGTAGATTTAAATCATGTATGATACACCCAATCTGAAGATTGTAAATCTAAATGCTTACAGTGAAATATATTTATCTTGGGTTCATTATCAATTTATTTAATGTAATCTCAGTTTCTTGGAGATTAAATCGGTTAAGCTTTCTTCTGATAAAATGGAGTTGGGTTTATTGGCATTTCTATTGCAACATTTTCACGGTACATATGTTTTACTTCCACATTAATTATATTTACTAAACTTGGGAGTAACCATGCAAAAGTATTTTCAAACAAATGGAAAACTGAACAGAAAGAGAAATACAAAACAAACTCCTACATACAAGTGAAGATGTAGGACAGAAAATTTAATACAAGTGGAAAATTCAAGAGGAAATGTTAAAAAAAATGACACAGAATTTCCAATGAATAAAGTATATTTTAACAGCTTTTCTACTGTAATCCGATTGTTAACATACTGAAACAATTTTTGTGCTACCCAAAGATTAATCGTGTTCATTAGTATTTTTTCTGACAGATATTCAGGATGTAACATTTACTTCTCGGTTGGAAACTTTGTAACAGCCTGCCAGCTATGGCAAATAGTGAGCTTGGGGAAGGCAATAAAGATGTTTTACCTACAGCTATGATACTGCACAGAACATCTGGTTTAGTGAGTAAAGGAAACGCCACTAAATGGGCAGAAAGAAGAAAATCTTTGTGCTAGGAACAGTCTACGTTTTGTGAGCGCCTGTCAGAGGCGAAATCTGGCAAAATGTGTCATAACTGTAAGGTCACGTACTGAGCCAGACTCAAGCAATCAGTTTTTGTTAGACATCTGGTCCCGTTCCACCCGCCATCAACAAGGGGGAAGAGGAATGAAAAAAAATGAAGCAGCAACTTCAGCATTCCAGAATGTACACATCAGGGCTCTG
Source organism: Squalus acanthias (assembly GCA_030390025.1). NCBI lineage: Eukaryota > Metazoa > Chordata > Chondrichthyes > Squaliformes > Squalidae > Squalus > Squalus acanthias. The sequence continues at coordinate 104,106,996 of CM059432.1, forward strand.
ATAGCAAGAAAAATAAACAGAAAGAAGGAAACCCTGTCTAGACTGAGCTGCTGCTGGGGCTGAGGCAGACACTGGGCTGGTATTTACTGAGAGGGGCTGCCAGGCAGCATTGCCAGGTAAACAGTGCAGGAGAAGAAATGAATAGGAAAACGTCACTGACCATAGATGAGGACCACAGACTCTTCAATTGCATGTTGGTAACTAAACTGGGAGTCCAACAGGGCTCGGCTGACGAAAGAACCATAGTAAGTTGACTGGTACCAGCCGACATGGAGGTGGTCAATGTTAACGTGACGCAAGCTTCTCATCATTTCCATTTGGTAATGAACTGCAAAAAAAAAGGAAACCATTACTTTTCAATTTTTAAAAGTTAATTTTTACAGTCTAAGCTACAGGTTATAATCAAGTTTGAACTGTTGATACATTTTATGATTTAGAAGACACTTTGCTCTAATAAAGTTCACCGCTGAAATAAAAAATTAAACACTGTTCTCAACTATCAACTCTTATCTCAGTGTAGAAGGGAGTACTACCCTTATATATCTGCCATTAAAACCTACTGGTTTTAAAGCTACCATTTAATAATTATTCCCCAGTTCGGCCTATAAGTTATTGCTTTTATGTAGGCACATGCAATACTGAAGTACTGTGATGTGGAGGAGTAGAAAAGAGGATTTAAACTAACTGAATTCACTAGCTACCCTTCAGTTTTTTTATAGCTTCCATTTAAATACTTTGTGATTTATTTAAGCTTGTTCTATATGTTAACTGTGGTTTCCATTGTGTGATATTACCCTTCAGTATAAAAGGTATTCAAACCCTCAAATTTTTAACACTAAAATCCCTAAGACTAGAAAATATTAATGTTGTATAGAACATTTAAATTGGTCCTGAAGATGGCTGAAATTGTGGAACAAAGTTAAAGCATTTTCATCCACCATTAAAATCTATAAGAGATACTCATGAGGCACAAGTTAATTATTTTAACTATCCCTCCAGAAAATCCACTTCTAGTCAGAGATTATAAGATTCAAGTACATTATTATGATGCATGTGGAAACTGTTGTGTGAAATATCACTTATTCTAACTATAGTTTAACAGAATTACAATTCTGGATAATCAACAACTATTACAGATAATGGGGAACAGGCAGCATGCAATAATATAATTTAGCTCCATGTACTTTGACCTATGCAGAATTTTTAATAAAAAATTTGAAAAGCCTGCACGCATCGCCGTTAGACATTTAAGTATTAGCAATGATTATCCAACATGGCAAGAGGCTTTCATAAATCTCTAACTTATTTCACAGTGATAGAGACCACCAAAAAAACCCATCTCAATTCTATCCCATTTCCTTAAAATATTGTTTACAGAAAGTCTAAAATGCTTAACACCACAAGCAAAACGGCCAGCCACACCCCAGACATTAAAATTACACAAGGCTGCTGACTCAAAGATGACCATCAAACTTGACTACTACTTAAATCTCAAAATAATCTTCTGTTGCTTCCTCCAACTGGAAATGTGCCTGGTGGCTTATAAACATCCCAAATAACCAGAGGATTTAAAGTTACAAAACAAAAAATTTACTATTCCATAGATCTGAAAAACGCTACTACCATGAAGCATCCACCAGGCTTGCCCTAAAATTACAGAATGCAAGATTTCAATCAACATTGCCGTTGGTCTTGATTGACGTGAAAAAAGTTAAATATGAGAATGTTTATTAATCGTTTTTCATTATTGAAGCACTGTTTAATTTTTTTTTTTAAAAACACAGGACAGTCATACCCTAAGAGTCCACCAAAACTGTAACTTCAATCAAAATGGCTGTGAATTTCATCCCAATTATATTTTCAACTATTTTTGATAGTAAACAGCACCTTACTACAGCAATGAAGGTTACCTGTATACGCATATATTGATAAGTTGTCATTGAATTCTGACGGGTAAAATTTAAATGGTTTTAAAATTGGCTGGTCAGTTGACAATTGTTTTTGATACATTATTCGCCTTTTATGATCTTGGTTTTTAAACCATGCTCCTTCCTGCAAGTAAAGCTGTTCTTTAAAATGTACAGCTTTGTTTCACCTGCAAAAAGCAGCATGGTTAAATAATGGGTACAGGTTATAGACCAATTTTACCCATCTTAAAAGAACATTGTTAAGAATTACCCTCTTTGATTTAAAAGTGCAAGACCCAGATTGGGGGCGAGAGGTTACTAAAAAATTAAAAATCTTTAAGATATATTTTTAAAGGTCAGAAATGATGGCCAGAGAGGAAATTTCTGCCACTTAGCATATGGGGCTTTAACGGGGAATATTGGGATATGGAGAAAGTGACTCAGGTACTAGGGAAATGTGGCCCAAATTCTAAATATCCCCATAGTTTTCACTCCAAAGATTTAGAGGCCTTTCACCAACAATGGTCATCAGGACCACAGGGGAAAAAATCTCATATCTTTTCAACTTGACCTCATTTTGAAGTTTAGTCTCACTTTACTTTTTAATACATCATCCACATTTAACAATTGATGATCAATCAAGACAGAAATTTAGTTATATGTTTTGTTACAGTAATTACTCATTGAAAAAAAAATTCTGCCTATATTAAAGAAAAAACATCCAGCTTAAAAAAATAATTCAATATACAATGTAAAGTACTGCAATAGTACAACCTTCCCCCGCACACACAGAAACCTTCTGAAAACATGTTTTGACATTTAAGATAAATTTGCCCTGCTTTCACCCTTTCCGAATAAGAGTGTTTTTGTGGCAACATCCAACCCACACCACTAAAACTAGCCATCATTTGTGCATTTAAATCATTTCCCAGGTTGGGTCCCATTTTTGCTGCTTGTGATCATTCAAGCAAAATCAAATCCTCGTAGCAATGTAGTCAATGATTGACAGCTTTACAAGTTGAATGGTCTTTGAACCTTTGAGAAATGCGTTAACATTTCTCCATCAAAATGGAAAAAAACACATTTTCAAGTCTTATTAAAAGCACTTCTGTAATCCTGCTTTATAACAATTAAAATTTGAAATAATTTTTGCTAGAATGCAAAATTCACAGATGGGAAAGTGATTCAGTACTCCGAAAGGGTTAAATTCTGAAGAGCACATGCTATCAGTGGGAGGTGCTAGCTACTCCCCACAGGGAGGAAAGTCAATCACAGGGTTATCATTAATCATGTTTAGAGGATTGATACTAATATACTACAGAAGAACATAAAATTACTTGATGCCAAATATCCTAATGTAGCCACCAGTGATGCAATACTGACCCCTGTGCACAGGTGTTGTATTACTTGATGCTTTTAAATTTTTGAGCAACAATTTCTATCTGTTGACCAAAAATACAACGTATGATGCTATTCAAACGATAGCTCAACAGTTTTACACTTGTTCAGCTTCCACGTCATTAAAAAAAATCTTTATAAACTGATTTAACTTGTGACTGGCTCTTGATTTTTAATCTACCACTGTGTGGCCTGCGTTTCCTCACTCAACCCTCACACCACACTTCTCACCCTCAACCCTATATTCTGTAACTTGTCAGCACACATGAACAGCAAAGAACTGGAATCATCAAGCTACAATGGGATGGTTAGGCAGAATGTCCTGGTACATAGCAACAGTAGTGAAGAGTGGGAAAGCAGTCAGGAACAGAGTAAAGGAGATTGATGAGAAAAGCCAGAAGTAGGCTGCAGCAGCTTTTACTTCTATGGGTCGAGTTCCATTTTCCAGTTCTTCCCCCTGAACAGGCTCATATTGCAAGGGAACAGCTCTGTTTCCTAAACTCTGGCCAAGACTGCTGACAAAGCACCATTATAGCTACAATTTCGAAAATGCAGAAGCTCGTTAGCAACATGATGGAGTCATATAGCAAAGTGATAAGACGTGGCATCAAATCTGCAATTCCCCAAATGGTGAGTTACTAATTATGGCATGCCAAAAGGGAGGTGCTAGCCACTTCCCACAGGGAGGAAAATCAATCACAGGGCTTTCATTAATCTCGTTTAGACTATTGATGCCAATATGCTGCAGGGGAAAATAAAAATCACTTTTGAGCCAATACCCCAATGTAGCATTACACTTGTGTGATACTCTGAATTCATCATCTCAAATTGCCACGATAATGACCAGACCTGTAATCACCAGCACTTCATTCTTGTGTTAAAACAGCTGAAATTGTGCACTACAGATTCACACCAAGTTTATATGGGAAAAAGGGTGTTTGTCCTCAATTAATGTGGACGAAAACAAAAATTTCACATGCTCATTAAGCTTTAGTGAAATCTTAGTGCCAGCATTGGAGTCGGTGAGTCATTCTGGCTGCTTTCAACCACCTTCCAGCAGCTTGATAAAAAGTAGATAAATGAGGAAGTAAAGCAACTGCAAAAATGTTTTTCAGCTTTATCTGAAATTTTGGATACATTCTGGGGGTGGAGAGCTGGGATATTATAATTCACATGCCTGGAAGTTAGATTCAATTGAACTCAACCAACAAAATTATAACGGCCTCAAAGAAATAAAAACTCAAAGTTCTCTTTGTTCCTTGCTGTGCCAAGAGACAGTCACGCTTATTAAAATATTTTAAAACAGTCTATACCAGTTGGCAAGTACCATTGTAATGCTTTACACTTATAGTTTTAGGGCACTGCAGCTTTACTATACTTTCAAATATGTAATCAAAAACATTCAAATATTTTCATCCGGTCAGGAAAAGGATTAGCTGTCTCTCGTGCCCAATGAATACAATTGTGAGAAGAGAATAGTTTCACAAAATTAGAAAACTCAACTCTTAATTTTCAGTTAATTTTTAAACGTTTGGAAATAAGAGCAAATACATCTAAAACTCAATGATTTAGGGTGCAGATATCCTGACACTTTCATGTTGTTTGGAAGTGGTTTCAGCTGCATATTGATATGAAGATAACAACATAACTGAGCATGCTTGCAACCTGGCACTCTAAAGCAATACAGCAAGAGATGCAAGACCATCTCCAGTAGATAGTCTCACATCAATTGGAATTCACTCCAAGTGCAGTGCAACTCCACTGGACCTCCTAGAACCTTACACACTTACTTTTCAATCTGTGCAATATTATGAAAAGGGGAACACTCCCTTCTAATCTCTCCTGATTTAAAAAAATTAACCACTCTAGGAGCGGAGCTGTGCACGTGTACAACTATACATACACGTGCAGAGCTCTTTTATCTCAGAAATAAAAACAGAAAATGCTGGAAATACTCAGCAGGTCAGGCAGCATCTGTGGAGAGAGAAACAACGTCGAAGGTCTTCAGGTCGAAGACCTTTCAGCAGAACTAGCAAAGGTTAGCGATGCAACAGGTTTTAAGCAAGTACAGAAACAGGGGAAGGAGAAGAACGAACAAAATGGAAGGTCTGTGATAGGGTCGAAGGCAGGAGAGATTAAATGACAAAAGGGATGATCATACAAGGTAAAAGTGGGTGGTAAGGGATGAATAAAGAAACAAAAGATGGGTTTAGAGGAGCTGTAAATTGCAACAGCAGAACCATTACCAGCAACTGCTGTCTGGAAAAAATGGGAGCAATGGATATGATAACCATGATAGCCAGAAGAGAGATAAAATCTGAGACACACAGCCTCATTAAAATATTTAAATGAGGGACCCGCCTCCTGGAAGCAGGTTGGTCGTTTTCCCCCAGTTCTGCCGCTGTTAAAACTAAAAGTGGGCGGGTTCGGGTTTGAAATTTTTAAAATTTTAACTTCCCCACCCAACCACACCCATTTTTGGGGGTTAAATTACCCACACCCCGTGTCAAAATTAAGTACTCGTGGATCAGGTACGACTTAAGACTGCAATAATCTGCATGAAAGTGTTTTGAATGTACAGCATGTTCCAAGGCATTTAAAATAGTGACCGTAATAATAGGAATGCAATACCAAGCTAGGGGGAGAGTGTTTAGGAGGTGTAATTAAAGACTAGGATGAACAAATGGGTTTTAAGATGATTTTTGAAGTAGAGAGGTGAAGAGATATAGGGAAGGAATTCCGGAGAGCAGAGTCAAGGCGGTTGAAAGCTCTTCCATCTATGGTGGGCAAAGGAAGGGAAGGATGCCAGAGTCAGAAGACCAAAAGGCTGCAGGAGGTAAAGCAAATCTAGAAGAGATTGCAGAAACAGAGTGAAGTGTAGCCATGGAGGAATTTGCATAGATCCAGGAATGGTAATTCAATGATAAGGAGTTGAGTGGGGAGTGGAATAAGGAAGCAGGAGATGGGCATCATGGATGAAGAATTTGGAAAGGACAGTTGGGAGATGGGGCAGAAACTAGAATGTGACAAGGGATTAAGGCCAGAGTGGTTATGAGGAGATCTAGGACAGAGGAGGAAGGGTATGAAATAGCAGTGACTGCTGGTCTGGATCCCAACAAACAAAGAAATCGATGAGCTATTTACATTTGGTACTGGGTGAGGGGGCAGGGGCGCGCGGGAATGCAGCTAGTCATAAGAGAAGAATTGCCTAGGGTTTGCTCCCTCAGGATGATTTTGGAACACTAGATGGTTTTGGCAGAAGCGAACGAGGCATGGTAAAGCTCGATAATGGTTGAGTTAAATTTGGTGGTTGATGACAAGTTCAGTTGTGCCCCAGGTGTGATCACACTGCTGGCTTTCTGATATAGGGGAGCAAAGGTGGAGGGTGCGCCAGGAGGAGCAACAGAGGAGGAAGACAGACTGATTTGCTCGGAATGAGAACTTTAAAGATGTAGGTGACAGAACTCTCTTCTCTACATGTTACAATACCATTCTCCTTTCTTTCTTTCTTTCCAGTATAGCTCCATTTATGCTGCTTTCCATTTTCCCTTTTCTTATTAGACACAGGAGCAGGCAGATAGAATACTACCTTGTGGAAAGAAGAGGTACATGTTCTCATCAGGCCAAAGGCAGAGGACAACAGTAGTGTTTTTGATATACTAATGCCATATGACACTGTATGGTCGGACTATGATAAGTGGCTGCAATTCCTCAAATGGGAGATTTTGATAGACCAATCTGAAAGATGTCTCTCTTTCTCTCTCTGGTGGCAGCAGACAAGCAAAACTACAAAGTACGCTACCCATGATGCAAATATACTGCCTTGTGGCTAGTACACAGCAGCACGAACATATCCTGGTAGCTGCCTCTCCTCTGGTATCCTCTAGCCTATAAACTGGAAAAAGTTATGAAAGGTGAAAAAATGTGAATTCATAGTCATATACTGTAACTTATAAAAGGGCTGTACGACACGCACCAAATTCTCAGGTCCTAGTTTTCTACATCGATAACAACCTTTGTGTGTTTATTTTACAATACACCAACCGCGGCCACTATTTTATTTCATGAGAAACCAAGTTTTCTGCAAAACCAAAACATCTGGTGACAAAGAAAATTCTGCAGACCTACACCCGGTAATGTAGTTAGTATTCACTAAAGCAAACTGAAGCTTATAATACAATGAACACAGCAGAGGAAAATAAAACTGCAAATCATTCTTTAATGCACCATGAGCTACAACATTGTGTGTCTAAACAAAAGACGTTAAAATAACTACTTCGAAATTGTTTTAAAGAGTGGTATTTGATATCAGAGGAAGAAATACTATGTTTTTTGTTAAAATCAAAATAATCTGCCAAGAGGAAAAAAACAGTTCCATTTGACACTCTGGTCAGGCACCACCATTTTCAACACTGGTTTAATAGATTCCAGTTAACCGTTCCTGCCCAACTTTAGTTTTAAATCCTTTTGAGAGACAGTGGCAGCCTCATTATTATGTTTGTTACTCCCCCTATTCTAAGTGGAGACAGATATTCACTAGTCTAGGGGTAATCATAGATTTAAAATTAACATACTCACCAGAGTTTAAACCTTTGTAAGGTAAATCAAAACACTAAAAAGGTGGGTGAAACTTTAATTCATCCACCAGCCACAACATTATGTATCTGAATAGAAGTACAGGAAACTTTCGTTTATCCGGCACCCAAATATCCGGAATGCTCGCATAACCGGCAAAAATCATCCTCCGAAAACTCCTCTCAAATAACCGGCAATGTTGCCGAGTCGCAGTCGAGTCTCCGCGAACGCCGAGTGCTCCGAAAACTCCTCTCAAATAACCGGCAATGTTGCCGATCCCGAGTCAGAGTCCGAGAACGCCGATTTAGTCAGTAGGGGTACTTTTCAAAAGTGCCACTACTCGGCCTCCTGGCGCTGTCGCAAGTCCGAAACATTGCAGTAGCATGAGTAGATTCTCCTGCGCTGCCTGGAGTCTCTTCGGATCGGCCATTTTGCTGGGTGTCTCCCACGATGCTGGTAGTCTCTTCTGATCCACCATTTTGCTGTGTGTCTCCCACGCTGCTGGTACTGTAGTCTCTTCTGATCCACCATTTTGCTGTGTGTCTCCCACGCTGCTGGTAGTCTCTTCCTAGCCACCCTTGTTCTGTGTGTCTTTCCATCTTCATCGGCAATTATCTCCTCCATCTTGCATTATGGAATTCCCAAAAGCTGGTCCAAGCAAAAGGAAGAGAGTGGTCTTAACTTTAAAACAAAAAATCGAGATATGCCAACGACTAGAAAGGGGAGAGAAGCGTATCAACATTATGAATGAATTCAAAATCGGTTCGTCAACAATCTACGACATCAAATCGCAGAAGGATAAGCTGCTCAAGTTTTATTCAAGCTCGGAGACAGCTAAGAGTGTAGAGAAACGGCGTACGCTTCGTAAGCCTAAGCTTGAAGAGCTGGATACCGTGCTTTATGAATGGTTTTCTCTTAAGCGTTCAGAGGGTGTTCCAATTTCCAGACCCATGCTCATCGAGAAAGCGAAGGAATTCTACGATAGGATGGAGCTCACTGACAAGTGTGCTTTCTCCGATGGATGGCTAACGTGCTTCAAGTTACGGCACGGGATACGACGACTCGATATTTCCGGGGAGAAGAAATCAGCTGATCACGAAGCCGCAGAAGAATACTGCGATTATTTCAATCGGATTGTGCAGCAACATGATTTGTCGCCAGCACAGATCTACAATGCCGATGAAACTGGCTTGTTTTGAGGTTTTTGCCAGAATCAACGCTTGCTGGGGCTAGTGAGGCTAATGCTTCAGGTTACAAGAAAAATAAAGATCGTGTAACCGTGCTAACATGTGCGAACGCCGCTGGATCACACCGGGTTAAACTTCTTGTTATCGGGAAGTATAAAAATCCCCGTGCATTTAAAAATGTGAGGCACTTACCTGTTGAGTACAAAGCTCAAAAAAATGCTTGGATGGATAAGGAAATCTTCTCCGATTGGTTCCATATTTTTGTTCCATCTGTGAAGGAACATTTCCGCAGAATAGGGAAACCTGAAGATAGCAAATGCATTTTATTGCTTGATAATTGCAGAGCCCATCCGCATGAATCCCAGTTGGTTTCGGGAAATATTTTCACCATTTATTTGCCACCAAATGTAACTTCTCTCATCCAACCCATGGACCAGGGCGTTATCCAAAATCTGAAGTGTCATTACAAGAAAGACTTCCTACGTAAACTGCTAAGCCAAGATGAGAATATTCAAGATTTGCAGAAGGAATACAATATTAAAGATGCCATCTATAATGTTGCATATTCATGGAAATTGACACACTCTGAGGCAAGCCTGGCGCAAATTGTGGCCTTCTGTAATGTTTGCTGAAGGTTCTTCTTCAGAGGAGGAATTTCATGGGTTCAGTGTTCGTCCCAAGAAGAGTACAATAATGGAAATGGCTGGAATGGTGAAAAATGCAGGTCCAGCAAACCCTCGACATCACCTCAGTGAAAGTGATATCGAGCAGTGGGTTGATGCAGATAGAGAAGTTGGTGTTGTGCATATGCTAAGTGATGATGAAATAATTCAGAATGTTTTGAATCCAAAGAAAGAAAAGGAAAGCGAGATGGAAAGTGAAGAGGATGAGATTTCTGAAGAGGAGAAGATTTCTTGGGCTAAAGCTGCAGACGGATTTTCTACAATCCTCAAATTTGCTGAAAGGCAGAATTGCTACACTGCACAAGAAGTTATGCAACTCCATATTCTGCATTCCACCTTTCTCCAGAAAAGGCAAGAGTCCACTAAGCAAACAGACATCCGCAACATGTTTAAGAAAGCTTCCAAAAGAGTCGCAGCAGCGGAAGTGCCTGAAGAATCTGTGGCATCGGTGGAACTGCGTGGTCCTGATGACCCAGCTGGCACGGATACGGATATTTCTGATGAACCAGATGACTCGGAATAAGTGTGCAGTCAACTACAGTACTGTAGACAGTTGTTTATAAGTTTTGTTTTACTGTTAAGTAATTAAAGAGTTATGGATTACCCTCAACTGGCAGTACTGTACTTAATCAAGCATCTTCCACTATCCATTTAACACAACATTCTGTAGGGGAGTACCCAAATACTGTACACTGCACATTTCTTGATTTTTTTAGGTTAAAAATAGCCTCGGTAGATATAACTCTCCGTTATCCGGTACTTTCGATAAACCGGCACCACGCCGGTCCCGTCGATGCCGGATAAACGAAAGTTTCCTGTAAATATGATTCAGGTCACCTTTGAGAGAGAGAATATGAAATGGATGACTTCTGCACCCCTCTCCCACAAATGAACACACATAGGAAACAAGAAGTGCTTTTATACAGTGATCAGCCATTATATCTTTACATGGATCATTGGTGCAACAATCATATATTCATATTAATTTCAGAATCCTCTGACTTATTTCACATCACAGTGAACACATTGGCGACCACAGCATTAACCAAGCCTCCAAAAGTACCAAATTTACATCATCACCGGAAGCAAACTACTATTAAAAGTAGATCATCAAGCTTCATTACCATGGAAACCAAGATAATTTGCAAAATCTCATACAAGTGTTTATCATCTTCACAGAAGACTGAAATACACATTTGAATAGTGCATCAGTAGTGGTCCATTACCAGATTTCACTTGGGAGAAAAGATCGATTGACTTACAGTTGTAGCACTTGTAAATTATTTCTTTCATGCCCAAAAAAACCCTGTAAAACTAGTATTTCTACTAGTACAAGATACTACTGCAACTGATTAAACACCTGTTTCATGTCTTACAGCAACATTTTTGCAAATTTAATAGATTGATGCAAGATACAATGAAAGCATAAAGAAATATTGCTTTTTCAGTGAAGTCATTAACGATGGCCTGTCACCTCAATCCATTTTTTCCTTTCTATTTTCTCTATTGTTTTGTCTGTAAAATATTCTGCACTGTCCCATATGGTTAAGACATCTGTTCCCTTGATTTTTTAAAACAAGCAACATATCCATAATAATAAATTTTCAGAAGTTGATCTTTCAGTTCCTTCAATTATTTTGATAAATTCCATAATCTGGTCTCTTGCTGATGATACAAAGCTTGCCAGTAATGTTTATTTTGATCAATATTTATGCTGTGTTGTGAAATTAAACTTTGTGTACTGTGGAATAGCCTTTGTGGTATGTGCTTAGAAGCAGTGGAAATTATAATTCTCAGATAGTGTTGCTTATCTTGTAGACTTCACAGCTCTTACTGTAATTTTCAAATATTCTACATTATAGAAACAGATTCTGAGTCAAGACACCACGATGAACCCTGCAGAATCCTTAACAGGTGTAGAATATAATTTTACCACAATTACCTGAAATGAATGCAAAATTGTCAATTGTTCAGAAAATAAAATGCATCTTCACAATCACCACCCCAATTTTCCTCGGTATGAATGAAAGCAGCTCTGGCTTTCTTTCTCAGCATGGATGAGAGAGAAAGGATCTGAGTAACAAGGAAACACGAGTCAACATTTGTGCAGGTGTATGGTCATGAACTAAAGGAGAACGAATTGATCTGAAAATCTATTAAGCATTGGAAATGGTCAGTCATTCCAGAATATGCCAATATTACCACGGCAATTATTTTGTATCAATATCATAGCTAGATTTTGGACCCAAGAATTAACAGTACATCATGGAACAAAATTTAAACTCACAAAATGAAATGTGAATGTTAAAATAATTCAAGAGTGCAATTTTTTCCCTAAATTTTATATTTGCCAATTTTCTTCTTTTAGTCTCCTGAGCCATAGTTCTATGTTCTGCAGATGCTAGTTTTCCTTGTTGGTCTATGTTGCACAGATGCACGTTGTCTTTGTCAGGGCATGATTCCACAGATGCTAGTTATCCTCCAGTACCTTACTCATGTTAGACAGTGAACACTGGCCATAGCAAGAGGGACTGAAAGAGCACCGTAGATAAGCCAGACATCCATAGACACAAACTTTCCAGGAAGCGTTGGTGGATATATCCTACTTAACTTTTTCCCCCACGAGGGACAATTGTAACACCATTAACTGTTGCCCTGGCTGGGATTTCAGTACAGACTGGGAATGCAATCTTGGATCTTCTGTGTGGTTTAATGCTACACCAGGCAGTGCCTTTATGTACCAGCACATCAGGAAAACAGAAAAGCAATTTTAAGGTTGGAAGTATAACTACACTACTTGGCTGATCTCCACGTACACATCTTCTCCCTGTGCACCTAAATGAAAAAAAATCTTGGCTGTATGATTCAATATGGAATGCTGCTAATATGGTTCATCTTTCCTGGAACACTTTTGAAAACATTCTCTACTTAAACCAGGGTCTTCCTTTGAACTTGTATCATTCTTCTCAAAAGAAACAGAACCAGAAAAAATACAAATTCTGGTTCTTTCGGCATTTGAAGAGTTAGACATTTTGTCAATAGGACAATTTGTCAGTGAACAATGTGGTTGCAGTGAGGGTTTCTAATGGATTTAGAGCAGGATTCACACTTTTGAAAGACAGCAAGCAGATGTCACAGGCAATGTTCCCCCTAATATTTTTGGGGTGCGCAGCCCCTTTAAGGGGCTGCACGGTCCAGTCACAGTTTCGCACATGCGCAAAATTTAGCATTTAAAAAGCTGGTCCCTGGCTGTGGGGTATTGGCAGAGCGCTGCGCGGCCACGTGGCTTAGAGGGAACGTTGGTCACAGGTACTAGTAACTAGGAAGGATTCACAACATGACATCTTGAAATCTGATGGCTGATCTGCCCAAGATAGGCGTATGTAAACATATACTGAGACATGACAACATAAAATCTGCTGTCAAAAATTTGCATTGCTAATTTTCAAAACAAAACCTTTGCCTCCCCCAATGACTCATGTGAGTAACCAGGAAGATTTTATTCATTCTCTGGATGGGGGCATCACTGTCATGGCTGGCATTTATTGCCAACCTTGATAGCGGTTTGATATAACTGCATCGCTCGCTAGGCACTTCAGAGGGCAATTAAGAGTCAACTATGCAGCATCCGTGGAGAGAGAAAGAGAGTTAACGTTTCAGATCGACCTGAAACGTTAACTCTCTTTCTCTCTCCACGGATGCTGCCTGGCCTGCTGAGTTTTTCCAGCGTTTTCTGTTGTTATTTCGGATTTCCAGCATCCGCAGTATTTTGCTATCGTAAGAGTCAACTATGTTGGATTGGGACTGGAGTCACATATAGCCACAATGGGTAAGGATGGCAGGTAACCTTCCCTAAAGGACATTAGTGAAACAGTTGGGGTTTGACAATCAAACAGCTGCTTGGTCACTTTTATTGATGCCAACTTTGTACTTCCAGCTTTTAAAAAAATATATAAACTGAATTCAAATTCTTAAACTGCCATGATAGGATTTGAACTCTCATTCCATGGATTATTAATCCAACAACATAACCACTATATTACCATACCCATTACCAAGATCCCAGGTCTGTGCTGAGTTTGTTGATCTCAACCAGGGTGGCAGTGAGAGACATTAACAATTAACTTCAGCAACCCTGTGTTCGGGAGGGAAGAAAAAAAGTGGATAGGAGTCCCATTTCCAGTCACTATTGAGCAACGTTTGCTAGAAGTAATATGTGAAGACACTGGATGACAAACAGGAATATGCTACAACCAAGCACTTTAAAAAAAAATCTAACTAGTTGATCAATGATGCAAACTTCTTAAAAAGGCCAATGTCTGATTTTTCTAATGCTCCAGATCTAATAATGCAGTTTTCTGCATTTCACACCACCTCCCCCGCACTGTGTGTAATATATATGCAAGAAACAGGTACGTGTTTTGACAGCTGAAAAATTTGTTTAGACATCAAAGAGCAACTTTATATAAAACCTAAATGTTTTCCTGTCTCTCTCATTTTTAAGAAATTATGAAGCGTACAGCCTTTGACAAGGTTGACCACACCATTCGCCTCCAACACCTCTCCTCTACTATCCAGCTCAGTGGGATTGCCCTCGCTTGGTTCCACTCTTACCTATCCGATCGCAGCCAAAGTATCTCCAGCAATGGCTTCTCTTCCCTTTCCCATACCGTTACCTCTGGAGTCGCCCATGGATCTGTCCTTGGCTCCACCTGCTCCTCATCTACATGCTGCTGGTGGCGACAACATCCACAGATATTAGGTCAACTTCCACAGATATGCTGATAATGCCCAGGTCTACCTTTTCAGCACCTCTCTCGATCCCTCCACTGCCTCATCAGACTGCTTGTCCAATATCCAGTCTTGGATGAGCTGCAATTTCCTCCAGTTAAACACTGGGAAGACTTAAGCCATCATCTTTGGCCCCCCACCACAAACTCTGTACCCTTTCCACTGATTCCACCCCTCCTCATTCATTGTCTCAGGCTGAACAAAACTGTTTGCTACCTCAGCGCCCTATTCAACCCGAGCTGAGCTTCCAACCCCATATCTTCTCCAGCACAAAGACCTCCTACCTCCACCTTGGTAACATTCCTGGCTTCGCTCCGACTTCCACCCATCTGCTCATGATATTCTCATCTATGCTTTTGTCACCTCCAGACATTCAATGCCCTCCTAGTTGACATCCCTCTCTTCACCCTTCATAAACTTCAGCTCATCCAAAGTTCTATTCTATCCAGTACCAAGACCAATTCAGTCATCACCTCTGTCCTCACTGATCTACATTGGCCACAGGACCTCCAACGCCTCAAATTTAAAATTCTCATCCTCATGTTTAAATCCCTTCATAGCATTGCCCCTTACTATCTCTGGTACTTCAACTGACTTACTCCACTTGAAAGACTTGCAACAGTTCTTCGTTTGGCCATTTAATGAAGCATAGTTGGTGCTGGGACAAAATATAAAGAGACTACTGGGCTATTTAGTCAAAGTCACATCAAATGACAGTAGGACAGATGGCTGCAGAGAAAAATAAATCAAATATCCCTTTAGAAAAGCTTAGGTGAGAGAATATGGAAATGCTCACCCGATGACTCAGTAAATTTGCCCATTAAGCAGGTGAGCCACACTAACCAGGGCATCCCACGTTCGATTCTCAGCCTATAGTGAGTTTTCTGCAGTGGCAGGGAAGCTGCAATTTGCCTCAGCACTCTTGGGTTATGACAAGGAAAAAAAAATCAAAAAGTTGCCCACTTCTGATCAGTACTTAGCGATCCCTCCTGGAGGAATATATGTTGGATGAAAACAGAATTGGGTTTAGCTGCAATGCCTGCCAAAATTCGCTGTTGAGGCTCACGTGAATCCTAGGCACTTGAGGCATCACAGAATGCCTCGTGCCCATACAGCAGTTTTGTTAACAAGGAACCAATCCATTCAGAGGTTTAAAAAAAAAATTGGAGAGAGAAAATGAAAATGCAAAGTATAAAAAAATTAAGTAGAACTGCTGCTTGGCAAAACAAATTTGAAAAATCATCAGCTTCTCCACATCCATGACCCTGAAACGTCATATTAAAAGTTATGGTGCTGAATTCGTGTCAGAAAGCAGAAGAGGTAAAATCACAAACACACATTTCAACTGTTGATGTCTGTATTAAAAAGGGAACAAAAACCTGTTAAACAAACCACTTGTAGGCTTCTGAGACCAACATCAACTGACTTGGGTCGATTAGCCATCTTCACACTAATCTTACGAGTCGATTTTCCATGGCATTGCACACGGAGTGCCAAGACTCCTCAGTTGAAGCAAAGATAGAGGACTGGTGATAATTGGACCAGGGGGTGTAAACATGATTTAGTTGCCATTTTAGAGTTATACATACTGTCCTTAGGTCTATATTTCTATTATAACTTTTTGTTTGCATTAATAATACAAACCGCCAATGTAAACTGGTCATACTATAATTATACCTTTGACAGTAATGGTGCGGTAGCGCCTCTACTAGCATGAAGATGTAATTACAGTACGATGAGCTTAGATAGGCAGTTTCTAATATTAATGCATATTTAAGAATTTATCATGCAAAACATTGACAGGAAGTGTGTGTAAACACAAATACATCTGATTGAAGACGACCTTCATGCCGTCTGTTAGCTGCACGCAACAGTGTAAACAAGCTAGCTACCTTATGCATTCTGCTGTTAGATAAGCAAACTGCTTTTAGTGATGTCATTGTGGGGCGCTGGTCCCATGCACTTTCATCTGTGGACCTCCAATTAACAGTGGAGCTTTGCATTTCTAAGGAGAACACCCACCCCAGCCCTACTGTAAAAGCAGGGAGCAACTTGCATTCTCATTTATTTGTTAGAGGTCAACGGCTACTCATTACACTTCTTTGTAAGTAGTTGTTTCTGACATTTGTATTGACCATAATGTTTTGTTTTGGTGCAGCTTTGATCACCTCTGCTGGTTTGGTGTAAAACTGTATGAATGGTTTGAAAACATTTATTCAAGTAAATTTTCCAAACCTTAATGGAAAGGTCAAGCAAATAACAAGCAAACAGAATACCTCATCAGTAAAGTCCCACAGTTGGTCACTTACTTTTTCTTGGTTGAGTTATTTTCGTCAACTCTCACAAGGTAGGTTGTTGGATAAATTACTCTGTGATGAGCACTTTGTATTAAATGATGAGAAATCGAAAAATGTCAACATGCATTCGAATGTAAATTGGGAATCTACTGAAAAGAATTTTGACTTTTCAAAGAAATTGACAATAGTACTGAAGTGACAATATTCAAAATGCAGGGTTACATGGAGACTTCCGATCAAATGATTTAGCATTTTTATTGGCAAATATTTAAACTTTATGAACTTCCAAATATGATTTTTGTGAAAAAATACAACTGTTACATGCATTTTCTATTATTTTGTAGCATACATAACAGGAGCCACATGCCCATAGAACAAACAAAGCATGGCGATTTTCATCAGTGTATAAAAACCCACAAAATTAATTTGTACTTGCAGTATTGTGACTTAGAGTTATGTGGTGAGATTAGAGAACCTGGGATTGTTCTCCTGGAGCAGAGACGGTTAAGGGGAGATTTAATAGAGGTGTTAAAAATCATGAAGGGTTTTAATAGAGTAGATGGGGAGAAACTGTTTCCACTGGCAGGATGGTCGATAACCAAATGACACAGATTTAAGACAATTGGCAAAAGAACCTGAGGGAAAATTAGGAGAATTCTTTTTACGCAGCGAGTTATGATGATCTGGAATGCACTACCTGAAAAGGTGGTGGAAGCCGATTCAATAGTAACTTTAAGGGAATTGGATAAATATTTGAAAATAAAAATTTGCAGGGCTATGGGGAAAGAGCTGACATGGGCACGATAGGCCGAATGGACTCTTTCTATGCTGTAAGATTCTATGATTAAGGGTGAATTTATACTGCGAGTTTGATGTCAGCATCAAGTGGTTTCAGCTTTGCACCCACAGTGAACTTGTACAATGTAAATATGTTAACAACCAAACTGACCGTAGCAAAGTAGATTTGCTTTCGCAAGAAGTCTCGCACTGCTTTGCTCCGGTGTATTGGGTCCAATCTCAAGTTGCAGGCTAGATTTACACTAACTGTAGAGTTGATGAGAAGCAAAACTGCTCTGCACCAATGTTACAGTTGTACTACAACAACAACTTGTATTTATATAGTGGCTTTAACGTAGTAAAATGTCCCACGGCGCTACACAGGAGCATTATAAAACAAAATTTAACACCGAGCCACATAAGGAGATATTAGGGCAGAGCTTGGGCAAAGAGTTAGGTTTTGAGGAGCATCTTAAAGGAGGAAAGGAGGAGAGGTTTGGAGGTTTAGTGAGGGAATCAAGCTGAGGGAATCAAGCTTAGGGCCTTGGCAGCTGAAGGCACGGCCACCAGTGGTAGAACGACTGAAATCAGGGATGCTCAAGGGGCCAAGATTGGAGTGGCGCAGATATCTCGGAAGGTTATGGGTTGGAGGAGATTACACAGATAGGTGGTGGGGGCGGGGGGCATGGTGGGATTTAAAAACAAGGATGAGAATTTTAAAATCGAGGCATTGCTTAACCGGGAGCCAATGTAGGTCAGTGAGTACAGGGGTGACGAGTGAACGAGGCTTGAGTGCGAGCTAAGAAACGGGCAGCAGAGTTTTGGATGACCTCAATTTTACGGAGGGTAGAAGGTGAGAGGCCGGCCAGGAGTGCGTTGGAATAGTCAAGGCTAGAGGTAACAAAGGCATGGATGAGATGAGGGTTTCAGCAGCAGATGATCTGAGGCAGGGACAGAGTCGGGCGATGTTCTGGAGGTGGAAATAGGCAGTCTTAGTGATGGTGCGGATATGTGGTCAGAAGCTCATCTATGACACCAAGGTTGCGAACAGTCTGGTTCAGCCTCAGACAGTTGCCAGGGAGAGGGATGGAGTCAGTGGCTAGGGAACAGAGTTTGTGGCGGGGACCGAAGACAATGGCTTTGGTCTTCCCAATATTTAGTTGGAGGAAATTTCTGCTCATCCAGTACTGGATGTCGGACAAGCAGTCTGACAATTTAGAGACCGCGGAGGGGTCGAGAGAAGTGGTGGTGAGGTAGAGCTGGGTGTCATCAGCGACATGTAAAAACTGACGCTGTTTTCGGATGATGTCACCGAGGGGCAGCATGTAGATGAGAAATAGGAGGGGGCCAAGGATAGATCCTTGGGGGGGTCACCAGAGGTAACGGTATGGGAGCAGGAAGAGAACCCATAGCAGGTGATTCTCTGGCTACTATTAGATAAATAAGAATGGAACAGTCATATAAATGCACAAAAAAGATAAAATTACTGTATACAGTGCTGAATGGTTACATATAGCATCATATAACATACAAGACCTGACTGCTGCCATTATTTTAGATGTAATTTTTTATTTTTTTTAATTGTGTGCATAAAATGTTGAATTGTAATGAATTTTATTTGGATGACCTGTCACTCCGAATGTCCTCTCCACAGATGGAAGGTAATGAAACACATTGTGACATACTGCATTCCAGGCAATTGTGCAACTGGCATGGTGCAAGCACAAAATAAAAACCAACAGGAACGAGCTGCAAGAGAATTCAGCATTTCATAATTTAAATTTTCATGGGTGTTGGGAGTGGAGAAAAATGAATTTTTGAAAGAACCAATAAGCCAAGCAGAAAAAGTAAGGAGAAATTATTAACTGTAGACAATGTTTGTTATGTAGTATGTGGCAGAAATGAGAAATTGCCTTTCAAAAGGTCTGCTGCTGAGGCCCTTAATACAACTGGGATTAGAACATTTTAAGCCAACAAATACAAAAAGAGGCCACATACAGTATAAAAAAGATATACAATGAGAAACATTATGCAAACAGAGCAAAGCTGTAAATTCAATCCTTCCTGAAATTTTGAAAGATTGCAATCTCACGAATACATACAATTGAGAGGTGGCCAGTTTCCTTGAAGAAACCTGCACCACAAGCTACATATCGGAAAGAAAAAGAGCAAGACTGAATCATTGAAATGTCACACAAAAACACAGAGCAAGGGTTTGGGGGCTGCGGTGGGTGGGGGGGGGGGGGAGGAAAAGAGAATAAGGAGAAGAAGAAAAGTCATGGCTCGTGCTTTTTAAAAGAAGCATTGATAAGGTTCAGGGATATGTTATGCAAAAAACAAGTAGCAGACTAGTTAGCACAATATGAACAAGATAAAGAAGCAGTAAAGATAAACCAGGTGTTCTCAAACCGTGGGGTGTGCTCCATTATAAAGAGATACAAGTGGACAAAGCAAAGAAGAAATGGATGTGAATGAGGAAGGCGAGGTTGACAGCAATAAAAGCTTTGCAGTTATTTTTGCACTTACTGGATCCATCGTTAGAGAGGCTCAAAAAACGATGAATTTTTCTTGGTGGGATCCAGCTCGATTAAACTGGAGATTGTGGGGCGCAAGTGTAAGTTTGAGAACTACTGAGCTAAACTAGAACGCCAACCTCTTCACACTCACTGACCTATGAAATAGACTGCCACCTAGTGCAGGAGATGTTTCATTCATTCAGAAAGCATTTACACAAGAGCAAAGAGATGGTTGCTTAGGTGGAAAATTTTCTGAAGAGTCAGATCAGGTCAGGATCTAGATTAAAAGAAATCTGGGTGGATTAAGTTACCCTTTTTTTCCTATAAGTTTTGTTTAAAAAGTATATTTCATAGCAATAATTCTGGTGCTTGGTCAACTGAAGTTACCAAATAATGGTCATTATTCCTGGATTGTGGGAACAAGAGCAAAAAAAATATCCACATTTAAGTCCATAAAATCAAGGTTAAACTGACCAGTGTGAACTTATTGTTTCTGCCTAATACAACCACCCCATAGATCCCCTCATGGCTCAATAGTGAATACACTGCTCAGTGAGCAATTTTAACCAGGAAGGACCCAAATTCAACCCCTGGTCTGTGAGCTACTTGATCTCAGCCAGGGTGGCAATGGGAAGCTAAAACAATTAGTGCCCCTGCCCAATATTATAACTCACCATCCAATAATCCCTGATGGAAGCATACACACGTGGATGCCAGTGAATTGTGATGCCCATTGTTTTCTCTCTGTAAAGTGCTCAGATGTTTTTTCAACATGGGGAGTACTATATAAATGCAAGATGCTGTTGTCGATGTCTGTATTTATGGTCAAATACTGTTGATACTGTCCAAGCTTGTATGAATAGCAACTTGAGAAAGAACTGGAGGGCTGCTGGTGGAAATTGAGCTGAACCTTAGCATGCTCACCACTTTTAAAAGAGGGGTAAAGGAGAAAAAAAAGGGGGGGGGGGGGAAACACACCTCATGATCAGGCTTTTATCTGGAACCCAAGTCTATAATTTAAACTAGAAGAATCCACAATTAGTTGAGGTGAAGACCAGAATTCATGTTTGACGAGTCCTGTTCCTAAACAAGTACTTTTCCCAACACAGCGGGTTTGCAGAATTAAGAAGTCCATAATAGAAGGCACAACACAGTTAATGTTACATACTGATACAGCGCAATAATGCCAAAGTATCAGTACAACACTGATGCAAATATTTGCACTTGAGACCACAAATCAAAACTCCAGCCAGTTAGTGATGCCACACTAGAAGTGAAAATCTCTTGCTGCAACACAATCCAGTCTCCTGGAGATCTGGTGCCCAGCAGGATGTTACTGTAATGCTTACTTTTCTGTCCGCAATTTAAGCTTAGGAGTAATTCATGCTCACTTCCCTTCACATAGTATAGCTGCACCCTTAGATTTTTGGAGTAAAGACATGTCTCAGGGATTTTAAACAGAAGGCTTTGCCTTAAGTCTATGAAGAGGAATTTGCTTCTTCTAATGAAGACCAAGCTCCAAGCATATACCTTCACAACACCCAGTACAAGCTTTCTCATTTCCACTAAATGAAAATAGAAAACCACTCATGGTTCAACCAAACTTGTTTGGCAGTCTGTGGGTCTGCATTTAAGCTTTAACAAACAAGTGGTTTTTGAACGTTTTTCCCATCACACATCTCAAACTCAGAAGATTTTTTGTTTGTCTTTTAATACTCCTGTGAAGCACCTTGGGACATTTTACTACGTTAAAGGTGCTATATAAATACAAGTTGTTGTTATTACAGGAGGGAAAGTTGTGATTTAATGAGAAGTACAAGAGAACACAGCTAAGAAACAGCACAATTCAGAACTTAAATTTCAGCATACTACAACATCAACTGTAGTGTCATCTTGAATCAGTGGTAAAACTCTTGCATGTGAGTTAGAATGTTGAGAGTTTAAAGCCTTCCTTAGGACCTGTGCACATAATTTAGACCGTCACTTCAGTGCAGTGCTAAGGGAGTGCTGCATCGTCAGGGTAATTTTTCAATGAGGCATTAAACTGACGCCCTATTTGCCCATTCAGGTGGATGCAAAATATCCCATGTCACTATTCGCAGAGGAGCAGTGTTCTCCTGGTCAGCATTCATCCCTCAATCAACACCACCAAAACAGTTTAACTGGTCATTTATCTCATTACTGTCTGTGCACTAATTGACCATCATATCTGCCAACAAATCAACAGTAATTCATTGGCTAGGAAGGGTTTGGGACATCATGAGCACACAAATTGTGCTATATAAATGCAAGTTTTCTTTTGAAATACTTAACACAAAATATGTCTGAGTTTACTAAATATGTTGCAATGTCAATCTACTGAATTGGGCCAATAAAACTCGAGAGTAATGACACAATTGCTAATGAGGGGAAGAAAAAGTACTAAGTATGGCTGCTTGCGAGTGTCAAGGATAAGGACGATCACGTGACTCTATCCTAAAGCAAGGGACAGCTATGTTTTGGATTTTCCTGGTTGGGTGGGAAACCTATATAGCTCAATGCAGAATAGAACAAAATAATAATTCAGTTCTTGACTTCTGCTGTAAAAATTGTACAGTAAATAGTTAAAGAAGAAATGAGTCCCATCAACCAACCAGGCATGGTCATTTAAATTACTGAAGCCATGGTTAGGATATGACTTTATATTAAATTTGCAGAAATGCAAAATTTGAAGTAGGTGACATGAGTTTGTTTTAATTAGTAAAAAGTATGCTGGTAATTTAACTCAACATTGTCCAGTTTTAAGTTCAGAAACAGATTTCTAAACACCAACCTTCTTTTACCATAATAGCCACAACGCAAGTGAATCATTTAGCTCTAACATATCTACTCATTTGCTTATTTTTGCTACTGCACTAAACTGCTTTAAAAAAGGAATTATTTTGCTTTATTCCATCATTTTTCTGCAGGGAAATGAAAGCTTTGGGCATTGAAAAAAATGACTCTTGACTAATGTTTTCATTTGGCAACATGTGAACATGGAGAACTAGAAGGATTGTGACTTAAGTGTCGGTCTATTTTTACACCTGAAGTCTATTGTTTAAAAAGCAGCTTTCATTACTCTTGCCACACTCATGATTAAGTGGTACTAACATGCCAAAAAGAACGTGGCTGGCCAGTTTCACATTTCAACAAGCAATTATTTGAATAAAATCATGCAAATTTGCTATAAAATATGATATTGCAGCAAATAAGTACACTGCTTGAAATCTTTTACTTTTTTATTCTTTCCCCCTCTCTCTTGAACCTTCTCTCTCATGCTAGGGCATTGGTCAACGGTAATATGACACCTTGCACCAAGTCCAAAACCGGATGGTGGATAGAGATTGAGAATGAAGTTGATGTCCATAAAATCTCTATTAATAATGAAGCACAAGTTTGAATATCGCTAATGGTAACAGCCCAAGCCACAAATACACCGACTATGCTGTGACCTGCATGTCTTCGAAGAATAAAAATTGCAATTTTCATCCAAAAACTGCAAATAAATATCAGTCATAAACTTTACCTTTTATATATATTTTTAAAAAGAGCAACTTTCAAACCATGTTAAAAAGATCGGAGTGATTATTTGCAAGATCCATCCGCCCTTCTGCACATGCGCCCCTGTTTGGGGAACCTGAAGACCGTTTTGGTACACTCGATCGGTTGCGCATGTGCAATACGAGACTGTTTTTCCCAATTTTGCTCGTGTATCATTGGTTCCTGATCCTTCTAGACTTGGATATATTGGCGAGTACTTCCACATAAATAATAAGTTGGCAGTTACCCCTTGAAAATATCCCAGGATGAATTGCTAGCCAATTCCTCTGGGGAGAAATGTGGGAACATGAATGGAAGGACCCTGTTCCGTCCCATTTGTTTTGGCACTTTACTATTTTTCTTCCAGACTAATAGTGCTATTTTGTTACTATTTCTTTGAACTGTTTCTCTTTCTTACTTCTCCTTTTCAACAGTTTCTGTTGGGTCTTTTCCCCTCTTACCACCTATTGCTTTATTTTTTTCACTTCCCTTATGTCTTTTTTCTTAATGTTACTCTTCACAACACTTAACACCTCGATTTTAAAATCCCTCCATGGCCTCGCCCCTCCCTATTTCTGTAACCTCCTCCAGCCCTACAACCCTCCGAGATCTCTGCACTCTTCCAATTCTGGCCTCTTGAGCATCCCCGATTTTAATCGCTCCACCATGCCGGCCGTGCCTTCAACTGCCGAGGTTCTAAGCTCTGAAATTCCCTTCCTAAACTTCTCCACCTCTCATTCCTCCTTTAAGAGGACCCTTAAAACCTGCCTCTTTGACCAAGTATCTCCTTATGTGGCTCGGTGTCAAATTGTGTTTGATAACGCTCCTGTGAAGCGCCTTGGGACGTTTTACTACGTTAAAGGCACGATATAAATACAAGTAGTTGTTGTTGAGGAATTTCTCAGTTGTAGAGGGGAGAGTGTGGATTTTTCCATAATGTAGATCAACGCGTGCCTGAAATAGAATGGGCCGGATTTTCCGACCCCCCACGGGTGTGTACGCGCCTGTAGGGGCTGCGCAAGTGCCGGTTTCAGACATGCGAAGCGCATGCACTGAAACCCAGCACTTGCAATGTCAAGAATTCTCTTGACAGATCATCCGCATGCCCAAGAAAAGGGCCTCTGTGGGTGGAGAGTTGCGCTTTTTGCACAACTTCCACCCGCTGAATGACTGTCAAATTCTTACGCCTGGTAAAAAGCTTTTACCAGCTTAAGAGTTTTAAAAATAGAAAACTGAAATTTGATAACTCATTTATAAATTAAAAATACTCTTCAAAAAGGTAAGTTTATTTTTAGCCCTGTAAAAACATTAAAAATTTTCCAAAAAATTAAATTTGTTTAAAATATTTAATTAAATGGTATTTTAATTATGCAATAAAAAAAATCATTTAATGTTTGTGTGTTTTTAAATGTGATCCCCATTCATACTTTTGACAGTTCTGTGCGTACAGAACTGTCAAAAGTATGAAGGGGGATTCCCTTCTTTCATTGGTTCGCCTGGCCCACGTGATCCCAGGGGCGCTTGCGAACTGCATGCGTCCCTGGGATACCTGGGCCTCTGCACATTTCGAAGAGGAGAGGCCCAGGATCGCAAGCCTCGGGATCTATGGAACCAGCAGGTAAGTTCGTAGATTTTTTTTCCGATCAGAGGCATCCGCCCACAGGAAGCCTCCGATCGGAAATTCAGGGCCAATATTTTGAGTGCTACACATTACTGAAAACAGCAGCCTCTGTTACTACCTGCAGCATGGGGAAGTTTGATAAAGCAAGACTAATAGAAAACAGGAAAAAGCAGCAAAAGCCAAATGTCAAATGTCACACACAAGAAAGTTAGGAAGGAGCACCGAGAGAGAGAAAATCCTGCTTTTTCTTAAGAGCCAACCATCATCCCTGAACCTTCTGAGTCACTTTAACCATTAATAGTAAAGCAGTCTGAACCTGCGGCATAGATGTGGAGCAATTTACTTATTTATTAAGAACACAATTAAAAACGGTATTCAAACTGTTTCACTTCGAGCCTTGTATAAGTATAACAAATTTAACTCTACAAGTTAAAAGCATAGCAAACTTTTGCATTTTTTTCAGTGTTTCCCCCAAGGTTCTAGCTTTTTGAAAAACAAACCTTTTTCTGCCCATTTGTAAAATATGTTAATTTCTGGCGACTCTCCCACAAACCAGACATGTGATCATCCTATTCTGCTCGCAACTGTTGACCTTCAGTAACTTGCCCAGATGGCCATTATTCTTTGTGTAAGCCAGACAGTAAGTGCTTAGAGGATATTTCACAGTAAGGGATCACAGCTGAGCCTAATCCTGTGCTCACCTGACATTCACATACAAGTACACTTCAGCAGGGGCCCATGAATAACAAATCGGGAGTAGGAATCCTGTTTGATTTTCTCCCATCGAGCCCAGTAGAGCTGAGTGCCATTTTATAGCCCTTACAGCCACACCAGCCAAAATTTAGCACAGGCAGGCAATTCAAGGTCTGGCTCCGTTCCACAATGTTTTTATCAACTGCACCCGAGACCCCTGATAAACATCTAATCAAAAATAATTTGCTTGGTGGCAATATTCATAGAATGAAGACACGATTTTAATTCTTAACTGAAGTTTACTAAGCTCATAGGGGAAAATTATAATTCAAATTTTAGAATACATTTGAAGTGATGCAGTAGTGTTCAAAATCAAATTTTATCAAATCAGTTGTTACCCTACTAATATAATTAGAAAGAGGGCTTCCTCTTTGGGTGACTGACTTATGGCAGTTCCTTCACAAGTATGAAAGACTCGTAATTCACGCAAGCTTCCTGCAGTGAAATAACTGAAACCCACCATCAACAACATGATGTTCTGTTTATTCCATCGGATAGAAACTTAAAATGATTTTGATACACTGTTGTTACTGGCCATTAAGTGGGATTAAGGCACATGAATTATGGACAGTAAATTTGCCAATTACATCCAACCTGTAAAGTGCATGAAATGCTGATTTAATGCAATTTGTAAAAATATGAACTGTTCAAATTGTAAGTATTAAGAGTCTTAACAACAAATTTTTAAAAACATTAAATTATTCAAATTTTCCATTTTGGGAATTTTCTATATTTAAGGCAGCCAGCATCCATGCAATTATACATGTCATTACATACAGGAAATAAGAGGTGGCAAGAAAAAGGGGACAAAAACCTTTTGAATTGTTCAAAAGCAAAATACTGCAGATGCTGGAAATCTGAAATAAAAAACAGAAAATGCTAGAAATACTCAGCAGGCCAGGCAGCATCCGTGGAGAGAGAAACAGAGTTAACGTTTCAGGTCGATGACCTTTCGTCAGACCTTTTGAATTGTTGTTTTCCTGGCTTGATATGAACCAAATCTCAAACCCAAACAGTTGGTCATTCAACAATCATAACATGCATTTATATATTGCCTTTAACATATTAAAGGGCTTAAGTCAATTTACAGAAAAGGACAGACAAACCTTGTGCAGTAGCAGAAGAGTTAGTGCAGGTGACTGAAGACATGGTCAAAGAGATAGGCTTGAGGAGGCT
This sequence comes from Squalus acanthias, assembly GCA_030390025.1. Taxonomy (NCBI): domain Eukaryota; kingdom Metazoa; phylum Chordata; class Chondrichthyes; order Squaliformes; family Squalidae; genus Squalus; species Squalus acanthias. The sequence goes on from CM059432.1 coordinate 104,134,238, forward strand.
TTTGAAGAAAAAAAAGGGGGTAGCAAGGCATAGACATTTTTGGGGAAAGTTCCAAAGTATAGGGCCAATATGGTCGAAGGCCCTGTCATTGAAGGTGGAACGGAATCTCATGATGGAGGACATTTTGTTTCTAAAAGTACAACTGTGCTATGTGGGGGATGGGTGGGTGGGGTTGCTGCAGTTAGGAGTACTGCAAGGAAAAGTACTACTCCCTATTTTGATCTACATCATCAGGTTTTTTGTTCAAATTCTGCCAGCTAGGATCTCCCGCCCCCCCCCCCCCACACACACACACACACACACACACACACATCAAAATTTCAGGTATATTGGATGTACAAGTCTTCAGTAATAATTCAGTGAAAGAGTACACCATCAGAATAATAGGAAGGACCTTACTGGTGGAGGCTGATCCAAACTCTATTTTTGTTACCCAGTGCTGAATAAGAACTGCCAAGTACTTAAGCCAATATGGAGTTAGAAAATGGCCAATGCCTTTGAATCAGTGTTAAAACAAACAAAATGAATGCCAATCCCTATTATTCCTGTGGCCTCATTTGTTGTCACAGTTGCTGCATTCGCAACATAAAACTTCACATCTACACGTGGACATGATGCAGTGATTTAAAATATCGCCCCCCCTCCCGGTAGAAATTCAACAAGTATGCTATGGGATAATCAAAGAGTCTGTGCTGTACTGAGTAACTCGCCCTATAGTAGTTATCCTTCCAAGTGGAACAAATACTCAGAGCCTTTTAAAACTGCAGCATTCCAATAACTTGTAAATACTGCAATATAAAAGATGGATTTTGCTGGGGTTTTTTTTTAAAGAGTAGACAGACAGGGTAAATGCATTCTAAAAATAGAAACTTTCTTGACTAAACGTAAAAATGAAAACTGGAGCTCAGTTGTCTGTGAAACAAGAGCCAGGATGTTTGGTCTATAAATTAGTCAATATATAGAGGTTTTGACTTGAGTTCCAATTAAATTGTGCTTGGTGGAAGCATAACAGTTCTGGGTAAACAGACAATGTGTAAACACCAGTTCGTCAGTCATTCTGTGCAATGGTATGCTCCACTGCATCCTTGATTTTGGTTGATTAATAGTGATCTGAACACTAGATACTATTCTCAATATCTTTATGTCAGTCCTGAATCAATTTCTGGATTCCACAAATCAACATGGGAATTGTGGCACGCCTGTACAGCACTACATTGTTGTAAACGTGGAAAGACTTTTATTCAAAAATGTTGTTGAACTGTGGAATAAATACATTCTAGAAAAGGGTAACCCTTTCTGGATGGATTCCATCCTTACTGTTTTAGTTTCTTGCTGTGTCTTACTATGTATTATCTTATATGCAATTAAATCTATTAATTTGTAGCCAGTGTGCCATATTGGTCGAACAATACAGTACTTATCTTTTGGAGAAGACAGAAGTGATGTAGATCCCAAGTAATCCCTGGTGCACCAGACCAGTTAAAGGTTAATTGTTAATTCTATGGCTATGCCATTCACGGCAGAAGGATGCAGGTTTCGATTCATAGCAGGCTTGGTTTCCTTTTGGAAACTGCCTTTCTGCCATGAACTCAAATGAAACAAGTGTTGGGAGAAAGCCCTGAAATGTGGCAACTACACAAATTGTAAAAGGCTGATCAATATCAACTAGTGGCCTCAGTCCATGGTTAGTTTGGAAGCAGGTCTGTTAACAGACAAACAGCAAACTGTAAGCTTTATCAATAACATTAAAAATTCTACCTTACCAAAAGCACAAAGACATCAACCGGATGTGATATGGAATAGTTTAATAAGGTGTCTGTCCCCTACTTTCTTCTTGGCTCTTATGGGCCCAGACAGCAAATAAAGGGAGGAAAGGAAAACCTCAAAAAAGTTGAAGAAATTAATTAAACATATAATTTTAATTGAGTTACTCATTAATCTGCCATGACTTTGAACATGGGGCGTCGAGTTCAAGCAGTCTTCAGGTGAAACAAAGTGAGATGGGCGTAGAATAATTGGACCAGGCTATGCAGATATAATTCAGTCCTCATTCTAAAGTCATCTGTTCTATCCTTATTTTTATACAATACTTCGATTTTGTATTATAGTTTAGTAGCAAAACTTAAGGCAATTTGGGAAGTAGAGTCCGTTGGAGCACAGTAGTAGTAATATGGGGCGAGGAGCAGAGAAATACAAAACTGAAGCACACCGGTAGGAGGGTGTAATTACAGCACAAGTTTACAGTTTCCATTCTAAGTGTGGAGATAGGAATTTATAAATGGTAAAAGTTGGAAAAAAAAGTACGACAAAAATGTCACAAAAGGAAGAAAAGTTTTAGAGACTGGAAATGCACACAGGAATAAAAATTTTAATATATTATCGATAACATCCAGTGTAAGCTTGGGAAGCTTTGACCTGAAAAAAAAATTGAAAGGTGTCACTGAATTAATAATAATGGCCCAAAAATTAGTCCCGCGACGCGAGAGTACGCACTGTGTACTCTCGCGTATTCTGTCACCAATTGCCGGTTTTCTGCATGCGCTGCAAACGGCACTTGGTTTTTGGAAAAGGGGGCGGTTCCTCGGTGCACCGCGTGCGCGCTACAGGCTGCGCGCACGCTGTGCACTTAGTGCTTTGGACGCGCAGGTAAGGACGGAAGATTTTAGAAATGAAAAAAGGAGTAAGACCCACTTTTAACAAGGTAAGTAGTGAATTAAGTATTATTTTGAATTTTTAACAGGTATATCTTTTTGAGACTTTAAAGACAGGTAAGTTTATTTTTATAACTTTTTAAAAGATTTTAAATTTTTTCAAAAATTTAATTTTTTATTTAAAATGGTTAATTTATTTAACTATACTTATTTTATTAATGTGATGGTTTTTTTAAATTTAATTGAGGTTTAGCTGTTATTTTGGGGGGGGTGTAAGATTCATAGCTTTCACAGCACTTATATGAAACTTATGAATGGAAGATGGTGTGCTGCCATTGGCTCTAACTGAGTCACGTGATCCCACAGCTCGCACAAATTCACTATGCCGGTGGGATACGCAAGCACTGCCCAGCTGATGTCTAGAACATCAAGTTCGTGCGAGCTGGATCTGAAAAAGCCAACGCGGAGTGAGAGATCGCGGGGAAGCCTTACCCCCGCGTCAACACTCAGTCTTTAATTTCTGGGCCAATGATCTTAAACCTTTAAGATCTAGCATATCGCAGTATTTATAGTAATTTTTACATTTTTCAGAGCCAGTTTTTAGTTCACACCTACAGGTACAGAATTGCACAGTGACTGTAAACACAGGGTCACCTAAACTTTTATTGGACTGCCGTCTAAAGTTACTCACAGATCTCCAACCACCTTGACTATGTTTGTCACCCTGTCCTTCATCCCACTCCCTCCAAAATTCACTGGCGATCCAGTCTATATTAGTCTAACGCAATCACATTTTCAAACAAAATATTCAAAGAATGGTACGATGGGGACCATAATTGAAGGAATTTCAGGTCAATCATAGTATTACTTTCCTTGCCTAGTGATCTTGCACAGCAGTTGCAAGCATCTTTTATAGGAGTGGGTCTTATTCTCTCTTTTACCACAGAGGGTAGTCTGCCATGACAAATAAGAATCCCATTAGGGATGGATTCATATCAATGTCCTAGGCCCAACCATCTTCAACTGCTTCATCAATGTGTGGAGATGCCGGCGTTGGACTGGGGTGGACAAAAATGAGAAGTCGCACAACACCAGGTTATAGTCCAACAGATTTATTTAATTTTACAAGCTTTCGAAGCAGTTTGCTCCTTCGTCAGGTAAGTTAGCAATGAGAGAATCATTGGGGTTTTCCCAGGGTTTTTTTTTTTTAAAAAAAGACTTAACACAAGAACACAAATTGACAGGATATGCAGCCAGCAGGTGGTTTGACACGTTGGACCCCCTGGGACACATCTCATTGTCTTGGCTGTGCTCTTTGTTGTAGGGAATAATGTGAATAGATTTTGTCTGGGTTTAAATTGTGAATTCTGGGAGATTCTCTCATTGCTAACTTACCTGACGAAGGAGCAAACTGCTTCGAAAGCTTGTAAAATTAAATAAATCTGTTGGACTATAACCTGGTGTTGTGCGACTTCTCATTTTTGCTTCATCAATGACCTTCCCTCCAACATAAGGTCAGAAGAAGGGATGTTCACTAATGATTGCAGTGTTCAGTTCCATTTGCAATTCCTCAGATAATGAAGCAGTCCATGCCCGCATGCAGCAAGACTTGGACAGCATCCAGGCTTAGGCTGATAAGTGGCAGGTAACATTCACGCCACACAAAGTGTCAGGCAATGACAATCACCTTAAACATTCACTCCTTCCACCACCGGCATACCGTGGCTGCAGTGTGCAGCTTCTATAAGATGCACTGCAGCAACTAGCCATGGCTTTTATGACAGCATCTCCCAAACCTGCAACCTCTACCACCTAGAAGAACAAGGGCACATGGGAACACCACCACCTCCAAGTTCCCCTCCAAATCACACACCATCCTGACTTGGAAATATATCGCCATTCCCTCATGTCGCTGGGTCAAAACTCTGGAACTCCCTGCCTAACAAAACTCTGGGGGTACCTTCGCCACAAGGACTGCAGTAGTTCAAGATGGCGACTCACCACCACCTTCTTAAGGGCAACTAGGGCTGGACAATGAATGCTGGCCTTACCAGAGACGCCCACATCCAGTGACGGAATAAATTAAAAAAATTAAAATACTCAGTGCAGCAGGTTTGTCCGATCCTCCCTTAGACTACTGCAGGTGGATGTTCAATTCATGGCTCCCTATCTTTCTGTCCACTGTTGTACTGCAATTTCACTGTCCCAAAACCTCTCCCATTCCTCTTATTGCATTTGTTGACTGAATTAAGAAAAAAAAATTGGTAATGAAAGTAGAACCTCAAGTGAGTTGAGCGATCCTGTAATTGCAGTCAGTAATTCTAATTGGAATACCAGTGTGAAGTAATTTGATTTTTTGTTAGTGGTATAGTGGGTCTTAACAGTCAATTATAGCAGTACAATGGATATAAAGCATAATCTCTCCATTCTAGATAAGTAGTCTTAGCAAATTTTTGGTTGCTCTTCAGAATTTATACACACAATATATTCAGCATGCACCAGTCTCCTGAAAATTTAAAAATCAATTCTGAGGCAACTCTTCATTAGTTGGACAGTTAAAATTGTAGCCAAGTATTCATTTATTTTCTACAGCTTGCTAGCAGACCAGGAGAAACTATTTGGCTCAAAACACTATTAACCACTCCATACTCTACTTGTATGTACTCGGATGTTGAGAACTGATTGCAGTAATCACAAGACTTACACCACAAATGAATTCTGAGATTAACCAAGTTGAACACACAATTATTAATAATCAACAATACTGATTGTCTATTTTTCAATAAAAGCTGCCAATCATATGTAATAGCAGAAAGTGACTTATCCAATCACCATATGCCAGTGACCAATTATGAAAACGGACAGAATCGTAACTGTGCTTGTATCGGGGGAAAATCTTGGAATCCATTTGAATGGAAACCAAGGCGCCTTGGTGAAATGGTGACTCTGTTCATAACCAAAACAGTTAGCATGAACAGTAAGCACCATTTTTCCATCAACATGAATATATGCTCGGTTGTAGCAGATTAACCAGGTGGTGGGCCAGTTAATATATATAGATTGATTGTGATTACTGGTTTTAAAATATCCAGAAAAGCTCAGGGTACTGTGGATATATGATGTTATTTACTGTGTATATGTTCTTAGAATAGAAGTCTGCTGGTCAGTCTTTTGTATTCTAGGATTCGGCTGCTCCCTCAAGTTTGCTTTCAGAGCAAATACAGTTCACAGTCTATTCGTTTGGAGTTTGTATACGCTAAAAAAATAGAATTATTCAGTAAGTTTAATTAAGCAACTTTTAATTAAGAGGAGTATCCTGAAGATACTCAACCATGTTGATTGCTGCTGTGCCCCAGCAGAAGCATACCCTGAACTGAGAATCAAATATATCCTTTTGAACAGACTAGCTAAAATTTAAGAATCTAGAAACAGAGCACATTTATGTAATGAAGAGACCCCACAATCGCAAAGATACTGTGTCTCGTTGATCACAAAAGAATCTTAGCAACACACTATAGCGACAGCACGTCAGAGAGTAATGTTGGACTATGATAGGTACTGCTCAGCCTCCACAAAGTACCTATACCAAAATATATAGAGAGAGATTACAAAATGCTGCGGCACAGAGGGATCTGGGGGTCCTTGTGCACGAAACACAAAAAGTTAGCATGCAGGTACAGCAAGTAATCAGGAAGGCAAATGGAATGTTGGCCTTTATTGCAAGGGGGATGGAGTATAAAAGCAGGGAAGTCCTGCTTCAACTGTACAGGGTATTGGTGAGACCACACCTGGAGTACAGTTTTGGTCTCCTTATTTAAGGAGGGATATACTTGCATTGGAGGCAGTTCAGAGAAGGTTCACGAGGTTGATTCCTGAGATGAAGGGGTTGACTTATGAAGAAAGGTTGAGCAGGTTGGGCCTATACTCATTGGAGTTTAGAAGAATGAGAGGTGATCTTATTGAAACATATAAGATACTGAGGGGGCTCGACAAGGTAGATGCAGAGAAGATATTTCCCCTAATGGGGGAATCTAGAACTAGGGGGCATAGTTTCAGAATAAGGGGTCGCCCATTTAAAACTGAGATGAGGAGGGATTTCTTATCTCAGAGGGTCGTAAATCTGTGGAATTCTCTGCCCCAGAGAGCTGTGGAGGCTGGGTCATTGAATATATTTAAGGTGGAGATAGACAGATTTTTGAACAATAAGGGAGTGATGGGTTATGGGGAGCAAGCAAGGAAATGGTGTTATGGGGAGCGGGCAGGGAAATGGAGCTGAGCCTAAGATCAGATCAGCCATGATCTCATTAAATGACGGAGCAGGCTCGAGGGGCCAAATGGCCTACTCCTGCTCCTAGTTCTTATGTTCTTAAATTTTAAAAATGAGAGGGAGCATATTGTTAAAAAAAATTTAAGTGCTTCCATGTCTCAGCACTTTCACTGTGAAAATGACTCCGGTGAATAACCACCAGTGGTCTGGATACCACTAATCTCCAGCAAAAGTCAATACGATACTAAAATACTTTCGTTCTCCTATATTTATTTTTATATTAATTAAGGGACTGACATTCACAGCACAGCATAAAATAGAATATCCAACAGGGCTAAATGTGATCGTTTATACAACAAAGGAACACAGTCACTATCAATTAGGTGTTATGCATAGGGTTTCTGGCTGTTATTTTTTATTTCTGCTTCTGATTTTTATCCATTGAATTTGCAGTATTATACGGTGCTTTCATTAAAAAAATGCTAAATTCAGTAAACTCAGGAAAAGGAAGTAACAAGTGTACTGGTGCGATCATGCAGGCAGGAGTTAGTTTAAATTTTAAATTCAGGTTGCTGGACCAGTGGACAGTAATGATGCCAACATGTTCCAGCCAGAGGTTGTGAATATCGACCTTTTTCTTCAACATTTTTTCCTTTAGTTCTGTGTCTTTTAAATCATGCTACCAAAATAAATACAGTTTCAAAATTTCCAGTCTTGTTTTATCAGACATGATTAATTATATCCAAAAATCAGAAACCTCAGTTATACAATAGTCGCATTTGTATAAATGGATCACATATTCCATGGTCAATGGGCTTCAGTGTTACACCACACAGATTCACAAGCCACACTATTTCCACTATGCTCCTATGCAGGTACAATTGTGTATGTTAGGAAGGAGGCCTGTTAATGTAATTGGGGGGGGGGGGGGGGAGGAAAGAGGGAGGGGACAGACAGACAGACATGCATTTATATAGTGCCCTTCACGACCTCAGGACATCCCAAAGCGTTTTACAGCCAATGAGGTACTTTTGAAGTGTAGTTGTAATGTAGGAAACATTCTAGGAGAAAAATAAAACAGGAGGTAAAAATAAAGATCACAGTGCAACATTAGAGGGAATTGGAAAAAAAAAGTTACAGAAAACCTAAATAGAATCTTGCAATAAACACTCCAAAGATACACTAGGGGTACAAATATAACAGGCCAATTGACAAGGTATATGCCCATGGGATAGATGGCAAAGTTTTAGGCTGGAGTGCAGTGTCTGGAAGCTGGACAACAAAACGCAGTGATGAATGGGGAAGGATTATGGAAACTGGATGATACTGGAGTTCCAGAGTAAGTGTTGGGGGTGCTGTTTGTAATTTTCATAAATGATTTGGAGGACTGAACATTTTCCTAGGTCCTAGTCTAAGTTTTTGGAAGACATCAAATTGGCTCCCGTGGTCAATGATGCCACCCAATGTGTGGTAATTCAAAAGGATTTTGACAGGCGATTTCATTAAGCAAGTGGTGGAATTCAACACAGATGAGGATAAAATCATTAGATAAATGACAAGAATGTGGAGCAATTATTAAATGGTAATATGATGGAGGTAACAGCAGGAAACTGAACTGTGGGTTATGATGGATAGGTTATTAAAACGGTCAGTTCAGTGTTTGCAGTCAGTCAAAAAGTAGATAAAATGTTCCTCCTTTTAAGTGATCTTGAAGTTGCATCTGGCCTTGGTGAGATTGCTTTCTCGAGTCTTGTGTTCAGCTTTGGTCTTCATATTATAAAATTCATATAAAAGTTCATATAAAGAAGGGGGAAAAAAGAGAGGGTTTCCAGACTGATGCCTGAACTTAAGAGCTAGGCTTGTGAGTAAAGATGATCTACCCTGGGACTTAACTCGAGAGGGAGAGGGGCTTGATAGAGCTCTTTAAATTTTTCAGGGCTACTAGTGAATTTCCTGTAGCTTTGTCCACAAAGTCAGGAAAAAACAAAATTCCCTCAGAGTGCACCAGTGATGTCATAGGTATCAGTATGGGGATCTGCAATTCTGGATCTCCATCTAGTGGTACAAGTGTGTAGCTGCAGACATCACTGTGCGTCAGAATGATGATGCCCAAATAAAAAAAGTGCACGACATGCATAACAAATTTAATATATTACTAGTGTGGCACCTCGTCATTTGGTGTACCTCGCAAAGTAGTTCCGCAAATGTTGTCGCACAGAGCCTAAAGACTACATAAAATCAGCTTAGTTCTTTTCAAAACGAGCAATCATGTGTACATGAAGATCTGCTGGATTTTGACAAAAAGAACATAAGAACATAAGAAGTAGGAGCAGGAGTAGGCCATACGACCCTTCGGGCCTGCTCCGCCATTCAATAGGATCATGGCTGATCCGAACCTAGACTCACGTCCACTTCCCTGCCCGCTCCCCATAACCCTTAATTTCCTTATCAGCTAGGAAACTGTCTATCTCCGTTTTAAATTTATTTAATGTTGCAGCTTCCACAGCTCTCTAAGGTAGCAAATTCCATAGATTTACTACCCTCTGAGTGAAGAAGTTTCTCCTCATCTCAGTTTTGAAACGGCAGCCCCTTATTCTAAGATTATGCCCCCTAGTTCTAGTCTCACCCATCAGTGGAAACATCCTCCCTGCCTCCACCCGATCAAGCCCCCTCACAATCTTATATGTTTCGATAAGATCGCCTCTCATTCTTCTGAATTCCAATGAGTAGAGGCCCAACCTACTCAACCTTTCCTCATAAGTCAACCCCCTCATCTCCGGAATCAACCGAGTGAACCTTCTCTGAACTGCCTCGAGAGCAAGTATATCTTTTCTTAAATATGGAAACCAAAACTGTACGCAGTACTCCAGGTGTGGCCTCACCAGTACCCTGTATAGCTGAAGCAAGACTTCCCTGCTCTTATACTCCATCCCCCTTGCAATAAAAGCCAAGATTCCATTGGCCTTCCTGATCACCTGCTGTACCTGCATACTAACCTTCTGTGTTTCATGCACCAGGACCCCCAGATCCCTTTGTACTGTAGCACTTTGCAGTTTCTTTCCATTTAGATAATAACTTGCTCTTTGATTTTTTCTGCCAAAGTGCATAACCTCACACTTTCCGACATTATATTCCATCTGCCAAATTTCCGCCCACTCACTTAGCCTGTCTATGTCCTTTTGCAGGTTTTTTATGTCCACTGCTTTCCCTCCCATCTTTGTATCGTCAGCAAACTTGGATACGTTGCACTTGGTCCCCTCCTCCAAATCGTTAATATAGATTGTAAAGAGTTGGGGTCCCAGCACTGACCCCTGCGGAACACCACTAGTTACTGATTGCCAACCCGAGAATGAACCATTTATCCCAACTTTCTGTTTTCTGTTAGATAGCCAATCTTCCACCCATGCCAGTATATTACCCCCAATCCCGTGATTTTAAAAAAATTAAAAAAAATTATTGGCATTTAACTTCATCTAAGCTTGCAACTTGACTGACCTAATTTTTTTTAAATTTGGTTTCCAACTGAATTAAAATATAGAGGTGGACACTGGTGCAATATATAGCACCTCTGCTGGATCCCTAGATCAACTTCTGCTGGCTCGTGGTCAACTCTCCACTATTCCACCAACTCTGCCCCTTGAATGCCACCTGATTCCACTCCATCTCTGAATCTGGACACTCGTTCATGAACGCTCAAGCTGACTCCATCCTGTGTATAAGTCAACTTCATCCCATCACAGAACCTCAGACTTTAACTTTGGACTTTCTCATATTGGCCCGGATTTTGTGGTGGTAATGACGGCGAAACTGTCACGTTCGTCATCATGACCCCTCTGAAACTGACTGCAACTTCAGGATTTAGTGCATGCACAGATCAACACGGAAATCCTGAAGTTACGGTCAGTTATTCCCTACGCCGCCACAGGTTGCGCTGTGGAACCACCCACCCCACACACCAAAGATGGGCTAAATAGTCTCCCTATTGTTATCCACAGGACTGGCATCCCACCCAGCTCCCATTCCATTTCTGCTTTATGTACAGGATAAAGTTATAGACCAACTTCCAAACTTCCTTTTTATATACAGGTTACAAAAGTTTAAAAACCTACTGAAACAGTTAATGTTACTTACCATATAAATGTAAAACATCTACTTTAAATGTATTAATATACAAGAAATGACAGGTGCTGCCACCAGGAATATTGGTACCACTGACCATTGTTTTAATATGTATTTGGATTACCTCAAAAAATAAAAACACTGTTCTAATAAGGTTCAACAGCTCCTTTTGAACAGTACCAGCAATTTTTTTAAGCAGTAACACCTTGACCCTCATTTTGTCTGTTATTAAAAATTATTTCTTGAATTTAAAGGAGCACTGGTGCTTGAAATCCCACCCTAGCCATCTTTCAGAATTCTTAAATGCAGGAACAAAAATTGCTATGGGGAATTATCACAAGGAACTCACAATAGGAAGAAATTATAGATTCTATCGCATGCATTTTGGAAAATTGAAGATTTATATTATTTTATCAAATTTAACTCAATATGGCATTTTGATTAACAGTCAAAGCTAAGGCAGCATGGCAGGCACATCACAAAGAAAGATCTGATTTCCTGAAACTATTACAGGAAAAAACAGTTCTGCTCGCTCTTCATTTTTCTAGCAGAAAATTGAAAAGGTTAATAACAGAGGGCATGGATATTCACAATGCATCATGAACAGAATTGTGTGTAGAGAACTAGATGATGCAGTGGGTTGTAAACACTGCTCCTCAGAAGTCTAATTGAAAGGATATAATGGTTTCCAAACAACAAAACCTATTAAATGACCCAAGTATAAAGAGGTCAACTCGTCTCAGCATACAATGCCCAGTGGATCTAAACCATGGTATAAAACTATGTTCATATTTACCCCTAGAACAACCTCTGCTGGCACATGATCAACTTTCCTCCTCCTCAACCTTCTGATTCCATTGATTACCTTCAGCAGTACACCTACTGATAATCTGCCCCTTGAATGGCTCCTGGATTTACGTTATCTCTATAACTGCCTCCAAACATGGACATTGGTTTTTGAATGCTCCCGGGTCGGCTGAATTCACCCCATCTACATGGCAATCTCATCCCAGCACAGCACTTCAGACTTTAACTGGGAGTCTCTCATATCACCTCCTCCCTGTTCTGTTTGCAACCAGGAGACGTCCCTCCTAATCTCTGCCATGCCTATATAACCGGAATTCCGTGTGTCCATTTGCGTGCCCTTTTTGGCTGATGCTCCATCTCGCCCTAGTTTCTCTCCCATGTTCCCTTATGCCCAGTCCGAGCTCGTCTGGTGTTCAAGATCCACCTCCTGTTCCCTTGACCCCGTTCCCACTAAACTACAAGCCACTCAACTTCAGTTCCAGTACCCAATGTTAGTTGGCATTTAAGTGTTTTCCTCTACTCAGGTACAGTTTCCCTTCCTTTCAAAACCACCTTTATCCCCCTGCTTAAAAACCCCACCCTAAATCCCTCTGTTCTTGAAAACTACCGTCCCATCTCCAACTTCTATTTCCTTTCCAAAGTCCTTGAGCATGTCGTCATTCCCAAATCCATGTTTGCCTTTCCCACAACTCCACATTTGAACCTCCTTAATCAGCTTTCCACCCATGCCAAAGCACCAAAACAGTCCTAATCAAAGTCGTGGAAGTGACTGTGGTGCATTATCCCTCCTCAACCTTTCTACAGCCTGAGACATGGTCTACCACACCATCTTCCTCCAATGCTTCTCCTTCACTGTCCAGCGCAGTTGGACTACCCTCACTTGGTTCCACTGTTACCTATCCGATCATATCTAAAGCATTTACAGCAAAGGTTTCTCATTCCATCACCTTTGGAGTACGCCAGGAACCATCCTAAGGCCCATCCTCTTCCTCATCTGCATCTAATATTTATACATGCTCACAAAAAGTGTTTTCTTTATAAGAGTATCATTTTTAAATATATAGTAGCTGTAGAATAGTTCCTATCCAATTAGTGACATAAATTATAATGCCACGTATATTTAGTGGTTCATCAAAAGAATTTCATCTTTCATTACTCAAAATAAACATTCCTGTTGGGAATCAATTAGACTGAAACAATACACTTAGTTTTGATTTCAAATTCCACTTTTCTTTTGAAGGCCCCACAATTAAGGCACTGAAGTAGAATTTTTGTTCAGGAAATATGTAATGCAAATACAGATAAACCACATCAGATGAGTGCATTTTTTTTGAAAAAAATGTTAGATTTAGCCCATCAATTTGATTCCTGTATAATATCTGGAAGAATTAGCTACTGTGACTTTGAGAGACTAAAAGGGGGAAATGCATAGATATGTGTATGTGTACAACGAATGAGAACACAAACCAGCGCAATAGCTAACTGCCAGACAATAATTTTAATAGTTTACTTGCTTTTTGATCTACTAGTGCAGTAACATTACTCAACAGACTGCTTTCACATGAAATCTATAGTATGGAACATAAGTTATTCAAGTTTATGCCAAATTTATTCTTCAATTAAAATAGTAGTTTCCATTCTTGCACAATAACCACCAGCATTTCCCTAAATAGTACCTCTGCCAATGTGCAACCTTCAAAACTTTATACAAGAAACACAAAACAGAACACTATATAAAATAATTTTCCATTTTTTTTTAAATCTGTCCCATTCACTGGTTATGGATTACTACATCTGTATTCACAACTGTACAAATATGCTCAACCCTTTTATTGACTTTCCTGATAATTTCAAAACAAATATCAGTTCTCCACTGGAGAATTCAAATGCTAAGTTTTAAAAAATGTTTCAGGAGTGAGAGTGTCACAGTGGGTTAAGCACAGTACCATTTCACTTTTGAGGAGTGATTTTGAATCCATCCAAAACGGAGAAATCTTTTCATCCTGCTCGAAGGTCCCTATGTAAAACAAAGTTGGTAAGTCTCAAACCAGTTGTGTGTGTGCATAGGGTACAGCGGAAACGGCTATGTCCTCAAAAATGTGTTGGAAATACAGGGGAGAAAAGTAACACGGTTGCACCATGGTATGAACTGGAGGCTGGGGTTACAGCATATTGTTGCTGTGCACTTCAACTGGTAATAGTTGGCCCGAGAATACCTGCTTTCAGACACCCAGCGTTAGCATGGGAAAATGTTCCATGTTAAACAACTAAACGATGATCGCAAAAGTTAGTTGCATCCAGCTCGGTAATAAACTCCAATTCAACTTTGCTTGTGCTTTGCCATACCACACATCCAGAGAGATCCTGATCAGGAAAACATATTATAACTGATCTGGTGTATCAAACAATGTTCTGTAGTTAGAAGCATCAGCCCAATTTTGTAATTTCACAAAAGCTACAAAAGGTTTAGAAGAAATGGTCTAATCTGCAAAGATCAATTAGAACATGTTTAAAGTTGGGGCTCAACACAATCGACAATAATCATGCTCTTCAGGCTGAAAGAAACTTGTATTTCTCAGAATACACTACCACCCTATAATTCTTGATATAACGAGTCATTAAATTGATCCTCCTTTCCACCTCACTTGGTCCTGATAGTACATTTGCTATCTCTGATTTTTTTTTTTTTTTTTAAAAGCTGACCTTTTCTGCTTCACTTTTCTTCTCCAACTCCAATGCTGTCCACCTTGATAAGGAACCCCCTTCATTCTACTGCATCATTGTTGACTATCAAATTTTATCCCCACCAGGTCTGTGGAATCCCTCAGCCTTTCCTTTCTCCTACAATCCTCAGGCTTTAAAACATAAGATTGTCACCCTCTAATCACTATTTTCTGATTGGCCTCATCATCTTTTACTCTTTCCAAGCAAACTGGCGTACTGACCAATGACCTTAGTGCCACACAATGAGGTGTCAGTTTAAAAAAAAATAATCAAAATACAACACTCCCACGCGCCTTTCATTTTTTTCCATCTGACAAAACCATATCAATTTATTTCTTTCAATTTACAGTTAAATAACTTTTTTAACAAATATTAAACTAGTTAAATGCAAACATCTGGGTTTGATTCAAACATCTTAATATGATTCAAGAACATAATAAACACAGGTGTATGATATGGCTGACAGAGCAACAGAAAGAAATCCTGTGAACCAGAAACCAAAATCAAGAGCGGAGAATTTTAAATGACAAATATCACACTAAAAAGGTGAGTGATTGACATTTCTTGTGCATTAATGAATGAATGGGCAACTCTCCCAAAGTTGTAATCCTTTTATAACTTCTGGAAAGCTTGGCGAGAGGGAGAAAACTATCTGCTTACAGCCTAGTGCAGATAACTGCACAACAGACGAGTCTCCAAGCAGGAAAGAAGATGCAACAACCAGCTTTAGTGACCACTATTAGAATGAGACTGCCACCAGCTTTCTTAATCTTTTTCTCCTCCTCATTTGAAATTTTTACTCATTATTAGAAATATCTGCTGGCAAAGAAAATACATTTAGATTGTGTGCACCAGCATTAAGCACTCTCAGCTCACATGGAGCTTTCATGTGCAAACTACAAAACATCATGGCATGCCAGATGTTTGATCACTCATACCAGAACCTAAGTCTTGTGACACGAATGCCACCACCAATGATCATGAGTACACCCAGCATAAAGTTGCTGAAGCTTCCTTTTTTTTGTAAAGCCACAGTGAGTCTCATCTTGAAGTCACAAGCCGCAAGGATCCCAATTCAAGACCCTGAGATAGCAAAGGGATGTCCAATTTGAGCTCTCCCAATGAAGGGTATATAATGGAAAAAAACATAAGCAACTGTGTACTTCAGTTCTTGCTAATTAAAAATGTTCCCAAAACACTACAACAGTTATTCATAGCAATTTTGATTCAAGAATTAATAAATTGAGCTATAATCATCATAGACTACAGTAGGTCATCTTTCTTCTCGTCCCCAAAACAAACACAGGCGCAGACACTCTTGCATACATTTCAAAAATAAAATATTCAGGTCATGAAAAAATTACATTTGGGTAGAGAAAAATAACTTTAAATGTTGACCTGTGCCACTGGAGCTGTACAGTGAAGCTGGAGCCATAATGTCCAATTCCATCATCAAGCTACAAAATCATAAAGATTCCCTTTGAATTTCCTACAGCTTATATACTTGACAGCCTGACTAAGATGAGCAATTATTGAGGATCTCAGTTACATTTTAAGCTGATTTTACCAATCTGAAAGTAATTCCCAAGTTATACCTTCAAACTTCTATACACTTCAGGTCAGGATGGCCTTAAAAAGATTTGCAAATAATTTATACAGGGCGTTTCACAAATTTATTCATGTGCTGCGATGCATTGAATTACCTACCCAATGCAAACACTTTCAATTTCTAGCCAATTCCATTAAGCAAGAGAGGGAAAAATTCAAAGAAACAGCACAGGTGCAACTTTGCTTCACAAGAAATAATTCCACTCAGAAAAAGATTCTTAGTTGCAAAAGTACTGCAACTACACAGAGGGGAGTGTTACCCACTAATGAAAAGAAAGCAAGTAATTTGATGATGTGTTGTTTTTAAATTTGGCTGGTTTATCAAGTCAGTTTAAAACAAAAGCCAAGAGAAATAATTGGCACATATGAAAAGAAGAAATAATAAATCAAAACCGAGTCAAAGACTGGGTGAAAATATTAAGACACTAAACATTTGGATGACAAATAGAGGCTTACAAAGATAAAAATACAAGTTAGTAGAAAATACAAAACACAACAAAGATTAAGGCATATAAAATTTAAAACAAAAAAGAGAAATAGGGACTTGATAGAAAAAGGTTACCATGATAGACAATTAGTTCTGCTCCGCCCATTATAATCATCATCCACTGTTCAATCCAAAACCACTCAATAAAAAGTTCCAATATTGCAGCCTTATCATAGAAATTTACAGCACAGAAGGAGGCCATTCGGCCTTCATGTCTGTGCCAGCCAAAAAAGAGCCATCCAGCCGAATCCCACTTTCCAGATTTTGGTCCATTGCCTTGTAGGTTACGGCACTTCAAGTGCATATCCAAGTACTTTTTAAATCTTCTTAAGCAGTCCCTCGGAACCGAGGATGACTTGCTTCCACATTAAAAATGAGTTTGCAGGTGACTGATGAGTCCAATGCGGGACCTACAGTCTCTATCACAGGTGGGGCAGACGGTGGTTGAAGGGGCGGGTGGGGTGCTTGGGTTGACGTGCGCTCCTTGCGCCTGGCTTCCGCTTGCTCCCGGCGAAGAGACTCGAGGTGTTCGGCGCCTTCCTGGATGCTTCTCCTCCACTTTGTGCGGTCTTGGGCCAGGGATTCCCAGGTGTCGGTAAATACGATGAGGGTTTCTGCCTCTACCACCCTTTCAGGCAGTGAGTTCCAGACACCCTCTGGGTGAAAAAAGTTCTCAACTCTCTTTAATCCTTCTACCAATTACTTTAAATCTATGCCCCCTGGTTGTTGGCCCATCTGCTCAGGGAAATAGGTCCTTCCTATATACTCTGTCTAGGCACCTCATAAGTTTATGCACCTCACTTAAGTTTCCCTTCAGCCTCCTCTGTACCAAAGAAAACAACCCCAGCCTATCCAATCTTTCCTCATAGTTAAAATTCTCCAGTCTGGGCAACATCCTTGTAAATCTTCTATGTACCCTCTCTAGTGCAATCACATCTTTCCTGTAATGTGGTGACCAGAACTGTACACAGTACTCTAGCTGTGGCCTAACCAGTGCTTTATACCGTTCAAGCATAACCTCCCTGCTCTTGTATTCAATGCTTCAGCTAATAAAGCAAAGTATCCCATATGCCTTCCTAACCACTTTATCTACCTGCCCTGCTACCTTCAAGGATCTGTGGACATGTACTCCAAAGTGTCTCTGTTCCTCCACACTTCTCAGTATCCTACCATTTATTGTGTATTCCCTTGCCTCGTTAGCCCTCCCCAAATGCATTACCTCACACTTCTCCGGACTGAATTACATTTGCCACTTTTCTGCCCACCTGACCAGTCCGTTGATATCTTCCTGCAGTCTACAGCTTTCTTCCTCACTATCAAGCACACGGCCAAATTTTGTATCTGCAAACTTCTTAATCATGGCCCCTACATTGAAGTCTAAATCATTGATATATACCACAAAAAGCAAGGGACCTAGTACTGAGCCCTACGGAACCCCACTGTAAACAGCCTTCCAGTCACAAAAACACCCATCAACCATTACCCTTTGCTCCTGCCAATGAGCCACTTTTGGATCCAATTTGCCACTTTCCCTTGGATCCCATGGGCTTTTACTTTTCTGACCAGTCGACCATGTGGGATCTTGCCAAAAGCCTTGCTAAAATCCATGTAGACTACATCAAACGCACTACCCTCATCGACCCTCCTGGTTACCTCCTCAAAAAATTAAATCAAGTTAGTCAGACAAGACCTACCCCTCACAAATCCATGCTGAATGAACTTGATTAATCCGTGCCTATTTCATCTAATATTTCACACTCCTGCACAACTACATTGGCCCAGAAATTGATCTCGCTCTGTTCCCGCGGGGGTAAGGAGCAGGCGCGATCTCTCACTCCGCGTTGGCTTTTTCAGATCCAGCTCGCACGAACTTGATGTTCTAGACATCAGCTGGGCAGTGCTTGCGTATCCCACCGGCGTAGTGAATTCGTGCGCGCTGTGGGATCACGTGACTCAGTTAGAGCCAATGGCAGCACACCATCTTCCATTCATAAGTTTCACATACGTGCTGTGAAAGCTATGAATCTTACACCCCCCCAAAATAACAGCTAAACCTCAATTAAATTTAAAAAAACCATCACATTAATAAAATAAGTATAGTTAAATAAATTAACCATTTTAAATAAAAAATTTAAAATCTTTTAAAAAGTTATAAAAATAAACTTACCTGTCTTTAAAGTCTCTAAAAAAGATATACCTGTTAAAAAAAATTCAAAATAATACTTAATTCACTACTTACCTTGTTAAAAGTGGGTCTTACTCCTCCTTTTTCCATTTCTAAAATCTTCCGTCCTTACCTGCGCGTCCAAAGCACTAAGTGCACAGCGTGCGCGCAGCCTGTAGCGCGCACGCGGTGCACCGAGGAACCGCCCCCTTTTCCAAAGACCAAGTGCCGCTTTTCAGCGCATGCGCAGTGCATGCAGAAAACCGGCAATTGGAGAGAGAATACGAGAGAGTACGCAGTGCGTACTCTCGCGCAGCGGGATCAATTTTTGGCCCAATGTCTGCATCATCCCTCTCTTTTGTGAAGACAGACGCAAAGTACCCATTAAGAACCATACCCACATCTTCCACCTCCACACACAGGTCTCTAAGAGGCCCTACTCTTTCCTTAGTTATCCTCTTGCACTTTATGTATTTATAAAACATCTTTGGGTTTTCCTTGATGTTACTTGCCAATATTTTTTCATGCCCTCTCTTTGCTTTCTTAATTTACTTTTTAATTTCACCCCTATACCCCTTTCACTTTCTATACTCCTCTGGGCTTTCTGCAGTATTTAGCTCTCAGTAACTGACATAAGCTTCCCTTTTTTGCCTTATCCTACCCTGTATGCCCCTTGACATTATGGCTCCAGGGGGCTCTAGATTTGGGAGTCCCACCCTTTTTCTTTGTGGGAACATATTTGCTCTGAACCCTCACGATCTCCTCCTTGAATGCCTCCCATTGCTCTGACACGGAGTTACCTTCAAGTAGCTGTTTCCAGTCCACTTTTGCTAAATCACATCTCAGCTTAATAAAATTGGCCTTTCCCCAATTGAGAACTTTTACTCCTGGTCTATCTTTGTCCTTTTCCATAACTACGTTAAATCTAACTGAATTATGATCACTACCACCAAAATGCTCTGCCACGGATACCCCTACCCCTTCCACCTGCCCAGCTTCATTCCCTAAAACTAAGTCCAGAACCGCCCCCTCTCTTGTTGGACTTGCTACGTACTGGCTAAAAAAAAGTTCTCCTGAATGCATTTTAAGAATTCTGTGCCCTCTATACCTTTTACACTGATTCTATTCCAGTTAATATTAGGGTAGTTGAAATCCCCTACTATTACTGCCCTATTGTTTTTGCACTTCAGAAATCTGACTACATATTTGTTCTTCTATCTCCCTCTGACTATTTGGGGGTCTATAGTACACTCCCAGCAGTGTGATTGCCCCTTTTTAGTTCTTCAGTTCAACCCCTGTGGCCTCATTTGATGATCCTAACATATCATCCCTCCTCACAGCTGTAATTGTTTCTTTAACCAATATTGCAAACCCCCCCATCTTTTTTATCCCCCTCTCCATCTCATCTGAAAACCTTGTAACCAGGAATGTTGAGCTGCCATTCCTGCCCTTCTTTCAGCCATGTTTCAGTAATAGCTACGATATCCTACTTCCACGTGTCCTCAGCTCATCTGCCTTATTTACTAGGCTCCTTGCATTGAAGTATATCCTATTAAGCAGTGCCAAACCCCTTTGTTGTCTATTTTCTAGCTTTTGTTTCCTCTGCTTTCCATACTGTCTTCCATTTCCAGCTTGCATTCTCTCCCTTCTGAATCTATGCTCAGGTTCCCATCCCCTTGCCAAGCTCGTTTAAACCCTCCCCAACAGCACTAGCAAACCTCCCGAGAGGATATTGGTCCCAGCCCTGTTACGGTGCAACCCGTCCGGCTTGTACAGGTCCCACCTCCCCCAGCACCAGTCCCAATGCCTCAGGAATCTAAAGCGCTCCATCCTGCACCATCTCGCCCGCCACGCATTCACCTGCTCTATCCTCCTATTTCTGTACTCACTTGCATGTGGCACCGGGAGTAATCCGGAGATTACGACCTTTGAGGTCCTGCTTCTTAATCTCTTTCCTAGCTCCCTAAAGTCCGCCTGCAGGACCTCATCCCTCTTTCTACCTATGTCATCGGTACCGATATGGACCACGACCTCTGGCTGTTCACCCTCTCCCCTCAGAATGTCCTGCAGCCGCTCAGCGACATCCTGTCGGTGGAGCAAAGGAAATTTAATCTCAAGTAAAATTTGACTGTGAAATCATCCCGCTCTCATTTTGCAAATTCTGGTTTATATCAAAACTACAGTACAAGAACCAGCACAATGAAAATTTGTCCGAAAGGAAAAAATCAAATGCCACCACTAGCCTATGAGTAACACTAGTCACATGGTACCAACATGAAACCTTTAAAAATAAATTCTGATATTTAATGGTTTTGCCTTCAAACCTGTATTATTGGAGCCAGAATGGCATGAACATTCCACTTCACCAGCATGGATAGTGACTTTTGATTGTGCCAAAAATAAATTTAATCAAGTTGCCAAGAAGACATCTTCACATTTCTAGATCTGGGGGGGCCAGTTTAAAGGACTATAATGATATTTTCACACAAGCAACATTGTTCTCTCCAAAATTGACTCTTGCTCTCTGGATTCCTCCCCACTCAACTCCCGATCACTTACATTACTCCTGGCCTCTATGTTAGCTGAAACCGTTACCAGTTTCCCTTTCTCAGACACCATACCTGCCCCTTCAAAACTATTCTTATTAATCTCAAACAGAGTAGTGGTCCCAACACTACTGGGGGACACCACTGCATACTTCCCTCCATTAAATCCCTCCAGACTGGCAGAAGTCACGAATGACATCTTTCTGTGACTGCCGTGCATTACCTCTCCTTGCTCTCCTTAATCTTCCTGCAGCATTTTTCACTGTTGATCATGTTGCCCTCCTCCACAATTCAGTTCCAGGGGACTGCTCATGCATAGTGACGTAAGAAAACTACTAGGCACTTGGTCTAAGCGTTAAACAAAGCTTTAATCAACTGTTTTTCAACATGGAGATCTAGTTGTGTCCTTCACTAGTTCCTGTTGAGGAATGTCCTAAGCAAGCTTGGCCCATGCCCAAGTATTTATACTCTCCCTGGACAGCACCAGCAGGCCACCCAGTATTACTTCATACAAGATTCATGTCATTCTTCCCGCCTGAACGATTGGAAGTCCGGCGGCTTCCTTCTACCGAATTAGCCGGACTAAGAATAGACGCAGTCGTTTGGATTTCCGTTGGCAGCCGGAAGGCACGTCTCCTCGGACTGTGTTTTGGTCCCTGGGTTGCTTGGTTCGTACTGGCAGGGTCCGTGTCGCCTTGATCGACCTGAGGGGGACTGGGGAGATTGTGGCTTCGGGTGCGGGTCCCCACCGGCGCAGAGCTGGCTTCATCCTGCTCAGTAGCCGGTGATTGACTGGCGTCCTGGCTTCGGGTGGCCATCCCGCGGGGAGCGCTCTCTTCCCCGGGTTGATCCAGCGGAGTAGCTGGCAGATCCCTTGATGTCCCGGGTAGGGCGTCATCCTCAGAGGAGCGCGGAGTATCAGCGTCGTTAATAAGGATCTCTCTATCGATTGGGTCCATCGGACCGGTTGGGCAGGGAGCCAGATCCCGAAGTGAAACTGTGGACTCGCGGCCATCAGGGTACCGCACGTATGCGTATGTAGGATTGACATCCGTTAGTTCCACCTCATCGACGAGGGGATCACTCTTGGAAGATCGGACGAATCTTCGGAGCAGCACGGAGCCAGGAGCTGCCAACCATGATGGTAGGGACGTCTCATGAGTGGAGCGACGCTGGAACCCGAAGAATCGTTCGTGAGGAGTAACATTGGTGGATGTAGAAAGAAGAGACCTGATGGAATGCAATGCGTCAGGGAGCATAGTTTCCCACTGCTGGTCTGGTAGATTGCGTGACCTCAGTGCAAGACGAACAGCGTTCCAAATGATAACGTTGTATCTCTCAACCTGTCCGTTTCCAATAGGATGATACGGTGTAATTTTACTTGTGGCGATTCCCCGTTGGGAAAGATAACTTTTGAGTTCGCTTGACATGAAGGAGGGACCCCGATCAGAGTGGATGAAATTGGCCGTACCGCAAAGGGAAAAGACCTGATCGAGGCATTTGATCACTGTGGAAGTAAGCATATTGGGACAGGGGAAAGCAAAGGGAAAGCGTGAATATTCGTCCACCATAGTAAGCAAGTAGGTGTTTCGCGTTGAGGAAGGCAATGGCCCTTTAAAGTCAATGCTGAGTTGCTGCATAGGCTGTGTAGCGTGTATGAGCGAGCCATCCGACGGACGGAAGAATTGCGGTTTTAATTCCGTGCAAATTCTACAAGTGGAGCATGTTCTTTTCATGTCTTCCGTAGAAAATGGGAGATTTTTAGATCGCACAAAGTGCAACATACGCCAGGATGGCATAAGTCCGTATGAAGATCTTCAAGAGTCGAAGTTGACATGGAAGAGCAGAATGCACGCGTGAGGGTATCCGGGGCCACATTATCCTTGCCGGGTCGATACTGTATGGTGTAGCCAAAGGCGGCCAATTCCATCCTCCAGAGCTGTATTTTGTTATTCTTGATTTTAGTGCGTTTCCGGTTATCCAGCATAAAGGCCACCAAGCGCTGATCGGTTATGAGCGTGAAATGGCGACGAGCGAGAAAATGACTCCATTTACGTACTGCTTCGATGATAGCCGTAGCCTCCTTCTCGACAGGAGGATAATGGAGCTCGCTACCCTGCAAAGTTCTAGACAGAAATGCAACGGGTCGACCGCCTTGATTCAAGGTAGCCGAGATCGCCACCTCCGATGCATCGCACTCGACCACGAAAGGGAGATTTTCATCGATGGAATGAAGCGCGGCTTTTTCCAGTTGTTGCTTGAGGAGGTCGAAAGCTGAAATAGCCCTCGCCTCCAACGGAAATGACTTTGCGTGAAGCAGGGGCTGGATCTTGTCGGAAAAGTGAGGTATCCACTTCGCATAATAGGCGAACATGCAGAGGGCCCGACGAAGAGAGCCGAGATTCGTAGGAGGAGGGAGCTCCTGAAGCGGACGAAATCGCTCCGGATCCTGTTTGATGACACCATTGCCCACCCAGTAGCCAAGGATGTTGACTGATGGTACTGATTTCACAGATTTGGACTCATTTAAGGTTAAGTTGCGACGACGGAGAACGTCAAGAAATTTCTGGAGGTTGGCATCATGCTCCTTCTGGTCATGACCAGCAATGGTGATATTATCCAGATATGGAAAAGTGTCTGTTAAGTTCTCCTGTTTGACTAGGCTATCCATTGCCCGTTGAAAGACGGCCACCCCATTGGTGACCCCGAATGGAAGGCGACGAAACTGGTAAAGCCGACCATTGTCCTCAAAAGCCGTATACTTTTTGTCAGAGTCCTTTAACGGTACTTGATGGTATGCGCTCTTTAAGTCAAAAGTTGAAAATACCTTGTAGTTAGCAAGGTTATTGACCATGTCATCGATGCGTGGTAGTGGGTAGGCATCCAGGTCGGTATACTGGTTAATAGTTTGCGAGTAATCGATGCAAAGACGTTTCTTGTGTTGCTTCAAAGGATTTTTAACAACGACGACTTGAGCCCGCCAGGAAGATGAACATGGCTGAATGATACCGTCAGCTAGAAGGCGAGAGATCTCTGCCTCGATAAAGGACAGGTCATCTTGGCTGAAACGTCGTGATTTAGTGGCTATGGGCTTACATCCGGGGGGGGGGGGGGGGGGGGGGGGAAGATTGACAAACAAGGAGGGCTCGTCGAGCGAAGCCGCCGAAAGTGCACAAAACGGTACTTTGTAAATAGTAAGCTCCGGCTTTGATCCTCCAAACTCGAAAGTGAGTCTTTTGTGTTGTTTCTGGAAATCCTGTCCCAGGAGCACATCACTGCATAGGTTTTTGAGCACCCCGAGCCGGGTAGAGAAATAAGTGCGGCCATTGAGAATAAGATCGACAAGACAAAAGCCGTAATAGTTAGTAGTCAGTGTCGTCAGAGCCATTGCAATTTCCCTGTCCGAGGGGTAAATACGCAGTTTTAACTTACTGACAGCCTGCTCACTGATGAAGCTGTCAGAGCTGCATGAGTCGATTAATGCACTCAAAATGTGTCCATTTACCAAAACCTTCGTGGCTGCATGGGACAGGCTTTGGGGAAAAACAGCTGTGATGGGAGGAGGGGCAGTTTTATCCTCGACAGCTGTAATATTAGTAGTGGCTCTTGGGGGAGGAGCAGTTTTATAGATGACAGCTGTAACATTAGTAGTAGCTCTTGGGGGAGGAGCAGTTTTATAGGGAGAAGCTGTAACCCTAGAAGAGGCTCTTGACTGACATACTTTCGAGAAGTGGCCTTTCTTACTGCAATGATTGCAGATTGCATTACGAGCAGGACAAAATTTCCAATAATGAAATGCACCTCCACAGAAGAAACACTTCCTTTTAGATTGCCAAGATGCCGCTAGGGTAGGGTCGTCATCAGCTAGGATAGAGTCATCAGTGAAGGCTTCCGCCTGAGGCTTATCGGAGGAGTCACTAAAAGTGATAGCAGCAGTCCGTGCACGTGGTAAAAGATAGGCATCTGCATTTTTTTTGCCAAGTCCAGAGAATATGCCTGGTCATAGGCAGCTTGTAACTCGAGGGTTTTATTCTCCAGCAGATGCTGGCGTATGAAGGGAGACGCAATTCCATTAATAAAAGAATCACGAATTAACTCCTCCTGGTACTGCTCAGCTGAGACAGCCTTGAGATTACAATCTTTGCTGTGCCTGCGAAGCTTTTGAAGGAATTCGTCAAGTGATACCCCGGGTTGTTGTTGAGTTGTGGCCAGTAGATGCCGAGCAAAAATTTCATTTGGGGCCTTAACATATAGTTGCTGTAGTATTCGGATAACGGAGTCATAGTTTACACAGTCTTCAATATAGTCAAACACATAAGGGGATACATAATTGGCAAGTATCTCTCATTTATCAGGAACATTCTCACCACATGCCCGGAGGTAGTTGCTGAAGGTACGATACCAGTGTTTCCATACCTTAGCAGTTGTCGGTGAATTCGGGTCCAGGTCAAGACGGGTGGGTCGGAGTAGTTTCTCCATGATGGATTGATTACCATATCTGGTTCCCTTCTACCGTTTGAGTCGTAGCCGTCTGTTCCCAAAACTACTCAGAGCGTGGAGCAGGTCCAGTTGATTAAATTGACATAAGAAAACTACCAGGCACTTGGTCTAAGCGTTAAACAAAGCTTTAATCAACTGTTTTCCAACATGGAGATCTAGTTGTGTCCTTCACTAGTTCCTGTTGAGGAATGTCCTAAGCAAGCTGGGCCCATGCCCGAGTATTTATACTCTCCCTGGACAGCGCCACCAGCAGGCCACCCAGTATTACTTCATACAAGATTCATGTCACACAGTTCTACTCCTACCTAACAGCTAATACACCACCAGCAACAGCTTCGCTTCCCTTCCCCACCATCCAAGTCCCCCAAAAGGTCTACTGGTGCCCCATTCTTATTTTATCTATGGAAGCGACTGCTGCCAACGAACTGGAAACGGTCAGCGCATGCACGCTGTCGGTTCGTCACAGGAGCAGGTGCCTTAAAAAAAAATGTAAAGGCCGGGAAGGGAGCGAGCTGGCGAAAAGGCCGGGAAGGGAGCGAGCTGGCGAAAAGGCCGGGAAGGGAGCGAGCTGGCGAAAAAGCCGGGAAGGGAGCGAGCTGGCGAAAAGGCCGGGAAGGGAGCGAGCTGGCGAAAAGGCCGGGAAGGGAGCGAGCTCGTTAGCATGCTCGTTCTTAAAAAAGCAGAAACATCATGCTTCCGGTTGTTGGAGTGCGCAGTACACTTCTGCACAGCTTCTGGTTCGTTGGCAGCAGTCACTCCGCTTATTTATATGCTGCTCATCGGTGACATCATCTGCAGGCATGAATCAATTTCTACAGAAATGCCAACACCACAGAGCTCCATTTCTCCACCACTTATCTTGACCCTGCAACCACCTCTACACTGTCACAGTCTGACTGTCTGACCTCAAATCATAATGAGTCACAACTTACTTCAGTGAGCGTCAGGAAGACCAAGTCATCGTTTTAGCATACACCACAAACTCTGCTCCCTTTCCATTGACTCCATCCCTCTCCGTGGCCACTCAATCAGGCTAAGGACAGTGCAAAACCTTGGCAGCCTGTTCAACCCTAAGGCTTCAAACTCAACATTCGCTCCATTATCAAGACCACTTATTTCCATCTCTATAATATTGCCCAACTCATCCCCTACCTCGGTACTTCCACCTCTGTAACCCTTATCCATGCCCAAAATGGAGCAGTCTGTATCCATCTCCATGCTGCCACAGTCTCATTGTCTGACCTCAAGTCATAATGAATCACAACTTACTTCAGTGAACATCAGGAAGACCAAGCCATCACTTTAGCACACACCAGTGTGTATCCTGTCCACTCTAAGTTCCGCTTAACCATCACTCTCATTGTTGAAGACTTAAACTGGGCTTCAGTCCCGCAAAGTATTAAATCCCTCTGTAACCTTGCCCCATCACACCTCAGCAACCTCTTCCAGACTTTAAACTTCTCTCACCCTTGCTTTCGGACTCTGGACTCCTGTACATCCCCCCTTTCATTGCAGCCAACTCGGCCTTGCTCTCTGGAACTCCCTCCCTGAATCCCTCTGCCTCTCTACTTCTCTCTCCCCTTAAAAATCCTCTCAACGCCCATCTTTTCACCCAAGCCTCCAGTCATCGCTCCTAACCTCAGACAGCTTGCCATTCTGTTCCTCTAATTATTACTCTGTAAAGTGACTTTTTAAAGTTTCTTGGTGCTCGAAAATTGACTTGTAAAATAATTATTTTTTGTTGTGATCACCATTTTCCACATTACCAGCAAAGTACTGTTGTGCTACCAGTGCCATGCAAGGCATTTCATGGCAACAATATTTAACCTTCAATTCCCAATTATACGGTCACGTTAATCAACTGTTTTGTTTATGCTATATCCTCTCACATTTCTACGCCAATCCTGACATGCTGAGCAGAGGCTTTCACTGGTTATTCAGTTACAATGAGAAACCAAATTAAATTGAATACTGGTTGTAGCAGGAAAAGTTTTAATAGAATGGGCAAGTTATGGATCAGGTATCACTAGAATATCTGGCTACACAGAAAAAAAATCTTGTTGACTTGTTCAGATGGCTCCTAAGTCGTATGGTTAAGCTCAAAACAGATTATTAAACAAGCCTCCAGTTATATAATTGCCTTGAAATCAATCCAGAAAATCCTTTTCAATAATTTAAGTTAATTGTGAAGATTGGGAATGTTCTTTTATTTGACAGCAGCAGCTGCCATGGATAAGGAGTTGTCACATCCATGTCATTAGCGTGTAATGAAATCCACAGCAAAGAATTATGATTTTTATCATCACTGCAAGTTTGATTGTTAATGAATAATTGACTACACACATCCATACTTAGAGTCATAATGGCACAGGAGGCCGCCATTCGGCCCAACGAGTCCGTGCCGGCTCTCTGTAGAGCACTTACGTGGATCTCTCGTGGCATTTCGCAATGAGCTGGACGAGATGCTCTCTTTCTGTGTATTTACTATTTCCCTCATGTTTCTCCATCTTGTATTTCTCTCCCTTGTTTGTGTTTTTCTCTGTGCTGTTCTGCTTTTCATCATCGCCTCTTAGGTTTTACCACTCTCTGTCCTCCTGTGCTTCTCTTTCTCTCCAGATCTGTTGCTCTTCTACTTTTGCTTATTTCCATCATATTCTGCTCCTTCCTGTCTCTTCCATCTTTTGCTTATCTACATCTGTCCTCTTGTTTTTCTCTGTTCTCTCTTGCCCTTCTGTACTTTCATGTTGGGGCAGGTGGGGAGGCCGGGAAGGAATCCAACTAAGGCACCAGTCTACCTTAAATAAAAACAGAAAATGTTGGAAATACTCAGCCGGTCAGGCAGCATCTGTGGAGAAAGAAACAGAATCAACGTTTCAGGTCGATAACCTTTCATCGGAACCTGAAACGTTAACTCTGTTTCTCTCTCCACAGATGTTGCCTGACTGGAGTATTTCTAGCATTTTCTGTTTTTATTTCAGATTTCCAGCATCCACAGTATTTTGCTTTTGCACCTGTCTACATCTCTAGTCACAGGTGGTATGAGCAGGGGCCATGGACTGGCTTTAGATCGCAAGCCAATCAGGGTTGCATCCAACCAAGAGCACAGGCCAGTTTTGGATTACCCAAAGAGATAGTCAATTATGCAAGACAAAATGAACACTGTCTGGATTTCTTTTTTTCCACTGATCAAAAATACAATTTCATTTTAAAATGTGAGCATTTACAATTACATATAAAAAAGCTAATGCTTTGAAAAAGGTCTTTAAGATGTCTGTAACTCCACTTTTGCGGTATGTAGTGACCTCCTCTGGTCTGCTCTGTTAATACAACAGCAATACAAAAGCTGCAATGCAGCGAACACTGGGGAAGAGTACAGTAGTTTTTAGTACATTAAAGCTCAAATCAGCATTATGTTTTTGACTGAGCTCATGCTTTTATCTGAGCTCATGCTTTTATTTACTGGCTATGCTCAACAGCTGAAAGAAACAATCCTCAATTTACAAATGACAAAATGATCATATCAAAGGATATATTACCATTACTGTCAGATAAAGAATGTGTCAGAATATTATTTTCTTACAATACTCTGATTAATTACAAGTGGATTCCACTTCACTGGCATTTTTTTCCTACTGTATAGAATCACTTTCACAAATTCAAGTCTTCATGCAAGCTCTTTCTACTTCCCACCTCCCTGTAAAATTTTAATACCAATTCCCAAGTTATTATTTTCCAATAAAACTATCATTTTGACAGTCTCAATATTTCAATAAAATAGAATAACCCTGTTATGTATCAATTTTGCTGCAAGGTGTTTGGGATTATCAATGCAATTAAGTCCGCACTGTTGCTGTCTGATCATTGCTAATTAGGCAATAC